>CM065809.1:180687750-181381000 GCA_033398695.1 Orobanche coerulescens
ACCAAAGTGTTCGACTTTGTCCGTTTCGTTATAATCTTCTCTCATTTTTTTTTCGACTCCTTCTTTTCTTTTCTCATTTTTAATTTTTCATCGTCTTTTCGACGTCTCCTCATTTTTCTTTTTCTGTCATTTTCGACTTCTTTTTCTCCTTCTCCATTCTCTCCCCCTTTTTGTCTTCATCAAAAAGTGGATAAAATATGAATTGAAATAAATAATACCAAAATATAAAATATGCATGATACAATTTATGAATAATTGCATAAAGGGTAAAAACTCCCCCCGAGAATAATATCTCCCCTTAAAAAAAATACTCCCCCTGAGTAAAATACAAAAATCAATTTTTGGGGATCCAACCTATAGTTGGTTTTTGTTTCGAGACATAAACAATATTTGAAATTTTTGTTCCTTTAGGAACCCAAATTTTCTTTATTTTTATCGTCCGGCGTGGGCTTTTACAATTTGAAACGTGATGCCCAATTTTCAAACACTTTTCGCAATGTGGTATTTTGAAATTAACGGATTCGTTTTTCGAACGTGGTTTGAATCCTAACCGCTCTTTATTTAAAGTATATTTTTGAATACATAACATTTGTTCAAATTTATCGTTGCCGCACGAGAATTTTTTTGTCAAAGATTTTAGTTCATCTTGGACTTTTAAAAGATCATTCTTCAAAATATTCTCATTTTCAATGCATTTCGAATGATCGATTTCGACAAATTTTCCCTTCTCGATAATTTTGGAATTTTCAATTTCCAAAGATTTAATTTTAGACCTAAGGGATTTAATTTCCGATAAATTAAAAGCTAACGAAGCGTAATGATCGATTTTGTTCCATACATGATCGATTAATGATCGGTGTGATTTAATTTTGGAATGATCGATTTCTCAATATTGTTGGAACATTTTGTTCCATACATAAATTAAAAGTGTTTTGATGATTAATGTTGATAATCAAAACAAAACAACAAAGAGACGAAGCAAGCATCGAAGGAAACGAAGTGCAAAATGCTGAAGAAAAACAAAGCTAACGTACGTAACAGGAACATGTTAACGTACGTAATATGATGAAGCTAACGTACGTAATGTATGAGAGATAACGTACGTAACTCAGATCAAACAAGTGAACGTTGGAGGAGTCAAAGTCATAAAAGCATGCAACGAATATATGACGTCATCAGTGATGTAATGTTAACGTACGTAACGAAGTCTATGCTAGCGTACGTAACCCAAAATGACGAAACTCCCTGGACTGATTTGTGAAGATGCTAACGTACGTAACCAGCCATGGTTAACGTACGTAATGAGGCTTACGTACGTAATGGAGAGCATATAGCGTACGTAATGAGCAGTCTGGCAGCTAACGGCTAGTTTGATTATGGAGCCTATAAATACCATTCCTATGGTATTGTTTGAGCACAACAACCTTGAGCAAATAGTCTATTCTTGTGATATTATTACACACATTCTTGTTGTTGATATTGAGCTTAATTGTAAGTGTTTGAGTGAGAGTTCACGAAAACATACACGAGTGGTAAAAGAAAAGATACGATTGGATTCGGTGTTATTAGGATCAAGGATCCGGCATTATTAGAATCTCAATCGATATCTAAGTGAGGTTTATCTAGTACCCATAGAAACCTAGAGAGGTTGATTCCTTGTCCTACGAAAAGGAAAACGGTTTAACTTGGACCGACATAAAGACAAGTACGAGTGGTTTATCACGGACCGATATAAGACGTGATTGTAACGGTTATACCTCGACCGATAGAAGAGAGGCGTAGAGGTTTTTATCTTGATCCTATTGAAAAAGATACCGATAGAGGACGTAGGCTCGTTTATAGCCGAACCTCTATAAATCCTCGTGTCATTTATTTTGCGCAATTTTATTTACGCTTCTGCAACACGGCGCAATATCAGACCCCGTACCCAACAATTGGTATCAGAGCGATACTCCAATACACGGCTTAACATCCAAGGAGAAGATCCAAAATGGCGTTTCAATTTGCTCCTGTCGAAGGCCTTGCTCTCAACCGACCACCATTATTTGATGGCTCAAATTATTTGACATGGAAGAAAAAGATGTCAATCTTTATTCGTGCCTACGATATAGAGATTTGGAAGATTATTTGTCTCGGCCCAAAAGTTCCTATCAAATCCGATGGTACGCTCAAATCTTTTGAAGAATACGACGATGCCGATTGGACAAATAATCTTCCAAATCTCTATATCGTAGGCACGAATAAAGATTGACATCTTTTTCTTCCATGTCAAATAATTTGAGCCATCAAAGAATGGTGGTGGGTTGAGCGCAAGACCTTCGACAGGAGCAAATTGAAACGCCATTTTGGATCTTCTCTTTGGATGTTAAGCCGCGTATTGGAGTACCGCTCTGATACCAATTGTTGGGTACGGGGTCGGATATTGCGCCGTGTTGCGGAAGCGTAAATAAAATTGCGCAAAATAAATGACACGAGGATTTATAGAGGTTCGGCTATAAACGAGCCTACGTCCTCTCTCGGTATCTTTTTCAATAGGATCAAGATAAAAACCTCTACGCCTCTCTTCTATCGGTCGAGGTATAACCGTTACAATCACGTCTTCTATTGGTCCGTGATAAACCACTCGTACTTGTCTTTATGCCGGTCCAAGTTAAACCGTTTTCCTTTTCGTAGGACAAGGAATCAACCTCTCTAGGTTTCTATGGGTACTAGATAAACCTCACTTAGATATCGATTGTGATTCTAATAATGCCGGATCCTTGATCCTAATAACACCGAATCCAATCGTATCTTTTCTTTTACCACTCGTGTATGTTTTCGTGAACTCTCACTCAAACACTTACAATTAAGCTCAATATCAACAACAAGAATGTGTGTAATAATATCACAAGAATAGACTATTTGCTCAAGGTTGTTGTGCTCAAACAATACCATAGGAATGGTATTTATAGGCTCCATCATCAAACTAGCCGTTAGCTGCCAGACTGCTCATTACGTACGTTATATGCTCTCCATTACGTACATAAGCCTCATTACGTACGTTAACCATGGATGGTTACATACGTTAGCATCTTCACAAATCAGTCCAGAGAGTTTCGTCATTTTGGGTTACATACGCTAGCATAGACTTCGTTACGTACGTTAACATTACATCACTGATGACGTCATATATCCGTTGCATGCTTCGTCTCTTTGTTGTTTTGTTTTGCTTATCAACATTAATCATCAAAACACTTTTAATTTATGTATGGAACAAAATGTTCCAACAGCGTGCCCTCGAAAAGACGCGTACGCGGGATTCGAGAGCAACATTTAATGTGTCCCCACTCCGACGGTTGCACTCCAGCCCTCGGAATTTCGCCTATTTGCACAGAGACCCCTGCTCTCGCCTATAAAAGGGGCTAGGGCTTCTTCGTTTTCACTCTTCACGCACCCTTGCATTCTATCCGAAACTCTGCAGAAATTTATGAAGTTTCTATGTGCCGATCGTCTTTCTTTCTTTAGGTAAGAAAACCAATCTTCTTTCTCCTTTTACTTTTTATAATATGTCGGGAGGATCTAAGACCTTCGAGACCGGAAGTATTTCCGCCGCCGCGGCTTCGCCAGACCGGGAGGAGGCTCCCGTGGGACTTGATATGGAAACGGCCGTTGAGGCCATTCGTGCGGGGATTGCACCCGCAAGACTCGAAGAGCTCTTCAACGAGGCCGAAGTGGCGAGAACGGCGGCGACGGCGGAGCAGGGGGGGCTCGCCGGTGGATGAGGATGAACTGGTGCGGATGACTTGGGAACGGGAAAGTGTATTTAGCCCCGCCTATATGGCTTTCTCCAAGATTATGGAGGGGATCGCCGGACCCTGTCCGGAATTTGACTTTGAAGCTTACTCCGCCGCTCATCCTTACGAACATGTGAAGCGGACGGTGTTTCGGGCCGCCGACCCATCTCAGTGGACCCTTGGTAAGATCCGGAGTTCGGCGACCCGGAAAGACTTGAGCCGCTGGAGGGCAAAATATCATATTCCCTCTGACGTTTTCCTGCACGTGCCCTCAGAGAATGAACATGCCGATCAACCGCCCGAGGGTCTGGTCGCCGTTAGTGAAATGATCATGGAGGCCAGTCTGCGATTCCCTTTTCCGTTCGCCGTCTCCTATTTATTGGTTGCCTGGAATTTGGCGCCGCTTCAACTGACGCCGAACGCCTGGCTACAGATCATCTGCACTTTGACGCTCTTGGGCGGTCACCGGTTGTTCCGCCTCCTTTCTGCGCTGGAGATGAACTATCTCTTCAAACTGGCTGCGCAGAAAGGGTCGATCGGCGGTAATCATATCCAAGGCCGAATGGGAAGAGTGGTCCTTGGTGTGCCGAACAAGACCCGGGGCGACCTGGCAAAATGGTGCTGGGTCGGCGGAGCGTGGCGATCGGCATCGAGCGAAAATCCGGAGAAAGAGTTGGATATCCCCACCAATTTTCGGGAGAGGAATCCGAGTAAGGGTTTTAACTCTCCCTTTATTTGGATACTCCTCGAACTGATCTAATTTCGTTTCCTTTTTGAAGGACCTCTTGTTCCATCGATCGTCGATCTCCCCTTCGATTTCTTGATCGTTTGGGAGCGGATTCGTGCCTTGCCGGACTCATATATAGACGTTCGCTCACTCGGTCGTGAAATTCATCGGTTGGGGGCTCGATTATTTCAGTTCCCACGTCATCTGAAAGTTCCAGGTATAAACTTAATTTCTTCCTTGCTTGACGATCGTCTCCAGGAGGTCGTAACGTCTAGGTAGTTGTCTAATTTGTTTGTACTTATTCTTTGACAGAGATTCACTTTCCCCTTTTTGCCGAGCCACCACCAGAGATCGCCATATCTAACCCAGGTCTTATCGGTCGCCTTCATCAGGGTAAGAAGACTGGTCGTGTTCCTGTGACGACGTCTCGCTCCGTTCCTGTGGTGAGGCCCGCTGTGGTGCCGGTCGCTGAGCCGGAAATTCAAGAAGAGGAACAACTCCAGCGCCACAAGAGGCGGAGGTCGGAGGAGCCCCTGCCGACTACTGAGGCGGACGTGTCTATTCTGGAGCCTCCGGTTGCCGCGGCTCCCATCTCCTCCGTTCCGATGGTGGAGGGATCAGGTTCTAGGCCCTCGGCGTCCGGCTCCAGGTCATCGGGCGGCTTCTCGAAAAAGGTGGCGATCGCCGAGGCTGAGACTCCTCGGGGCAAGCCTTATTTTGGCCGCGATCCCGAGCTGGTCAACAGGTAAGGTTGGATTGAACTTTCCGAGTTAGGCATTTTGAGTAAGGTATAGGATAACTCCTTGGTCTATTTTGTTTGTGCTGCAGGGTCCGTCTTGCTGACCCGGACGTCGCTCCTATGGTGCTGGATTTCTTGTCGAGTAAGGCTCCGCAAAAGTCCCTCGACGTCCCTACTTACGTCCAGAAGGCCATTACCTCACTGCCCAAGGCTTGGACGACCGATCTCGATGCGATCGCTCGTCGGCGATCTGGAGATACCATGCAGGCGACCATTGCCATGGCTCTCCAGACGGCGACGATGGCCGTCCAAGCTGCCAGGGATTTTGAGGGGCGACCCTCCACTGCTCATCTTCATAGCGACCTCTAGGCCGCTCGGAACACAAACATTGAATACGCCAACCGGATCCAGTCTATGGAGAAGGAGTACATCGAGGTGGCCAAACGAGCTAAACAAGACACCGACCGACTGAAGCAAGAGCTGAGCCGCTCCAAGGAGGCTGCCGATCGGTTCCGTGATCAGGAGAAAGAAGCTCGCCGGAAGCATGCGGCTTCGCAGGAGGAGGCGGCCGGGCTGAAGGCGACGGTTGATCGGCTCAGCAGCGAGCTGGAGGCGGCGAAAAGAGAGCTGGAGAAGGCCAAAGGAGAAAACGCCGCCAGGGTGGTCGAGCTGGCGGAAGCTGAGAAGACGACCGTGGAGTTGAAAGGGCAGTTGAAGGCGATCGAGACCGATCCCTACCTCAATGTGGCACTCGTCGGCGAGTTTACCTATTATATGCCTTACGCTGACGCAGTCTGAGCCGCCAAAAAGGTAGGGATCGAGATCGGTCCTTTGATGGAGAGCTTCAAGGTCTATGCACTCGATCACCCTTTGCACCCGGAGTTTTCCCTGCCGATCCTTGACCTTGCCGACTTGGGGATCGACTTGAGTTGGTATCCTTTTCCGGATAAACTCATCTATCCTGAGGCCGATGAGGGAGCTCGTGCCGATTTGCCACCTGAGGGAGAAGGCCAGCCGGCGGGACCCTGAGAGATCTCGTGTTTTCCTTGTAACTCGTATTTTCCTGCTTTCCCTTTGTATTGGCTTCGGGCTTCGTAATGTACGAAATCTTTGTTATGAATAAAATATTCCTTTTTCGCACTTGTGTCTTTACATGTACGATCGCCTTTGAATGTTTGCATGCGAATTTTTACAAGTATGTGTATGATTGCTTCCGAAGTCTTTTTCATCCGACCGGTTGTTTGAATGTTGAATGTATTGACATGTTTCGAATTGAAATTCTTACTTGTAAATATTGTTGAATAATTCCGATCGTCCTGCGTGTGTTTGAGCGAAGCCGATCGGGTGCGGTTTCTTCCTTACGATCGCATTTAAGACTAGCTCCCCTCCTTTGCCCCTTGTTTTTGTTTATTTATTGTAAGTAAGGGAACAAAAATAGTATGTTTGGTGAGCTATCCTCAGTTTTGCCGAATCTGAGGAATCGTGCACGGTCGCGGAGTTCGATGTACCGACCTCCACAACCATGTCTTTGTGTGCGAGGGACATTGCCTATCATGCGACTCACTTTATTGTGAGGGTCCTCCGTTAGGCTGCGCCTGCCTTGTATTTAAACAAAAGGTGGGCGATCTTGGTCTGGAGGAGTCCTTGCACGGGGCGTCGTCGGTTTATTCGACTCCACGTTCGCGGCTTTGTAAGCACTTTTCTACCTCGGTTCGGCATGTTAGATGGCGACCCTCGACGGTATACGTTGTGACGGGGTAGGGACGCGTCGCCTTGTCCGAGTACATCATGTTAGATGACGTACTTTGAGGGCATGCGATCGTGTCCACAAATTATTTTGGAGGGTCCTTCGGCTACGCCGACCTCGTATTTAAACGAAGGGCGGGCAATCTCAGCCCAAAGGAACCTTGCATGGGCGAAGATGTCGGTTCCATCGACCTCCAGGACCATGGCTGCACTTTTTCTACCTCGGATCGCCATATTCGAACGACGATCCTTGATGGTATACGACGTGCCTGTGTTAGGAATATGCCCTCGAATGCCACTCAGAGGATGAGAGAGTGAGGGCAATTGTATTGTAATTATGAATATTATATTTAATAAGGCAATTATTATTTCTATATTATTGTATATCACTGGCATTGTGATTTGGTATATAGAATAATAGTCCTTGCATTTGAGAGTGAACATTCTACTCCTTATGGAGATAAGGAGATAGGCACTAGAAGTGTTTAGAGCTCGAATGCTTAACTAGTTCGCAAGTCGATAAAACTTAACAGGACATTAAGTTTTAATAAGACTTGTATAACTGATGCTAGGATGTGTGCACGTCTTGATAGCATAGTTATAAGTATATTGGTGGGACCAGTATACTCGAACACAACTCATACTCGATTCACCACACGGTATTCACTCTCGGAGAGTCGATGACGAATCGAAGGTTGTGATAGTATACGTGGACCTTTGACTTGAGGGTTCGTAGAAGATGTGCTGCGACGTTTAGTTTGTCATTAGAGTAGTTAGACTCATTTGCTTAATTCTTGAGTCGACCTCGAAGTGCGGACTATACGGGCGTGTAGCGATCTTTGTTGTACGCCAAGAAAGGATTCTATCTCTGTTAGTGAGCAGCGAATGTCTATACGGTTAATGGCAAATAAGATCATAAGTCTTTGGCCAAAGCATTACGATATAGTCGTATTAGATACACTATTAATCGGTCGGTCTTGATTTGCATTAACACATGTATAGAGTTTAGTCAACAATGAGTTTGACTTTACCGTGACCCGAAGACTTGACCGGGACATCTGATGAAGGGTCTATACGTATATAGTATTCACGACATAATGGTCCTGGAATGATTCGTTCATTCGTTCTCAGTCGGGGTTTACAGTGCGGCCCGCTAGGCTGGCTAAGTGCTGCCCGCACTCATTGGTTCCTCCCAATGCCGGCTGAGACGAACCTACGGAGTCGCGCAATAGGATCATTGATGGATAAATATGAATTAATAATCTCTCTTATAATATTAGATATTAGATATCTAATTTTGATTTATCGGATAAATCAAATAGCGGTCTTATGAACTGTAAGTAGGTTACTTGGTGATTACTTTAATTCATAAATTATATTTCTTAGAGAAATATATATTTATGTTTGATATAATTAATTAATTGGATTAATTAATTAGTCCAAACACATTCGAAATAAAACGGATTCGTTTGACAAACATCCGATACACGAGGGATTCGTTTTGATTTAACATCCAAGATTACAGCCGAGTAAATTCGACCCGTCTTCTTGGAAATTTCCCTTAAGGCCGCCCCCCTCCCTCTCTTGTCTCTTTTATACTTATTTTATGTCACTAGGTGACATATGTGAGGTGTATTTGATACCCTCAATCATGTGTTAAAGTTAGACTTTCATTTTTTTTATAAATAAAAGTCTTTAAAAAGGAGAGAGGACAACTTCTTCTGACAAGAACTCAAAATCACGAATTTGAGAGAGAGTGTAAGGTTGAAAACTTCATCTTGATCTTAGAGACAAGATAAAATAAGAATACATTGAGAGAGAAAATTCCTACAAGCTTCCCTAGCCGCATTCTTGAAGAAAAGAAGCTTATCGATTTTTCCATCAAGTTCCGGCGTGTGAAGTAGAGGCATCTTGCTTTAGGTGCTTGGAACGAAGGGCTCTTCATCATCATCATCATCATACGAAGGTTTTTCAGAGACATCATAGGTATGGGACTTTGATTCCTTGATCTTCATATTTTTCTTTTCGTATATACGTTACTTGATCGATCCTCTTAGGGATTCCGTTTATTCTTCCGCTGCGTTTATTTTCTGTGGAATCACAACAGTGGTATCGGAGCGAGGTCAAATATATCGTATATACGATCATCTTTGCATTTGGAATGTTATTTGATGATGTTTATGATTTAGAATCATAATAGATATAATCGAAGAAATTTAATCGTTCGTAGTAAGTCAAGTTTCGACTATTTTATGTGAATTATAAATCTGAAAATTTTGATTTTTGTTGATTTATAAGTTCTTCATGAAGTTAAGAAACTTTTTCGTTTTGGAAGCGAGTCGAAAAAATGAGAAAAACAGGGGTTAAACACGAATACCGCACGAAGACGCAGTGCCAGCGACTCGGGCTTCTTGCTGGCCGCCGAGAGTGACTCGCTAGGCTCAGAGCTGCTCGGCCAGCTGCCGGCGCGATGGCCGAGAGTGACTCGGTCCGGGCGGTTCTCGGGTTTCGGCCCGATTTTGAATCGGGCCGTGGTGGGCCTCGATACCGGATTTTCCGACTCCATTTTGAGTTTATATTTCGTTGTAATAATTTCCAAATTTAAATTGGATTTAATTGGATTTAATAAAATATTTGGAATATCTTTTATTAAGGGAAATTATTAGACGAGAATATTGTTTTGGCGGATTACTTTGAACGGATTAAAGCAGCGATTATAAATATTAATTTGATTAATATTGTAGAAATTAAATAGATTAATTTTTATATTAATTGGATTAATATATTAATTGATTATTTAATTTCATTTACCGTTACATGTTGTATGGAATGCCTTATGTGATGGTGATATAGCTCGTGGACTTAGTTGTTGATTTGTTCGATTCGATATAGTTGTAAAGGCCATTTTGAGCCTATTTATTTTTACTAGAAAATATGTATAATAGGACGTATTGTTCAATGATGTAATTATTCATATGGCTATGACGAAGACCGAAGACGACCGACTAGAAGACGAAGAATCAATACTGTATTTTTCCTTTCTTTATTTGGCTTGGCCCAATACTTAGGAAAAAGTCCATGAGCTATATGTTGGTAGTAACTAGGTTGCTATTTATTGTTTTTCATTTTGAATGATTGACAAACCACAAACCGCGCTTATAAACGGATTAATGTGCAAAGTGTAACATATAATCGCGTTAATACTCCCACTTACAAACACTAAGTTATAAAGGTTACGAGGTTTCCTACCCTCCGTCAAACTCATGGAAAATTGAAATCTAAACCGGAATATTATTCTTCCAAGTATGTCGGGGTAATATTTTTGGGGAAAGTTGATAAATTCCTAGAGTGCATTAGATGCCTTTGGTTGTGACAAATCAAACCCTTATAAACCGTATGGGTTGCCGGGTAAGATTCAATTGTCAGACTAATAGGAGTTGACGGTTTAAACTTAGATAGTTCAGCGAGCCATATAAACCGAATGGGTTGAGGGCAAGTGAACTAGGGGTAAAAGAAGATCGAATCATCCATTAGATGGGTTGGTATTAGACACCACTTTATAAAGAATAATAGAATATAAACCGTATGGGTTGCCCTCTATTAAACTTTGTAAAGAAATCGATCACCACTATGAAGTCACCCAAGACTTACGGATTTAACATGGGAGTGTGTAAATGCCGATAAAATAGTGGGAGCCGAGTTATGAATAAAGAAAGTCCTTAAATTCTTTACTCGGATCATAATTAAACAATCACTAACGAATCCCAAACTATTCTCTGCAGTTAACAAAACTCTCAATATGACAATGAACCCACTCGCTATACTACTTGAAAAGAACGTCCTGACTGGTCCGAACTATGTGGACTGGCTTCGGAACTTGAGGATTGTCCTAACTATGGAAATGCTGGGATACGTATTGGAGGCGGACATCCCAGCGGCTCCTGCAAGAACCCGAGCCAATCAGAAAGATGTCGATGCCCATGAGAAGTGGGTAAAAGACGACATAAGAGTGCGAGGGTACATGTTAGGCTCAATGACCAATGAGCTTCAACGTGCCCATGAAAAGATGACGTCTTCACGAGCCATCTTAGCGCACCTGGATGAGCTCTATGGAGAGCATAGCCGAACTGCTAGATATGAGATATCAAAGCAATTATTCGGTGCCAGGATGAAGGAAGGAGAGAGGTTTGGGGACCATGTCCTCAAGATGATCTCGATGATTGAGAGATTGGAAGCTCTTGATTTTCAGATGCATGCATCTCTCCAAACTGACCTTATCCTGCAGTCACTTCCTGACTCCTTTTTCCAATTTGTCATGAACTTCAACTGCAATGAGATTGCATGTAACTTAGCTGGGCTAATGAACAAACTGACGACTGCCCAGTCTCAGATGAAGACAAAGGGAAAGGAAGCTGCACTTGTGATTTATTCTAAGACTTGGAAGTCCAAGAATAAGAAGAAAAAGAACAAGAAGCAGTTAGGTCCGATAACCAAGATCGACAAGGGAAGGGGCAAGGTCCCAATGGTTCAAAAGAGCAAAGGGGCCAAGAAAAGGATGTATGCCTCAACTGCGGTGAGCTAGGCCACTGGAAGAGGTATTGTCCAAAGCTTGACCGTAATGCGCCTTCAGGTACGGAACTACTGGTTTTAGAAACAAATT
Source organism: Orobanche coerulescens (assembly GCA_033398695.1). Classification (NCBI taxonomy): domain Eukaryota; kingdom Viridiplantae; phylum Streptophyta; class Magnoliopsida; order Lamiales; family Orobanchaceae; genus Orobanche; species Orobanche coerulescens. The sequence continues at coordinate 180,699,396 of CM065809.1, forward strand.
GTTCTCAGAATCGTATATTCTACTTCTTGGATACTTGATTCCGGTGCGAGTTCTCACATTTATACAATGAATCGTGATCTGGGCAGTAGGAAGTGGATTCGGGGAGGTGATGGTCACCGTCGGAAGTGGGCATAGTGTCGAGGCTTCTGATATCGGATCCCTTATGTTGGATTTAGAATCTGGTTTTATTCTCACTTTAGATGATGTACTTGTTTTGCCCAAGGGGCACAAGAATATTGTATCAATTCCGGTCATGGACCGAAAGGGATTTCACTTCTTTAAGATGGGTCATGTCGTATTTATTTCAGAAATAAATTGGTTGGTACTGCTACATTATTAAATGGTTTATACCATTTAAATTTAAAGAATAAGACAACTGTGAACACTATAACTAGGAAGTGTGGTAGGGATGAAACGAACCAAGCACTTAAGTGGCATCTTAGACTTGGTCATATCGGTTAGACCAAGGTTCATAAAATGGAGAAAGATGGGCTTACGGGTCCATTGGGATCAGATCCCTATCCAACTTGTGAATCTTGCCTTCAAGGCAAAATGACTAAGTTACCCTTCGCAGGGACTTTTGAAAGAGTCAAAAACTTGGATTGATCCATACCGAGCGTCGTGGCCCTTTTGAAGTGGCACGAGGCGGCTTTCGATATTTCATTACATTCACCGATGACCATACTGTATGGATTCGTACTTAATGAAACATAAGTGAAGCTTTTGATAAATTCAAGGAATTTAAAGCCCTAGTTGAAAATCAAACAGTGTAACCGTGTTAAGACTCTTCGGTCGGATCGGGGTGGTGAGTACATGAGTACCGAATTTGATGAGTTCTTAAAAGAACTAGGAATAGTGTCACAATTCACTCCTCCAGCTACTCCACAATTAAATGGTGTATCAGAAAGAAGGAACCGAACCTTGTTGGACATGGTTCGCTCCATGCTTAACTATACTGATCTACCGATTTATCTGTGGGGTTACGCGCTCCTTCTTCTTTGTGCATATCTTGAACAGATGTCCTTCCAAATCCGTTCCTAAGACTCCCCATGAGATGTGGAGAGGTAGAAAACCAAGTCTTAATCACATTAGGATTTGGGGATGCCCTGCTTATGTCAATAAGACTAAAGTAGAGAAATTGGAAACTAGGTCTGTGAAAGGTCGTTTCATAGGATATCCAGGGGATTCCATGGGATATCTATTCTACATGCACGAAGATCATAGGATCATCGTTGCTATACAAGCACACTTCCTGGAAGATCAGTTTATTCAGGAAGGAGGGGCAGGTAGAAATATTTCTTTGGAAGAAATAAAAGAAACACCAAATGAGACACCTATGCAAGATATAAGAACCGAAACTTCTGAAATACAAATAAAACCTCGCAAGTCTAGTAGAATTTCTCAATTACCTGAGAGGTATGGCTATCTGCATCAAGAGGAACTGGGTGTCCATGAGATGACAGAAAGTAGTCAAGAGAATGATCCTTCTACATACGACCAAGCGATGGTAGACGTTGACTCCACCAAGTGGCAAGAAGCTATGGAAGCTGAGATAGACTCAATGCATGCTAATCAGGTCTGGACTTTAGTAGATCGTCCTAAAGGCATAGTGCCTATTGGAAACAAATGGATCTATAAGAGAAAGACTGATGGAGATGGCAAGGTTGATACCTATAAGGCCAGGCTTGTGGCAAAGGGTTATTCCCAAAGAGAAGGAATCGATTACTTCGAGACCTTCTCGCCTGTAGCTATGATTAAGTCTATTCGCATGATGCTTGCTATAGCAGCCACTTAGATGATGAAATATGGCAAATGGATGTGAAAACAGCATTCCTAAATGGATTCCTCGAGGAGGAGATTTACATGGAACAGCCTAAGGGATTCATATCTCAAACCAATATTCATAAAGTATGCAAACTTCAGCGTGCCATTTATGGACTGAAGCAAGCTTCACGGAGTTGGAATCTTCGTTTTAACGAGACAGTCAAAGAGTTTGATTTTGTCCAAAACGAAGAAGAGCCCTGTATTTACAAGAAGGTTAGTGGGAGCAAAATTGCGTTCTTAATACTATATGTAGATGACATTCTACTTATAGGAAACGACGTAGGAATGCTCAGTTCTGTGAAAGCTTGGCTTTCTAAAGAGTTCTCAATGAAAGACTTGGGAGAAGCTACCTATATTCTGGGTATTCGTCTCTATCGGGATAGAGCGAAAAGAATGTTAGGTCTTTCCCAAGCCCTCTACATAGAAAAGATCCTGAAGCGATTTAGGATGGAAGATTCTAAAAGAGGGTTTCTACCTATGCAACATGGTGCAAAACTTTCCTTAGAGATGTGTCCTCAAAGTGAGGAAGATAGAAAGGAAATGAGCAAGGTACCTTATGCTTCGGCAGTAGGTAGCCTTATGTATGCAATGATTTGCACTAGACCGGACATTGCCTATGCTGTGAGCGTAGTAAGTCGGTTTCAGTCAAATCCATGGCAGGAACATTGGGCTGATGTAAAGAACATTCTTAAGTACCTAAGGAGGACTAAAGACTTGGTTCTTACATACGGCGGTGGAGAACTAAGAGTGATGGGTTATACAGACTCAGATTTTTCGGGGGACATGGATGCTCAGATGTCCACATCAGGGTATATCTTTACTCTAAATGGTGGGGCAGTTTCTTGGAGAAGTGCCAAGCAAAGTTCGACTGCTATCTCTACATGTCAAGCCGAATATCAGGCAGCCACGGAGGTTGCTAAAGAAGCTTTTTGGATAAAGAAGTTCACTGAGGAACTTCAAGTGGTTCCTAACGCAGAGAAGCCCGTGACACTGTTTTGTGACAACGACGGAGCTGTTGCACAGGCTAAGGAGCCTAGGGCTCACCACAACACCAAACATATTGCGAGAAAATATCATTTTGTTAGAGAAATGGTTCGGGATGGGAATGTTACACTGCAGAGAGTAGACACAGCAAATAACGTTGCTGATCCGCTTACCAAGCCACTATCTCAGAAGGTCTTAGAGAGACATCTGGAGAGTATGGGTATTAGATACCATAGTTTGTGGCATTGAGTGCAAGTGGGAGATTGTTAGGAATATGCCCTCGAATGCCACTCAGAGGATGAGAGAGTGAGGGCAATTGTATTGTAATTATGAATATTATATTTAATAAGGCAATTATTATTTCTATATTATTGTATATCACTGGCATTGCGATTTGGTATATAGAATAATAGTCCTTGCATTTGAGAGTGAACATTCTACTCCTTATGGAGATAAGGAGATAGGCACTGGAAGTGTTTAGAGCTCGAATGCTTAACTAGTTCGCAAGTCGATAAAACTTAATAGGACATTAAGTTTTAATAAGACTTGTATAACTGATGCTAGGATGTGTGCACGTCTTGATAGCATATTTATAAGTATATTGGTGGGACCAGTATACTCGAATACGACTCATACTCGATTCAGTCACACGGTATTCACTCTCGGAGAGTCGATGACGAATCGAAAGGTTGTGATAGTATACGTGGACCTTTGACTTGAGGGTTCAGTAGAAGATGTGCCTGCGACGTTTAGTTTGTCATTAGAGTAGTTAGACTCATTTGCTTAATTGCTGAGTCGACCTCGAAGTGCGGAATATACGGGCAGGTAGCAGTCTTTGTTGTACGCCAAGAAAGGATTCTATCTCCTGTTAGTGAGCAGGCGAATGTCCTATACGGTTAATGGCAAATAATATCATAAGTCTTTGGCCAAAGCATTCTGATATAGTCGTATTAGATACACTATTAATCAGTCGGTCTTGATTTGCATTAACACATGTATAGAGTTTAGTCAACAGTAGGGTTTGACTTTACCGTGACCCGAAGACTTGACCGGGACATCTGATGAAGGGTCTATACGTATATAGTATTCACGACATAATGGTTCTGGAATGATTCGTTCATTCGTTCTCAGTCGGGGTTCTGATGCGGCTCGCTAAGGCTAAGTCTTGCCAGGACTCATTGGTTCCTCCCAATGCCGGTGAGACGAACCTACGAGTCGCGATAGGATCATTGATGGATAAATATGAATTAATAATCTCTCTTATAATATTAGATATTAGATATCTAATTTTGATTTATCGGATAAATCAAATAGCGGTCTTATGAATTGTAAGTAGGTTACTGGGTGATTACTTTAATTCATAAATTATATTTCTTAGAGAAATATATATTTATGTTTGATATAATTAATTAATTGGATTAATTAATTAGTCCAAACACATTCGAAATAAAACGGATTCGTTTGACAAACATCCGGTACACGAGGGATTCGTTTTGTGAACATCCAAGATTACAGCCGAGTAAATTCGACCCGTCTTCTTGAAAATTTCCCTTAAGGCCGCCCCCCTCCCTCTCTTGTCTCTTTTATACTTATTTTATGTCACTAGGTGACATATGTGAGGTGTATTTGATACCCTCAATCATGTGTTAAAGTTAGACTTTCATTTTTTTATAAATAAAAGTCTTTAAAAAGGAGAGAGGACAACTTCTTCTGACAAGAACTCAAAATCACGAATTTGAGAGAGAGTGTAAGGTTGAAAACTTCATCTTGATCTTAGAGACAAGATAAAAGAAGAATACATTGAGAGAGAAAATTCCTACAAGCTTCCCTAGCCGCATTCTTGAAGAAAGGAAGCTTGTCGATTTTTCCATCAAGTTCCGGCGTGTGAAGTAGAGGCATTTTGCTTTAGGTGCTTGGAATGAAGGGCTCTTCATCATCATCATTATCATACGAAAGTTTTTCAGAGACATCATAGGTATGGGACTTTGATTCCTTGATCTTCATATTTTTCTTTTCGTATATACGTTACTTGATCGATCCTCTTAGGGATTCCGTTTATTCTTCCGCTGCGTTTATTTTCTGTGGAATCCCAACAGCCTGGTGGGGCGATCGTCAGAATAGATGGGATAGGAAAAAATCACATTATATTCCTTGTACATTGGGCAGTTAAAACTGAATACAAAGTTTTCACTGGTAGTATTTCTTCAGATGTAAGGCGTTCCAGGGATACTGGTCCGGGGTACCGTCAGGGTGTTCAAGTTCGTAGGCTCCTTTGGTTAGCCATTTAGAAATCCTAAAGGGGCCTTCCCAGTTCGGACCAAAGACACCTGTGTGGGTCTGGATCTTTTTGAGGACGAGATCGCCCACTTGAAACCTTCTTTCCTTGACCTTCGAATTGAAGAACTTCTCGGATATCCTTTTGTGGATCGTGTTCTTCATTTCTGAGGTCAGTCGTCGTTCTTCGAGCATGTCAAGGTCGATCCGTCGGGCCACATCATTGTCGGTCGTCATCTCTTGTTCGGTTCGATGGCTGAGGACGGCGATCTCCGAGGGAATCACCGCTTCCGTTCCGAAGGCGAGGGCGAATGGGGTTTCGCCGGTTGAATTACGGGTCATCGTTCGATAAGACCACAAAACGTCTGGGAGCTCGCTTGCCCATCGTCCTAGCCTGGATTCGAGTCGTGCTTTAATGGTGTGTTTGAGGATCTTGTTCACATCCTCTACCTGCCCGTTCGTCTGAGGGTGATAGGGAGCCGAGAACAACCTTTTCATTCCCCACTTCTCACATAATTGCATGACTTCTAAGCCGTCGAACTGCTTTCCGTTGTCGGAGATGATGGTCTGGGGCAGACCGAAACGGCATATGTTGTTTTTCCAGATGAACTTGATTACTTGCTCTTGGACGATCTTGTTGAGTGGTTCGGCCTCAGCCCATTTGGTGAAATAGTCGACCCCTACGATGGCAAACTTACAGCCTCCTGGAGCCGTCGGCAAGGGACCTATAAGGTCGATGCCCCATTGCACGAATGGCCATGGGCTGTACATTGAGGTAAGATGCTCGGGGGAGAGTTTAATGTTTGGTCCCATTACTTGACACCTATGACACGATCTGACATAGGCGATCACATCCTTCTGAAGTGATGGCCAGAAAAAACCTTGCCTGGTTGTTTTATGGATGAGAGCTCGTCCGCCAGCATGGTTTCCGCAGATTCCATCATGGATTTCGGCTAAGACGAGTCGACCTTCCTCCGGTGTTATAAACTTGAGGAGGGGAAGGCTGAAAGCTCGCTTGTAAATCCGGTCGTCCAATAGGGTGTATCTGGTCGCACGTAGCTGGAGTTGGCGAGCTCTAATATGGTCGTCGGGGACCGTTCCGTCCTTTAAGTATTTGATGAACGGAGTCATCCAGTTCTCCTCGGCAACAGCAACCGTGGTAACCAGGCTTCTGTCGATCGCCGGCCTTGCTGATTTTGTAATTTGGATATTGGAGAAATCGGCTGCCCCATCTGATGACGCTAGCTTGGATAGGGCATCAGCCTGAGAGTTGTGCTCTCTCGGGACTTGTTCAATTAGCACTTCCTCAAATTTCGTGCACATTTCGGCGACCAGCTCTTGGTATTTGATCATCTGTTCGCCGCGTGCCTCATATTCTCCCTTGACTTGGTTCACGACCAAGAGGGAGTCCATGAAGATATGGATGCGACGAACATCCAGGGCGAGGGCTAGATCGAGCCCGTCTACCAAGGCTTCGTATTCGGCTTCGTTGTTGGTCGCGCGAAATCCAAAACGCATAGCATTTGTGAAACTTTGCCCATCGGGACTGATGAGGACAATCCCTGCCCCTGCTCGCGAATTGGTCGCCGAGCCATCCACATATAGCTTCCAGACAGGTCGGCCGATCTGGGTTGGACTGTGAGGGAATGTTAATTCCACCACGAAGTCTGCCAGGGCTTGACCTTTGATCGCTGTGCGAGGGGCATACGTGATTCCGTATTGGGCGATCTCCAGTGACCACTTGAGGAGTCGCCCGTTGGTGTCCGGTCGGTGTAGAACTTGTCTTAGTAGTAGTGTTGTCAGAACCTCCACTTGATGTTCGAAGAAGTAGGCCCTTAGCTTGCGAACGCTCATGACAAGAGCGTAGGCGATCTTCTCCAATGGTGTATAGCGTGTTTCTGCGTCATGGAGCGCTTGACTAACATAGTAGATCGGCAAGTGGACTTGTCCTTCCGCTCGCACCAAAACGGCACTCAGTGCGACCTCCGAGGCCGCTAGGTAAAAGAATAATTTCTCACCAGGGATCGGCTTTGCCAGGATCTGGGGGTTAGATAGATATTCCTTTATTTTGGCGAACGCTACTTGACTCTCCTTCGTCCATGCGAACTTCTTGTTCTTTATGGTCGCGAAGAATGGCTTACTTTTATCGCCGAGCCGAGATATGAAACGGTTGAGGGCGGCTAGACAACCTGTAAGGCGTTGCACCTGCTTGACGTTCCGCGGCTCCTGCATGTCAAGGATCGCCTGAATTTTGGTGGGGTTCGCCTCGATCCCCCTCTGGCTCACGATGTGCCCCAGGAATTTTTCGGAGCCCACCCCGAAGTTGCATTTCTTGGGGTTCAGTTTCATGTTGAACTTCTCGAGGATGGCGAACGTCTCGGCGAAATCGTTGAGGTGATCCTCCTTCTTGAGGCTTTTGACCACGATGTCGTCAATGTAGACCTCCATGGTCTTGCCGATCTGATTAGCGAACATTCTGTTGATTAGACGCTGGTAGGTTGCCCCCGCATTCTTCAAGCCGAATGGCATTCGGACCCAAAAGTATATGTCCTTTTCCGTGTGGAAAGATGTGTGCTTTATGTCTTTCTACGCCATTGGGATTTGATGGTATCCGGCGAAGGCATCCATGAACGACATCATTTCGCAGCCTGCAGTACTATCGACCAAGTGATCGATATGAGGCATCGGAAAGTGATCTTTTGGACATGCCGTGTTGAGGTCGGTGAAGTCGATGCATAATCTCCAGGAGCCAGTTGGCTTTTTGACGAGCACCGCGTTGGCGACCCACTGTGGCTCGTTTGTAGCTACTCCGATTAATTTGTTGTTGAGTAACTTTTGGACTTCTATGTCGAGCACCGCGTATTTCTCGGGACCGAACTTCCTGCGTTTTTGGTGAACAGGCTTCATTGCCGGGTCGATCTTTAGATAGTGGCAAGCGTGCTCGGGACTTATGCCAACCATATCTTGATGCGACCAGGCAAAGACGCCGATGTTCTTACGTAGCAAATTGGTCAGATCCCTTTTTAATTCGCGGTCGATGCTTGTGCCGATCTGTACTTCCCGTTCTGGATGAGCCGGATCTATCGTTATACTTTCCAACTCTTCGACGGGGACGGTCGCCTCTCGTTTGGAACGATTTCCGGACTCGATCCTAGGATCGATATCGAGACTTGGCTCGAAACCGATCCTTGGCTCGATGTCGTCCGTTAATCGATCCGAGATGGCGTTCTCCGAGTCGGGTTGGTACGATGTGCTTGGCTCGTCGATCTCCATGGGTTGATCGTCGATCGTTTCAATGTTACATATATCATGGGAAGTATTGAAAGCAGTTATGACATAGGAGTAGTTCAAACATTTCTTTGCCATTAGCTGATATCCTTTTACAGTACCGACCATCCCATCGGCAGTGGGGAATTTGATACAGTAAAAGAAAGACGAGGCGACCGCCTCAAAGGTTTCTAAAAAGGAGAGACCTAGGAACCCATTATAGATGCTGGGCCTATCTATGATTACAAAATTTAGGTTCCTAGTAATCCTAACCTTGGGATCGTAAAAGCATATTAGCTCGACAGAGAGCTTGATCCTTCCGTAGGCTTGGACTGTGCTGTCGCCAAACCCTTGAAGCACGGTGTTGAACGGCTTGATGAACTTGGTTAGGTTGTCGAGTTGGTCCAGGGCGGATTTGAATATGATGTTTCCGAAGCTCCCATTGTCGACCAGTACGCGATCGACCATCTTTCCAAGGATACAAGCAGAGATCACCAATGCATCCTCTTTGGGGCATTGTATTCCCTCCCTGTCCTTGTTGGAGAAGGTGATGAGCGCGTTTTTAGAGATGGTCGGCTCTGGAGGTACCACGACATGGACCCCGACGAACGCCCTCAGTTCGGCTTTTCGCTTCCTGTTTGACATGGTGGAAACCGGGGAAAGGCCCCCGAGGTTTCCACCTCCTGCTTGAAGCATATTGATCCGACCGCCAGGGTTGATCAGAGGGATCGATTCATCAGAATACTCCGGCCCATGCTCGATCCTGGCGACCGGATTGGGAGGGGTCCTTTCGTTTTGTCGGCGCTCGCGCTCTCCGGTTCTCTCTGTCCGGGATTCTGGCTTGGTGACCAAGTTGTCCAATTTGTCTTCCTCAAACAATCGCCAGAGTTGTCTGAGGAGGTCGTGGCATTGGCTGGTGTTGTGGCCGGAACGTTTGTGGTAAGCATAGAATTTGCTGCGGTCTAGATGACCGTGATCCCTTATTGGCTTTGGTTTGGAAAGCCACTTGCGCCCCTTAATTGCGTTGAAGATGTGGGCCAGAGATAAGTTGAGGTTGTGGAGAAGGTGGACCTCTACATCCTCGAAGGCTTTGAACTCACTAGGCGGTTTGGCGACCGCCTTTCTGGGCTTGGCGACCGACTTCTTCTGGACGTGGGACGGCGCCTTTCCTTCTCCGGCAGATCCCTCGCCTAAGCGGAGGGAGAGCATCCTCTGCCTGGCCAGGAAATCGGCGGCTCTGCCGCGGAAGACCGAGTAGGTCGGGGGGATATCCTTTGTGAGGTGCCTGAACATGGGCGAGCGTCCGTGGAATCCGCCCAGGACTGAGTGGAGAACGAGCTCGTCGCTGATGGGCTCGTCGGTGAGGACTATCTCGTCTACCCGGTCGATGTAATCTTCGTCTGACTCGTCCTTCCCCTGCCTGATTTTCATCATGCGGTGGGGACCTTCCGGCCGAGCAACTTTGGCGGCGAAGTACGACGTGAAGTCGTTCGCCAGCTTCTCAAAGCAATTGATTGAGCGAGGTGGTAGTGAGATGTACCACCTGTGGGCGAGGTCGCCCAGAGTTAATGGGAACATGCGACACTTCGTCGCATCTGATGCTCTGCATCCGGTCATGTAGATCCGAAATTTGCTCAAGTGGGTCTCCGGATCCGATCTCCCCTCATATAGAGGTGTTTGTGGGGGAGCGATCTGTGGTTGGACTGGGGCGAGCTCGATCTGGACCGCGAGTGGTTCGCTTGGTCCAGCGACCGATCTCCTGGCGCCTGCCCCAGTTTCCAGGAGCGCCTTCATCTCATCGAGTTGGCGCTGTATGGCGGCCATCGCCGTCGCCTGACTGCTCGCCGATTGGCTCCCGGAGCGCGAGCCAAGGCGATCGTGTACTGATCCCCTGGCCCCGTGGTGAATGACGAGCTCCCTGTCAGTGGGTTCAATTCTTGGGCGAGCAGGGGCTCGCTGACCGGCTTGTCTCATGGGAGTCGGATATGCCGAACTCCTGGTAAAGGATTCGGACTCCGATGTCTCCCGGATGGGGCCTGAGTGCCCGGGTCGCCATGAGGGATCGCTCCCTAGGCGGCTGAAGACGGAATCGTCCCGCCTCACGAGAGCCTTCTCCTGCGGCTCGGGGCTTTCTGTCGATTTCTCAACATAGATCCCTTTGAGCTTCTGTTTGCCTGCCCGACGGATGGTTGACGGAGTGATGGTGGGCGAATCGCAGGCCCTCCGTCTCTCCCTGAGGATGGCTATAGCCTCCTCAATCTGTTCCGCTGTCTGGAACTGATCGAGTGAGAGGCTAGAACCGTCCCTCGGGGGCGGGAGTGAGAGCCTAGCGTCGCCACGGTCGCCTTCCGCCGTGGGCTGGGATTCGGTCCGGGCCGGAACGAGATTTCCGGCGGATCTTAGGGTGGCTCTCTTGGAAGTCGTAGCAGAAGTCATTTTTCTGAAGGCTTTTCTTTTGAAGAACAGTGAGTGTTTCTTCAAGTATATGTCCGGTTAACAGTGAGTGTTCTTCGAGATGGTAGGAAAAAATGAAGGTTTAGATTGGTTGCACGCCCTTCTTCTAGCGCCAATTGTTGTTACCCAAAATATTATCCGGAGATAGTATTGCTAGAATGATCGAGTAACAAACAAATGCGAGAACACTTCCGCGGGAAAATAAATAACACAAGATTTGTCGGGGTTGTTAATCCCGGGCTTGAATGCTCTCGCGAGATGTTATTAATAAATATACTGTGGAGTACAAATATTAATGTTAGAATCTATTACAATGAATGTAAAGACTTCTAGTTATCTAAGTTGTAGAGCGTGTAGATTGCCGGAAGAACCAGATATGTAGATCTGTGAGTTCTTGCTTAGGATGTATGATAAGTGTGTATGAATATCACTATGAATGTATGAGTAATTGCCAGATGAATCTTTGATTCTCTCTCTGTGTGTATTTTGCACTGTATTCACGGTAATAATCAGCTTCCCCTACTGCTATGATATGGGCCTCTGCTGGGACCTCTCCGGCGATCGCGGGCGACCGCCATTTTCTATATTATAATAAGATGGCCGATCGCCCCGTCACGTGGGGTTGTTCCCTTAAAGTCTGGGGTTGCTGCTGGTGGCCAGCTGTGCGAGCCAATGGGAAGCCTGCACGCGTCCTGAGTCGCTGTCCGGGGAGGGCCCATTTTGTACCTTTCGGCGGCCTTGTCGGTAGGTGAGGTAGGTGACAGGCTGGGGTCAAACGTCTTTATCTGTCGGCGCCCTTTGTGGATCTGCACGTGGGCCACCGTCTAAGATTCGGTCTTCGACGACTTTGACGGATGTTGGATCCATACGTGGCACGAGACGATCGTCTCTGGTTTGGACGTCAAAGACGATCGCCAGACATCAAAAGACGATCGCTGGGTACCAAAAGACGATCGCCGTATGTGCCGATCTCTGGGCGTTTGCCCAGAGTATGTCTTCTATGGTTGGCTTCTCTGATCGTGATGCCGATCGCCATCGAGGCGTATTAATCGCCGCACAACAATACTATCTAGCATAACATATTCAGTATAAATAATAACCAGATTTATTGATTTGCTTGCTAAAATTATGGAATAATCTTAAAAACCGATTTATTGAATATGAGTGAAAATATGTACTTTTATCGGATAATAATAATCTACATAATTATCTTAACAAACTAAGAATTGTAAACAGATTGGATAACTATTAATCTCCATATTCTAGAAATCCAGAGATTTGTGTTTATCTTATATAGCATACCATATTCAGTATAAATAATAACTAGACAATCATTTTAAAATATTTCAAGAACACATCCATTATACATCTATCTGTCGAATTTATACTCCAAATTCAACTGATCATTCAACTGATCTTCTAAATTCTATTTGTCATCTGCCAATCACATCTATAGGCAGACTTATATTATTCATAAATATATCAAAGGTAATGAATTGTCATAAGCAATTCTATTTTATCTTATGTATTGTTTGATTATTAAATGTTTAAACTCTTACTTCTATTTTACTGTAAACACATATTGTATCAAAGTTGAGAACAATAAATCAAGACACCAGTCTATTACCAAATTTGGTATCAAAGGTATGTATGCTATAATTATTTGTTGTAATATTATTATTTGAATCTTTTAGCTAATTGGTAGTAAAAGAATTTAGCTAATATCTGAAAATGATAAACACATAAATTGTAGTTCCTTCTAAAGAAACATATATAACTGAAACTATAAACCAGCTGAGATGGATCATTTTAAGTATAACATCATGGCCATGGAATTTTAATCAAAATGCAACAGTACTGGCCAAGTGTTTATAATCTAAAATAGAAAGATTGGAATAATTATACACATACGTGCAATAATGTATGTAGCAACCACATTCACTGCATTATATAGGTTATACATCACGATTGAAACTTAGAAAGTATATGAATATGTGGGTATAAAAATGTTAGCTTCATTTGCATTTAAATATTAACTGATGTGATATACTTGTAAACATTAGGAACTCAAAGAAATAAACTTGCCCTAATTAAAAATAAATCTGTCTTAATATTCCATTGCACAGTCCCTTATTAACTAATATTCATTTGAAAAAATTTAAGTTAATTCTTGCTATTGTGATTTAGTTTTAGCTCAGCATCACAAAGCATTGATAATTCATAAGCTTTCTTAAGCTTAGCCAATATCCCTTGAATTTTTTGATTATCTCCCATACTCAAATTATTACGTAACTTTATTAAGCAAATATACACTCCTACTTATTAAGTAAAAAGAACTCATCTGCCAAGAATGTCATTATAGCTTCTTTTATTCAAAATACTCAAAAGATTTACTTTAAAATACATATATGTTTTATGTTTGCAAAATAATTTGTTTATATCCAGAAATATACGGGCATTAAGCGGATAACAAATACACATGAGGAAGTATCACACTCAGTCAAATGACTACAGACTTCGGATCATAATCACCATGAAAACTTCAAAATCACAACCACAAGTAAGATATTGTAACAATACCCTTAGTTTACCTCAAAGCTACTTTCCCTTAATTCAATCTGAATTGCAGTTCAATTAAAGAATATTCCATTGCACAGTCCCTTATTAATTATTAGCATGTTTTATTTTTGCAAAATAATTTGTTTATATCCAGAAGTATACGAGCATTAAGCCAATAACAAATACACATGAGTAAGTACCACACTCAGTCAAATGACTACAGACTTCGGATCATAATCACCATGAAAAATTCAAAATCACAACCACAAGGATTGAGCATTACCCATTCAACAATATTAACCTCCACCTCAATCAGTAGAACAAGTAAGATATTGTAACAATACCCTTAACTTACCTCAAGGCTATATTCCTTAATTAAATCTGAATTGCAGTTCAATTAAATCATATAATCACATGCAGACTCATAATATCAGCCATCATTACCCGAACAAGTTGTAAACATAATGACACAACACTGTAAATCCCAATTCCAATACACAAAAGATTCTCAATTATCATCGCGAATTTATTAAAATCATATAATATACTCTTTCTGAAAGGAAAACACATATTTGTGAAGGCATTTTATCAAATATTTAAGGTGTAAACTTAATTATACCATTCCTCTTAAATTTAAACTCCAATTTTCATCATTATTTCCCCTAGATCTGGTCGAGTCATGAATAAAAATTTTATAAATAAAAAAATATTAAGCAGATAATATATTAGATTGAGAAAAGTAAGATTGCAGAACTAAAACACACAGATCTAGAAATAGAAAGACATATATCTACCTCAATAAGCTTGAATTCAGTTTTTACCGGAATGATTTGTGTTTTCCGTCGTCTTCATACTTAAATATTCTACACAATCACCAGACCTGAATCCAGAAATAAACAAAACTTATTAGTGGTTGAAGATTAAGTGAGATAATACATTAAATTGAGAAATAAAACTTAGAAGATGAAGGAAAAACACATATCTTACCATCGTTGACGAACGACGCGTAAAAATCAAAACATCAACAGTAAGCCCTTATCACCGAACTGAAATGAAAATTCGAAGTGGGAGAAGCAACCGTGATGAAGGTGTCTAGCAACGAGTGATCAGTGTCTAGAAACCGTGATGGGGGTGGGAAGATTTAGGGATAAAAAGGTTGCGGGTTGTAAGGAGGAAGGGAGAAGCGCGTGGATAATGTCAGAATGGATTAGAGCGAAGTTCGGGCAGCTGCAAGAGAAAGTGGAAGTGAAGGGAAGAGTGTGAAAGTGGCGGCGGAGAGGGGAAGTTAGGTGTTATAAAGGTAGGGTTTTTCGGAGCAGTGTAAATGGATAAGGTCACGCGGTGGGATTTGAGGGTAGGTCGATGGGATTTGAGAAGGTTTTATCTGATATTGAGAAATGGGGCGGTGGTATTGTACCACATTTTTCGGGTCTGTAGAATTAGCGGTTTTATTTGATATTAAAGTCCTCTTTCACGTCTAATTAATTATGTTCAGTTGTTCTTTTATTTTATTTTTTGTGTTTGCTTTTACGTGTTAAATTTTTTTCTTCTGATTTAGGTAAATGATGTGGACCCACTAATCATGCGCAATATCTTTTTCTTCTTGCTGGATATTATTAATTTATTTTACAAATGAAATTTGTATACTAAAAATATACAATGTGTATAAGATGATTTAATGCGAATTTGTACGGACAGGTAATGAACATTTGTGGATTAGTGCATTTTTATGAATATGTCTTCTCATGTAGATTTATTTATGTACTTACTAGACTCTAATTATTAATTTTTTATTTTTATGTAGTTATTTAATGGATACAGAACGTCGTAAGTCTTTGCAATCAAGGAATCGCGCTCCATTGTATAACGAGGGACCGAGTTCTACTAGAAAAAGGAGTAGAGTTTCCAACAATCTGAGTGGCGAATTATCGTTTAATGATACAACTAATGGTAATATTTTTAGTATATAAATAAATTTATTATATATTAAATATTTATATAAATAGTTATAATTTCTTTTTCTTTTTCTTCGTTTAAAAATAAAGTGAATCATGGAAACACTGCGAGCTTGAATAATAATGATGGATTGTATCAAAGTACGAGTTATAGATCGTCAATTGTTACAAATTCTACATTATTCTTCAAATAATTGTTACAAATTCTACATTATTCTTCAAATAAGGTTCTTTATTTCTATGATATTTTTTATTAGTTTTGTCACCGATACATTGTGATCGTGCGGAGACAATTACACCAAATGCCGGTAGTGCGAAACAGGTGTATACGCAAAGCAATAGGCTCACCCCAAGTTCATCTCCGTTTAGCTGTGTTACTAATGGTAAATGCTTTTATATATTTCATATTATAATTTATATGAGACCAATTTATGTTGACTATTTGTAATGTTCAATTCATGTATTTATTACAGTTCATGACAATGTGTTATTGACTCCACTAAATTCCTGTGCTATTCCTTGGAGCTTTACATCAGTTAGACCTGACAAACACTTAACTGTTGGGCCTGACATTCTAAATCAACTGAGAAGGCACATTTATACCGAAACTACTACGTCCAACAAGGCACTTTACTCAAGTAAGATATTTATAATTGAAGACATAAGTAGTTAAATATATTGTTTCTCACATTAAAATATTTATGATTGACATTTTATCATCTTACATATGTAGGGAATATGGATGAAGATTACAAAGTAGTGTCAAGATTCAACACCGGAGACTCACACTATCAATGAGAAGACATCTCAAGTCACATCCGTTTGATTACTTTATGTATCATGAAGATCCAAGAGAATACAGTAAGTGTAATCGTGTTTATATAAATATTTACTAATTTAGAACATTTGTATTACATTAAATCCGGATAAATTTAAAAAAAAAACTATAATTCATCATCAGTTATATATATTGTTTCCACTTTATATAGGAATAAAGGTACCTCCGTATGTTGAAGAGTGCATGCCTCTTGCGGAAAAGCGTATAGAGCAATTGCTAGATAAATATACTCTTAATGAGATAAGAGTTATGAGTGAAGAGCCATCACATGTTGACATGCTTAAGGAATCACGAAAGAGATCTATGAAAAAAATACATGAAAAACATCTTATAATAATTGACATTTATATGCTTTCATGGAGCAGCTTACGAAGATATGGGTGATTCTACATATGCATGTGGATTTTGCGGTGCGCTTATGTGGTTTGACGAGAGGCTAAAAAAAACCCCATTGAGTAGTCCGGAATTTGGTTTGTGTTGTAGTCGTGGTAAAATACAACTTCCTCTTCTAAAACAACCTCCACGGCTGCTACGTAATCTTTTACAAAATAGGCATATTAAGAGTCGGAATTACATTGAGAACATACGTGCTTATAATATGATGTACGCTTTTACTTCGATGGGTGGGATCCAAGATAAAACAGTCAACAATGGACATGGTCCGTATAGATATAGGCTTGGTAGAAATAACTATCATCTACTCGGTAGTTTGTTACCTAAAGAAGGTGATTCACCAAAGTTTTCACAGCTATATATGTATTGCGGCGAGGATGAAATTCAAGACAGAATCGATGTTGTCCGGTATTTATTCTCTTGGATCCATATTAATTCCACTACATATGTATAGTTTTTAAAAATATTCTATATATATTGTTGATTCTCATTATATTTTTTTTTCATTTTGTAGATCAAAAAGTCCTGCTGCGATTGATCCATCAATTGTAGATGATCTAAAGAACATGATAGATGTCGAAAATCCAATTGCCCAAAATTTTCGAATGGCTGCTGAACGATTTAAGGAGAGCGCCGATACGAATGTAAAGTTATGTCTCATGGGAAGGAGGTCAAGCGATGGACGCATGTATAATCTACCAACATGTTCAGAAGTTGTTGCATTAATTGTTGGTATGTTGGAATATCACTATTATTTATCCATGATAAATATATATTCCATAAGTAGTTTAATTTATTCTAAATAAATTTATTTCTCAATAATCAGGAGATGATGAGTACGAGATGGATCCCCGCGATATTGTACTGGAACGAAAAAATGGTGATTTTCAAAGAATTTCAGAATTGCATCCAAGTTACCTTCCAATGCAGTATCCCCTACTTTTCCCATATGGTGAGGATGGATACCATGCACTCGGATAAGTCCAAAGGTGTCAGGCACACACTTACAATAAGGAGTTTTTGGCTTTTAGAATTTTTGACCGTATTGATGAGGCTCAGACAATATTACTCAGTAGAAAGTTATTCCAACAATTTATAGTAGATGGCTATATTATGATGGAAACACAAAGGCTTGCTTTTATAATGAGGAACAAACCATTATTGAGGTCTGATAAGTATAAGTCACTTGATGATGCTATTCGAACAGGTGATATTGATCCATCTGACCCAACAGGAAACGTTGGTAAATGATTTGTTTTGCCGTCTTCTTTCGTCGGAGGTCCTCGATATATGGTCCAGAACTTCCAAGACACTATGGTCATATGCAAGAGTATAGGATATCCGGAACTATTCATCACATTCACGTGCCACCCCAAATGGCCTGAGATAACACGTTTTGTTGAGTCCAAGGGTTTACGACCCGAGGATAGGCCTGATGTTATGAGTCACATTTTCAAGATGAAGTCGGACCAACTTATAAAAGACTTGAAGACGGAAAATATTTTTGGCAAGGCAATTGGAGGTACCACATTATAAGTCTCAGTTCCTTTGTTATTTCAGTTGATCACTTCATTATTAACTTCATTTCGAATTGATTGATTTTTATTCTATTTGCTTTGTAGTTGTGTACACTATTGAATTTCAAAAACTCGGACTTACTCATGCACATATATTGTTGTGGATTGATCGAGCAGATAGAAATATGTCTCCAAATTCCATAGATAATTTCATCAGTGCTGAGATACCAAATAAGGAACTCAATCCGGAGTTGTACAAGGCTGTCTCTGAGGATATGGTGCATGGTACATGCGGACCATTGAACCCGACTTCACCTTGCATGCATGATGGCAAGAAATGTTCTAAGAAATTTCCAAAGTCCTTTAATGAGCGTACTATATTCGATGGAAATGGCTACCCGGTGTACAGAATGCGTGACACTGGTGACACTGTCGACAAGAATGGCAATCTCATTGATAACAGGTACAATTTAAAATTATTTTTTAATGTGTACTGTCACATTATATTTCATTCACCATGATATAAATTAATTGTCATGTATATTAAAAAATAATAAGAAGTTTTACTATTCATTTATAGGTTTATTGTTCCGTACAATCCTTTCCTATTGGTGAAGTATCAGGCACATATCAACGTTGAATGGTGCAATAAAACAAATTCTATAAAATATCTGTTTAAGTACGTCAACAAGGGGGTTGATAGGATAGGCGCAAAAATAACTGTGGAGAACGAGGTGAAGGATTATGTTGACTGCCGGTACATATCAGCATGTGAGGCTGTGTGGCATATTATGGGATATGATTAACATTACAGAGATCCACCCGTAGAGCGTTTATCATTTCACATGGAGGGTGAACAGTCCGTCACATTCAAAGATGGTGACTTGATTACGGATTTATTGGAGAAGCATACTGTTGCAGAGACAAAGTTCCTTAAATAGATGGAATTCAACAAGCATCATCCCAAAGCACGTATGTATCTATATGTTGAGTTCCCTAGATATTGTGTGTGGGATCATAGAGGTAAAGTGTGGAGAGATAGGAAGAACTTCAACAACAAAGTTGGAAGAATTTACCACGTTCCAATTAAGACTGGTCCATTATATTTCATGCGGATTATGTTGAATCACATTAGGGGTGCCACTTGCTTTGAGGATTTGCGGACAGTGGATGGTGTTGTTCACCCTACATACCGTGATGCATGTTACTCTTTGGGATTGCTCGATGACGACAAAGAGTATATTCATGCTATAAAGTATATTCATGCTATATTCATGTTTCCTTCGACATTTGTTCTCCACGCTTATACAGTCCGACAGTATGTCCAAACACGTTCATGTTTGGGAAAGTACATGGGAGTATCTATCGGGCGACATCCAGTACTTCATGCGACGGAAGTTGAATAATCCTGGTATAAATTTTAATAGAGCTCTTATGTCGGAAATTTTATATGAATATTTATTTGTTATTTACTATGCTGACTTAATATCTCAATATTTCAATAGAGGCCTGGAACTAAATGAAGAACAATTGAAGAATTTTCAGGATGGTCGGTACTTTCAGGATAGGGCTATTCTTGCTCCGACCAATGAGATCTTCCAGGAAGTAAATGATTATATAATGTCTCTTTTACCTGGAGATGCCACAGAATTCGTGAGTTCAGATAGCATATGCCCTGACGAAGATGATACCGTCAATAGAGAAGATGTCTAATCTGTCGAGTTCCTAAACACTATAAGGACTTCTGGGATACCAAATCATATAATTCGACTTAAGGTTGGTTGTCCTATAATCCTTCTTAGAAATATTGACCAATCTGCCGAGCTTTGTAATGGAACTAGATTGATTGTTACTGCGATTGGCAAGCACATTATTGAGGCTAAGACGATACATGGAAAGAACACTGGAGTGAAGGTTTTCATACCTAGGATGGTACTTTCACCTTCTGATATTACCAAGTTTCCTATTAGATTTCAGCGAAGGCAATTTTCTATATCAGTCTGTTATGCAATGACTATTAATAAGAGTCAGGGACAGTCTTTATCTCATGTTGGGCTCTACCTCCCAAAGTCTGTTTCAGCCATGGCCAGCTCTATGTTGCATTTTCCAGAGTAACAAGCAGAAATGGGCTCAATGTTTTAGTATTGGATGAGGAAGGCAATCCCACCGACACGATCACGAACATTGTATACAAGGAGGTGTTTTCAAAGCTTTAAGGTATGTTTTTATCATATTAATACACTTTATGTCTAAAGTAGCAATATGCATTTATTTGATTTTGTTATTGCTTACTGATTTATACAGATATCGTTTTGCAGTTGGCGATTATTCAGATGTCTACGGTGATTGTACACGTTGACTTTGCATTGTCTTTCATATTTTCGATGTACTGAACCTTTAATTCTATTTAATATCATTTATTGTTTGGATGATATTTTATTTCACGTATTACTGATTTAAAGGAAATCATGTCGTGGCAACGCCACGGGTTAGTACTAGTACTTACAATTGATAGTTTGTTTACTTGAAATATTGCATTTTGATACCAGTTATTTGGATATCCAATGTCCAGCATCCAGTGAAGTAAATTTAGTTGAATACTTGCCAATAATAGTTTGGTTACCTGAATATTATATTTGAATATAAAAAAATATCGTTATTCTTGTAATTATTTCAATATAATATTTTTGTAATTTTCTAAGACGAATTAAAATGTGTAATTTAAATATTGGCCCTGTCAAGTGAAATGGATTCATGTTAATCTCACTCGGGACTGATTGTTTTACAAATAGGCCATTTTTAAGGATTTAAGTATGCCAAATTATTTAACATCTAACCCATTTTCTTTTTCTAGTTTAAACGGGCAAACCCAAGAACCGGTGATCTCTTTAACATTTTTAAGGGCAAATCACACTATATAATATATTTTATAAACATATTACAAAAATTTAGCAATGCTAAAATAATTACAAGAATCACGATTTCAGTTGATATACATATGCAATATATTAGATAATCAAATTGCTATTAACTGCATGTTTCAGTTCAGATGATCAATCTTGTAATTATTCTATTTATATTGGAGTTGTGTAATTTGTATTTAAATTATGTATATATATATGTAAAGAACCTATCTAACCACATATTATGTGTCATGAATTTACGTGATTTTATATTTTAACATGTCCACCTGCATAGTTAGTACGGTCAATTTATGACGTATCATGTATTTTATTATTGAAAAAAGTAAAAATAAAATCATAGAAACAATTGATTGTCAGCAGAGACAATTAAGAACCAAGGACAAAATGACTAATAAGTACTGTACAACCTTAATTTTGTATTGCATTGATTGATTCCGTCGTTCTGATTCTTGATGCGTGTGCATGATTAACTTAATTAATTAAATACGCCACATATTAGTATGATCATGTAGTTGATCTATCAACAGGCTGGCCATAACGAACCAAATATTTGTTTTAATTTTTTTTTTTTTTGATAACTAGGTGATCCCAGCTTAGCCGGACTAATTCTAGTCCCTCAATGAACCCACTCATAACCCATTAAGGGAAGTAAATCGCGAGTCGCTCGAGCAATTCCAGGGTTCCCAATGCCTTTTCTGTACACTTATGCGCATGCGAGGTTCTTAATCGACACAGCGTTGCTCCCAAAGACAGCTTCTGGGAGAATGTGCACCGATTGGTCAGCACCTCCGGGTTCCCAGCAAGGAAATACTCCCACACTGCCGCTTGACGCGAGATTAAACATTGATTAGCGGTTGCTTGAGCTATCCCCGGGGAGCTAGAGGATCATAAAGAGAAAAAGTTCCTCTTTCACCTCCTTTGGTGGGGTTAGAACCCAAGACCTCTCCAAAGGAGTGTCTTGGGAGTAGGCGTCCTACCGCTGGACCACCCACTCTTCCCCTTAATTTTATTTTTGTTCTAATTGAAGTAAATCATTCAATCAAGAGTTGTGCTACACACCCCGAAATTGGTCCCAATATATGTACCCGAATGACACGCGTCATGTTTTTATTCGAGGGACTCATATTTATACATGAGGGGTTCAATTAAAATCCATCTGATTAGGATGTTGAGGAAAATTAGGGACTTATAAAGTGGGTAGCATAACATTTTTCCTTCAATCAAATATATTACTCCATTCATCTACAAAGTGTATGTTTTTATTACTTGAACGGTTCGTCTACCAAAAAAAATCAAGAAATTTTTACATCGAGATGGAAGACAAATATGTACTGTTTTCATTTTGGTACACGGTCTTACATACCTTTCAATGTAATAAACCCTATTACATCTCATATTGATAAGTCTCTTTCTCCACTCAAAACACTCGGTTTTTTCTTGAAACTCATGCTGACTCCCTTACAACTCACATTCTTTGTGGATGGTGGAAGTAAGTCACTCCGTCCCGCTCAAAACTTTACAATTACATTTTTTTTGTCCCTCTAGAATCTTTACATTAACCACTTTTACACAATCAAATCAAACAATCACATTTTACTTTTTAATCTCAACCACATACTTACTATCAATACTTTCGACTTTTTAATCTCCACCAGACATTTATCATCATTACTTAAAATACATTGAAAATACACCCTCTGTCAAGCTTTGAGCGGGACAGAGGGGGTATTGTTGAAATCAAATAGACTTTTAGAGTGATAAAATGGATACTTCCTCCGTTCTCTTATTATTGCAACTGTTCACATACTGTCTTTTGACCATCTTTTGTGATTCATACATATGAAAAAATTATAGTCATGTGAGATCTTGTAAGATTCACCACGAAATATATTTTCAAAAATATAAAATTTTTATAATTTAAAAAAAAAGAATTAAAGATATTAATAGTCAAAGTTGTGCATTAGCAAGCGTGAAAGTCCAGATGTTGAAATTATAGCGGAACATAGGTAGTATAAGTTAACTATAGGTCGATCCAAGTCGATATGTATAAAGAAAAAGAAATTTGTGTAATTTAGTTAATAAATTTGAAATAGATTTATTGATTTTCTAATTTATATTCCTAATATATTCCGTTAATTATACTTTGTCAATATATTATTCCAATATTGATTGGTCCGAGCCAAATAATAATATTCTAATTCAGATAATGGGTTGAACAACTAAATAAATCATAAATACTGATCTTATAATTTTTCTTAATTTATTAAACTGGATATTTGATCGGAATTAAATTCGATCCCTTCCCCCGTCCCCTTGACCAAATTAATAGCGACAGGCTATTTTTTGGACTCACTATAATCTTGGCGGGAGAGTTAATCCAATTACACACATATTATTATTAATTACATAATTATTTAATCAAGACATAAAGACTTGTAGTTGTAGATGGGCCCAATTGGATTTATTTATAGCATTATATATGAGTCACAAAAAAAGAAATTTAACAATAAAAAAAATAATAATAACAACAATAAATAGGTCTTATACATAGAGAAGCGGCTTCTGGCTGGCCCTAGCGATTTTAAGCTTACGCTAGGAGCATCAATCTAACCACAATGCTGGAGATGAGCAAGGTCATGGGGTTTGGACGGAGAAGATAGCTACATCGACGTCCATTTTTTACTTGCGGCGGATCTGTTTTTGATTTTCATTGTTAAATACAATATATTAACGAGCATATATAAAAGGTATTCATTTGTGTATATTAAGGTAACTGGAATATAGCATGACGATCTTCGCAAATATATGGTTGAATTTGGATTGGAAATGTAAAATAATTTAATGTTCAGTAATAAACATCAACCAAATGTTCATATGCTAGTAACCAAACAAATATATGAAGTATCCATAGACCATAGGCACATCTACTTTTTATTGTTAAATATTAGAAAATATGAGCATGAATCATTAGTATCCAAATATATTGTTAATATAACCAAACTATTGCTTGCAAGTATCTACATTTATGTAATTGGCATTGCAAAATTAAACAATTTAATGTGAGCATCTTTATCCAAATTTATGCATTTAGGTTACCAAACTACACTTGATACTATTTAAATTATTATATTTTATTTTGTATTGGTAAATAAAACAAATTAACGGGTATCAATAAATGAAGTCCCTCTTAAGTTGAAGGGTAAATTCTATAGAGCGGCAATCAGACCTGCAATGTTGTATGGCTCCGAATGTTGGGCGATAAAGAAGTCGCTTGAGAGCAAGTTGGAAGCGGCTGAAATGAGAATGTTACGTTGGACGTGTGGTTGCACAATGTTGGATAGAATCTCGAACGGGGTTTTCAGGAACGCGCTTGAAGTGGCGCCCATTTCAGCGAAAGTTAGGGAAGGAAGATTGAGATGGTTTGGCCACGTCCGCAGGAGGCAGACTTCTGCTCCGGTTAGGAGGGTCGAGAGTTTATTGGTTGCCGGGGAGAGGAGGAGAGGCAGACCGAGGAGGACGTGGGAGGAGCAGCTGAGATTAGATTTGAAGGCTCAAATCTTTCCGAGACCATGACGGTTGATAGGTGCTCTTGGAGGCGCCAGATCAGAGTTGTGGATTCTTTTGTAGGAGCGATGCTGTAGTTGAGAGCGTCAGGGTTGAGTTGTCTCGGTTAGCTTTGACCTAGAGCATCACACTTTTTACTTTGACTGTATATTTGATCATATTGCCTTCTGCGTGTGGTGTTTTTTTTTACAGGGAGCTGTGCGCAGAGTCAACCACTCTTCGGTTAGAGCAGCGTTCATCGGTAGTGCAGTTGTCAAAGTCCCCTTAGGTAAGTCTCATGTGAATCAAACCATGGGATCAGGTATGGTCGTGAGCTTTTTCGTATCATATGCTTCTTTCTATATACTACTATATACCTTATCGCGCACTAAATGCCTTCATGAAAAGAAATTTCTCTACCGTAAAAGTAGGGCGTTGTCAAGGCCCATCTTACTCTCCCTGCACTCGCTCCGAAGGATATACTGGGTATGTTTGGTTTGGTTTAAGTTGCAACAATCCAAATGCTTGCAATTCATATTGAAAATTCAAACAATATATAGTTCAACAATAAATGACATCTAAGTGTGTAAATGTAGGTAACCAAACTACATCCGGTACTATCCACTATTTTTTATTTTACATTTTTAGATATAAAAAACAACTAGCATGAATAACTCCATATAAGATATTCAGGTAATCAAGAGACAACTTGCAAGTACTGACATGCCCCTCAAACTTTTAATTGACTAGTACATTTGTGTGAATATCACTGAATTTTTTCAATTTTTCAATTTTTGATTAAAAGCCTTGCGTGCTCACTTGCTTAGTCGAATTGGACGAGAGGAAAGCGGATATGAACTCAGATAGCATTCCATGTGCAATCATGGTAGCAAGGAGAAATTTCTCACCCCCAGGGCCCCCACCCCCCGATCCGAAAGGGATTGGTGGAGGAATCATCGTGATTTAATGGCCACTGGGAGGAGCAGTGTCACAGTGCGCGAGGCTATCCCCACATCGTTGCGAATAAAACTCCCACATCATGCAATGCAGACTCGAACACGCGCTTCGTAGCAATCTGCCACCTAAAGCCAATCAATCGCCTACGCGACTCCATGTGCAATCATTAAAGACGAATTGAGGTAGAGGAGAAAGCCGTGCTCCAAAGATACCTAATCCGTAGAGATAACGGAAGGTTGTTCGCCCTCTTTCCATTTTCATATTGTCAATTTATTTATAGATATTTCGCTTTTTTTTTTTTAACAAATTTTATATATTGTGTAGATGTGCAAATTAGCGATCAACAAATCAATACTTTGACAAGGTAGTTTTGGACTATACGTGGAGTCCAACAGCATTAATTTGGGGAGAGAGTCAATCAATTAGTACACAACTATACTCATTTAAGTACACAATTATTTTTTTATTCTAAAAAGAAAAAAAGAAAAAAAAATAAGTACACAATTGTATATTCAAGATCTCAAACTTGTACGTGCACCCATATGGGGTTTATTTAAAAGAGAGAAAATTTGTTTCGTAATTTTATACCCCGTCCACTTTTTTTTAGATGTCGTTTGACTTTTTGACACACATTTTTAGGTGCTTTGATCGGGTAGTTAAATTTATTATTTTTTAAATTTTATTTTTTTGAATAAAAATATACAATCTAAATTTTAATTCACAAATAAAATTATTTAAAGATAATAATTTTAACTATACGGTCAAAACACTTAAAAATGTGTGTCAAAAAGTCAAACAACATCTAAAAAAAGTGGAGGGAGTATATATTATTATTTTTTTTTGTCCCAAGTTTAACAACTCTTTTAATTCTCAAATTATCGGAATTGACCTTTATTTGAATATATTCGAGTCATATATTGTATTTTCGAGTAACATAATTTCGAGTCAACTTCAAAAAATATACAATATTGAGGAAGGTTGACAATCGGGTAACACAATTAGACAATCGAGTTACCCAAATCCGAGTTACACAATAAGATACGAGTTACCCGTAACAAAATCGAGTTACCCGAATCTGAATTCGAGTTACCCGAATCTTAATTCGAGTAACCCGAATCTGATTCGAGATACCCGAATCAGAAATTCGAGTAACATGTTTTAACATTTCGGGTAACCCGAATCCAACTCGGGTAACTCGAATTCCTATTCGTGTAACTCGGGATAGTTCGAGTAATAGGTTTCTTAATCGGTTAACTCGATCTGTATTGTGTAACTCGAATTCAGGTAACATGAATGTCTAATTGTGTTACCCGATTGTCAACCTTCCTCAATATTGTAATTTTTTGAAGTTGACTCGAAATTGTGTTACTCGAAATACAATATATGACTCGAATATATTTGAGTGAAAATAAATTCCGACCATTTAAATATTAAAAAATTTGTTGGTACACTTGATGTAAAAAAATAGAGGGAGGATCCTCTGCAGTGGCTGCAGAGGTCGCGGTATCACAAATTATCGATCACACACACTGTGCCCCGGTGTGCGTGTCCCATCCGACGACAAGAAGCGTACGGCCATGGTGCCGTGCACCGCAGTCCCATCCCAAAAAAATAATATACTATATATAAGAGGAGAAAACAAGTTTTTACTTATTTAAAAACAGTCATCAATCAAGTTATGAAAAATCTGCTCCGAGAAATTTGGAATTAACAAATCCGATGGGTGGGAATCAATAGATTATGATTGTTGACCATTTCTATGTGAGGTTCACATGGAGAATTCCTAACCTATCCTTATGTAACATCAACTAGGTGTTTTTCTTGTGGCGTAAAGGCGAAATTCCTCGTCCTCAGGGTCCCCATCCCCCGATCCGATAGGGATTGATGGAGGAATTAAATTATGGTGACTCAACGGTCCACTAGGTGGGAGGAACAGTGTCTGGTGCCCATAAGGAGTCATCCCCCACATTGGAGGGATAAAACTCCCACACTGCGGCTGCCAGGACTCGAATCTGCATCCTTGTAGCCTCATTTACGCTCCCATATTGAAGGGATAAAACTCCCACAATTAGGTGTTTTTCTGGTTTGATGTGTAGTCTCATTTACGCTCTCGTTATTTATGTTTAATTTCAGGATATTTAATTTTAATTTAGTTCAATTAAAGTTTAGTTGAGTTCAACTTTAAAATCATTATTATTGTTAATTATTATTATTATTATTATCAATAACTATTATATATAATAATTATAATTATTTATTTTAGTATTATTATTATTTTGTTATTTCAATATAATAATAATTATTTGTAGTTTTATATATTATTTTTTAATACATAATTACTAGGAGTATTATTTATATTAATAAATATTATAAATAATTTATTATACTAAAAGATTGAGTCTCCTTATTAATGTGGAGGCTTCAAGAATATTGTTTAATGTAGAGTCTTAATGAATTCAATTTTTATCTAAAAAATCATAAAATCTCAATCTTAATAATTTGAAAAAACTCTTTTTAATCATTTTTTTTTTGAACGGCGACTTTCAACTGCGGGAGTCTAGACCTACGTGTCTTAACCGGGCCCGCGCTAGAGGGCTCCCCAGAGGAAAGTACCTAGATCACCCAATGGGAGGAGAAACCTTCAATAAATTGAAGTAAAACTCTGCCCTCTCCAGGATTCGAATCTTTTTAATCATTTGAAAGGTCTCTTAATAATTTGAAAAGTCTATTCTTAATAATTTGAAAAGTCTCTTCATACGAATAGTCTTTTCATATCCGCAAGTTACACAAATAATTTAACTATAAATAACACCTTTCCTCGACATCAACATCCATATTGTGGTGTTCTCGATATGCTTGCATTTCGACTCACAGTTGATCAATTTTCGTAGTATGTTTTTACCAACTACGACAAAATTCCATCCACTATCCTATCCCACCTCACGATTACCAACAATCACTAACAACACCCTATTTGCCGCCCAGACGTAACCGATTATGTAACGAAAGAGAAAAAAGGAGGCCGTAGTTTATACTAAATATTAAGCAACATAATGTGAGAGAGAGAAGAAAGTTACTAAAGTGGGAAAGTTTTAACAAAGAGTCGAAGCAAATTAGGTAATGTGTTTCGGCTGTTTTTGTTTCCGAAAGAAGGAAAGGCACAACCACGGGGGTGGTGGTGTGTTGGGAAAGAGAAAGAGCTCCATTTCAAAGACAGAGATATATACAAAAAAAAAAGAACTAGAGAAAAAGAGGGATGGGTGGTGGTGGGGGTGGGTGGCCACTGGCCGGTAAATCAATAGCAATATCAAACACGTACTATTTCCCAACTCTCAATGTGGATAACGTATGTTTATTGATATTATTATCAAAAAATATAAAAATAAAACGGTGAAACTTATTCCTTTTTGTCCGTCAACATGTTCGTTTAATCATTTGTTGTATGCTTTCATTTGTTAATATTTCTGTAACAATAAGGGATTGTGTAGTTTTTTTTGTTAATTAGTCGTCACTTGATCGATTCTCTCTCTTTATATTGAATTTGATGTTAATATCAAATGTCCAATAATATTAATATATTATCATATCTAATATATATAAAAATTCAGTCCTGTGCTATAAATAGGGGTGTACTTCGAACTGAACGAACCAAACGGTGACTTTAACGAACGTTCGTTCGTTAAAGTTCGGTTCGTTCGGTTCGTGTTCGATAAAATTGCAAACCACTTGTTCGTATTCGGTTCGTTAAAATTTCACATATTTCGTGTTCGTTCGTTAGCGTTCGATTGTTCGGTTCGTTTTGATCGTTCGTTTGTTCCTTTGTGTTCTAAAAAAAAAAAAAAACTAAAGTACAAGCAATAGTAATTAAAAAATAAAAATAAAAGATAGATTTAGAAATTAGGGATTTTGGAATGGTAGGTTTTATTTTTTATATATTTATTAATTATTGTAAAATCATTAATTATAATTATTAATTATTGTAAAATTATTAATAAATATATAAAAAATCCTCTGCTCGCGAACTGTTCGCGAACTAACGAACATATATTATTTTGTTCGTGTTCAGTTCGTGTATGTAACGAATATGTTCGCGAACTGTTCGAATTTGACCAAACCGAACACGAACTGAACGTTGACCGGATATTTTGGCGAAATTTTCACGAACGTTCGGTTCGAAATACACCCCTAGCCATAAATGTTAAGTCTTAATGACTTTAATTTTTATTTAATGACACTACATTAATTGAGTTTTTAATTAGGTGAATAAATGACTCTAAATTTGGTTACAAATCATCGATCTATAAGTAATAATAATAATATTCATGTAGGTTATTACTGTAACACCCCGAAAACGGCGGCTATTACAGTGTTGTGGACCCCACCGGGACCCACCAGGCGATATCACAACATGAACTTTAACATCCCATCAACGTGGTACCGAACCACAATATTAATCCAAACCCCGATGTGGAGTATAAATTATACATATATCAACTCACGCAATCATACACAGGGTCCAAATTCGGTATAGACCATATGAAGATTGAGAATACCTTACAAGTTAAAATACATTTATCCGAAATAATATAAAATGGGAAATCACAGTAAGACATAACTGAACATCAAAAGACTCGGGCCCCCCGAATTAGCATCCTTCAAAACCCTTCGCCACCATCGTGCTCTTCCTGTGCCTTGCCCTTTCCTTGTTAGACGTATTTTTATGCGCTTATTTATCATTATTTTATATCCATCTTGAGCCTAAATCTGCATAAATGAGCTTTTAATGCACTATTCTTATATGTTTTGCAGGAAATTGGAGTCCGGAAGCTCGAACGATTTAAAAACGGCGAAAACGGTTTTGGCTGGGTCATGCAGACAAGGGAAGCGGCCGCAGACACGCAGTGACCGAAGCGCCGAACCCATCAGACCGTGAGTCGCAGACAGCCTCTAGGTGAGCCGCGGCCCAGGAAGAAAATATGCGCCCAGGCATCCGGCGCTGAGCAGTAGGGGCCGCGGCACAGATTAAGTGAGCCGCGGCCCACATGGCGGTTTTGGCTGAGCCTTCCGCGTTTCTTCGCCGTTTTGGAGCCTGTTCTCGACCTAATCACACGGACGCGTTTTGGAGGCTGAGGACGACTATAAATAAGCATTGAAGGGCTGAAGAAAGGGGGAATCATCGATCAGAAGGAAGACATCGTGGTACGGGATAGAAGAACACAAGGAGGAAATTTGTGGGCGACGACAAGACCACGGATCCTTACGGTTTTTCTTAGTTTTTCCGCATCTTAGTTTCTAGATCTATTCGAGCAGGATTGTGATTGTAGCCGATTTCATGACGGTTTGATTTATTTATTATTATTTCGATTTACTCGTCATTCGTATTGAGTTGGATTCTTCTTACTGTTCTTAATGCTTTTTAATTGTCTGGCCAACAGTTGAATTGTTTTGAATGTCTTTATGGATTCGGGAGATGAAATTTAGGCATAGTTCTTGTGAGACGAATCATAATTTTTGTGAGATAGGAATATACTCATGGGAATTGTGAAGCCTATTTATTGTGGGAAATCTTGAACTGTTTTAGCTATTAATTATATAATTCGAATAGGGATATATCGAGTTAATAATTCGTAGTATTTTCTATCGACCTTGGGAAAGGCTTTAGAATAATTTAGGAATTACTGGCTTACAATCAATTAAATAACGGTGAATTGGATTGAATAAATATCATTCCTGATTGTTTGAGGTGAAAATCATAATCCTACGCCCTTATTAGTATTATTATTATTAGTACTATTATTTATTTTCTGCAATTAGTTTAGGTATAAATTCCGTATAATTGTTCTTCAAATAAAATTACGAGTTGACTATATTTTGGTACTTAGTGAAATCAGTCCTCGAGGGAACGATATCTTACTTATCACTTTATTACTTGTTGACACCGTGCACTTGCGGCATAGTGTGAGGGATTTCCTCACAACAAGTTTTTGGCGCCGTTGCCGGGGATTGATTTTTTCGCTAATATCAATATCAAGCGACTCTAATTTTAATTTGAAGTTTCTTTTCTTTAGCCTCTATATTTTTATTTTTTTATTATGTTTTCCTTTGATTATCGTGACCCTTGGCATTTCATAAATTTCGATGATCTTAATAATTTGCCTAATAGGGTCAGTCAGCCCCCTTCCCCCGAAACAAAAGACCATGTTTGAACATTGTGTAGACGCTCTCGAAAATCCTTATAGTACCCCTCTTGAGCGAGAATGTGCAAGTCGTGGTCTTGAGATTCACTATGGTTATTTTCCACCTCATCGCTTTAATAGTGAAGTCGAGGGGGAGGTTGAGAAGAAAGACATGCTAAGTTTTAGGGTCAATCCCCCAGCACCCGATAATTACATAAAGTGTGATGAGCTTGTAGAAGAAGTTACCATTGATGATGTGTCCAAGGAAATTTCATTAAATTGTCATCAAACTTCGACTAATAAGGTGAACACTTTGTGCCAAAAATTTTATTAACGGTGCCACGCATATTTGTTCCTAAATCCATAATGGGAGAGATTGACCCCATTACTTTTGATTTTGTTGAGGCTGATTCTTTGAGTTCTAATGAGGTTGCTCACGATGTGTCTTTATTATCTACCCATTCGAACTCTGCTTATTTATTCATGCCTTATCATTATTATATTCTTCCATTGTTTTTTGGTTGTCCGCATAATTATTCTTACTCAGTATTTTTGGCAACCAGGTATGAACCAAAGCCTCCCTTATGGAATAAGAGGCTTATAGATTGCAAGAAGGGGGCATTTGACAATCTCCCTAGAAAGAAGCCACATTAAATTCTTTTTGCCACGTCGTGCTCAAGACGTAAAATAGAGCGCTAGATGGGAGGCAACCCATCATTTTTACTTGCTTTCTAGTCAGTTGTTTTTATTTGATTTTTTTCCGTTATTAATTTTTTCTTTGTTTTGTTATTTTGTTTGGATTCGTGTATTCTTGTTGGCCCTTATTTCTCTATCATTTTGTTTTTATAACCCCAATGAGTTATTATCATTCATATTCTAGTCTTTCTTGACTTAATATCCATTGTTATTTCATGACTAGAGACTAAGTTTGGGGGTCCCTGGTGATGTTGAGCATTATTTGAAGTATGGATTGACAAACGATTCCACTCAGACATGTGCTGACGTTCAAGAAGACATTTGGAATAAGATTCTCTTTTCCTTATCTCTTTTATTTTCACATGAGTTTTTATTGTTGATGATGTTATGCGTAGTGGAATAAATTGAAGCATGCGATATGTTCTTAATTTTTCTTGATTATAAATTGCGATTTCATCATTGCTTTATTTTTCTTGCATGCTGTTGATGGTTTTTGCAAACATGATTTTTTTCGTGAATTTTTCGTGCTTCCGAGTGTAAAACTAATGTTACGATACTGATTTCTCTTGGAAGAAACGGTTGACTTTAGGTCGAGTTGCAGTCAGCGATATCTGCTTCTGTTGAGTATTCAATTAGGTCCGAAATTTTATCGTTTTTGTAGAAATTTTAGCAGATAAGAAAGGAGACATACGTGTTTTCAAATCACCATTTATACGTTTGGTTAAACTTTTCGCGTAGCTAGTCGTCCAGTAATATGAGTCTTGTTGGCACTTGGATTGAGTTTAGAGTCGGACTTTTTTTCCAAAAAGTCGAGATATTAGTTGTTCTATGATGGGAAATCTAGTAACCGGGGGTATTCACGTTAACCCGTTGTTTACTCTCGCGTAAAACGACGACCCTGAATAGATTAATAATTTAGAAATATCGCATTACCGATGATGGGAAGCCTAGTAACCGGGGGTATTCACGTGACCCGTAGTTTACTCTCGCGTAAAACAACAACCTTGACATGCGGGAATTGCTATTCGAGTTTTTTCTCCGCTGTAGAGGGGGGCTTAGTAACCAGAAGCATCCATGTGCCCCATAAGTGTCTTTTACGTCAAACGGTTCCCCGATACATGAGAATGGAAATCCACCCTAGGATCATCCCGATGAAATATCCCGAGAGCCGAAACCTAGTGGTTAACTCGAATCATATTATTGATCATACATAAGGGAATGCTGTCCTAGGAGTAATTTTGATAATGAAACTCTTGAATTTTGCCACTAGACTGTGGGACTGGGCGAATTGGCTTGTTTAATCTAACCCTTCATATTGACGGTCGGTTAAATTCACGCTTGTTAATCTTTGAGCTTGATTTTCTTCATGAACGATTGATTAGGACTGAAATTGGTTACTTAGTGGAATCAGTGTCCTGGATGCGACTCACTATTACGATACTTGTACTATTCTTTGAGATTTTCAGGGTAGTATTGATTAAGTTGAGCATTATGGACTTGCATGATTATTCACGATACATTTTGTTTAAAATTGATTTTTGCTTGAGGACAAGCAAAGGCTCAAGTTTGCCGGTATTTGTTAGACGTATTTTTATGCGCTTATTTATCATTATTTTATATCCATCTTGAGCCTAAATCTGCATAAATGAGCTTTTAATGCACCATTCTTATATGTTTTGCAGGAAATTGGAGTCCGGAAGCTCGAACGACGAAAAACGGGCGAAACGGCTTTTGGCACAGGGCCGCGGCACAAGGGAAGCGGCCGCGCACACGCAGTGACCAAGAAGCGCCGAACCCATCAGACCGTGAGCCGCGGCACGGCTAGGTGAGCCGCGGCCCAGAGGAAAATATGCGCCTGTGCATCCGGCGCTGAAAGCGAGGGGCCGCGATGCATTAAGTGAGCCGCGGCCCACATGGCGGTTTTGGCTGAGCCTTCCGCGTTTCTTCGTCGTTTTGGAGCCTGTTCTCGACCTAATCACACGGACGCGTTTTGGAGGCTGAGGACGACTATAAATAAGCATTGAAGGGCTGAAGAAAGGGGGTAATCATCGATCAGAAGGAAGACATCGCGGTACGGGACAGAAGAACACAAGGAGGAAATTTGTGGGCGACGACAAGACCACGGATCCTTACGGTTTTTCTTAGTTTTTCCGCATCTTAGTTTCTAGATCTATTCGAGTAGGATTGTGATTGTAGCCGATTTCATGACGGTTTGATTTATTTATTATTATTTCGATTTACTCGTCATTCGTATTGAGTTGGATTTTTCTTACTGTTCTTAATGCTTTTTAATTGTCTGGCCAACAGTTGAATTGTTTTGAATGTCTTTATGGATTCGGGAAATGAAATTTAGGCATAGTTCTTGTGAGACGAATCATAATTTTTGTGAGATAGGAATATACTCATGGGAATTGTGAAGCCTATTTATTGTGGGAATTCTTGAACTGTTTTAGCTATTAATTATCTAATTCGAATAGGGATATATCGAGTTAATAATTCGTAGTATTTTCTATCGATCTTGGGAAAGGCTTTAGAATAATTTAGGAATTACTGGCTTACAATCAATTGAATAACGGTGAATTGGATTGAATAAATATCATTCCTGATTGTTTGAGGTGAAAATCATAATCTTACGCCCTTATTAGTATTATTATTATTATTAGTACTATTATTTATTTTCTGCAATTAGTTTATAAATTCCGTATAATTGTTCTTCAAATAAAATTACGAGTTGACTATATTTTGGTACTTAGTGAAATCAGTTCTCGAGGGAACGATATCTTACTTATCACTTTATTACTTGTTGACACCGTGCACTTGCGGCATAGTGTGAGGGATTTCCTCACAACATTCCTCGCCCTGAAATACAAGTATTTCGCCCAAACCACAGGGTCAACTATACATGATAATAATTCTCATGACATTATACAATTCATATACATACGGATCTCAAGGAAAACAACCGACTACTGAATATACCCCGCAGGCGTATAAACAGTCAGTCCCAACTGTCGAACATATCCAAACATACGAACGACCAAATATTATGGCTCAAGACGGACGTCATAGTACGCCCGATCCGGAAATGTGTCCGTGCACATGTCCACCCCGTATACGAAATCCAGAATATACGTGGGACGATGTAGCTAATTAGCCTCACAAACTACGTCTCGTGTGTACAATCTAATGCGGAAACATCCACGCATGACCATCAAGTGCCCGGCTAAAAATCCTACACATAACCAATCGGCACACAGATATGACTCCAGAGATGTCACGATGCAACATGACAACGAAACTCAACGAATTACACTTTTATCAAAGAATCGAACAAGTCACCGAAGTGACGACAAAGCTCAACGAGACCAACGGTAACAAGGGCGATAAGTTTGGAAATATAATCCCGCCACAAACGATAACAAGATCAAGAACTTCACCACATCATGAATCATAGATTCACAGAACATTTAATATACACGAAACGCATAATAATCACAAGAATTCAACCATCATTATAACCAAGCAAGATAACTTGCCTAAATTCCGTAGATGAATAATCCTTCCTTGAACGAACTAACGAACGGTATCTTCGTCAAACAATACTCACTTGAACAAGCAACCTTGAATGAAACGTAATTCATTCAACAACACATTCGTACGATATTGGTATTAATTCATAGAAACAATATTCGTAATTTTACTCGGATAGCTCGACTATTCTATTGAACATTCTAACGCTCCAATTATGAATTATCATACACCAAGTTTATTAGATTTGTCCAAATATTCTAACATTAGTGACAAGCATTTGAAGTCAAGAACATGATCAATGTAATATTATGACGATTAAACACACTCTCAATTCATCAACACTTCCGATTAATGTTGAACATGTTAAAAGTTTGTGTTTCCTTACATTATTCATCATCTTTACAATGATTACGTTAAGCCAATCCGGAAATGAAATAATAACTATAAGTTTTAAGCACAATAAGAACATCATCCTAATTTACGTCATCCTAATACACGAGGATCAACGTAATAGAATTCGGCTCTTAATTCTACCGCATCATTATTACCCATAATTGTTATAATCGTCCTAAAAATATTATCAACATATTAATATAGTGATCAACACCTTCTTGAGTTATCAATACACCCAATTATCTTGAATACATAAAGGTTATACTTGTGCTCTTCAATCCATTATCATCTCTTAAGAATTTGTTCAAAACATAATTATATCCTTGAGGGTTTTTGAAACTCTAAAGACACCATCAAATTCTTCCTAGTGAGTTGTTAAACCTTCTCCAATATATGGCTATAACATCATAGGATCCTACTAACAATTAAGAGCATATTCATAACTTTTATCTCCTGATTTTACCATGATTACTTAAGGGTTCTATATTGAACACGTTATCCCACATCTTCATCAATTATTCAAGGAATGGTTCTAACAATATTATCATGTTCCAAACTAAATTTGTACATAACTTTAATGTTCATCATGATCTACCAGGCTATTCTACTACTAACATCATCAATTATATGAAACAACAAGAGTAAGATAACCAAACTCAAGAAATGATGAAAAATAGCACCAAATCTTCCAAGAACACACTCCTAGCTTCTAGTTACCAAGCTATAATCCAAGTGTTGTAGCTCTAACACGAGATTGGAGGGCAAGAATATAATTTAAGGGGATAGGGGATCGGTTTTGAGGGAGAGAGGATGGAAAAAGGTCGTGCAGAAATGAAAGGCAACCCATACTTTTATAACCCGGATTCAGCATTACGTACGCTATGGCTACATATTAACGTACATTACCAACTTTACGTACGTAACCTTATAAGTATTACGTACATAACAAATTCTCAGATCTTACTGACTCAAAATACATATGTCCTTACGTACGTTACCAAAATGGATGTACGTAAGGTTCAAGTACATTACGTATGCTAAGACAGGGTCATTACGTACGTAATGGCCATTGACTTAGGCTGTCACGATCGATTCCCGACCACCTACCCACGCTCGGTCCCACCCGCCGAAAGGGAGCTGTTGATAGATACACTGCATTACGTATGTTAACCTAGGAGAGTTACGTACATAATGCTGCATACATAGCGTACGTAAAGATAACAAGCTAACGTACGCTAAGGCAACAACAAGTAAAAAAATGAAATTCTCTAAATAACATCTAACAATCAAGTATAGTATGAACGACAGAGATTTCAATTTAACATAATTCATCAATATATTCGTTACAATAAACACAGATATGGTACAACAAAAAAGAAGAATACAGTATTAAAGGCGCGGGTATTACATACTCCCCCATTAAAAGGAGTTTCGTCCTCGAAACTAAGGGGTAAACAACTCGGGGTATCTCTCTCGCATGCTATCCTCAGTCTCCCACGTAGCCTCCTCGACTCCGTGTCTCGACCACTGAATTTTCAATAAGGGAATCATCTTGTTCCTCAACTGTTTGATCATCCTCTCAAGTATCCGCACAGGACGTTCTTCATATGAATGGTCATCAGCTATCTCGACCTCTTCGAATCGAATAATGTGGCTCGGGTCAGCAACGTACTTCCTCAACTGGAATACATGGAATACATTGTGAATTCGACTCAAAACTGGTGGTAACGTCAAACGATAAGCTAGGTCTCCTACACGATCCAAAATCTCAAACAGACCAATATACCTCGGGCTCAGCTTGCCTTTCTTCCCAAAACGGAAAACACCTCGAGTAGGGGACACTTTTACTAGTACATGATCACCAACCTCAAACTCGAGTGGTCGCCGACGATTATCTGCATACGATTTCTGGCGGCTCTGAACCGTTAATAGACGACTCTTAATCAGAGTAATCTTCTCGCGGGCTGCTAACAACATATCAGGATCCATACCAATGGATTCAGACAAGTCATCCCAACACAGAGGGGACCTACAACGACGGCCATGCAATGCCTCATAAGGTGTCATCTTGATCAAGGCGTGCCAACTGTTATTATATGTGAATTCCACCAACGGTTTGGGCTTCCCAATCATTTTTCCAATCGAGAGAACACGCCCTCAATATATCCTCCAGAGTTTAAATAGTCCTCTCAGACTGACCGTCGGTCTGAGGATGAAATGCCGTACTGAAGTTCAACTGGGTACCCAACATACGATGAACTGCCTTCCAGAAGTGTGACACGAACCGTCCGTCCCGATCTGATACAATACTCTTGGGGGTACCATGCAGCCTCATAATCTCTTTAATGAACAACTCGACAACCTCTCAGGACCCCACGTATCCTTAATCTCTAAGAAGTGTGCTGATTTGGTCAGTCGATCCACAATCACCCAAATCGTATTCATGCCTCGGCGGCTCGACGACAGACTAGTAATAAAATCCATCGATATGTCTTCCCACTTCCACTCGGGAATCGGGAGTGGTTTAAACACGCCCGCTGGTAGCTGATGCTCAATCTTTACCTGCTGATAGGTCAAACACCTCGAAACAAATTTTGCAACTTCCCGTTTCATGTTACCCCACCAATAATACGGCTTCAAATCCTTATACATTTGTCCGATCCCGCATGTATAGAATACGGGGTAGCATGGGCCTCCTTCAGAATAGTGTTCCTCAACTCTTCACCCGCCGGTACACATACTCGATTTTTGAAGCGTATCAGTCCGTCCTCGTGAACGACAAATCCAGGGGCCTTCCCCTGATCGATTTCTCCCCGAATTCTAGATAAGAACGGATCTGTCATCTGTTTTGTCCTGACTATCTCATCAAGGGTCGATGAAATCTCAAACGTGCAAAGTTGTCCTTGAATGCGCTGTAACCAGACCTCAATCTCCAGTCTCATGAACTCTAACTGCAATTCTCTCTGGGTGGTCAAACGGGCAAGTATCTGCTCCTGTACGGTTTTACGACTCAAGGCATCGGCAACCATGTTTGCCTTGCCCGGATGATAAATGATCTCGATATCATAGTATATGATTAGCTCTAGCCACCTCATCTGCCTCATATTCAACTCATTCTGAATAAAAATGTACTTCACGCTCTTGTGGTCTGTAAAAATCTGACAGGTAACTCCATACAGGTAGTGGTGCTATATTTTTTAAGCAAACACCACGACTGCTAACTCCAAATCATGGGTCGGGTAGTTGATCTCGTAAGGTCGCAACTGTCTAGATGCATAGGCGATCACTTTCCCATTCTGCATTAATACGCAGCCAATGCCCTGTCTCGACGCATCACTATATACCACGAATCCTTCCGTTCCTTTAGGTAGAACCAAAACAGGTGCTGAAATCAATCGACTCTTGAGTTCATCAAAACTTTGCTAACATGTTTCCGACCACAAATATTTCTTATCTTTCCTCAACAGATTAGTCATCGGTTGAGCAATTTTGGAAAAACCTTCCACGAACCGTCGGTAATAGCCTGCTAGACCCAAAAAACTATGAACTTCCTTCACGTTCTTCGGAGGTAGCCAGTCCCGGATGGCTTCTGTCTTCTGTGTGTCTACTCTCACTCCATCTGCTGATATTACATGTCCAAGAAAAATAACTTCAGGCATCCAGAATTCACACTTAGAAAATTTTCCATAGAGTTGTTCTCGCCTTAACGCATCGAGAACCTGGCGGAGGTGACACTCATGCTCTTCATGGTCACGAGAATAAATCAGAATGCCATCAATAAAAATGACTACAAAACGATCCAGATAATTAATAAAAACCCGATTCATCAATTCCATGAACACTATCGGTGCATTAGTCAGTCCGAATGACATGACAACGAACTCATAATGCCTATAGCAAGTGCGAAAAGCTGTCTTCGGAATTTCAGACTCTCGAATCCGCAATTAGTGGTACCCGGATCTCAAGTCGATCTTGGAAAATACAGCGGCTCCCTGGAGCTGATCCAGCAAATCATCGATACGAGATAATGGATATTTATTCTTGATCGTTACTTTGTTCAGCTCATGGTAATCAATACACAAACGCAGTAATCCGTCTTTCTTCCGTACAAATAACACTGGCGCTCCCCAAGGGGACACACTAGGTCGAATATAGCCTTTCTCAGTCAACTCCTCAAGTTGGCTCTTCAACTCCTGCATCTCGGTCGGTGCCATGCGATATGGTGCTTTCGAAAGCGGGGACGTCCCTGGCTCCGACTCAATGGTGAATTCTACCTCTCGCTGTGGGGGTAATCCCGGCAGCTCATCTGGAAATACATCTGGGTAGTCTCGAACTACCGGAATATCGGCCAACTCGACTGGTCGGTCGGTTGTCTTGGTCATGTAACACCAATACCCAATGCACCCCTGGTTCAGTAGTTTCATTGCCTTCATAGCGCTGATGACTCTCCCGGAATGACTGGGATTATCACCCTGAAAAAAATACACTCGATGCCATCATCATATGTGATGATCACGATTCGCTTACGGACGCTAAGAACGGCATCATGACGATCCATCCAGTCGATGCCCAAGATCACATCATCTTTAGGTAAATCGACCACACTCAAATCTGACAACTACTCATGGTCATTCATGCGAATCGGACAGTTCTGTACTTCACGATTCCCAAAAATTCTTCTACCATCGGGTAGACCAATGACATAAGGTTCACAATCGGTAACATGATCTAATTGCAAACGACTCAAACAAGAGGTAGATAAAAAGGAGTGTGAAGCACCAGTATCAAAAAGAACACAATCGGGCTGAGAGTGGATCTCGAGGATACCTGCGATCATGTTGGCTTCAGGATCGTCGGCCTTCTTCATCTCGTAGACTCTAGGTTTTGCAACTCCGGTACCAGGTGTACCAGCTTGATTTCCACGGCCCATCACTTTGTTTGCCCCGGTAGTCTGATAAGAAGCGGACGGAGGTACACGGTCATGGAAAGAAGACTGCACTGGAGCCAGAGATGCTACTGGAGCACGCCCGGGTCCACCCCTGCAATAGCGAGCACGATGTCTATTCTTCCCACAAGTGTGGCAGGCAACGGCCGACTTTGGGCATTTGGAGCTGATGTGTCCCTGGTCCCCACAGTTATAACACACGATAGATGAGCTGATTGCTCGAGAGTGCGATCCAGTCGGCTTTGGTGCCATAGGTGGCTGCTCAGAAGGATTTGGTACAGGCTGGGGCTTCCTGAACATCCCCCGATTACTGTCTGCCTGGGTCTGGTTCCTGGATCTCTTGTTGGAAGACTGAGGCTGCTTCTTGGAAATCTCTTTCGTAGTAAGTTCGTATTCCAGAGCGTTCTCGATACAGTGGTGATTGAGCAACTGCATCCTCATTCGGGGTTTAAGCCTCTTGAGGAAATATTTGATTTTATCAGCTTCCGAACGGACAACTGAGGTAGCAAAAAGGGAGAAGTGCTTGGAATTTCTCGACAATAGTTAACACATCCTCATCCTCAGATGGATCGGGGTTCAACAATTCTGACAATTTGGCTTCGCGAAGTGGTGCAGGATAGTAGCGATCTAGCATAAGATTCTTGAATTCCTCCCAAGTACTCGCACCATCAGCAGGCCTCACAGAAAGCCACCAAGTATGTGCACTCTTGCTAAGGTAGTAAGTTGCCACAGCAACTCGATTCTCTTCTGGGCACTCCACCATCTCGAACAGTTTCTCGAAGTGCTCTAACCAATGTACAATGTCAGCAGGCTCAGAAGAGCCTTCAAAGGTTGGAAGTCGCTGACGCGATATGTCGCTAATGATCCGGCTCACGATCCCGCCGTGCACCGGAGGCGGAGGCCGCCGCTCGCCGCCGCAGTATTCCTCTGCATAGCTTCCATCAGCTGACCCATTTGGGTCATGTGGGCCATCATGCCCTGCATCACAACGTAAGGATCGACACGCGCGTCCTCGTGTCCAGTGTGGTGTGATTGGTCCCTAGAAGGCAAATCACTGCCTGCAGAGCTTTGCTCCACATTCACGCGCCTGTTGGCACATGGTTTCGGGATTCAGCCCCTTCCGCGGCCTCGTCCCCCTCTTCCACGGCCCCTCAGATTTCTTTCCATACTGAAAGAATCAAACCATAATGATAACCATAAGTAAAGTTCAAGATATCAATCAAAATTCATGCTAAGTTAATAGCAACAAGGAATTACATATTCAAGAAAACAGCTCGTAATGAATCACTGGCACCGTGGGTGCTACACACTCAATATCAGATTGACATCGAGTCGAACCAGTTCCAATCACACAATCAATTTAGGATTTTCTTAGAAAGTCAAACAGATGAATCTTACCACACATTATCAAAATGCCAAGAACAGTAAAGGGATCAATTCGTCATCAATATTAAATCATGGCTCAATGAGAAACATACCGTAATCGGCGGGTCAGGCGCCTGCACAGGTCATAAGTGGCACGAAGGTTTCTTGATGCTAGTTCGATTTACAATGACTCAAAAGACAATCCTCTCTGATACCATCTTCTGTAACACCCCGAAAATGGCGGCTATTACAGTGCCGTGGACCCCCACCAGGACCCACCAGACGATATCACAACATGAACTTTAACATCCCATCAACGTGGTACCAAACCACAATATTAATCCAAACCCCGATGTGGAGTATAAATTATACATATATCAACTTACGCAATCATACACAAGGTCCAAATTCGGTATAGACCATATGAAGATGGAGAATACCTTACAAGTTAAAATACATTTATCCGAAATAATATAAAATGATAAATCACAGTAAGACATAACTGAACATCAAAAGACTCGGGCCCCCCGAATTAGCATCCTTCAAAACCCTTCGCCGCCATCATGCTCTTCCTGTGCCTTGCCCTTTCCTCGCCCTGAGATACAAGTATTTCGCCCAAACCACAGGGTCAGCTATACATGATAATAATTCTCATGGCATTATAAAATTCATATACATACGGATCTCAAGGAAAACAACCGACTACTGAATATACCCCGCAGGCGTATAAACAGTCAGTCCCAACTGTCGAACATATCCAAACATACGAACGACCAAATATTATGGCTCAAGACGGACGTCATAGTATGCCCGATCCAGAAATGTATCTGTGCACATGTCCACCCCGTATACGGAATCCAGAATATATGTGGGACGATGTACCTAATTAGCCTCACAAACTACGTCTCGTGTGGAGGATCTAATGCGGAAACATCCACGTATGACCATCAAGTGCCCGGCTAAAAATCCTACACATAACCAATCGGCATGCAGATATGACTCCAGAGATGTCACGATGCAACATGACAACGAAACTCAACGAATTACACTTTTATCAAAGAATCAAACAACTCACCTAAGTGACGACAAAGCTCAACGAGACCAACGGTAACAAGGGCGATAAGTTTGGGAATACAATCCCGCCACAAACGATAACAAGATCAAGAACTTCACCACATCATGAATCATAGATTCACAGAACATTTCATATACACAAAACGCATAATAATCACAAGAATTCAACCATCATTATAACCAAACAAGATAACTTGCCTCAATTCTGTAGATGAATAATCCTTCCTTGAACGAACTAACGAATGGTATCTTCGTCTAACAATACTCACTTGAACAAGAAACCTTGAATGAAACGTAATTCATTCAACAACACATTCGTACGATATTGGTATTAATTCATAGAAACAATATTCGTAATTTTACTCGGATAGCTCGACTATTCTATTGAACATTCTAACGCTCCAATTATGAATTATCATACACCAAGTTTATTAGATTCGTCCACATATTCTAACATTAATGACAAGCATTTGAAGTCAAGAACATGATCAATGTAATATTATGACGATTAAACACACCCTTAATTTATCAACACTTCCGATTAACGTTGAACATGTTAAAAGTTTGTGTTTCCTTACATTCTTCATCAGCTTTACAATGATTACGGTAAGCCAATCCAGAAATGAAATAATAACTTTAAGTTTTAAGCACAATAAGAACATCATCCTAATTTACGTCATCCTAATACACGAGGATCAACGTAATAGAATTCGGCTATTAATTCTACCGTATCATTATTACCCATAATTGTTATAATCTTCCTAAAAACATTATCAACATATTAATATAGTGATCAACACCTTCTTGAGTTATCAATACACCCAATTATCTTGAATACATAAAGGTTATACTTGTGCTCTTCAATCCATTATCATCTCTTAATAATTTGTTCAAAACATAATTATATCCTTGAGGGTTTTTGAAACTCTAAAGACATCATCAAATTCTTCCTAGTGAGTTGTTAAACCTTCTCCAATATATGGCTATAACATCATAGGATCCTACTAAAAATTAAGAGCATATTCATAACTTTAATCTCCCGATTTTAACATGATTACCTAAGGGTTCTATATTGAACATGTTATCCTACATCTTCATCAATTATTCAAGGAATGGTTCTAACAATATTATCATGTTCCAAACTAAATTTGT
Source organism: Orobanche coerulescens (assembly GCA_033398695.1). Taxonomy (NCBI): domain Eukaryota; kingdom Viridiplantae; phylum Streptophyta; class Magnoliopsida; order Lamiales; family Orobanchaceae; genus Orobanche; species Orobanche coerulescens. The sequence continues at coordinate 180,744,217 of CM065809.1, forward strand.
ACATAACTTTAATGTTCATCATGATCTACCAGGCTATTCTACTACTAACATCATCAATTATATGAAACAACAAGAGTAAGATAACCAAACTCAAGAAAGGATGAAGAATAGCACCAAATCTTCCAAGAACACACTCCTAGATTCTAGTTACCAAGCTATAATCCAAGTGTTGTAGCTCTAACACGAGATTGGAGGGCAAGAATATGATTTAAGGGGACAGGGGATCGGTTTTGAGGGAGAGAGGATGGAAAAAGGTCGTGCAGAAATGAAAGGCAACCCATACTTTTATAACCCGGATTCAGTATTACGTACGCTATGGCTACATATTAACGTACGTTACCAACTTTACGTACGTAACCTTATAAGTATTACGTACGTAACAAATTCTCAGATGTTACTGACTCAAAATACACATGTCCTTTCGTACGTTACCAAAATGGATGTACGTAAGGTTCAAGTACATTACGTACGCTAAGACAGGGTCATTACGTACGTAATGGCCGTTGACTTAGGCTATCACGATCGATTCCCGACCACCTACCCACGCTCGGTCCCACCCGCCGAAAAGCGACCTGTTAATAGATACACCGCATTACGTGCGTTAACCTAGGAGAGTTACGTACATAATGATGCATACATAGCGTACGTAAAGATAACAAGCTAACGTACGCTGAGGCAACAACAAGTAAAAAAATGAAATTCTCTAAATAACATCTAACAATCAACTATAGTATGAACGGCAGAGATTTCAATTTAACATAATTCATCAATATATTCGTTACAATAAACACATATATGGTACGACAAAAACGAAGAATACAATAGTAAAGGAGCGGGTATTACAATTACTATGGAATTACAAAGGTCATGTTATTATTACTATGAAATCACACGTTTCAGAATATTCATGTAGGTTATTACTATGGAATTACAAAGGTCATGTTATTATTACTATGAAATCACACGTTTCAAAATATTCATGTAGGTTATTACTATGGAATTACAAAGGTCATGTTGTTATTACTATGAAATCACACGTTTCAAAACATTCATGTAGGTTATTACTATGTATTTTGCGCATCTTATGATTGCTTCTGCTAAGTAGTTGCTTTCGAATGCTCTTTGAGAAATATTAGATTGAATTATCATGTGTAATGAATTATTATTGAAAAGAAAGAAGGTTCGCGCATCGCAAAGTGTTTTCTTTTTCTATATGTAGAATCATTAGTGAGAAACCAATAGTTACACCCTTTTGCGGTGAGTGTTAGTACATCCGATTTGAACAGATAAATTAAATGAGTTTGCTATAATAACAAAATACAACATATTGATAATATTACCTTGAGTAATGAATAGAAAGGAAAAAATACATAATTTTGACTTGAAGCCGTTCGTAAATTATAATATCAAATAAAATGTTGAGTTTTAAACATAAGCAAAAGTTCAAACTTTTATCGAAAAACAAAACTGGTGCATCGCACGGGTCAGAATGCCTCGTATTATATATAATTATTATTAATAATAATATTATTATATTATTGTTTTTGTAATATAAATAATAATAATAATTATTATAATTGCTATTGTATATATAGTCTTTTGTTACTAATTTTATGATTATTATTATTAATATCAATATTATCAATAGTATTATATATAATTTTTAGTATTATTAATGATTTTATTATTATTATTATTATTATTATTATTATTATTGATATCAATACTATCAATAGTATTACATATAATTTATATTATTATATTATTATTATTATTGTTGTTGTTGTAATATAAATAATTTTTTAGTTGTTATATTTATTTTTATGTGATATTACTATTATTCATTTATTAATATTATAAATAACATTATATAAAATTTTACTATTATTATTATTGTTGTTGTTGTAATATATATTATTATTATTATTGTTGTTGTTATATATCTAGTATTAAAAATTTAATAATATTAATTAATAATATTATTATTCAATAACTTGATTCGCTCAAAGATAATTCATTTCACAAAAAAATTCGATTGGGCCCATTCAAAGAAAATTCAAATAATTCACTAACTTCAAAGAAAATTCAGCTCAAAGAATAAAGCTTTAGTTCATTTAATTGGTGACACATATGTAATGAAACTCCATAAATAGCAGCATTAAAATTCCTTAGAATTCCGGTTGACATATACTCCTCATTTGAGCACAGGTAGTCTTGGCCTTATTCTTTTAAGCAATTACATTATACTCCGTTAGTCCCATAATAATTTCACATTTCTTTTCATTTTATACCATTTCAAAAAAAAATTATTTCCTTTTACAATTCACCACATAAGAATTTATTTTTGTCTATTCTATCTGTAACAACCCCGATCAGGATCAAGGGTGTGGCAGTGCGTAGATTCTTTTCCAATAACATCCAAGGCAAGAACCTGTACAACACGACATGACATCGGCCGTCAAGGTCATATAACAACCACGATAATCACACATCGACCGACAAGATCAAATAACAACAAGATAACCATACACCGATCGATAATGTCGGTTAAACAACATAACAGTCACAACTCGACCGACGAGGTGGAATACATAAACAAACCATTATCTGGTACTGTTATAATTCAATACAATATAACATCTCAAAAAAGTACTTGTATACAATAGAATACATGTACCGACGACATAATATTAAGCTCACACATGGGTGCATAACAACAACAAAGACAAATAGTACTCGCGAGTACATAAATATAAAACAGAATATAAAAGTTCGGAACAATCGGGAACAATCGATGGTAATCTCTCATGCTCGTGCTCGTCATGCGCCTGCTCGCTAACAGAACTTGTACTTGAATACACATAAAGTATCACCCTCGAAAGGGTTAGCCAATGAGTAGCTAGTGTAGGCACTTGATAATATGAATATATATAACATGCGCAATTAAACAAATCACCCGAGCGATTATCATCATATCACGTCATTGTTATGGTATAATGCACATATCATGAATAAACAAAATCATAGGGTTATACCAATACACATTATTACTAAACACGTACTGTATGGTCCTCGTCGGGGCATACTTGGTTGGATAACCCACCTAGTCAGACCCACTATTACAAAATAGATATCCTAAACACCTCGTCGAGTCATACCCGGTTTTAACTCTGCTGATAAATCTTAAAGTGAATCCAGTCCAAGAAATAATTTGACCTATGGACAGACACAGGCTTCTTCGGTAAAAAATGACCCACATACCTAACGATTTTCCAGAAAACGGTGATAAAATTGTCCCGGGCCATCGCAAGTAAAATTATAACCGAAATCAACGACCACATTTGCTTTCCAAAACTTCACTTAACACAAAGCTTTTTAAAAATTTCGTCAATATTTTTCAAAAAGATCTCTATACAATTGCAAGATAATACATAAAACACCATCAATGTACTTGTTTGGTAATATAGGGGATCGGAAAATCTCGACTACTCATAAATGAGAGTCGAATTCTCTAATATCAGGACATAGAATGAATATTACTATGTAATCGCTTTTAGGACTAACAGGTATAATCGAAAAGGTACAAAAAAAATCGCAACTCACTGGGAACTTTTATTGGCCACTTTGTGGTCAAAACCGAATTAAGTGATTCAATCACATAATTGCATTTCTGTTCTACTACGATCGCTAAGAATAATTCGAGAACAATCGATACTTGATCAGTTTCTAACTTCTAAATTAGAATTTGGCCTTTCTTATCTGACCCTTGAAGAAATGAGGCAACAAATGTAATGGAGGCTACTTATTCTCGCCCCAAGACGTTATTTTCGACTCATTTCGTCTCGAGACGACATTTCAGATCAGTTTGGTCATGAGCCATTATTTTCGCCCCTTTACGCTCTAGGACATTATTTTCGAGCCGTTACCGCTCGGGACATTATTTTCGACATGTTATGCCCCGTGACGTCATTTTCGACTATTTCCGTCTAGTGACGTCCTTTCGTCCCATTTCGTCCTGGGATGAAATTTTCGGTCCATTCCGCCATGGGATATCATTTCGGCCTCAGACCTCACTCCGGTCCGTTTTGTCCCTGTATGTCATTTTCCACCAGTTTTGTCACGAGATGTCATTTTCGGCCAGCATTTTCATGGGAGTCATCTTCGATCATTTTCCCCTGAAAAAACATTTTCGACCCATTTCGCCCCGCGGTAACATTTTTGACCCGTTTCGCCTCGGTTTTCGACCCGTTATGCCACATGACGTCATGTTCGACTATTTTCGCCCCGATATGTAGTTTTCAAACCCACTTCGCCCCGAGCCGTCATTTTCGGCCCAAGACGTCATTATCGACTTGAGATGTCATTATCTGCCCGAGACGTCATTTTCGATCTGTTTTGCCTCGGGACGATATTTTCGACCAATTTCGGCACGGTACATTATTTTCGCCCTTTTACGCCCCTGGACATTATTTTCGAGCCGTTACAGCTCAGGACATTATTTTCGTCCCATTATGCACCATGACATCATTTCCAGCTTTTTCCGCCCACTGATGTCATTTTCGGCTCATTTCACTAAGGGACGATATTTTCGACTCGTTTCGTCCCGGGACATCATTTTCGGTCTGTTTTGTCCCGGTACGTTTATTTCGACCAGTTGTGTCACGAGACATCATTTTTGGCCAGTTTTTCCAAGGGAGTCATTTTCGACCATTTTCGCCCGCGAAAGTCATTTTCGACTCATTTTGCCCCCAATGATATTTTCAACGAGTTTCGTCCGGAATTATATTTTCGTCCCGTTACGCCACATGACGTCATATTCGACTATTTTCGCCTCTATACGTCATTTTCAAATCTGTTTCGCTCCACGATAATATTTTTGGCCCGTTTCGCCATGAATCGTAATTTTTGGCCCAAGACGTTATTTTCAGCCCGAGACGTCATTTCCGACCCGTTTCGTCTCGAGACGAAATTTTTGACCAGTTTCGTCACAGGACATTATTTTCGCCCTTTTATGTCTCGGGATATTATTTTCGAGCTGTTACAGCTCGGGACATTATTTTCGATCAGTTATGCCTCGTAACGTTATTTTCGGCTATTTTCGTTCGGTGACGTCATTTTCGACCCGTTTCGCCCTGAGGCGCTATTTTAGATGTTTTGTCCGAGAAATCATTTTTGTCCCAGTACGTCATTTTTGGTCCGTCTTGTCTCGGTACGTCATTTTCGACCAGTTTTGTCACTGGACATCATTCTCGGTCAGTTTTTTCATAGAACATCATTTTCGATCATTTTCTCCTTGAAAAGTCATTTTCGACCCATATCGCCCCACGATGATATTTTCGATTTGTTTCGTCTGGGGATTATATTTTCGGCCCATTACGCCACGGGATATCATATTCTGACTATTTTCGCCCCGATATGTCATTTTCAAACCCGTTTCACCCCGAGACGAACTTTTCGGCTCGTTTCGCCCTGAGACGTCATTTTCGCACCGAGACATTATTTTCGACATGTTTTGTCCTGAAACGTCATTTTCGGTCCGTTTTGTCCCTGAACGTTATTTACTAGTTTTGTCCTGAGACGTCATTTCAGCCCGTTTTATCTGGGACGTCATTTTCGACAATTTCCCTTCCAAAACATCATTTTCGACCTGTTTGGCCCGGAATGTCATTTTCAACCCGTTCCACAATGCACGTCATTTTCGATCCGTTTACCCAAGGGTTTCATTTTTGACCCGCTTCGTCCTGAAATGATGTTTCCGACCATCTTGTTCGGGGGCGGCATTTTCAACCCACTTTGCCCATGTTACATCATTTTCAGCCCATATCGCTCCAAGACGTCATTTTCGATATGTTTCGTCATGGGATGATATTTTCGGGTCATTCGGCCCAGTATGATACTTTCAGCCTATTTTACCCCGTGATGATACTTTCGACCTGTTTCACCTCAAGACGATAATTTCAACCACATTACTTCGACCATTTACACCTTAGGACATTATTTTCGAGTCGTTACGGCTCGGGACATTATTTTCAACCCATTAAGCCACACGACGTCATTTTCGACTACTTCCCTCGCTGACGTCATTTTTGACATGTTTCGTCCTAGGACGATATTTTCGGCCCAGGACGTCATTTTCGGCCTCAAACGTCATTTTCGACACGTTTCGCCATTAGACTTCATTTTCGGTCCTTTTTGTCCCGATACGTCATTTTCGAACAGTTTTGTCTTGGGACATCATTTTCGATCAGTTTTACCACGGGACATCAATTTCGACCATTTCCTACTGGAAAGTCATTTTCGACCCATTACGCCATACGACGATATTTTCGACCTATTTCGCCCGGGGATGATATTTTCGACCCGTTACGCCGCAGGACGTCAATTTCGACTATTTTCGTCTTGGGTGTCATTTTCGACACGTTTCGCCTATGATGTCATTTTCGGTCAGATTTGTCCGTTGCCGTCATTTTCGACCTGTTTTGTCCTGGGATGTTATTTTCGTCCCATTTTGTCTCAGGACGTTATTTTCGACCGTTTCTCCTCTGGAGCGTCATTTTCGACCCATTTCATACCGGGATGTCATTTAGTCCTCTTTCATCCTGAAACGACATTTTCGACTCGTTTTATTCCAGGACGATATTTTCAAAAAATTTGTCTTACTACATCTTTTTCAACCTGTTTCGCCCCAGGACGTCATTTTCGATATTTTCATGGGATGAAATTTTGGGCCAACCGCCACGATATTTTCAGCTCATTTCGCTCCGGAAGGATATTTTCAGCCCATTTCATCACGGATATTATTTTCTGCATAGAAAAATGACGCCCTCGGGTGAGAAAAGGTCAAAATAGGTCGTCTCGGGACGAAACCGGTCGAAATAATGTCCAAGAGCAAAACGAGTCGAAAAGAATGTCATGTTACAGAACTGGTGAAAATGTCATCCCAAGACGAAACGTGCGAAAATGACGTCGCAAGCCAGAACGAAATAAAAACATCCATTGTCGAAAATGTCATCCCGGGACGAAACGGGTCGAAATGCCGTCCTGGGATGAAACGAGTCGGAGATGCTGTCCCGAGAAGAAACGGGTCGAAAATGACATTGTGAGGCAAAAATGGTCGAAAATGACATCCCGGAACAAAACGGTCTGAAAATAACGTCTGAGGACAAAACGGGTCGAAAATGGCGTTTCAGGGCAAAATGAGGTCAAGGGACTAAACCGACGGAACTATATGTATAAATAAAAACACATGAGTAATATACCTGCTTTTTATGATCTTCTCCCTAACTCCCTCTCCCATTTCACTGCCCTACTAATTTATCACATGGATAATGCTACATATGAACATATGTATACATATATTTTTACACAGTTACATCTCATCCATTCATTTATTGTGGGATTCATTCATTTACCATGGGACAACCTTGTATGTGTGGATAAATATATGTTCACGTATGTGTACATGTGCCAATTCACTTATCACATTGAATCATTACCTTAAAAACACCAAAATAGCCAATTGTCGACTTCTACCCACCAGGTGATGTTTCGATAATCATTCAGTCTAAACCAACTGTCTTGGCGCAGTTGGCCACCTGACATTCAATTTAGTTGGAGGTCAGGGGTTCAATTCCTAGTGGTAATACTTTGAAATTGAATTTCTCAAGGCCCAATGATCCCTTAGTCTTTGACTAAGGGTTAGGTCTTAGCCCCCCGGGTAGCTGACGAATAATTACAATATCATGTGCTTCAAGCGGCAGTGTGGGAGGCCTGATCTCAGTGGGAACCTGCGGTTGGATTATGAAGACCCGGCATGCCTATCTATCGGGGTCCAGCATGGAGCAATCACTTGGGGGATAACTCCTTGTGCGCGGAAGTGGAGTATATTTAATTGTTAGTCAGGTACATTATCTCGCGATTTGACTGGAAACTGTTCTGAGGGGGGGGCGGAGCTATTTCTCATAGGATTAGTCATACGAAGTATGGATGACCTATGTATCAAAGAAATAAAATAATAATCATTAAGTCTAACCCTTCATATGGTTTAAAAAAGGGTTCTATCTTTTATAATATACCAAACGATAAAAGTAACAAGTTATATATCCTCATTCATAAGAGTATAAGTTTTTGATACCAAAAGACATTAATACCTTTAAATCTGTCATTAAAAGGTAAAAAAGGAAAGTCAACATCAACACCTTTATGGAGGACATTTTAGTCTTTTTAAGCAAAATGGTATAAAAAACTTACACTCTTATGAATGAGGATATATAACTTATCAATTTTATGGTTTGGTATTAAAAAATTGATTCTCACTTTAAAAAATATATAAGTCTATATATCTTAATGGTTAATAATTTACACGTTCATACTACTGTTATTGAGGGAAGAGATGTTTCAATATGTACGTCTAAACGCAAGTTCACATCTGCAAAGTCTTTGAAGACTTAATTATCAAGTAAAATAATCGCCTTCCCCCCCCCCCCCCCCCCCCACCCCGATCAGAAAGCCACCATACCTATCTGTTGACTTATAAATGTAAAAGCTGTCTGTCTGCTTTGCAAGAAAATCTGAACTTCTTTAAGGGGAAAAAAAATAAGCTGCAGCTTAAATTTGTCTTTCTTAGTTCATACTGTAAAAGGCAAGGTTCTTATTGTTTCAAACCAATCATACTTTCTACACCTTAAAAACGAATGTCGAAAAATCAGACTTCATGATCCTTTGAAATCATATAGATCTGATTTATTTGATTCCATGCAGGGTTTTGAAACTAATACTTGGATCGATCATGGAGGTTTCGAGCTTCAAATGCTTAGCCGATTTGGTAATACATTTTCTTTCTTTCCTTTTTCGTCATAATTTGGATTTTCTCCCGACAGCACGATCACACACACAAATGGGTATATTTTAATAGTGCGGTGATCGAAACGCTTACATGGGAAAATTATAGTGTGCAACATGATTTACCGTGCATCTGTGCTTATGTTGCATTTTCAATGTGATTATGTGATACATCGATTGTGATACACCATGCGTCAGTTTTCACTGTAATTATGTGATGCGCCAGGTTGTAGTTACGGGGAGGGGATCTGGTGCGGTACAGCACCATGCTGTGCTGCACCCCACCATTGGATCACACACACCCGCACGGGTGTGTGTGTATGCATGTGTAATCCGACGGCGGATCTGGTGCACAGCATGGTGCTGTACTGCACCATATCTGAACCCGTAGTTACGTTGTATTTTCAATTTGATTATGCTTGTAACCACAACTGCTGCATCACCCATCATGTTATGGGTTACACCAACTCCCTTACAGGCAGCACTGTCTGTAGGGTGTACAATAGAACTCCATATATACATATTAACAATTACATCGCATTATCTTTACGTAACAGGGAATGCAGGATCCTTTAATTGCGCAACAATGGCCCGTAGACTCGATCGAGGAGCTTAGCGCCTCCGTGTCTGTAGCTTCCACATTATATTCAGAAGATTACAATTATGATCAGTCTTATCAACCTCCACTAGTATTAGACTTCAAAAGATCTTCAGCTGAAATACTTGACGACAATACTGTTAATAGGCCATCATCAAAGCAGCTCAGAACCGGCAGTAATATATATTGGAGCAATGATATTAATTCAGGTTTTAGCAGCAGTGGTGGTACTGATCAATCTCACCATGAGGATGTGATCATGATGAGGCCTAAAGAGGAAGCTGCATCGGCATGGTATAGTAAGCCGTCCGGTGCCGCTCTAAATTTCTCGTTATCTCCGGAATCAATCGTTTCGACCGGGACTGGGGATTACCAGAAGAATAGTAGTTACAGTGTGGAGAAAGAGAAATCATCGTCGTGTAATTATCAAGGGATCAAGGTTAACAGCAACAGGCTTGCACAGGACCATATTTTAGCTGAGAGAAAGAGGAGAGAGAAGCTTAGCCAGAGATTTATTGCCTTGTCTGCACTGATTCCTGGATTGAAAAAGGTAAGTAGTGCGGTATCATTTTATTTATTTATTTATTTATTTATTTTGGTTAATGTAGTATATTTTTTCAAATAAATAAATAATTTATATTCTAATGCGTAATTAAATATCACATTGTTATTTATTTGTTTATTAATATGTTTTCTGCAATTTGCTATATATTCTTTTTTCCTTGGTTTCTTGCCCAAATCTTTTTTTTTCTTTCTTAATTCTCTCTTCATAAACAGTTTCCACCATGAATCCTAGAGCCATGCATTCATGTACTCTTTTTTTTTTTAAATTAATTTACTGATCAATAATGTATGATAATTTTCCTCCTAAATATAATACTCCCTCAAATCTCGCCCGACGTCTCGTCCAAAAAAATGTCTATTTAAAAATACATATTTTATTAAATAACTCAAATCACATCAAGAAAACAAATTTACACACCTATGTGATCATTTTACTTTTTCAATATTCTTTTTTTATTATTTATTTTTTTACATATTATATTGATCATTATATTCGCGGTCTAAAATATTTTAATAATATTAATTTCTTATCATTCTCTTAATATAGTTTATTAATGGTCAACATTTCTCCTGAAAAAACAAAAATGGAGAAAAAGATACCCATGTTCCTAAAGTTGGGTTTGTTGCACGCAGTGCAACCTTTGTCCCACCTGTCAACTTTAGTTCTAAAATTTCAAAAAATGACGTACGAAAGTACCTTATTCACGCACTGCACATATCTCCGACCGGGATTCGCATCCGTCCACGAAGTAATCAGGGCAGCAACCATACCACAGTAACAATATCTCGTGCGAGTTGTTCCATTTGAGCTGGATGAAGAATTGGACACAGTAACAATATCTCGTGCGAGTTGTTCCATTTGAGCTGGATGAAGAATTGGACTAACCTAATTGGTTTGAGTTTGACAGATTCACAATTAGGGTTTCTCAGTGAAATTGGGGAAAACGGGAATGGGATGTGGTTTATGTGGAGGTGGTTTTTTTTGGTAGGGAAAGTTGGCGCCACTTTAGGCCCATTTGTGGATATATGTTTTTTTTTTAATTTTTATTTGACTTTTTAAATTTATTTTCCATTTTCCTTTTAATTTCTGGAATTATAATTTTATTTTTCCTTTTTATTTATAAAATTTAATGCGATATCAGTCAACAATGGCCTTGACTCATTGACCTCAATGCGACATCAGCGGTTAAGGTCAATTTTGGACCAAAAATCATATGCACGCCATTTTTTTGGAACTTTAGGATTAAAGTTGCCGGCTGAGACAAACGTTGACTGAGTGCACTAAACCCCTCAAATTTTAGCACCATTGTGTCTTTTTCCCATAAAAAACGACATGTATTATGAAACGGATTGATTGTTTTTGTAAAAAAAATTCCTCAAAAATAACTTTCAGCATGTACCGTTGATTTTAAAGACATCATTTTCTAAATTGACTATAGATTTGATTAAAAATTGTACTAATACTTTTTTCTTTCTATTGATGGATATATATATCAGATGGACAAGGCTTCTGTTCTTGGCGATGCTATAAACCACATAAAACAACTTCAGGAGAAAGTGAAGACACTTGAGGAGCAAACTAAAAAGAATACAATAGAATCTTTCGTCTTTGTCAAGAAACATCAAGTGCAGCATGCAGCAGCTGACAGTAATACTGAAATCTCTTCCTCAGATCATGAATATCAAAGCATGGTCTCCGGTACCGATGGTCCTACAGTTATTACAGAGTCTCTCCCGAAGATCGAGGCGAGGTGTTGTAACAATGATGTTCTTATTACCGTTCATTGCGAGAAAGGAAAAGGGGTTTTGGAAAAAACAGTTGCCGAGATCGAGAAACTCCACTTATCAGTTGCTAACAGCAGTATTATGAGTTTCGGAGACTCCGCTCTTAATATAACGGTTGTCGCGCAGGTATATCATCGTTAATTTTAACCTTTTTCCTACAAACCGCAACCTCCGGCCAGCCGGAATTGTTAAATTCCGAGTCGACATGGGTTGCAAACACCCTCATAATTTAGACGAGTAGTTTGAAAAAATATATAATTTTTTTTTACCCTAGCCCGTAATCCAAGCGGGGGCGTCATTAGATGAGCAGATAATATTGTAACATAGCCCTAGATCGGGAGGGAGCTGGCGTACTCGGGAAATAGAACTATTTTCGAATTATTTTCCCAAAAATCCATACCAATCATTAATCTCTTTGGCCTATATCTGCACATCTTAATTCCAAGAATGTAAGCAGCTACTCATAAGTCTTTCATTGATAAACAATTTCTCAATTAATTCATGATTATTTGTAAGGTTGATAGTTACAGGGCTCATTATCTATGAGTGATGCGTCATGATCCTCTGTTACGAGATACCCATATCTCTCAGGTTCATGCCGCATCCTATCAAATCTACAAGGAGTAGGTGTAGTACTCTCAACTGCCTCTTCAATTATTTGTTGAGGTTGTTCAATCTCCATTGGTGGTGCAGTGTCGCCTTGTGGTTCTCGAGTTTCCTCGAGAATTACTTTTCTCCCATTGTCTCTTTCGGAAACCAGTTTTTTCTGATTTTACGTGTTTCTTGTTTTGCATGCAGAAGGATGAAGAGTTCAATATGAGTATGAAGGAGCTAGTGAAGAATTTGCATGGTGCTCTCAAGATATTCATGTGAAATGTATATGGAAGTTCTAAAAGCAATGATTGGTCTCTCCACTACTATAACCTAGATAGGAGAAATATGTTTTTGCTATGAGGTTCATTTTGAAGAAGGGTTTTTTTCTTCTTCCATAATTCTTTTTTTTTTTTCATGGTCTCGAACATATTTGGCCATGTTACAATTACCCTTTTGTTGTAAAGTCTTGATTACCTCATAGAGTTGTTAGGTTCTTGTTCTTATATGGGAGATTGGAATGTCCCGAAATTCTTTTTTTTTTTTTAATGATTGCTCTGTTTTAGAGGTATGGCTTTAAGCATGTTTTCTAAGGTTATTTTCTTTGTGAAAGAGTGGGAAGTGCGATTAATATATCTAACTGTTGTAAAATGGAAATAAGAGAGAGAGAAAATTTAGAGAGAGAATAGAGAGAATGATTCTCAGGTATGATTTTCATTAATAACTGAAGTCCTATTTATAGGAAAACTTCAGATGGCACAATCGTAATTACATATTTACATCAGGGGTATAATAGTCATTCACACTATATAAAAACAAAAGGTAATTGAAATGTCACTTTCAAGGCTTATTATAACATTCCCCCTTGAATGACTATTTACATAAATATATGCTGAACTAGTTTGAAGAAAAACCCAATGGGAGAAAAACTTTCAAACTGTTTGTATTGGAGCTTGTGGCAATCATATCATGTTGCATCATAATGTTGGTAGGAAATCTCCGTGGGATAAAACTTCAGCAATCGGTGATCTCGTAAATTTGCTCCCCCTTATCTCGATAGTTCTTGTATGAATATTCTTGTGCCGTCTCAGTAAAACCTCGTGGGATAAAAACTGAGTGAATCTGTCATGTATATCATTCGTTGGAGTATCCATCTGTTGCCTCATTAAAACCTTGTCAAGAAAACCCAGTGGGAAAAACTTGATCGAAGGAAAAAGAGTACAACAACTCCTTCTATTTTCAAGCCTTGAGGAATAATCTTGATCTTTGTAGTGTTCCTCATTATGCCATGAATATGCCTCGTTAAAACCTTATTAGGAAAAACCCAATGGGAAAAATCCTAATGAAGGAAAAAGAGTACATTATTCATACTAATACGCCATTCCAGTTGCCTCGTTAAAAACCTTGCTAGGAAAATCCAATGGGACAAAACCTCAGTCAAGGGAAAAAGAGTGCAACGCGTATTTTATAAATATGCCCCAGGCATTTCAATAATCCTCTGAATATCATCTTCAGTGCAGTTTATATTATCGAACTCATATTCTTTGCAATATATTCCAAATCTCTTTTGGAAATTTCATATTAGTTGTGATTAAGCTGCCTCGTTAAAAACCTTGCTGGAAAAACCCGGTGGGATAAAACCTCAGTCAAGGAAAAGAGTACAGCAGATAATTTTCGTTCACAACGCTTTTGAGTGACTGTACGCACTGATAATATGTTCAAAATCTCCTTACGAGTCACTTATAGTAAGCCCATATATTTCATTTTATTATAAGGGCATATATTTCAATTTTGATGGATTTCAATATCCTCATTTTCACAAATCATGGATTTTAATATCCTCATTTCCAATATCCATATTTCACAGTCATGGATATCCTCATATCATTTATCGATATCCTCTTTCCAATCATTGATATCCTCATTTTCACAAATCATGGATTTTAATATCCTCATTTCATTCATAGCGCTATATTGTGTCGACACTTTTCAATATTTATTTCCCCATGGCAATATAACTTGCCGAGATATCTCATTATCAATCACCCATTGGGATTACACATTGTGGTTATGTCTATATACTTCTCAACAGTATATGCCTCCTTTTATCATTTGCTTTGATTCATATTCGGGGAATTATTATGTATTTATCAAAGCAGTTGTAGTTGGTACCAAAGATTAATAATCATCATGCATCTTTGAACTTCAAGTTCATATTTCAATTGTGAGGATATAGTGTGATGCATTTCATATATTTCCAACTATCAATACTCCCCTCATGCCGAGAGATTTCTTGAGCACCAAACACATATGCGGATCTCGATTCATCTTGATCATGGGAGTTTATATATTATGTTCTCGATATTGGTGGAGGACTTCAAATAGTATGCCAATTGATATCCCACTCGTATGCGCATATCTTGATCCTTTATCGGATCTTTAAAAATTTATTTGGGATATATTACTAGCTCAATCGATATGGAATATATGCTCAAACCGTGAGCAAATCATCTCGTAAATTTCGACACGAGTCATATAAACATGTGACTATCTAGTGGATCCATAATATCTAGTAGTTCACATGTAGAGGAAGTGGGCCCATACTCCCCTTAATATATTCCAAATTTATTAGGGATTCATTCCCAATATTGGCTAGTATTGATATTAATCGAGAACAAATATTTGAAGATGATGTGTCTATATCACCATATAGATATTTTACTGATATCACATCATCTTTCGGATCCAATATTGAACATCATTATCAACATGGAGTCTTTGCTCACACAGGTCATATTATAATCATTATTCAAATATAGAGAGCCTTAGTTCATACGCTTCAGACGCGAGTCAAATCTCATACGCGTAATTCCAATCTATAAATAGATTATCATTGTATTCACAAAATTCACCCATACCGAGGGTCTGAATATCATAATGGATTCAATGCTTTCGAATCTTCGTAAATATTATCCATCTCTTCCAGTGAATATCATAAAAAGAATTTATCGAGCTCGACTCGAAAGATTAAGGGTGCTAATGAGAAATGGCATCCCAGAAGATATTCGATGGTTGATCGAAGCACAAGTTCGATTATCTGGCGAATTTTCAAATTCATTTAAGTACATGTCGTGCATGTAAGAGTAGTTTTGCAAAGAAACGGAGAGCAAAAAGATTAGGTGGGTGCTATAAATGTGCTCGATGGACATGTGACACACGATGCAAATCTGTGGGGTTTGTATCCAAAAATCGAGAAGATAAAATAGCATTTATCAAGGATGGATTGAGTAAGGAATCTATGAATCATGATATTCAACAGATTCTTGATGCACATCCGAGTGGATACGTTCATCGTGAACTAATGGCTTTGTGGATGCAATTCAAGGATGAACGGAAACGTTATAGTCATGAAAAAATAATCTCAAAAGATCCAGTTTGTAAGTCCGTTCTGTCAAAATTGGTATAAGGTAAATAGCAAAATAATACAAGTTGTTGAATATTATTTTCCAATATTTAAATTTCTCAGCTGTCGATCGGTAACGTCATTTTCATTGAAAAATATAATATCATATCTTTCGTTTTCTTTTGCAATTTTGTCAAAAGTAATGACTTATCTGCCGCTCCATTTTCAATGAAAATAGTGAAGTCATTTGTCGTTTAGAAAGAAGTTTGTTCTTTAAATTTAGGATCCACAAATCAGAAAATGTATCTCTCATAAAAGTATTTTGAAAGTCTAGTGTAGAAAAATGGAGTTCTCAGAATCCTCATATAGATCTCATCCATTTAAAACTATATGTATTTTAGGTGGATCCAAACTGATAGGTCATATCCAGCATGTAGATATGGCATATCAATTCGTAAAAGAATTAGGAAAGCACAAAATCGATATATTGTATGGTGGGAGTAATCATAGATTTTTGGGTTATCTTTTAGATGCTGCACAAAATGGGAGAATAAGTGTAACAAGTGCCTTACACTTTCCCACAGTCAGAACCAGTAGTATAGGAGGTTCAACTGGGTTGATGCTTCAAGCACAGTCTGTTCATGATAGTTTGATGTATGTGGTGAATAATAGTGATGCCTTTATTGTTCTCCCAGGTGGCTACGGCACACTCAATGAGATATTCAACATCACGTCATGGGCTGAGCGGGACTTCCATACCAAACTTATAGGTTTGTTGAATATTAATAATTTCTTGATTTGCTTGCCTTTGGATCAAGGAGTAGATCACAAGTTTATATCTCACCATCACGAGATATAATAATATGTCTTGACATCTTTGATCTACTTATAAAGTTTCGAGCATATATTTGATTAAGAATTTGGAAGTCAAAGCTCATCACCACAGCTATTGGCGCCAAACGGAAAAGAAGTTTAGATCATTTAGATCTTTCATTATAAACCCTTATGTCGGGGTGGCGAGTTACGGAGTTTTATACTCTCGAGACGCACCCCTTTTCTTTATGGGTTTCATATGTATTTTTTTCGCGTTTCATATTGTCGAGTGTTTACTGCCTTTCAGCTAGTTTCGATATTTTCACTTCGACTGTTGTGTGCTTCTTCAGCAATAATAAGACCATCTTTTGCTTTTATGCAAATACAATATTTTCACAAATATGTGATATATGTTTCCCCATGAATATTGTCAATCAATATAATTTCAATGATCCAATCATGTGATATAATCAACATGAGATTTATTGAGCAATTATTTTCCAGTGATAGTTTTCCATATCACTTGTCAAATGATCTCACCATGCATTTTGCATGGAATTTTCTTTAATTAATCGGTGATAGTTTATGGTATCACTTGCTCAATTTTCTCCATTCATATTTAATAATTATGGAGATCGGATATTATTTCCATCAACTGCTTCTTCTTCGAGAGCAGGATCATTGATCAACTACTTCAGAGTAGGATTTATTTCTTTCAACTGCTTCTTCAGAGCAAGATTTAGATAATCGATCAACTACTTCTCCAGAGTAGGATTATTTTTATCAACTGCTTCTTCTTTGAGAGCAGGATTTAGATAATCGATCAACTATTTCTTCAGAGTAGGATTTATTTTATCAACTGCTTCTTCTTTGAGAGCAGGATTTAGATAATCGATCAACTACTTCTCCAGAGTAGGATTTATTTTTATCAACTGCTTCTTCTTTGAGAGCAGGATTTAGATAATCGATCAACTACTTCTCCAGAGTAGGATTTATTTTTATCAACTGCTTCTTCTTTGAGAGCAGGATTTATGAACCATTCATGTGGTATAACCAACCACGATTGTGATATATAATATATAAATTGCGTACATGTAAAACCATCCGTCTTGTGATAATTGAACTCATCACATGAGAGGTATTATAATTATATAAAATAAACGCAATAAATATGTGGTTTTAAACCACCACTTTGAGATAAGTAAGAGACATAATTTAAACTGCAAAATAATTAACTGCTTCTACCAGAGCAGGATCGTCCAATCAATTCCGCAAAATAGTCATCGTCAAGGTATAGGTCGAAATATCGATTGCCGTTAATAACAGGCGTAAGGGTATGTATTCATAAATCTTTGCGATTTCCGGAGTTGGATATTAATTCGTACATTTTAATAAATTTAATAATGACATGTATGAAAAGAGTTAATACCCATATCAATATTATTGTCAAATTGAAGCTCTCGTGAAATGGATCACGATGGTATCAAGAAAAATTAATTTTGATATCATATGTATCTTATATGTAAGAAAAACCAATGTATAATTCAATAAATTAAAATAATATTTTATTCTTTATAATTTTTTTTTTTACTCTTTTCTTTCCCCGTGACTTCAATCATCAACATAGGTTTTCAATTTTTTTTTTGTTTCTTTCTTTTTGCTTTCGCCGACAACACGATATGTGCTGTCATCTTCCTCTTTTTTTTTTTAATTATTTTTATACTTTCTTATTTATTTACTACTTTATCATCTCTGTATAACACACACAAACAAACAAAGACATACGCAAATAATTTCTTTCTTCATTGGTCAAAATCAAGCTTCCACGGATCGATATATCTGTCCAGGTCGGCCGGTAGATGATCGGTGAGGCGCTGGATTCTCTGTCGAATATGACAGCAGAGCTTCAACCGAGATTGGTGGCGGTTCATCGCGGGCGGCGGCGGACACTCTGATTTGTACGGTGGAGACTATGGAGTATCAGGCGAGAATCCCTAGACGATGGCTAATAACGATCGGTCTGGATTGGTTTGGCTCGGATGTAGGCGTCCATCGACTGGACTTGTAAATCCACAACTCGGATCCCGATTCTCCGTGAAGGATGTTCGGTGATGATGTCTGGAGTTTATTTCTGTTGTCATGGTCAGTGCCTATCGAATCTCTCCAAGTAAGACAATTCCTCAAGTGCTTAGCTGCTTTCTTCACACTCTCCCCTTTAGCTTTCAGAAATCTCTCCAAGCAAGCATTGTTGCAAAACTTCTCCTGTTTGATTTGATAGTGAGTGGGGACTGTTTCCTGAGAAGTTCAACAACGGACTGAACTCTCTATTTCTCTTTCGGGGCTTGATCCATTTTCTTTCCCATAATTATCTTAGCTCTTCCTCTTTATTTCAAAACTGTGGAAATCAACTATGTGTTGACACCTACTACTGAGTTTCTTTCAACTGCGTTTTTCATGTGTATGTGTCTGTGTGTGTGTGAGAGGGAGGGAGAGAGAGAGGATGTGTGAGAGTGATGGCCATGGTTTAGTTTCATAATTGATGTGTTGGATCAAAATAATGGAAGATTTTTGAAATTTAGATCAAGAATTTTTTTTGTAGAGAAGTGAGATTTGTTGTAATAATTAGATTTCTGATACAGAGGATCATCTATAAGATGCAACTGTAGAGCATACTCTCATCATATTACTTAGTTGGGTAGAGTCGTGCTGATAACGTGTTGTAAAATCGAAATAATAGAGAGAGAAAATTTAGAGAGAGAATAGAGAGAATAATTCTCAGGTATGATTTTCATTAATAACTGAAGTCCTATTTATAGGAAAACTTCAGATGGCACAATCGTAATTACATATTTACATCAGGGGTATAATAGTCATTCACACTATATAAAAACAAAAGGTAATTGAAATGTCACTTTCAAGGCTTATTATAACACTAACTTGGTATTCTACCACATTTGTTGGTGGAGACATCATTTTTTTTTATTTAGTATATATGTTACCATTGTTTTGAAACTTTCTATGACGGAAGATTATTTGTGAGAGCTGAATGCTACATCCACAAATAAACTTTCACAAAAACACCTACAAAATAACGTGTCAGCGGGTGATTGGTGTGTTTTGTGGCAGTTTATCTCTCCTCTATCGGATTACACCAATCACCCACTGACACGTCATTTTGTTGGTGTTTTTGTGGAAATTTGTTTGTGGGTGTAGCATTCCTCATCGTAAAAACTCTCTCTCTCTCTCTCTCTCTCTCTCTCTCTCTCTCTCTCTCTCTCTCTCTCTCTCTCTCTCTCTCTCTCTCTCTCTCTCTCTCTCTCTCTCTCTCTCTCTCTCTCTCTCTCTCTCTCTCTCTCTCTCTCTCTCTCTCTCTCCCTCAAAAGTTATTTGCAAGACCCACAAGGATTATTGAGTTATATTTATTAAAGCGGGACTAGCTGACTTTGCCCTTTTACATATAGTATTATTTTTTTTGCCGTAAGTTTAACACCAACTCTTTTAATATCCAAATTGGCGGAATTGACCTTTACTCGAATGAATTCGAGTCATATATTGTATTTTCGAGTAACAAAATTTCGAGTCAACTTACAAAAATATATAATATTGAGGAAGATTATCATCGAGGTAACACGAATGCCCCAATCGAGTAACACGAATGCCCCAGTCGAGTAACACGAATGCCCCAGTCGAGTAACACGATTGCCGCATTCGAGTAACCCGCTTCTATTTGAGTTACCCGAATTCGGGTAACTCGAATTCGTAATTCGGGTAACTCGAATTACTCATATGAGTTACTCGAATAGAAGCGAGATACTCGAATGCGGCAATTGTGTTACTCGAATGGAGCATTCGTGTTACTCTATTCTGTATTCGTGTTACTCGGATGACAATCTTCCTCAATATTGTATATTTTTGTAGGTTGACTCGAAATTTTGTTACTCTCAGTACCAAATTCACACTTTAGTCGCCGACCCGTAAAAAAACGACCGACGACTTTAAAGTGTCGTCGGCTAAACTTTGCACTTTAGCCGACGACCCGAACTGCCGTCGGCTAAACAGTTTTAGCCGACGACTTGATCTGTGTCGTCGGCTGTAGTACAACATAGTCGTCAGCTAAAGTTTAAAACTTTAGCCGACGACTTTTGTAATGGTTTAGTCGACGACTTGATCTGGGTCGTCGGCTAAACCTTTTTCCCAAAAGAAAGGGGGTTTAGCCGACGACTTGATCTGGGTCGTTGGCTAAACTTTTGTAATCGTTTAGCCGACGACCCATATCAAGTCGTCGGCTAAACACCTTTCGAAAAAAAATGGGGTTTAGCCGACGACCTAGATCAAGTCGTCGGCTAAACCTCTAATTTAAAATTATATATAGTCAACGGAAACAAACCCAATCTTGTCCCTCTCCCCGCTAAAGAACATCTTTCTATTCCCGACCGTGTCAGTTATTCCCGAAAAAAGCTTTTGAGTTGCTACTTTGAGTATTGCGACCTTGCGAAAAAGATCAACCCGGTTCTTGGAAACCCCTTTGTGTATTTTTTGAGTTTGTGTTGCTACTTTGAGTTGTGCTAGTTGGAGTGATGAAGGTTTCTACCGGTTGCTATAATCACCATTTCGATTAATTAAGGTATTTTATTGTATTTTTTTATTGTAATTTCGAAACTTTGTATTATTTATGTTGTAGATTCGAAAGCTTTTATGTATAACGATTAAGTTTTATGATGATAATCATTATGAATAATTGTTTGTTGTGATTTCATTTATAATTTGAACAATATTTGTTAGTTGGATTAATATCGGAAAATTTATACATTTTCAGGATGGACAAGAGGTTGGATTGGGTTACGAAAATGGGATCCAAGTGTAATGGATGGGATGAAGCAGTTTATGAGATTTGTAAAAGAGCACGATAGTGGTAATACGTTGCACCACCGTCCGTGTAATAAGTGTAGATATCACAGTGATATGTATCATTTTCCATTTGATGAGGTCTGGGAACACCTAAAGAAGAATAGTTTTTGGAGTAAATATACATGTTGGATATACCACGGTGAAGCACCGAATTCTGTTATTCCGTATGATCACGGACAATTTAATGGTAACGATGGGTTCACCGATCCGAAGAGGAGGTTGATTGATGATGTGTTTGGTTACTCCGAGACGTTTGTACCAACTGAGCCAATTCCACGACCCCGTAGATCGGTGCCTTGCAATACTGCTGGGCTTTACAGGTACAACAAGCTAATTCAACTCCAACAGACCCCTCTATACCCAGGGTGTAACATGACTGTTCTTGATTGTGTCATGAAAACGATGAGATTAAAGGTGGAAAACAGATCATCCATCAAGTTTGTGGATGATTACTTGGAGCTTACGAGTAATATGCTTCCACAGGGTCATCATATTCCTAACACATATACCAAAATGAGACGAATTTTGAAAGATCTTGGTCTTTCCTACATTAAGATCCACGTCTGCATGTATGATTGTGTTCTATTCTGGGGGCATCCTAATTAAGACCTCACGAGATGTCCTGTATGTGATACAGAGAGATATAGGATCACTACTTCTGGAAAAGAGAAACCGGTGAAGGTACTTTGGTATTTTCCACTTAAGGACAGGTTGGAACGGCTTTTATATCTCCTTACACGGCAAAAGCAATGAGATGGCACTCCGCCGCACACTAATGACAGGGATACTATGATACACCCTTCGGATGGAGATGCGTGGAAGCATATAGATAGGGAGTATCCGAACTTTTCTTCAGATATCCGAAATGTGAGGCTCGGGATTTCATCTGATGGTTTCAACCCTTTTGGTAACATGAGTCTTTCATATACCATATGGCCTGTTGTAGTGATTCCTTACAATCTTCCTCCGTGGATGTGTATGCGGAAGGAGTATAATATGTTGACCTTGTTAGTCCACGGGCTGGGATATCCGGGAAAGTGTATCGATGTGTATATGAGACTTTTGATAGAGGAGCTGAAATTATTGTGGGAGTAAGGTCATCCCACGTACGACAGATATTCGTCCGAGACGTTCTACTTGCACGCCATGTGTATCGGCACTATTAGTGATTTTCTTGCATATGGAATGTTGTCTGGATCTGTTATTAGCGGATATAGAGGTTGTCCAGTGTGTTTGAATGCAGATTGTGCTAGGTACCACTATAGGAAAGTTATCCGAATGCGTCATCGGATATGGCTTGAGAGGGAACATGAGTGGCGTATGGATGATGCAGCATTTGATGGCACTGTAGAAATGGGCGAGCCACCACGACAATGGACATGTGATGAAATACTATCGATTCTTAATGAGTACGATTTTGGTCAGCTTAGCAACCATCCATATGTGATTGCAACAACCCCTTAAAGGCCCGACAGGTATAAGTATTGGTCGCACAAAAGTATATTCTAAAGTACAGTATATGACACGAATGCATTCGAGTAAATGTCAATTCTGACAATTTGGGTATTAAAAGAGTTGGTGTTAACCTTGGGGCCAAAAAAATAATGCTATATGTAAGCGGGCAGTTTAAGTTTTTTCTCTTTATTAAATTGGCTTGAGCAGAAATACAGAATTATTTGACCCACTATTATATTTGCTTTGTCAGTGCTTGTTGAGACATATATCCGAATATTGTAATAAATTATATTTGACTATTTCAATTTTATAAATTTAATTGAGTTTGGATAACTAGCGGGTATAACTTATCGGTCTGGGACGAAAATGGTAGTAAAGTCATATTTTTTAATCAGTCTGAGACAAGTACGAATATATAATTTCTAAATTTGTATGGATGACTTAACCTTAGCCTCGTCATTTCGTATTACTATGTGTGTTTGGGATGAAAATTGGTAGCAAAACCACCTTTTGGTCGAATTTCATGAAGATACAGTTATATAAATTATAAATGAATCCAGATGGTTGAATCTCTCTCTTATTATTTCGGTTCGTAGTTGTGTTTCTCTGCGGTGGATAACGCCATATAATTAAATTGTGTTGTAATTAATGTATTTACTAATGAATGACCTTTATACCCCTGAAACCCTAGATGTGTACCTATAAATAAAAGCCTTTGGCCCTCATAAGAATACACACATTATTCTTCTTCTCTTTCAATTTCTCTCTTTTTCTCTCATGTTTATAACACGTTATCAGCACGATACTCTACGAGTAATTTTTTTTTTCTCTCCGATTTTCGAAATAAAAAAAAAACGCAAGCAACTTTTCTGCACTGCGAGATCGCGCTAAAATCGCGATTTCCATTTTGTTAACCGTCGGATCATCATGAAATTTTTACAGTATCTTCCTGACAAGCAGATCTATAAATTCAACGGTGGAGATCGGATTCTAAAACGTATTGCATGCATAAAAAAAAAGTCCGTACAGAAATAGTCTTTTTTTTTACATTGGTGAAATGTATTAATTCTATTTACTCCTTCAAAAACTTTCTTGCATATGATGATTTTGAGGAAAAATATATTATATTTAGTTATTAAATTTTATATTTTTGTGTGCATCATATATAAATAATATATATGATGACCTCAAAATTTATTATCAAATCATATTTCTCTTTGTTTCCGGAAGAAATACGATTCAACAATACTTAATAATCCAGAAGATTATTAAGATAAAATATTTGTTGTAGTCCTTGAAGAAGGACAATGTTATCTCGTCATATTCTAGTTGAATATGATGTGTTCATGAAGAACACTATGAGTCTAATTATAATTTGTGCAATTCCTAATGAAAAATACAAAATAATATTCCTGAAGAATATTGTAAGTGCTCTTGAAGAAGCAACTATTTTAGTTTAGTTATCTTGATTAATTCTCGTACTATTTTTTTTCCTTTGTATATTCAATTATGGATCTTAAAATTATTGCTCCCGAAGTAGCACAATTAATTGTAATATTCTTGAAGAATATTACTATTCTAAATGAATAATTCTTATTTATACATGAATTATGTGATGATACAATATTCCTGAAGAATATTGATTTGTTATTTATAAATATAATAGCATAATTAAATCATTATGCCCTTGATGTAGCATGATATTATCCCTGAAGGAAAATATAACTTATATCTCAAATAAAAAATATTAATATGATTTGAGAATATCCTCTATCGAGATTGTACAAGATATGATATACTCCACAATCATAATCCGACTGTGCTCCAATGATAGCAAGATTAGTAAGTGGTCGAATATTCCTATCAAGTTGTTCCCGGAAATGAACAATATTAAATTAAAAACTTCAATATTACATGGCTCAAATTTTATCTCCCGAAGTAGATAAAATTTAGAGCTTATCCTTGTAGGGGATAATTATTTATAAATTTTATCTCGTGGAGTTAATATATCAACGGTTAATGATAAGGACACGAAAATGATAATCTAAAGATTATATGTCAATATATAATCTTATATACTGTGTAGTTTAATATTTTATTATCTCTTATGATAAATTGTGAGTTTTTATAAATATAAGATATGATGTCATACTTGGAGTATGATTTGAATTGATCGTTGCTATAAAATTAGTGATAAAAGGGTCAAATATCCTGAAGATATTTGTATCATTCAAATTCTTGGCTTATCTTGTTTCTTCTTTTTGTGAATAGAATGCCAAGTTATTGGGATTAAATAGTGGTCATAATTTATTTTCTCATCAAAGTGCAAATATGCATGATATCTTTAGAATGATACTTTTCGTATGGAAAAAAAAAAGGTAGTGCTAAATTTATTGACAGTTCATGAAGAACCACTAAATTTCTTCCTACAGGGTCGAAGATTTTGCACTATTATCCTCTAAGTATCGATAAATCTATGGATTTCTAAACTATCGCTTGAAATATGTATGATTCCGCGATAACAAGTGAGACAGATGACATATACAATTTCTGAAGAAAAGAAATTGGTATTAGAAAAAATATCAATGTAAATAATATTCACCACTTATTAGACGAGAAGTCTATTAATCCCAATACTTTTAATATTTATATGTTTAAATTTATGTGTTTGGTGTTAAAGTCTATTTATATTATTTTTATATATTATTTAACTATATGTTTATGATATATATCTTGAAGATATATTAATACAAATTCACACATATTGTATGATAAATATCACAAATTACTAGTAAATATCATGATGTACATTTATACACTTAAAATTGTATTATTTTGAGTTGACCAATTTTCATCAATATCTTATAGATGTTGGATTAATTGCATAATAATTATTGCACTTTCTTCTGGAAGAAGAGTAATAACGATAGTTATTACATATTATATTGATGATGATACTTGTATCATTGATATAAAATTATTTGTAATGATTCTTTTAATACATTACATTAATATATTTTCATGGTTTCCTAAAGAAACAGGAATTTGT
The DNA here is from genome assembly GCA_033398695.1 of Orobanche coerulescens. NCBI lineage: Eukaryota > Viridiplantae > Streptophyta > Magnoliopsida > Lamiales > Orobanchaceae > Orobanche > Orobanche coerulescens. The sequence continues at coordinate 180,770,224 of CM065809.1, forward strand.
AATTTTAATAATCCAGAAGATTATTAAAAAGAAATTGTTGATGTTCTTGATAAAACACAACGATATATAGTCATATTTTTATGATAGTATTTATGATAAACACATCAATTAAAGTTAATATTCCTGAAGAATATTAAACAAAAAAAAAGCATTATTTTGAATATTTTCTATATGGCCTTGTGTTATTGAATTGTTTTTATTATCACCACATTGATATAAATTATTGCTCATGACGTAGCAGAATTAATACTTTTAATTAATATTTACATACTCTTTAGAGTAATTTATATTTTGGGTGTTATATGCTTATAAATTGTTGCTCCCAAGGTAGCATAATTGATACTTTTGAAAAATATCACATACTCTTGATGAGTACTTCATATTTTCGGTAATATATGATTATCTTTGATTTAAATTATTGCTCCTGAGTTAGCACAATTAATATTTTTGAAGAAAAATACATGCTCCTTGAGAGCAATTTACATTTGAAGTTGCATGTATTTATTTCAAATGAAAAATACATAACTTTATGTCATTCGTTCAATTTCTACTTGAGGAATGGAAAGACAATCCCCGAAGGATTGGTATAATTTCATATGGCAATATTTTTATTGTCGGCTCTAAAAGGAGCTTAATTCAATGAGTATCGAGTTAATTATAAGCGATATAATATTTTATCCAATGATCATGTTGCGATGAATTTCAAATTCAAGTATCCATATCAAAGGCACAATATTTGGGTCACGCCCTCTCTTATTAGTGCACCTCCTGAAGAGGATTGATTTTATAATCCAATTCCAACTATCTCCGACATTAGAGGGAGATATGAAATATAAATAAGAGAAAGTCGGAAAATTCTCATTGAGTTGGATATTTAAATTTACGCACTATGAACTCGAAGTTCAACAAGTTATTGATTGCCAAATGAGTGATGAAATCTCATATACCAGTTGTATATGTACTATTAAGAATTAAAGTCGAATGTGAACGAAATATATTTGTTGATACTCCTCGACGCCAGAAGCATGAGAGACGTATTCTTTATTGGTATTAAAGATAAAATCCGCGGAATACAAATAGATTAAACTACAACATCACTTCAAAAACCTCCTGAAGAGGATCGTCCCGGAGATGAGAATCTCAATACCTTAATTTGCACGTGCACTAAATAATTACAGTATTGGATTATGGGACGACCAAATCAAATGTTATGGGAAATGTTGAATATTTGATTTTGTTGAAGTTGTCATTGACTTTGTGAATATGTGAGAATTGTTTATAAGAATGATAGTTGTCGACAACACTTTGTGTCTCAACAATTGTTAGTGGAGTGCGTGAACCACCAAATAAAATATAAGCAATTGAGACAAAGCTTAACTCGTAAAATAAAATAAAGTGGTGAAAGATAAGCGAGATTAGTATATCAAGGGTTTAAGCGCATACCCAAAACATATTCTCCCGTTGGCACTAAATTTCGTCATTTAATATACATATGTCAATTATTATGAATATAGATATTCAATTAGTGATGTTATCACCACATTTTTCTATGGGTCATTGGACGCGAATATCTATATGAAAGTCCCTGACAGACTTGAGGTTCCTAAAGTAATAGGAACGTGAAATTCGCAACATGTACTATTTTGAGTTATAAATATTTATACATTTTGAAATAGTCTGGTGGATCAACCGACTAAGTGAATTCCTCCTGAAGAGGATATATGTGAATTATTTGAACTCGTGTCTAAATACAAGTTCAAAATAAAAAACTTAGATAAAACTAAGTATTAGTATTGTCTCGACTTGTAGATCGAGCATATATGATGGAAAGTTTTTATCCATTTAGCTACCTAAAGGTTGTCTTACCACTTGAAGTGGATACCGACTCATATAGATCTCAAGAAAATAACAAAGATATATGAGGACCAGAAGTTCCGTACTTGTGTGCTATTGAAGCGTTACATCATCAGGCCTGATATACAAATTGAAGTTAACATGCTAGCAAAATTTAATATTTCTCCAAGAAGGAGAATGTGGAATGGTGTTAACCATATTGGTTTATTACATGAAAGAGATCGAGATTCGATATTGGTGGCTATTAGGGATTATGATTTCATATTTGTTCTCATACTGCCTATTTATTATGATGATAAATATTTTTCATTTATGTGTTGCATATAATGTTTGGGCAAGTAAGATGAAACTTATTTCCACACGAGCTTCAGAAGAGCAATAATGATAATATAGTAGATTTATTTACTAAATCTCTCCATTTCTGAAAATTATATTCATGGTATTTTTTTTTTGGTAGAAGACGGGAGACTAGTCTCCCATTAATTAAATGAAATAAAACTTACACACGAATAAGTCTTGGGCGCGCAGACCCAATAACATCATCGCTTAAGAGCGAATCAACAACAAGCGGAACAACATTAAAAGAATGAAAACCAAGCGGTAAGGTAAATGCATAGTTCGCTAACCCATCAGCCAGACGGTTAGCCTCCCTATACACGTGAGATATCCGGACTATCCAGTCCCTCGAAATGTATCCATAGCACAAACGTACCAGGAAGGACAGCGGATGCGTATCACTGATCCCTGTCTTAAGAAAACCAACAACCAATTGCGAGTCCACCTCTAATTCCAACCGAGTAACTCGGTTCTCCCAAGCGATATATAGACCATAATACACCCCCCATAATTCCGCTAATGGAGCCGTGCATCTGCCAATGTTAAGAGAGAACCCGCCACACCAATCACCATGTTCATCCCTTAACACACACCCCGCCGTCGCCAACCCCGGGTTGCCATGAGACGCTCCATCCGTGTTCAATTTAAACCATCCGGTTGGTGGTGTATTCCAACCTATCAATCGCTCGATTCGCGGCCCACTGGACAGGTTCGCGGCATACTTCACATGTGCCACCGTGACTTCTTTAGCCAACTCCTTAATAAAGCGTATTCGATCGCGGCACTTCCGATTATTCCCAAACACATTATCACATCTCCATTTCCAACCACATCAAATTGCCACTGAGAAAACGTTGACCAGCAACTCTCAAATAGCCCTGTCTCGTCACATAAATTACTATAAAGCCATTCAAGGAGAGATTGAGTAAAGAACAAGTGTCTCTTCCTGGGAGGAACTATCCGATTCCAAACACCAGCCATTGCTTGGCAATCTCTAAGTATATGCAGGGTTGTTTCAGCACCACTTTTGCAGACTTGGCAAAGATCCGTGGAACAGAGATGTCGACAGTGTCGTTCTGCGTTTGTTAGAAGCACTTGATTCCCAACCATCCAAATAAAGATTCTGATTCTTTCGGGCACCACTACTCTCCAAACTCTACCATAAAACTTTGCCATATCCGATTTTGGCGAATTGTCCTTTGTTAACATCACATATGCCGTCTTGACTGAAAATTCCCCATCTGCACTCTCAGCCCAAGAAAGTCGGTCCCGAGCACCCGTGACGTTGTCAAGTACCATGGACAAGAGTTCAAGTCTCATTTTCTCAAAGACAAAGGGCTCAATCCGGCTCCTGTCCCATCCTACACCCTCTCTCCATAAATCACGAGCTAACACTGTGTCATATCCCATTGGTAACTAGCCTACCACTTCATCAGCTATGCGATTATTAAACAGCCACTTGTCCGACCAAAACCGGATTTGACGTCCATCTCCAAGCACCCAACTTCCCCCATTACAAATAACTTCCCGAAATCCTGTCAGAATACTTCTCCAAGTCGATGAACAACCACTCTTTACTACAAGCCCTGACTGATCATGAGAATCCCCGACCCTGTACTTATTTCTTAGCAAGCGTGCCCATAAACGGCCTGGATTATGAAGTAATCTCCATCCCCTCTTTGCTATAAGGGCTTGATTCATCTCCTGTGCCCGTCTAATTCCAAGGCCCCCTTCCGATTTTGGCAATGTAATGTGATCCCAAGCCACTGTGTGAATCTTATCTCCCCATAAGAAAGTTCTCGCCACCTGATCCATTTTATCTAGAGTTGATTTAGGCAAACAAATCGAGCTCATAGTGTGCACCGGAATGGATGTAAGAACTGCCTTAGTGAGAGTCACCCGACCTGCAAGACTCAACACCCTTCCTTTCCATCCCGCCAATCTTGATGACATTCTCTCCAAAATCTCTTCAAATGTATCTTTGTTTACTCTCTTTTGAAGAACTGGCATCCCAAGGTGTTTGCCTAGTTCCCGAGTGGCTTTAATGCCACTAGCATCACTAATAACTCTAGCAGCCTCACGTGACACATTTTCAGAGAAGAAGATTTTCGACTTCTCCAAACTCACCTTCTGACCAGAGGCATTACAAAACCGTTCCAAGATATTCCGTATAATTCCAATTTGCGACACAGATGCTTCCGCGAAGAGTATGAGATCATCGGCAAAACAAATATGCGATAGTTTAGGTCCCCCCCGGGAAAGACTAATCGGTTTCCACTGCTTCTCCATTATTGACCTGTCTATCATATGACATAACCTTTCCATGCACAAGACAAAGAGATATGGAGATAATGGGTCTCCTTGTCTCAGCCCCCTCTTAGGCTGAAATGCTTCTGTTCTTTCCCCATTCCACAACAAGCTCATTGAAGGACCTGTCACACATTGCATTATCCACCTCGTCCAAGCCTCTCCCAAACCAGCTTCTCGAAGTGTATCCTCTAGAAAGTCCCACCGAATCCTGTCATATGCTTTCTCGAGATCAAGTTTTAGAAGCATCCAACCTTTCCGCCCTTTCTTACGCCGCATGGAATGCACTGCTTCCTGCACCACCACAATGTTATCCATGCTTAATTGACCCGGAATAAAACTTGACTGAGCTTGCCCCACAAGCTTGGTCATTACTCCTTTCAGACACCCAACCAAAGTCTTGGTAATAATCTTGAATAAAATGTTACACAAGCTAATTGGTCGAAATTGTGTGATACGTTCCAGTTTCGCCACCTTTGCTATCAAAACAATAAGAGCATCATTCGTAGTTGGTGGGAGAGTGCCTGACTCAAAAAACTCCAATGCAAATTTTATCACCGAGTCACCAACCACCTCCCAGCATTCTTGGTAGAAGACAGGCTGAAAACCATCGGGTCCCGGAGCCTTATACTTACCCATTTGCCTTACCGCCGTACCTATCTCTGATCTCAAAAAAGGTTTATTGAGCTTACGAGTGTCCTCCTCTTGCAGCCGTATAAAACCTTCTCTTGGTAGGCTCTCTACGACTGGTTCAACATCCTCCAAGGAGTAATGTCTCTGATAGTAATCTGTCGCCAGTTTTTCCAACTCTTCCTTCTCGGTCACCCAGCTCCCATCATCCTTCTTTAGCATATCAATCCTGTTTCTTCTCCTTCGGATAAAAGTAGATGTGTGAAAGAAGGAAGTGTTTCTTTCTCCCAAGGCTATCCATTTCTCTCTAGACTTTTGGAACCACAACATCTCCTCTTGTTCTAAAACCACATCAAATTCTTTGATTAGCTCTTCCTCCTTTCGTAACAAAACATCAGTTTGACCATGCTCAAGGAAATCTTGTATGATTTTAATATCATTCATTAGTTTCTCTTTCCGGATCTGCACATTGCCAAACACCTGCTTATTCCATCTCTTCAATGTTCTTTGTAATCGTAACAAAGCCTCTGGAGTTGTTAAATCTCTCTGCCAAGACGATCTTAACATCTCTTTAAAGCCATTGTGACTCAGCCAAGCCGCTTCAAAATGGAATGGGCGGCGCTGCGGGTTGCTTCTACTTTCCGGTGATAGTTGAATATACAGCGGTGCATGATCTGAAGAAAGAAACGGAAGATGTCGAACCGTAGCTTCCTGCCAATTCAAGCGGGCTTGAGCACAACATAACACCCTGTCCAATCGTTTCGCCACAAAAGAGGTCTGCACTCTTCCCCTCTTCCAAGTGTATTTGTTTCCACTAAATCCCATATCAATCAGCAAGTGGTTGTTAATCCAATCGCCGAAAGCTAATGAATCAGGAGAAAGACTACCATTACCTCCTGTCCTCTCATCTAATCTCACTATGGTATTGAAGTCCCCGCCAATAACTAACGGCCCCGACACACCATACATCACCTCACTAAGTTGAGCCCACAATCCACTTCTCCGGCTAACAGAGGGAGCCGCATATACCACAACAAGATTCAAAACTTCCCGGTCCTTTACTAATCTTGCATAGATAAACTGATCCGAAGATTTCACAGTTTCTACTTCACCAACATCCGAACACCACAACAACCATAGACCTCCACTGTGCCCTGCAGCATCGACTCTAAATGACTTGTCAAACCCCAAGCTTTGGCAGATTCGACTTGCCCTGTCACCACCGGCATGAGTTTAAAATACTGCAAGAACATCCGCAGTAAACTTCTTCAAGATATAACGGATGGATCTCCGAAAATTAGGTTTATTCGCCCCCCGGTAATTCCATAGAATGCAATTCATTATGACACTCTGACAGTAAAATCGAACTACCGGAGCGAAATATTATGCACCCCTGACATCCACCACTTTCTTTGGTGGATCCTCAGACATTGCCACCTCATCCGTAGCTTTGTCGACATTCATATCTATGTCGCTATTCTCCGTTAGACCCACGCCTTTTTGTGCCACGGAGGTAGCCAATATATCTCTGCCGTTTGCGATTTGAAAAGATCCACCGTCACGACCTGAGGCACCGCTTTCAACTCTCAGATGTTTCCCTGATTCCGATTGATGAGTCTCTTCTCGCGTTGGACCGAAAATCAGCCCTTTCATGGGCTTATTCCCCTTAGCTCTATTTTTTGGTCCAGAAAATTCAGCTCTCCTTGACAGGCCCATTTTCTTCCCATATGGGCCTGTTACAAACACTCCCTTCTCCTCCACTCGAGGCCCACTCCCCACCCCAGGCCTTGCGTGACCTCCAGTCTCTCCCATCTTAGTATCTGTCGAAATGTTCAAATTTTCCTTATCTTTCGCAATGTTCAAATCTTCCTTATCTGCCAAGATCAAACTCGAATCTTCACTAACAACCGGGATGGTAATATCTTCCTCCAAACTACCAAATTGGTTAGATAGCGTAATATTCCCCATCTCTTTCTTTTGCAAGCTTCTCCCATGATTCTTTCCCGAACTGCCTTGCGAAACCCCCGCCGCAAAAACTACTCGATGTTTCTGTTGCACCGATCTCCGATTAGGGTTTCCGACCACCGTGAACCCCTGCTCCAGCTGAGGGTTGACACTGACATTCATTATTGTCGATTCTGACTCTTTCCTCCCTTGTCGCCCCTCGTCTTCTACCACCACCATTTCTGATACTTTCTCTGAACCTTGTGTCTCCTTCCTCTTGCGAGAACAAGTACTTGCAGTATGACCAAATATTCCACATACTGGACATATGTTAGTCAAACCTTCATACGTCACAAAGTATCTTTCTCCATTCACTTGAATCGTCCCCTTTAAAGGATTCTTCAGATTTACGGCCACGCAAACACGAGCAAATCGACCCCTTTCAAAGTTTAATGTTGTCATGTCCACTCTCAATGGGTTTCCCAGTCCTTCGGCGATCCCCATCAATATGGCCCTATGATAGAAGTTCACCGGTATGTTAGACAAACGCACCCATACCGGAGTAGTCACAATCTCATCCATTAAAGGATCAAAATCCGGAGACCACGCTTGAACCAGAAGACAGCTTCCGAACACCCTCCATGGTCCCCCTGTTACTGCCGCCATATACTCTTCCTCAAGTTCGAATCTCACCATGAAAAGGTGTCGTGGTAGATCGATAACGTGCATCGCACCTTTAGGTTTCCACATCTCTTTCAGCTTCTTAGATAGTACCGCAATAGAAACACTCCGACCAAGAACTTTCACAATCATACAACGCTTCCATAAGCCATTCATCACCTCTAGTACCTCCTGCTCAATAGTAACGACCGGCTCCCCCTCTGCCCCGTCGGGAAACTCCAATCGCATCCTCGATGCCACGAAGGCGTCATCCATCGCAACCTCCGGCCTTACTCTCCCACCAGCTCCTGTCCCGGTCACCTTCTGCACCCACACCGACCCTGGATCCGGCGGATCCCCTGGGGGTTGTGATCTCTGACCAACGTCAACCATTGTCGCATCTTGCACCGCCTCACTCATTCTATTATAATTATATTCATGGTATTGGAGTGCAAGATTGTTATCTTGAGGGGGAGAAGTGATAACTTTTAAATTAGCTTGAAGATTATGTCGACCCTGAAGGTCAAGGTCCTGAAGACCAACTGGTTGTATTCTTTTTCCCTTTCTAAGTTTTTTTCCCACCGGGTTTTCTTAGTTAAGGTTTTTAACGAGGCAACCAATGCAATACATGAGCAAATTTATACTGTGTACTCTTTTTCTCTATCGGTTTTTTCCCACAGGGTTTTTCCGAAGGAGTTTTGATGAGGCATGAACATCATAATATTCAAGAGGAAGTATTGTATGAAGACGATATCACTTGTATCTCAAAGGTAGATACATCAAATATTCACTTAAGTGATTAATTGGCGAACTTATTCACAAAAACGTTGCCGACGTCAACATTCAGAAGACTAGTACACAAGATCGGAATGCGTTAACTCAAAGATCTTATGTAATCGATTTCAGGGGGGTAGCTGTACTCTTTTTCCTTCGATCGGGTTTTTTCCCACTGGGTTTTCCCGACAAGGTTTTAATGAGGCAGCATGTATTAAAGGTCATTCAAGAGGGAGTGTTGTAATTAATGTATTTACTAATGAATGACTTTTATACCCCTGAAACCCTAGATGTGTACCTATAAATAAAAGCCTTTGGCCCTCATAAGAATACACACATTATTCTTCTTCTCTTTCAATTTCTCTCATGTTTATAACAAATTGTAACTAATTATTAAATTATTTTTTAAATTCTTATTTATAATTAAAACGTAAAATAATTTCTCGTTAAAACTCGATGAGCTGTACACTAGTAGCACCCTAATTCCATTTTTTATTCAAAAATCCTACGGCCCTACAGACCAGACACCCAAGGGGACTTGGATCCTCTGCTGTGCACAGCACCGTGCTGTGCGTGCACATCCATTTGATTACACACACCCGCTTGGGTGTGTGTGTGTGCGTGGCCGATCAAGCGCCGGCAGTGCGCAGTCTTTGTGCTGCAGAGATCGAGTCCCACCCAAGGAGGTATTGTCAAGTAAATAAATAAAATACTGACACTGTAGTTGATGTGCAGACAAAAATATATTACTCTCTCGGTTCCAGCCAAAGGTTGAGAGAGAGTGTATATTTGGTGTATTTTAGGTAATAATTGGTATACGTAATGATGAGTAAATGTGTGGTGGAGATTAAAAAGTAAAAAGTATTGATGATGAATGAGTGGTGGAGATTAAAAAGTAAAAAGTGAGTTTGATTTGATTGTAAAAAATGATATATGTAAACTTATTAAAGGGACTATTTTTTGATAGAAATGTAAACCTTTGGACGGGACGGGGGTAGTAAAATTTTATCAAAATAACAACGGAACTTCTTGGTACCGGTCATGGTACACCCCCATATAGTGCATCCCCTGCTGGGTTCACTACACGTGGCGTGCATGAACGGTGTAAATTGATGCACTAGATGGAACATCGATCTGCACCGTCCAATCCATGCACGCCACGTATACTGCATCCGACAGGAGATGTACTATATGGGGGACCGAACTTCTTCCTTGCTTTCATCATCTACTTAATAAATAAACTAATAATAAAATAAAAATTACATTGACCCGTAGTCTAGTGATTGGATATCGGATCTCGTGAGGTATTGCCTAATCAACAAGTCGTCGCCTTAACAATAAAAGTAAACTCTCCCGATGAGTCCAAGAGGGTCACAATTTATAGTAAACTAGTGTATAATTCATCGAAACTCGATTCATGATCCTTTTATATTATTAGAGTTCAGTCATTTAGAATCGTATCGAAGAACATATTAATAAACAAAAATAATGGGGATAGCATTCAGCCACCCGAACTCATTTACAATTTATGTACTTGTATTCGTCCTAATCTAATTGAAATATAATTTTACTACTTATTCAAGTTTAAAACTCGTATAGTAACTAATGAAACTGAGAGTATAGTTCAGCCACTCAGACCCTTTTAAAATTTGTATACATGTATTCATCACAAACTCGATTAAAAGATAACTTTTTTACCCATTTATATCACAGATCCCTATATATATCCGCTAATTACGCAATATATTTAATTTCTACAATATAAATAACTAAACATAAGTTGATGTAGTAATTAGTTAATCCATCTCAATAAAAACTTAAACATTGTAAGTAAAAGTTAAGAATATATATTATAAATGATAAAAGATAAAAATAAATTTCAAGTATAAGTTTTGAATTATACAATCTTCAAAACCCTTTTACAATTTATATACTTATACTTTGATTTGGAATTCAAGAATTTAGATAAATAAGAATAAAAAATTAAAAAAATCATGTAGGAGAGAGATTTAACGTGGTACTCTAAATCCATATTGCTATTAGAGATTTTATATATTTATTTAAAAGTGAAGAGAATCGAATTTATTAAAAAATTAAAAAATATAAAAATAATATTTATACGTATATAAATTAGATATTAAAAAATACATATTTGGGCCTTGAGGCTTACTTATAATTGCCAAATTTAATTTTTCGAATAAAACAACTTATTTAGTCAACTTAATAGATGACCAAATTAAAGTGATGATGTAAATTAATTATGGGGTGTAAAAAAATTAATTTTAAATATTTATTTAATTACTCAATCAGTGAAGTGTTATTGAAAATCAAAGTGCGTGTCTTTTTTGCGCCCCATATTTATTTTGCACGCCAATTTAATTTGACTAATTACTAGATAAATAGTTTTAAGTTTATTCGTATTAGAAATTGTAATTACGCCATGAATCAGTTACTTGATGTAGATTCTTGATATATGCATAACTATGACTTTTTATTTTTATTTTTGTATTTCTAATAAACATGATTCTCTTCATTTTCAAATAAGTATATAAAATATTTAATAGCTTTACGGATTTAGAAATCTCTCCCACGGGATATTTTATCAAATTTTTATCCATATTTATCAAAATCTTGAGTCCCACATTCGGGTACTGGGGCATAGATTCCAAACGGATTTCTTAGATTGTATACTTTCTAATTTTTATTTGGAATTTAATTTTTAATCTTTTATCATTTATACTGATAATTCTTAATATTTAATTTGTAATATTTAAGTATTTATTGAGATGGATAATTAATATTATACCAACTTATATTTGATTATTTAGATAATTTATGAATTTAAATATGTTCGAGTAATTCGAGGGTTTACTCCACATAGTTGGGATGTTATCGAGCAATAAAGTCATATGTCCATCGAACTTGGAATGAGTAATAGTATATCATTTTAAATGGATCCGAACGGCTGAACCATACCATCATTATTTTGAATATTACTATATGACTTTGTGATTGGGACAAGTAGCCAGATCCTCTTTCAGTTGAGTTTGGGATAAATACGAGTATATAAATTATAAATATGTGTAGTGGCTGAATCTTAACCTCACCGTTTCGGTTCATAGTCATGTTTTGCTGCAATGACCAACTATGGGTAGTTGAACCATAGCTAAATATTAAATTATTTTTTAAATTTCGTCATATAAATTTCAACTAATGTGAATTTTTTGTCGAGTTTCGACGTGCTACACGGTTGCTTTATTTATTTTTTTAATCTAGATTTGGGGTTAGGAGGGTGTTACCACACTTTAGCACATAATGTAAGACAATAAGATACCAAAAATTATATTTTATGCGCAGGGGCGCAGCTACATAGAGGCGGGGGCGTCCGATCCTCGAAATTTTTTTTGCGATGTAGGGAGTATATAGTTTTCGTGTAGAAAAATTTCGGTATATTCGGTTTCGACCCCCAAAATTTATTACCCAAAAAATAGCGTTAGGAAAAAAAATTTAAATCTCAACCCCAATTAAAAATTTTCTAGCTTCGCCACTGTTTATGTGGTATATCATACCAAAATTTTGGTATAGAAGAATCATGCAGAAAATATTAGAAAGTTGGTATAAAAAATGTGCCAGTATCATACTGAAATTTCAGTATATCAACCGTATCAGTATAGCACCGCATGTGATGCAAATGTTGAATTGAAACCGTTTACCAAAAAATTTGTTCACTATCACACTTTACCAAAAAAAAACCAGTATACCAAATATTATGGTATCAGTACACACCTGTGTAATACATGAAAATCATAAAAATAACATATATATTAATTCTTATAATATAAAAATTCATTATATGTGTGACTAATAATTTCGTACTATATATCATTATTTTTAATAGTATAATAATATCAAGGGATCTCTCTTTTTTAGTACCAAACCATAAAAGTAACAAGTTATATATCCCCATTCATAAAACTATAAGTTTTTGATACCAAAATGTGTTAAAAGACTTTATTACCCTTAAAGTCTACCAATAAGAAAAAAAACTAAAAAGAAAAAGGAAGATTATTAAAACTAAACAATGATAAAAAAGGTCACAACTCAATATTCCAAAAACTCTCCTCCTCTCTGCAAAAAAAGTCTCCCGTCGTGAAACCCTTCACGGCCGTAAAATGTCGACCTCCGACTACCACAATGAATCAAGACGCCAGAAGTTCCGCTAGTGACACTCCATCGAAGAGCAATTCGTCAATGAGCCGCCGGTTAGTGTATTTCATTCACACGATCGTGCCACGACGGTTGTTCATCTTCCCGATCGTCTTTGAAGAAGATGAGACCATCGTGTACACGATGGTCTTTAAAGCACGATGGCTACACACGGACGGTGCGTCGATCGTGTGCCGTCGTGTCTTAGAAGTGCAAAAGCTCTGCCTTGCACACGATCGCGAGCACCACGATCGTTTCCGTCGTGTGAACCGTTGTGTGGCACACGATGGTCTTCACGACGGGCATCGATCGTGTGCATGCGATCGTGTGCAAGCGTAATTTTTTTTTCTCTTAAGCATTTTATCATATTCTTATGAGTTGTATGTCCATGTGCGGTGGTTGCGTATGGAAGAGACCTACATTGCGTTTTGTTACACGTCAAGTGAATCTTTACATACGGGAGGCGGTATATAAACAGATCATTGAGACATTAAGGAGTATGGGCCGCAATTCCGCCATTCTTGATCGAGCTATCGAGAGCTTGACCGAGGGTCTGGGCGCTTGATTAAAGTTAGGAGGAATGGGAGTTCAAATACTGCCCTACATCACTTGATTGCTCGTCAATTGGAGGGTGATCAAATCCCCCCGGATGAGTCGTGGTTCCAGGTTTGCGGGAGGACCATTCGTTTTACGGCCCGTGATCGAGCTATCGAGAGCTTGACCGAGGGGGTCCTGGGGCGCTTGATTAAAGTTAGGAGGAATGGGAGTTCAAATACTGCCCTACATCACTTGATTGCTCGTCAATTGGAGGGTGATCAAATCCCCCCGGATGAGTCGTGGTTCCAGGTTTGCGGGAGGACCATTCGTTTTACGGCCCGTGATTTCGCCTTGATCATGGGACTCCATTTTGGAAACTCTACCTTCCATCCCCAGGACGACCATCTCCTTCCGTCCGACGGTATTTTCCACAGAATACTCCATGGCAAAAACATTAAGGTTAGTGTTCTGCGGAAGAGGTTCAATGCTCGAGATTTTGGTAGAGACATAAGAGATTATCTCAAGGTTGCCAATTTGCTTATATACTACTACTTTATCTGCCGTGACGACATGATGGTGAGACATGGGCATGGGCATTAGTGGAGGATTTCGAGCGGTGGGATATGTTTCCTTGGGGTTCTTATGCCTTTGGGGTTTTATCTTACTACATAGGCAACGTTGCCATGAAGGAGGGACAAGAGCACAAGGACTATCACTTCTATGGTCTGTTTGGGCTTTACAAATATGGTCGTATGAGATGATTCTGCATTGGGAGCATTGTGTGGTAGTCGAGATAAAGCGTCCAAGTCCCCCGGTGTTTGATGTGGACTACGAGGAAGATGTTTTGTGATTTCACTCATTTCTTCGACGATAAGGTACATAAATTTGTAAACGTATTTTCTCCTAACTTCACTCATCTCTTCAACATTATGTGATTGCCCATCTAATGGTATGCTTTAATGACTATTGTTGCGGACAAAGTACTTCCCTCTTTACCGCATCCGGAGGAGGATGAGGCGAGTACTACTACCCGAGCTTTGAGAATGGCTCGCCTTATGACGTTAAGTTCATTAAGCTGTAAGAATAGGCTGTGAGGAATAAAGAGGATGAGCTGCGCCGATCCCGAGGAAGAAAGTTATGGATAGGTTGAAGAGAAGGCCGGAAAATTGATTACATATGAGTCGGCACATAAAGTGTCGAGCGACGCCGTGAGTACCCCACCGGTACATGGTGCGAGACATCGGACCGGGAGGCGGCCGGAGAGGGTGTGTTGTGTCCACGGACTTCCTTGTCGGACCACACCCGAGACACGAGCGAGGATGAGTACTTCGATCGCCGTTTGAAGGCGATCTTGTCTACGACGATTCCGAGTCGGATTTATTGCTCGAGTTTCTCGCCGGTGCTTTTGGGATCGTGGATTTCTTCGGACCTATGCATAGGCGTTCTAGGAGCCCGGTACACTACTGTGGGAGCCATGATAGGCCTCGTCATTACGCATCGATAGCGGCGCCGGCGGAGGATTCGACCCTCCACGTCACTTAGTCTCGCGCGGCACCACGGTCACCATTCTCATCGTCGGCTAGTCATCATTCGAGTCACCATTCTCGGCGTCGGCCCGAGTCACCATTCTCGGCATCCGCCTACCCCACGAGGTCAGCCACAGTCACCATTCTCGGATTCATCATTACATTGAGCGGACTCGGCGGCCCCTTGATTACGAGCATCGGTATGAGCCATTTGAGGCGCCGTTTATTGATATGGGACGATGTTCGACTGGTTTCGGGACGAGCATCATTACGGTGCGATG
Organism: Orobanche coerulescens; assembly: GCA_033398695.1. Lineage (NCBI taxonomy): Eukaryota > Viridiplantae > Streptophyta > Magnoliopsida > Lamiales > Orobanchaceae > Orobanche > Orobanche coerulescens. The sequence goes on from CM065809.1 coordinate 180,785,279, forward strand.
TTTCGCAGTGAGGGTGGTGGTCTGAGCGGCCGATTTTGAGATCGAGCGGCTTTTGAGATCGAGCGGTATGCTGACTCTCGATCGTTATAGTTGTGAGAGGGATCGAGGGTGACGAAGATGGTGAGAGTGCGAGCAAAGGCATTTGGGTGAGCGTAGTCTTCCACCGCGAGTGAGTCGACCATCTGCTCTTCGAGAGCCTTTTGTGGTTGCGCCTCCCGGAGATAGCGAGGCTCAAGAAGTTGTACCTACGGTTTAGGAGGGAGCGACCACGTGATGCTATTGTCCGGTGTTTGGAGGCTGGGCATGCTCTCACCCGGGCGTTATTTGACCGGATAGAGTCTAGCCGTGAAGACTTTGATGCCGAGGTGATAGACTTATGTGCTTGCGACTCGGCGAGGCTTCGGAGGAGTCCGTAGTGTTGGTGTCGGTAGAGTTGGCACCGTACTTGCCGGCTCCCTATTTTACGTAAGTTCTATAACCTACTCACTTGTATCTCATTGGTTTGATAACGATATTTTTGAATTTTGTGGGTTGGCTTTTTGTAGTTAGTTTTGGCCAACGAGTTTGAAAGACTCCATCCGGATGATCCACTTGGCATCAAGGAGACGGGGAAGCCTGTTTACAAGGAGTGGAAAATTCCTAAATGCATCGAGGACTACATGACAGTCTTGATACACCACATGCGGTTCCATGGTTAAATTGCAACGAAGTAAGTTTGAAATTTATATTTATAAATAATTGACGATTTGTTGCCATTTGAAATTTATATTTATAAATGATTCGCTATGTTTGATGTGATGATCTTATATGATTACATATTGTGTTTGAACAGATCATTGTCATTTGTTGCCTCGACCAAAGCCACTGGGTGACTATCAAGATTGACATCATAGCATGGACCGTGGAGTTGTACGATTCCTTGTCACACCACCACGAAGATGGTCGTTACCGATTCAACCAACTGCGACCGATTATGCGTCTGATGCCTCGTGTGCTAGCTCAATCCGGGTATTGGATGAACAACCAATCGAAAACGAAGTATGACACGGAGATGAGTTTCAAAATTATGCCACGAGAGCTACAGTTCATACAGAACGACAATCACAGTTGTGGCCCCTTCGCGTGCATGTACTTGGATCGACTCGTCTCTGCAAACCCAGGAGCAAGGCACCAAATCAAGGAACTTAATGAAAAATATATTAAGAAATATCGATATGGCCTAGCTGCTAAAATCTTTATGTTGTCTTTAGACATGTAGAATGGTTTATGTTGTGTTGTACAATATTTATGTCGTATTTATGAATGTGTGAGTGTTGTTAAATCTGAATGTGTTGGCTTTGTGTTACACACGATGGATGCACACGATCGTGGCCATCGTGTGTTGCAATCGTGTGCAACCTACCCACGGTCATGCGTCTGATGCTGTCGTGTGCGCACGATGGCTGGCATGACCGTGTGCACACGACCGTGAGTACCATCGTGGGAACGGCCGTGCACACGATCGTGTGTTCAATCGTGGCCACGATTGAACACACGATCGCGTGTTCAATCGTGACCACGACCGTGTACACGATCGTGTGCATATGAACTTTTGGTATTTTTGCAAATTTGAAGTATTGTGTTATCTAGAATGATGTTTTGTGATTCAAACATCGCTTGTTCAAACATTAATTACAATATGGCTTCTTATACGAACTCCTATTTGTCATTTCGTTGTAATTCATTAGTATATGAGGTCATTCATCCAGATGATTGAACTTATCCGTACGTACTAATAGAACAATTGGACGACACATGATATGCAATATATTATGGTAATTCAATCATTAACTTTTTATATAAGTGTATCATTAACAAGTAATTGTTAATATATAAGTAACAACACCTAAATTGACGAGTAATTTGAGAAATTGGTGAAAATTCTTGACGTTCTTGTGCACACGATCGCGTGTTCAATCGTGACCACGACCGTGTACACGATCGTGTGCATATGAACTTTTGGTATTTTTTGCAAATTTGAAGTATTGTGTTATCTAGAATGATGTTTTGTGATTCAAATATCGCTTGTTCAAACATTAATTACAATATGGCTTCTTATACGAACTCCTATTTGTCATTTCGTTGTAATTCATTAGTATATGAGGTTATTCATCCAGATGATTGAACTTATCCGTACGTACTAATAGAACAATTGGACGACACATGATATGCAATATATTATGGTAATTCAATCAATAACTTTTTATATAAGTGTATCATTAACAAGTAATTGTTAATATATAAGTAACAACACCTAAATTGACGAGTAATTTGAGAAATTGGTGAAAATTCTTGACGTTCTTGTGCACACGATCGCGTGTTCAATCGTGACCACGACCGTGTACACGATCGTGTGCATATGAACTTTTGGTATTTTTGCAAATTTGAAGTATTGTGTTATCTAGAATGATGTTTTGTGATTCAAACATCGCTTGTTCAAACATTAATTACAATATGGCTTCTTATACGAACTCCTATTTGTCATTTCGTTGTAATTCATTAGTATATGAGGTCATTCATCCAGATGATTGAACTTATCCGTACGTACTAATAGAACAATTGGACGACACATGATATGCAATATATTATGGTGATTCAATCAATAACTTTTTATATAAGTGTATCATTAACAAATAATTGTTAATATATAAGTAACAACACCTAAATTGACGAGTAATTTGAGAAATTGGTGAAAATTCTTGACGTTCTTGTGCACGATCGCGTGTTCAATCGTGACCACGACCGTGTACACGATCGTGTGCATATGAACTTTTGGTATTTTTGCAAATTTGAAGTATTGTGTTATCTAGAATGATGTTTTGTGATTCAAACATCGCTTGTTCAAACATTAATTACAATATGGCTTCTTATACGAACTCCTATTTGTCATTTCGTTGTAATTCATTAGTATATGAGGTCATTCATCCAGATGATTGAACTTATCCGTGCGTACTAATAGAACAATTGGACGACACATGATATGCGATATATTATGGTAATCCAATCAATAACTTTTTATATAAGTGTATCATTAACAAGTAATTGTTAATATATAAGTAACAACACCTAAATTGACGAGTAATTTGAGAAATTGGTGAAAATTCTTGACGTTCTTGTGCACACGATCGCGTGTTCAATCGTGACCACGACCGTGTACACGATCGTGTGCATATGAACTTTTGGTATTTTTGCAAATTTGAAGTATTGTGTTATCTAGAATGATGTTTTGTGATTCAAACATCGCTTGTTCAAACATTAATTACAATATGGCTTCTTATACGAACTCCTATTTGTCATTTCGTTGTAATTCATTAGTATATGAGGTCATTCATCCAGATGATTGAACTTATCCGTACGTACTAATAGAACAATTGGACGACACATGATATGCAATATATTATGGTAATCCAATCAATAACTTTTTATATAAGTATATCATTAACAAATAATTGTTAATATATAAGTAACAACACCTAAATTGACGAGTAATTTGAGAAATTGGTGAAAATTCTTAACGTTCTTGTGCACACGATCGCGTGTTCAATCGTGACCACGACCGTGTACACGATCGTGTGCATATGAACTTTTGGTATTTTTACAAATTTGAAGTATTGTGTTATCTAGAATGATGTTTTGTGATTCAAACATCGCTTGTTCAAACATTAATTACAATATGGCTTCTTATACGAACTCCTATTTGTCATTTCGTTGTAATTCATTAGTATATGAGGTCATTCATCCAGATGATTGAACTTATCCGTACTAATAGAACAATTGGACGACACATGATATGCAATATATTATGGTAATTCAATCAATAACTTTTTATATAAGTGTATCATTAACAAGTAATTGTTAATATATAAGTAACAACACCTAAATTGACGAGTAATTTGAGAAATTGGTGAAAATTCTTGACGTTCTTGTGCACACGATCGCGTGTTCAATCGTGACCACGACCGTGTACACGATCGTGTGCATATGAACTTTTGGTATTTTTGCAAATTTGAAGTATTGTGTTATCTAGAATGATGTTTTGTGATTCAAACATCGCTTGTTCAAACATTAATTACAATATGGCTTCTTATACGAACTCCTATTTGTCATTTCGTTGTAATTCATTAGTATATGAGGTCATTCATCCAGATGATTGAACTTATCCGTACGTACTAATAGAACAATTGGACGACACATGATATGCAATATATTATGGTAATCCAATCAATAACTTTTTATATAAGTGTATCATTAACAAATAATTGTTAATATATAAGTAACAACACCTAAATTGACGAGTAATTTGAGAAATTGGTGAAAATTCTTGACGTTCTTGTGCACACGATCACGTGTTCAATCGTGACCACGACCGTGTACACGATCGTGTGCATATGAACTTTTGGTATTTTTGCAAATTTGAAGTATTGTGTTATCTAGAATGATGTTTTGTGATTCAAACATCGCTTGTTCAAACATTAATTACAATATGGCTTCTTATACGAACTCCTATTTGTCATTTCGTTGTAATTCATTAGTATATGAGGTCATTCATCCGGATGATTGAACTTATCCGTGCGTCTTAATAGAACAATTGGACGACACATGATATGCAATATATTATGGTAATTCAATCAATAACTTTTTATATAAGTGTATCATTAACAAATAATTGTTAATATATAAGTAACAACACCTAAATTGACGAGTAATTTGAGAAATTGGTGAAAATTCTTGACGTTCTTGTGCACACGATCGCGTGTTCAATCGTGGCCACGACCGTGTACACGATCGTGTGCATACGTGGATCTGGCGCCAATTTGACACTGGTTGCCAACGTGTCACACGATTGGAACACGATCGCGGCGATCGTGTACACGGTCGTGTGCATACGTGGATACTGCCGCCAATTTGACACACCGCCAGCGTGTCACACGATTGGAACACGCGATCGCGGCGATCGTGTACACGATCGTGTTCCCATCGTAGGTCAAATTATTTTATTATAAAATCCCGTCGGTCCCCCCCCTTTATTATAAGTCGGTCCCCCCCCTTTATTATAAAATCCCAGGTCTCCCCCCCTTTATTTTAAAATCCCATCGTCGGTCGGTCTCCACCCCTTTTTAACATCAAACCCAAATCAATTAACATCAGTTAAAATTCATTAAAATCAAATAAGCGAAATGAGCGGCCGATTACGAGAAACCGATTTAGGAGGAAGCGAAGCACCACCAAAAAGAAGAAGGAGGATACCTACTCCCAACCCACCATACGTAACTAGGCCGAGAGGAAGATACTCAATGCTCAGAGTAAGTTTTTTGATTTTGTTGTATGTGTAGTGACTATCATTGCAAATTAATGTGTTCCATGAAACAGGGCCTATTTAAAAACACTGCGAGCACTCCAGTCATACTAGATGGTGATGATGATAATGATTTGGAGATTTCCGAGAATAAAAGCAAAAAATTTATTTTGGAAGAGGAAGTTCATGAAGACGGTGATACAAGACTAAAGATACAAAGTGATTGGGGAAAAGGGATCCAATTGATTGTTTTTGTTATGTTATTATTAGATATTTTGTGTGATGGTGATTAAATTTTGTTTTGTAAAGTTATATGCTTTGGAACTGTAAACTATTGCTCTTTGAAGTGAGCTACTTTGTTATGGTTAATGTTTGGCTCCATAGTCACCTTTATTTGCTTTACATTACTGAACACTTAAATTTCAATTCAAAGGTAAAGAAAATATACACAAAATTATGCATTTCAACTAATAATCGAATCTTGAATCAATACATGGTCGATCAAAATATCAACACATTATTGTTGCTAGTAAGTCACAAAATATAAAAATACATAAGCAATTTAAGTTTCACGGTATGGACATCCCCTTATGTCATGGTCATCATTACGGCAAATGCTACACCTCTTCTTCTGTCGGCGCCTTTGCCTCGGTTGTGCATCGATTTCTTGAGTTTCTTCAGGGATATTCAAATCCACACCCCCTATGGGAATGAATGCTTTGAAAGATTTTCTATTGTGGCCGGTTCCTTTACACCTACCGCACACCTGAGGCCGTCCACGTGCAAATTTTCAACGGGACCGTGCGCGACTCATCCTTGGTCGCCGGCTTGTCGTACCTCCTCTGCGGAGGTACGCAAACGATGGATGAGATCTCCGGTGGGACATTCCACTCATCGGGATGTGGGATGGGACTAATATGCTCCTTATAAGTCTCTAAGGCCTTGTTGCTTGAAATAACGACTAACAAAATCATACACGGACAAACCATTGCACGCCTTTATTACAATAAGCAATTATGTCAAGGATGTTGTATAGGATAATGTATTTTTTATATTGATGAGGTGATAAATCCAGACCATCCCTGTTTTGCAAACGATGGGAAAACACGATCGCGTCGATCGTGTGTTACGATCACGGGGATCGTGGGGTCACGATCGTGTGTTACGATCACGGGGATCGTGGGGTTACGATCGTGTGTTACGATCACGGGGATCGTGTGTTACGATCGTGCCCATTGTGTTACGATCATGCACATCGTGTGTCCCATCGTGGGTTATTATAAGGGCGATCGTGGTTACGATAAGGGCGATCGTGGTTACGATCGTGCCCATCGTGGGTTACGATCGTGCCCATCGTGGGTTACGATCGTGCCCATCGTGGGTAACGATCGTGCCCATCGTGGGTAACGATCGTGCCCATCGTGGGTAACGATCGTGCACACAACAGCAAAGACATGTACCTTATAGCGGCGGCATGGCGACATGGAATCGATCCAAATCAAACTCACGACAACAACATGTCCATGTTCGAAGGTCGACCTCATAAGAAACTTTGTTTTCTTCGACTTTATAAACAAGTGGGGTGGTAGCTCGAACGGTAAGAGTCAGACTGGCTTGCACAGAGTTAGAAAGCTTTTCAAAAGTGTGCATTGTCAACTCATGGTCTCTTGACGTAGCTTCTCCCCGCTTCTCATCAAACCAATTCTCTAAAATTAGGCGAAATATCTCAAGTAACGAGCAAACAGTAAACGTCTAGCCCACAACATACGATTATTAAAGCATTCAACAAGATTGGATGTCAAGAAGTTATAGCGTCTGCACGGACACTTCGACCTAGCCCACCTCTCTCGGCCCAATTTCGTAAAGGCGCCCGTGCGCCCATTAGGGCTTTCGATATGTAGTTTCGAAAAGTAGTTTTCAAAAACTTCTTCTCGATGCGTGTAGGCAACAGTTCTAAAGAGTCCTATAGCATGCGCACCATAGGAGGTCAGATTTTTTGCAAGATGGTGATAGAAAAACCCGTGGAATGCATTCGGATAGACGGCTCGAACAAAGATTCGAATGCTCTTATGTTGGTCACTCACAATCGGTAAATCTTCCGTCGGATTGTAGCATCTGCGCGAGTTATACGTAAAATAAGTCCATGACTCGTCGTTCTCTATCGGACCGAGACCAACGGAAGAGGAAAAACTTGCTCGTTCCCATCAAATGTGACGGCCGCAAATAGAGTTCCTTTATTCCTTCCCTTTAGGTGGGTCCCATCAACTATAATCACCGGTCGAAGGCACGTATCAAATGCCCTAATACTCTGTCCGAGTGCAACGAACATGTGGCGAAACACTCCCTCACGAGTCGTCCGCAAATCATAAATTGTCCCTGGATTACGCTGTTTTAACAAATACGAGATAAGATGGGAGCCTCGATACGACTCATCAAGCCGCCATATGTATTCTCTATCGCTATATTCCTCGTCAGGAGAGCAAAGCGTATAGCATGTCAATGCCATACTCCCTACACATCTCTGCAATCATCTCCTTTGGCCTCAAAGTGACCCCCTCACCGGTCGATCTTTTAGCAAAATAATGGGCGGCAACCTCGAAGTGACCGATCGTGCGGCAACACGGTTCAAATCGGGTAACATTTGTGCTCCAATGTCAACTTAGTAATTCTCCAAATAGTTGCACCCTCAAAAGCACAAAACCTAAACAGACAATTACTTCGCCCACTCTTACAGAAAAACACAAAACCATTATCGTCGGAACGATCAGTCAAACACTGTATCATGATTTCCAAATGATACATTCCTACGATTATCCTCAACTCTGTCTTCGAACGAAAGGTGGACCCCACCTCTAGCCGACCGTGAATCGGTGGAGGCTGCTAGACCCAACACAAAGTCCCGGCACTACCGGGTTCCGGATATGTAATGATCCATTTACTCATTGATTTTAGATTCTCATGCTCGCTCGATGATTGATGGTAGGATGAGAAGTTCCGACGACTCATTATCATATCCATTTGGGCGGTTGGCGAACCCAAGCAAGAAATTCCGCAGATAGTGACTCAAGCAAGTCTTTACAACAATCTTCATCTTCGGATGTATGCACCTCTTCATCTTCCTCATCTTCCTCGTCTTCCTCATCTTCCTCGTATTGATACTCTTTGGAAGGCATGTCATAATTTATGTTGCCGGCTCTACTCTCGAGCCGCTACATCCCATATTAACCTCGGGAGTGGAGGAGGCTGCTGTTCTCAACATAGACCTCGGGATCCTCCTTGTATTCTACTAGTAATCGAAGTATCTCGGTATCGCCCTTAATAGGACTTTTACTTTGTTTCCTTTGGCCATGTGTGTCAAGTACCATAATTTGTAATCGGACTCATTTGGACCACCCAAACCCTCTCTGATAACCCCCACGAGGTTTGCACGACTAACTTTGCTCGTGTCGATATAGACAAAAAAGGAGTCCCCGTCTACATATGTCGATCGCTCCCAATGACCACCGTGATGTATCAAAATACACTGCCACGACATCGATTACAAAAAGATGAATAACTATTCGAAAAATGAGCGAACAATATTACGATGCGCCTTGGACACGGCCGATGCACACTGGCCGTATACTACCGTAATGCGTGATCGTGTGCAAGTTTCTGTCCATGAACACGATCGCTGCACACGATTTTATACGATCGTGTTAAACGATCGTGTACACGTTAGTGTTGCGCACGATGTTAAGGTCGTTGCGCACGATCGTTGCACACGATCGTTGCACACGGTGGCTTCCCATCGTGTGCAGCGATCGTGTCCGTAAGAACAGATCTGGAATTTTTTTTTCATCGTTCAAATAATGATACATACCTTCTTTATGAACTCGAAGACGACAAATGAAGTCTATTTCAACGTCAACTTTTATTTTGAACAATCTTGTGATTTCTATAAGATTTTTTGAGAGACCCTTTGTCAAAACTAAAATGGCTGTGTTGTTTTGATGTATATGTTTGTAGTTAAATTTTGGTTCCTGGACATTAATATCGATCGGAGGAGGAAAGTAAAAAAGAAAAAAGAGAAGAAAAGTAGTTTAAATTAAATAAATAAAAAAAAGAGAGAAGTCAACTTTTAACACAAAAAGAGAGGACATTTTAGTCTTTTCAATCAAAATGGTACCAAAAACTTATAGTTTTATGAATGAGGATATAGAACTTATCAATTTTATGCTTTGGTATTAAAAAATTGATTCCCACTAATATCAATATGCCAAGTCTTATGGTACGAACGAGTACAACGCCGGTGTAATACACAGAAATTACAAAAAAATATATATATTGATTCTTTTAACACAAAAGTTCAATATATATATGTGAGAATTAATAATTTCGTACTATATATCATTATATTTAATAGTATAAGGATTGTCATCCACTAAAATAAGTCATATAAAAATAAAAATATACAAATTCAAACGTAATACGTATAAAAAAATAGGTCACGCGTGCATGTTCAAAATGTGTTACTACTACCAATTGTCGATCAGTGAATATTATTGGCAGCAACGTGTCCAAAAAATTGTCGGTTGTCGGTCTAGAGGTGACAACTGTCACCGGGCAGTGACTGGCAGAGTGATGCCCACAAAAAAAAACAGCGGTCGGTGGAAATATACCAAAATAAAAATATTAGTTTTATTTTTTAGGTTGTTTAAATATTTTTGTTTGTTCTTTTGTTCCAATTTGTTTATGTATGATATCTGATAATTCAATATATTAAATGATATATTCATAAAGTTTATATATTTTAACTTATTTTATATGTTAATATATTATATTTATTATGACTTTTAATATAATATCTGGCTCTGATACCACTGCTAAGTACCTTGCTCTAATAAACACAGTCATCTGATCCTACCAGAATCGATCACAAATCTTATATGTAATATCAAAAAATAAATTGAGAAAGCCGACATACCTATTTTGTCTCTACCGAATGATGTTAGTTGTGATGAACCGAACCTGAAACTTGTTGAATCGAACTAATCTAATGACTATTTTAATATCACAAACATATTTCCTACTGAATCCTTAAATCTAAGTAGGGATGTAAACAGACAGGGTAGCTTACGAATATGTTATTTCCATACCCTATCCTAACATAAATTAGCCTTCTCATATCCTATCTTATTATCCTATTTTTATCGCGGGTAGGGTACGGATAATACCCGCCGGGTACACGAGTACCCACATATTACCCCTTCAAGTTTAGTTTTCGCCGTGTGAATCTACTCTACCTGACTCTATCTGATCCTACCCGATCTTGCCCTACCCGAAAAATTCTCATAAAAATATATTTATTTTTTGAGAAATACACTTCATCAATAATAAAATATTGATAAATAAATAATATTATTCAATAAAAAACCTATAAAAAACTAAAATAAGATTCATAATATAAGATGTAATTACTAATTAATTTAAATTTTGATTTTATTTATAAAATAAATAATATATATTCACTAAATAATAATATATATAATAAATATATTTAGCAGATAATCGAGCCGGGTAGATGGATAAAATGCTAAACCCATACCCTACCCTTACCCTAGCAAAATTTAGCGAGTATGGGCAATGTCCTGCCCGCTACCCAATTTTCAGGTAGTACCCTAACCCTTTACCCGCGGGTAATCCGACCCTTGGGGAAAACTGACATCTCTAAGTCTAAGGTTCACGTATATCCATCACAATATTCCAATTCAATCAATGACTATTTCGGAGTGAAATCTATGTGACCGACATACGATCATATCTAAGTACACTAATCCCATCGGTGCATCTATAACATATGTAAGCGAAGACAAACATTTCACTTATCAAAGCACGCGTTATACAAGTCTTGGGTAGCCCAAATGCCAAGTAAGTTTTTATATCACAGGAACTAAAATGTTAATTTAGGGTGGTGGCAATGGTGCCTCATCTACCCCCATCTACCCCACCAATAACATTCTTCCAACTCATCCAACCCCCACTCTACCCCCACTCACCATTTTTTAGTGGCAACCATGCCTCACCAACCCTCACCACTTTTAATTTTTTTTTACCTTTTTATATTTAAAATTATATCAAACAATTTAATAAAAACACAAAATATTTAATTATTACAAAATACTTAAAAGGAAATTACAAAATACTTAAAAAAATTACATAATACTAAAAAAAAGTAATAATACTTAAAAAAAAATTAGATCCTAAAAAAAGATATAATTAAAAAAACATACTAAAAAACATTTTTAAAAATCGCAACGCCATCCGTATTTGTCCGCAAGCTCACGTTTTTCGGCAAGAGTGACCTCTAGTATATTCGGATCGGTTATGTGATCGTGCGGTGTTTGAAATGCTTTCAACGCCCTCAACCTCGTCTTTTGTTCAATGGAACGGATTTTTGGCTCCATCATCTTTTGGGTCATCTCATCCTTTTTACATTTAAACTCCGCCCTCTTCTCCAATATTTCTTTTTTCTTTGATGTGTAATCTTCGAAGCTCATATGAACACTACCCTTTGACGACGTATCGGTTGTGATTGAACAAGGGGACGAATTCGTCCACCGCCGCGTGCACCGCCGCGTGCACGTCCCCTCGATGATGAAGAACCGTCTTTGGATTTACGAGGATCCATAATAAAACTATAAAATTTGTAAAAGAAAAGTGTTAAGAAGAAAGAGATATATATGTTTTGTTGTGAGATATGTAAAGATGAAAGATATATATATATATATAGGAAATGAAAAAGAAAAAAAAAATTAAATTTCAAACGGTCCATTTTTTATCCGTTGGAAGTGCCAACGGTCACTTGCTCTTCTACCTTCACTCGACTACCTTACCCGGCCTCCCTCTAGCCGCATGGTACCCGGAGAGGTGGCGGCGGTGTTCACCGCCCGGGTAGGGTGAACCCGCCCCCCAACCCCGTACCGTTGCCACCACCCTTATTGAGCAGTGAGCACTAAGAATTTGAGATTACTAGTATCTAAAGTACATAGTACAATACGAAACCCGCCCCTACTCATGTGAACGCCAAAATCCGTCCCAGCCACCCGTTGCCACCCCTGACGTTTGTTCCATGTAGATCCTAATAACGGTGTCTTGTCTCATCTCATAATCTAAAATGCATATCCAAGATTTTTAGTGGCTTACTCAAGAACTCTATACTATTCTCTCGATTCCGCTTGAAGATAATACATTATTTTAATCTAATAGAAGAATTCCATTTTTACTCTTGTAGATCTCAGACCCTTATATAAAAAGATTACTAGTTGTCCACCCGTGCGATGCACGGTAAAGAATATTTAAAATCGATACATAGAAGAATAGTAAATTAATATTTAAGTTATAATAAATATATTATGCACGAAATTTTAATTACTAATACACACAATATATTACAAATGACGTACGATACTCTTAATGAAGTCATAAATTATAAATTTCTGAAAACTTCCCTATACACAACATTAATAGTTGTGTTGACATGTTTTTTCTCATCATCACAAATTAGAACTTTCAAACCTTTCCTATTTGTCACTCTGAAAAAGAATATAATTAATTATTGGTAAAAACAGCTTACGCAAATATAGACCAACATTTGTTAAGGATTTTCCTATACTTTTATTTATTGTCATGGCATAGGAAGCGAGATAGGAAATTGACGCCGTTGGAATTTGAAAGGTACTTTTGAATCAGAAGGAGTCATGGATAATCTAGGAATCAACACCAGTTCACCTGCACTTGCTCCTGTCATGATCTTTGCTTGGAGAACATGGTCTCCAAGCCTAGTGAGGAGTAATCTTGTACCGTTGCACAAACCCCGACTTGGATCAATATTCCGTAGTAACATCACTGGAGTCCCAACTTTTAAATTTAGCTCATGATTTGGTACGCCAGAACATTTAATTCCGTTGAGGAATTCAGGAGTGTGGACATTTGTCAAATCATCTACAGCCAAATCTGACTTACTTGCACTATCAGAGCTCAAATATGGACGGCTATCTCCAGTATTTTTTTCTATCATGTACTGATTTATAGAATCAACGACATCCAAAGTGGGCGCTAATATAGCTCGTTGTTGTAGATATTCTGGATCGTGAATTCTTTCAGATAAGTTAGGATACGTACTTTCAACAATAGTTGCAATTGGATCAGCCCATTCGCAAGAGTATATCATCGGAATCAGACATGTAAGATCCGTCGTCTCCTTCTCCAATTGTTCCATTTCCAATATCTTGTAACCATTCTCGAAAATTCAACAAAGCAAGAGCATCACTTTCTCGAATGACACTTTGCAACCTCATATTTTTTGTCAACCGAAGAACTTCGCAAGAATTCCAGATATAAGATGCGTTAATAGTTGCATTTACTATATCTTGTCTTCGTCCTTTTGGTATAACTGGAAGTATTTGACGAAAATCCCCACCAAACACAACTGTCTTGCCACCAAATGGCTTTGTAGCATTTTCAATGTCAACGCACTTCATCACATCCTTCATACTTTTATCCAATGCTTGAAAGCAGAATTTGTACATCATTGGAGCCTCGTCCCATATAATGAGCTTTGCCTTCACAATCAATTGAGCCAACTCACGCCAAGCTTGATATTGCATGATGATTTTTCATGTGGAGTTAAAGGAATCTTAAAGCGAGAGTGAGCAGCGATTCGACCTCTGGAAGAAGCAATGATGCTATTCCACATGAAGAGACGAACAAAACAACATCACCTATAGATCTTATTGCGCAGACAAAGTTCTCCGGACAAAAGTTTTACCAAGACCTCCATAACCATAAAGGAAAAAAGTTTTACCCCTCTCTGCCTCTGTTGAATCCATTATTTTGTCAAAGACAATGCGTTGCTCGTCCGTCAACTTTGGGAGGAGCTCTTGTAGCTCCTTCTCTAGTAAGGACCTGTCATACTGCAATTCCTCATGTAACAATCTGTTTTGATATGCTGAAATATCATTGAAGTCAGGCAAAGGCATTGTTTCAAAGTTTCTCAGACTACTTCCACACCTTCTCAGTGAAGACTCAATTTCAATGAGAGCAAGGTTCTTAATTTGAGCATCTGTTAACCTTAGATCTACAATATAATATAATAAAAATTATTTCAGTATATATAATTAAATGTGACAATAGTAAACATTGTTGAATATTAACAAAAAAAACATAATTATTAAAATATACCTTGTTTGTGATAAAATTTTCTTTGATTGTACAGAATATCGTCTGCCAAATATTCCCAACATTTTTCCCAAACAAATTCAGTCCGCCCATACAATTCTCTCACAACAAAGTTGCAAACATAGTACGTAAAGAATGCGCAGACGCCCAAAAACTTGCTTCAGATTAATCCATCAATATACTCGAATCATCCTCCAAAAGACCAAATGCGTAACACGCATCTCTATATGACTCATACCGTATATGATGTGCTATTTTCATATCATTATGACATTTAGCTCCACGAATAACATTGATCAAACATCTAAGATAATAAGAATCACCGGCTCTGGCGGCACATAGTAGGGTCTTCCTAAAGAAAAACCTTGACTTCTAGGAACCCATTTCTTGCCTTGTTGTTTCCATACAAAGTACTGAGGATATTCTGCATATGTTAGATTATTGCCATGCGGAAACTCAATATTTGCCTTAAACCAAGCTTCAAACTTGCTTGTGTTGAAAGATTGACGATCAATAACAGCCTCCATGTCTTGAGTTTCTGAAAAAACTACACTTTGCTCTCCTGGAAGATGAAAACTCAACCGTTCAACAGGTGGATCTCTATATGCTATTTCAAATTTAAATATCCTCCACATAGATTCACATGGCGAAATGTATCTACAATCATAGTACATCTGTACCTCGTCAATTACTTTACTACTTTCGACATCCTTCTTGCTCTTCAAAAACTGCGCAGTTGCACGGTCACATCCTTTGTTTATGTATTTGAACAAATACTTAATAGACCGTGATTGGTTACACCATTCCATATTCATATGAGCTCCATACTTTAACAAAAGATAAGGATTATGCGGAACTACAAATCTATTATCAATAGGCACTCCATTTTTCATGATAATTCTACCAGTATCTCTTCTTCTATAGATCGGGTAGCCTTCATCACTAAAAGTAGTACAGTCTACGAATTCTTTAGGGAAGAACTTGGTACAACCATTTTCTGACATGCATGGAGCATTCTTATTAGCAACTCCACACGGACCATGAATCATGAAGTTCTCCAAAGCACCGTAGTATGCAGGATAAATATTTACATCTGGAATTTCGGCTGATATGATCCTGTCTATATCAACTCCAGTAGGAAATCTATCCTCCGCAGCTAGAAACAACAATATATGTGCATGCGGTAAACCTCGCTTTTGAAATTCAACTGTATATACAACTGCATGGATATTAAAAACAGTTAATGCAATTAAAATTGAGTCATCTAACTTTACTGTTAAAAGAGAGTTACTAAACTTTGAAAATCACATGTTATTTCCATATTATTTAGTTTTGAAAAAATTGAGGAAAAAAGGATGATGGAATTTATTCCATCATAGACTTTTATCTACCAATCAAAAACTCTCTCTTTGTTATTTTTATTTCTTAAGTTTTAATATTATTTTACAATAATGTTAAATATTTTATTTCATGCATAGCATGAAAGGACATCTAGTATATATAAATGTACACACATGCATATAATTATAAAAGAATTATGGAAACAAAATTACCTGCTTTAACCCGACCAAATACCCGATTTTTTCGCAAATCCTTGATTAATCCATCTAGTTTCATCTTAAACACTCTGCAAACAATATCTGGACGATCTTCAGGGTTCAAACCCTTTTTATCTAAATATCGAGAAATTTCAGGCCATTTAGGGTTGCACGTCAAGGTTATAAACAAATCAGATATCCACCACCCACATATTGTCATTGCATCTTGAAAGTTCTCAATCATGTATCGGGACTTCCAGGTGTATGAGGATGGCAATACTCTGGTAAACCTTGAGTTGCTAAATTTGTCTCACCACGGTAAATGCACCTCAAGTCCTTTGTAAATTTCACAACGGAGAGTTTTCTGATTAAGCTTAACCCATGTCAATCTTCCTGATTCTATAATGGTATATGAATCCACAATTAATTGTTGGGTCAATCTTCTTGAGGATAATATGGCACATTCTTCTCCATCTCTATCGTGAAATCTATAGGCGAAGAATTGTCTAGTACTCACACGCCTTCTCTTCTTTTGTGCCGTACTTGTTGTGATTGATAATGAGATATCTTCCCTATATCCATCTTCTCCGTAAGGAAAGATAAGAGGGTATTGTAAACCAAGATAAGAAGCATGTAGCTCATTTATTCGCTTCAAATATCCAGTTTTTGTTTCCACGATGATATCCCGATTACCTAATGCGTCATCAAAGTCTCCTACAACCAGTGCTGCTACTTCAGAAGCAGTTGGAAGGTTATACATTCGACCATCTTTATCTCTTCTTCCAATAAGCTTTAGCTTAACATTTGCCTCACTGCACTGTTGAATTTTGTCTCTTGCCATTCGAAAAGATTGCACTAAGATATTGTTCTCATCAAGCATTTCCTTTAATTTTTGAACAATATTTGCCTGAAGTCCATTTGAATTGCCACGTGACCTGTACAATACATTTGGATTTTAAATATCATTTAATGCAAGAACTTTTTTTTTAGAAAATATATAATTTACCAAAAAAACAAACAAACCTAACAGAGTTGATCCTATTCGCCACCTCATTTTCAGTATCATATATATACAGCTGGGCAAACTTCGGAGCCTGATCTTCTATCGGCATCAAACTTCCAATCAAGTGGTAGTTTTGACCGTGCAATTTAAATATAGGTGGAGAAGTTCCCATATTAGGATTGTTATCAATTTTTCCTCCCAAAGATGTAAAAGCAAACATGCTATTGTAAGATCTTATATTTTTTATAAAATGGTTACTAATTTGAGTTTTCCCACTTAAAAGATCTACCAACAATTGTGGAGGTCTTTTCATCTTTGGAAGCTCAATTTTTCCTTGAAGACAACATGTTGAGTATTTCGGTCTCGTTGACCCATAACTTGACCTTAACCTCTCATTATACCAAAACAAAGCTGCACAATACTCGCACTTATGGTCGGCATCACCGAGATCCCAATATTCTGAAATAAAGCTAAATATTATAAGTGTCAATTTTTTTGAATTAATACATTTGATATAAAATATTAATTTATGTCTACATAAAATTTATCAAATAAGCACCTGTGGAGTTACAATGCCGATAACTTAAGTTTTCATCCCCATTTTGTAAGACAACAGTTGATGATTGTTCAAGTTCGAGTGGAGTTGGTTGGTGACTAAACGAACAAATAAGTCAGTATATACATTTTTATATTACAAAAATTAAATTAATAGTACCTTGAATATTTCTGCATCATATTTTTGTTTCCCTGATATCCTGTAAAATATAAACTCTTACAAATTAAACAGTATTAAATGTAACAAAGAATAACATAAATGGTTACAAAACGATACCATAAATACTAATATTAATATGTGCTTTATATACATCACATGTTTGATAATATCACTATATATGAGTACAACTTTAAAAAAATTACCTTTGATATTTGAAGCGAAAACTATAATTCTACATTATTTTTTGCGTACAAATAGATTATTTACACTAATTATTTACAAACATCATTACACCAAGTAAAAAAATTACATAAAAATAAATAACAACTTAATTATAAAATAAAGCCTATCTTGCCATAATCAATTAAAACAAAAAATACTAAAATCCATTTTACATTGTCCAATTTATTTAATTATTTAAACAATGAATGGGGCATAAAACACCAAATTTATATTAAAAAACGTGACAATATTTAGCTAGCTAGAAATTTAGAATTTTAAAAAAAAATTATAAACAAATAATGCAGTAAATATAATCTTCATTTACCTGAATTAGTTCTAATTGAAGTACAATCGCATTAACTCCAAAGGCAAGCATTTGATTTAAAGCTTTTTATTCGTAAAGATGCAACTTACCTTAAGTAAAAATTCCAAAACTTGTTAATAATATTGCATGACAAATAAAAAACATTATTACCACTAATATTGTTTTTTTATTATAGTAATAAGTTTAAAAAAATAACAACAAATTTAGAAAAATTGAATAAAAATACCCACTTGTGTCGATTGCCATGGTATGGAAGAAGATGATGATGATACTATTAATGTAATACCTCCATCAACATATTCACTTTCATTTGTTCCTAAATCCAATTCACCTAAAAGAATAATGAAAAAAATTACACAACATTTAGCTAATAATATTCCTTACTAAATTTAAAGATAATTGAGCTACATAAAAATACTTCATTTGTTACCCGGTAATGTTCCTCCACGTTTTCTTTTCAGTTTATCTTTGCGTATATTTCTTGCCTCTCTTGCTTTAAATTCATCCATTTTGCGCTAAATATATTATATAATGCAATATAGAATGTTGTTAAGTTAGTATATTAAAATATAATATTATAAATTAGGGACATGTCAATACATTACCTAATTATACATTCGAAATATAAAATTTCTTAATGAATAGACTAAGCATATACTTTTAGGTATTGCACCTATAAATAGCAAAATATATCACCATATTCATTTTAAAATATTTTATAGTATTAATTTTTTTAATATAATTAGTAAGTTTTTATGTAAAATTTATATAGATTTATATATATGTTTTATATACCAACTAAAATTAAGTTCAATATATATTTATAATTTATAATTTTTATTGGGCCATGATTTATTTTATTTAAGTTATATTGGGCCTAATCTATTTACAAACCCCACTAATGGAACCCTTTCTAATGATGTTGAATGTGGCCCAAACCCCCCTACTCTATTTCACCGCCCTAAATTCATTCCTCTACTCTATTTCACACACCCCCACCCCCAAAACCCTAGCCGCCCACCCTTATATAAGGGATATATCTCCACCAGTTTACTCCAAGTGTAGCCGCCCACCAACAATACCCCCCACACTCCCTACCCTCTACTTCACTTATCACCGCTCACTTCTTCCTCAGTCCAGATTCTTCCCTTCCCCCTATTCCAGCTGCTGCCCGCCCGATACAGTGTTTATTTTATTTTGTTTTTAATTCTTTTACATCTATATGGGTATATGAAGATGTAATATCTTCATATGTGGAGATAATTTTGATAGAAAAGGGTTTGATTCATCATTTTGCCCTGATTATTTCGGTTGGTAAATAGATGAAAATGAATTCCCGACTTAGTCTGTCAATTTTTTCCTATACCCTCAGAATTTCAATCATCTTTTCATAAATTAGTAGGTGATATCACTGTATCTGGAAAATAAAAGGGACGATATTCATAGTTTTCAGCTGAATAATAGCTTCAAACTATGATTATAATTTCTTCCGATAAATATTTATTTATGCTTAACATATCTTTTTTTATTTTTTTACCTAATCATGTAGATCTGAAAGTCTGTATGTCATATATTTATTTTATGTGGGATTTCAATGTATATGAAAAATTAAACGAAATTATTCATAGTTTGTAGCTAAATAGTAGCTTCAAACTATAAATACTTTACTCTTCGGATATATTTAGGTATTACATACTTAATATATATGAATTTGTTTTATTTTATATACATAAATCATGTAGATCTAAGTATATATGGTTTCTGTAATTTAAACATAGTTTAAGTTAACCGAGAGCAAATTTTTATGAATACATATGATTACAATATACAGTTTATGGGGTTTATATTGTTCTCAAAAAAATTATGAATAATAATTAATGGGAATTAATTATGGCAGACGAACCATAATACATTCTTATATGCAGAATATATAAAAGACATATGAGATCAACCATATTATGTACTGTAATGATTATTATTTTTGTATATGTGGTTAACTGAGAGCAAATATTTTAAATATATTGTACAATATATACAATATTTTTACTTTTTAATATACTGTTTAAATTCATAATATTTGGGGTGTAATTGGGAAGCCATAAACTAATTTCATAAATTTAGATTTTTACTCTCTCAGAAAATGAAAGCAGACAATATAAACCACATATACATATATTGTTTATATTGTACTGTAATCATTTTTAGTACAAAAATGAATTCGTAAATTTGTTGTGTTTATTGATACAATTATACGTTTAAATATACTGATTTAAATTAATTGAGAACAAAGATATTCAGGATAAAGTAAGCCATCCAAAAATATATCGGATGAAACTACAAATTAGTTATATCAATAGATCTGATGAAATTTATAGTTTTTAAATTTTAAAATTGTTATATCCGAATTTTATCAACATTTCTATTTTAAACTAAACTTTTTAAATGTACATGACATGTAACTCACTCGTTGAATCTGATGAAATTTGCATCGATTTTGCCCTGATTATTTTTGCTGTTATCCTCTTAAATGCACTGGAATTTCTTCGAGTGGGATTTGTTTCGCCTCCATCTTTGCTGCCGCTGGCCTGTGATACAGTATACAAAACATCCAATTAAGGTAATTAAATTTCAGATATTCAAACTTGTAGCAAAGTCTTCTTTTTGTGCGAATATTAGTTTTGAAACGAAAAGGATATTATGTGCAGTGAAATTAAAATATGAACATAAACAAACGAACATGTAAAGCGAATCCGTCTTTAAAGTGAAAATGTCAGTTTTTCCAGTATACAAAATGGAAGTGAAAAATGTCGGTTTTCCAATTAACTGATCACTCAGTAGTGGAAATATTTAGTTTTACCTAGTCAACTTTAGTTAATATTCAGTTATATTTAATTTTCAATGTAGCAAGAAATAATTTTTTTAAGGGTGGCAAAATAAAAAAAGGCTTTAAGGTAAGTGAAACAATTAAGTGAAGAGCCCCATATTTCAATAAGCTGGATCTTAATTTTATCACGCATTTTATTGTTTAACCAAAACATCAGATTTTGAAAATTTTAAATGAACTAAGAAATATTATATTTTGAAAATTAGAAATGCATAATATATTTTCAGAATATCACTTATTTTTATATTATATATTTGGTATTTTATGCTGTGCGTAAAATATGCTGGTTTAAAACTAAGGCTCTGTTTTTAATATGTTATATTAAAATTCGTATGTGGAAGACATCTTCCAAGGAATTAATTTTGGCAGACCAAGGGACCAACCATAATATATTCTCATCCTCCTCATATATAAAAGAAATATGAGATCAACCATATTATGTACCGTAATGAGTATAATTTTTGTATATGGGGTTAACTGAGAGCAAATATTTTAAATATATTTTATACAATATATACAATATTGTTACCTTTAAATATACTCTTTAATTCATAATATATGGGGTGTCATTGATAAACCATAAACTAATTTCATAAATTCAGATTTTTACTGTACTCTATAATCTAGAAAGAGTACAATATAAACCACATTTAGATATAGATTCTTTTAAATATACTGTATATTGTACTGTAATGGTTTTTATTACAAAAATAAATTCATTAATTTGTTTTGTTTATTGATACAATTATACGTTTAAATAAACTGTTTTAAATTAATTGAGAACAAAGATATACCATATAAACTATGCCATCCAATAATATATTGGATGCAACTCTAATTATTTATATCAACAGATCTCGATGAAATTTATAGTTTTTAAAATTTAAAGTTGTTATATCGAATTTTATGCACATTTCTATTTTAAACTAAACTTGCATCGATTTTGCCCCGATTATTTTTGCTTCGAGCGGGATTCCTTTCGCTCCATCCTTGTCGACTGTCCCTGTGAAGTCTTACAAGATACAAAACATTCAATTAAGGTAATCAAATATTGATTTTCAAACTTGTATCAAATTCTTCTTTTTAATAAAATATCACTTTTGAAATGAAAAGGATATTATATGCAGTGAAATTAAAATATGAACATAAACAATCGATCCTGTAAAGCGAATCTGACTTGGTAGTGGAAAATATTTAGTTTTACCAAGTAGTGGAAGTGAAAAAAGTCGGTTTTACTTGGTAGTTGAAAATATTTTCAAGTATACAAAATGTAAGTGAAAAATGTCGGGTTTTCAATTAACTGATCTCATAGTAGTGGAAATGTTTAGTTTTACGTAGTCAACTATAGTTAATATTCGGTTATATTTAATTTTTAATGTAGCCAGAAATAATTATTTTAATGGTGGCAAAATAAAAAAAAGCTTTAAGTTAAGTAAAACGATCAAGTGAAAGCCCCATAATTCAATAAGATGAATTTGAATTTTATCATATCTTTGTTGATATATTTTCAGAATGTCACTTTTATTTTTATATTATATATTTGGTATAATATATTGGTTTAACTATCTCATTTTTTTAACTCTAATATATAATTAGTAGAAATATCAGCTTTGAATTCGAAAAGGATATTATATACATGGAAATTAAAATATGAATATAAACAAACGAACTTATAAAGCGAATCAGAAAAATTAACTGAACACATAATAGTGGAAATATTTAGTTTTACTTAGTCAACTATAGTTAATATTTGGTTATATTAAATATTTAATGTAGTCAGAAACAATTTTTTGAATGGTGGCAAATAAGCAAAGACTTTAAGGTAAGTAAAATGATTAAGTGAAGAGCCTCATATTTCAATAATCTGAATCTGAATTTTATAACGATCTTTAGTGCTTAACTAAAACATTAGTTTTTGAAAATTACAAATAAACTAAGAAATATTAGATTTTGATAATTAGAAATGCATAATATATTTTTAGAACATCACTTTTATTTTTATTCTATATATTTTGTGTAATATACTGCTTTTACTTAACTAATTCCAGCCACATATTTCAATATATTTAGCTTGTGAGTATATAATTCTAATGATCATCCTTACTTGTTTTTAAAATATATTGTTTTACTAACATTCTCGTTTTTAAAATATAATATATTTGGCATAATATCACTTTTATTTTTATATTGTTGATTGTTGATTTTTAGCTTGTTAGAATAAAATTATAGCAGTCATTCTTAGAACATGATTTGCCGGAATAAAGTCTGCTGGAATTATAAGCAATCAAAGAAAATTAAAATCAAAATAAAACAACTGATTGGATAAAGTCTTAAAAACATACTTAATTTTAATTTAAAACGCTATTAAACCAACATGCTTTTGAAAATGAAAATAATGCAATAATGCACATGAGATTAAATTTTTCTTTTTCATTTCTCTTTCTTCACACACTTCTTCCTTCTCTTTCCAAATCCTTCGTCCAATGCAACTTCCGTATTTAATTTTTTTGCTTGTAGTTCTTCATGTTCCTCAACAGCTTCGTTGTTATTTTCACTCGAATTGAGGATCATGTTTCTGTTGTCTCCAATTTCTTCATTATGGCATAGCAACTTCAATTCCTAAAAAATAAACAAACATCATAAAAAAAATAATTATAAATTTTTTGATATAGAAAATTATTATCACAAACCCTTTTCTGAACGTAGTTCTCATTGTAGACAGATAAAATCTTTTCATCTGCAGTAAGCACAGTCACATTATAGATCACAGAGTTGCGGCTTTGGTCTGTCTCTCTAACTTGCACCTTAAAAAGCCCAACACGGTCGGTCAAGGCCTCTTCAATCTCTTTTGGAATGGAATCGAAAGACACCGTCTGCTCAAACCAAAAATATTATTTGTAAGTTTTTAGAATGTTTAATTTTTTATAAATAAAATTGTAAAATACAACACACATTAGATTTCATGACATCTCTTTGCTTTTCCTATCAACTCATAGCACTCCTTATCCCACAACATGAACCTTGCACTTCCACTTTCATCGAGTACCGGACTTCAATTTTGTACTGTTTTTATAGTTGCGGTAAATAATTGGCGAGTTGAAACAGGAGATCAAAAATGAAAAAGTTTTGAAATAGAAAAGTGAACTGTTAAAATCATACTTGTATTGTCCTTGATGGTCTTTCATTCCACACTTTGCACAATGAAAACTGTTAGAGGTATGTGACAGTTTCTTAGAACACTTGTTGCATGCTAAATAGCACCAGTCTTTCAAACTCTCAACTTGAATTATGGTAGCAGATACCCAAAATTGGCCATCCTTGTCTGATCGAATAATTTCAGCTAAGTTTTTGACATCAGCTTCTGTATTTTTGAAAGCATCGTAGATATTTGGTGCGGAAATACTTTCGAATGTTATTAGTGAAGCGGCTGAGCCGAGTTGGCCAACTGATTTCAAAATTATTTCATTAGTTAAACCAATTCAACATTAAAAAATATGTTGATTAAAAAATTTATAAAGCCACAAAATGTACCCTTCATTAAAGTTTTGGAAAATCCTTGATTCTCCATTCACTGTTACCTTGGTAACATTAAAGCTATTGCATACCCTTGCTTGTTCTGTATCAACATAAAAATTAGTTTTCATTTTTCAATTGTAACTTGACCAAAAAAGCTTTCTAATTTTAATACCTCCAAAAATAGAGACTCTCCCGAATTCAATCAGCACAATGATATTTTCTTCGGAATCTGCTTCAACAAAAGGCAGTAAGTAGTCTACATACTTGTCCCACAATGTGCATTTGATATTGTTTTTGACATTATCTTGGAGTGTGAACTCCATCCTTTTTCCTCTCTCTGTTGCCACAGGGGGAAGCTGGCATGAAATAATCCTGCCAATCACATCAGACCAAAACAGATTACAATTTATTAAAATTTTAGATAGTAAACTGTAAAAATATATTAACATATATAATGCAAAAAAAATCTCACCAAAAAGAAGAAACTGAGAACTTTCCTTTTCCTTTTCTAACTGATTGAAGGATTTAAGGTTGTATATAGTTTCAGGAAAATTTTCATCAAAAATTTCCTCTATTTTTGTTTTCCGTAGAAAATTTATCTTGTAAGGGTGGGCAGTTGTTTTGAACTTGCTTCTATTTTCCAAAGACAATGAAATCATTCAATGCATAAAGATGACCCTCGACTGGTTTTACTTTCAAAAAAGTCATTACATGGCCTCTCACGGAAGCATGCACTCGATCACCCTTCAACATATTACACAAAACATTGTAAGTATCTAAAACAGAATCTTAATAAGTAATGTAAATGTTGAAAATTAACCTCCTTGTCTTGAAAGATGAATTCAAAGCTTGCAACTTCATTTTTGTTGTTGTATGCAGGAACATCAAAACTTCTAACCAAACGAAGTCTCATTGCCCATAGCGTGGTTGATGGCTTCAGATCCTTCACCAAACTGAAAAAATGAGGCATTGTTTTGGCAATGTATATTCGTTTTATTATTCTTTTTGTATCGTGATAATTGTTATTGTAATGTAATAGTAAATTTGTAGGTAAAATAAGTGTTATTTATAGCTGTATATACACAGGTAACCTCCAAGTTAGTGGGGGTGAGCAGTTCCATACGACCTACCCCACTAATGAAGCAGTCAGTTTCATGCGGATTATGTAACAGATTGACTCGTCGTTCTACTCATTCACTGTGATTTATTTTTATTTAATTATTTGTTATTATTATTATTTTGGTAGTGGTTTAGTGGGATCTGTTAGTTTAAGATATACAGTTGCAAAGCAGTATGTATTTAAAATTCAGAATTTGAAAAATTATCTCAGGAATTTTAATAGTGGCTTAGTGGGAGCTGTCAATTTAAAATATGCAGTTGTCAGATAATAAATATTTATTAAAATTCGAAATGTTGAGAATTCTCACAGGCAGACACCTGTCCTTCGACTTTATTTTAATAGAAAAGGTAGATATGTAATCCAACATTTATTCTTAAATAATTAATAAAAATAGGAAATTAGTAATAACAAACTTATTTTATCTATACTTTGCGGAGTACAAAATAATATTGGAACCTCGAGTTTTTATTTGTTAATCTTGTAACATACCACTGCAGTAAAGCCTTTTAACTTTTTATAATTCCATATCCACCATCTTCATCTGGGCCATAGCCCATGATTAGTCCTGGGGCTAGATGTTGATGGACATCAATTCAGGTCTCAAACTCTGATTGACCCAAGCATAGTTGTAAATATAATAAATTGACCGATGGTGTAGATATTTATGATGAGTATGTTGTTGAAAGTAAAAATATAAAATTTTGATAGTGAATGTGTTGTGGGAATCAAATTATGTGACTGTGATTTTTTGATTTGATTGTATATAATAAATGATAGATGTAAATTTTTTACAAGAATAAATTCTAAATTAAATATAAATCTTTAAATAGGATGAAGGGTGTAAATAGAATTTGGTGGTGTAGTTGGTTATATATAGTAGAATCTTGTAAAATTAATAAGAACGGGACCAAAAAAATATTAATTAATGAAGACTCGAAAATAATCGTTGTAAATTTAATACCAAGTTCTTTATAGGGTTGGGGAAAAAAAATTAATTTATTAAGTAATAATTTATCGAGGTTCCACCATACCACAATTGGCTGCTAGGAGTGTCATAGTTTTAGTTTACTAATTAGAATGACAGTATTTCAACTGAAATTATAAAATTCTAGCAAAGGTGGTGTCGTGGTGTAGTTGGTTATCACGTCAGTCTAACACACTGAAGGTCTCCGGTTCGAACCCGGGCGACGCCATACTTTTTGAAAATTTTTCATTTTCCTACAACAGCGATCCGACGTCGTCTTTTTCTTCTTCCGACATAAGCCCCAAACTTACGCTCAAACGTAGTAGGTTCGGGTAGCAACTTTCGGGGGGCAACCACCCTCGAGCGGATTGACACGTCACTGATTCTGACGTCTCCAATTAGCATTCACCGGCTATCGCTCGCTCAAATCCTATTGGTTGATATATTCCAGGTCAGCATTCCACCGCTCTAATATATATTTTTGCAATATTTTTATTTTTTCTTCGACTTGCTGTATCATATCATATATATATATATATATATATAGAGAGAGAGAGAGAGAGAGAGAAAAAAGAGTTCCATTTCCCTTTTTCTGTTCAGAATCTCGGTTTTTATCCGCCATACTCGATGGATAGTAAGCTGCGATCTGTAATTACCGCCGCCGTGTTCTGTGTGGTTCTGATCGGAACTCAATTGTCAAAATCGTTTGCTTTGGTTGCCTCCCAAGATATCAATCCTCCATATTCCAAAGCCATTTCGGTAATTTCTTGTTTTTTGATTTATTTACACTTATTTTGGCCCTTTAATTGATCGTATAACTATTATCCGGTCATGTCGAAAGCAACGAATTTTAAGTTTTACGTTTAATTCAATTGATGGTTGTTACAGGATTTGAAGGAAGCAATCGTGAAAGGGTTAGGGTTCCAAGCTGATGATTTTAAGATATCCGGTTTCGATTTGCGGGAAGCCCAGGTGGGGAAGTCAGTGGCATATGAATTCGACGTGGAGATTGATAATAAAGTGTTGCCATTTAAGTTGTTGGAGGATGTGAACAGATGGGAATATGTGGATCTACCCATTTTCCAAATGGAGCATCCGGTTAGGCCTGGTGAGGGAAATGGGTTGTTGCCGAGACGGAAAATTGACAATCAGATGCCCGTCCTCGCCCCGTTTCAATTGGCCGGTCCGATGGAGTTGTGGATTCAGGATGCCAAGGATATGAGGATATCATTACCTGTAAGTCAGTGTTTGCCGATTTGATATCATTATGTGGTATAACTATGATCATTTCTTGTTAATAGTATCTGTTGAAAGTTCTTTGACTTTTATTTGTCAGTAGCTAACTGAATTGATGAGAATTGAGATTTCAGCTTAGAGTGTGGATTTTAGAAAGAGCTAACGTAAAGAAAATGGCTGAAGCGTCAAAAAATGCCTTTTATTGGTAAAATTTGGAGTACCGTTTCTTTTCGTTGTATTATTAAAATGATAGTTATCTCTGGACTGCATACACTATGTTGTTTGGTAATGTTTTCTAGATTTTTTTCATCAACGCTCGACTAAAATGGTCATTCTTTGAGATTTATAGGTGCAATATAATATACCAATATCACAGAAATATGGTGTGAGATTATCTAGTGGATTCTTTTGTTCCTTTCAATTTTCCCATGTTGCAGAACTCCAGTTTGAGATTTGCTACCTGCATAAACGTTCGCTATGGCGTCTGATATTTTCGCTTAGGATATAATTGTAAAAAACTACTCTTGGACACCGCCTGATCATGTTCCTTTAAAAAAACTCCAGTCACTTTAACGGTCAAAGAACCAGTGTTCTAAATATTCTCGCCTAGGTCAGTTAATCCTTAGAATGTCCTCTACCGATCTTATTCAGCCGATTTTTTCAAAATCCCGCTTAGATCCAATTTTGTAGTCAAATATTGAAGTATATTACTACCTCCGTTTCATATTAGTTGATTTTTCGTTTTTTTCAGGTTGAGCTTGGACTTTAATATATCTCTCAAAATATAATGACAAAAACTGTTAAAAAATATTTTTATAAAAATATCCTTGAATGTGAATCTAGCAATATAAATTTTATAAATTTTATGATTTTTTTCTATGAGATAATTTATGGTCAAAGTTCAATCTGAAAAAAATCAAAACATCAATTAATATGAAACGGAGGGAGTAATATACTTATATCACAAGATTAAATCATTTAAGCTAAAGTTATGTCTATAATTTAATAATATTTATTAAGTAATAAATAAAAATATTGAATAAAGTAATTGTAAAAATCATAATTTAAGTATATATATTTAAATTATATCAGTAAAATAGTAAAATAGTCTTAAACTACATCCGATTAATGTTACAATTACTCCTGATTAATACCCTGATCTCCGATTAATCGCTAAGCGGTACCTCAACCATCTAGACATGCCTAGCAATTTTAGAACATTGAAGAAACCACATTCCTGTGGTTTGTACAATTTGTAAGTAGTTTGTGTAATGAACCTTTTTGGTTTATTGTTTACTTTACTTCTTGTTGACTAACACGTCGTTCAAATTCCATGTGTCAGCACGACGTGGATGCTGGCGTATTGAAAAAAGTGATCCTAGCAGATGGTGCCGTTGTCACCATTAAGGGCGCCAGATCAGTCAGCTTACGTCACCCAGTCGAGCTCCCGCTCCCACTGAACCGGACCTACAATGATTTTGCCTCGGGCCTTCTAACTCTAGCCGAATATCTCCAAGACACAGCCAGGTCCCACGATGGCTCTCTTATTTCCCTCCGCATCGTGGGCCCCACGTCACTTACGTCTGCCAACCCATCATCATCATCTTCCACTTCCAACAACCGGCTCAAGCTCAAACGCCTAGCACCCGGTCTGGTGGAGTTATCCTCAGCATCAAAAAAGAGAGGTGATGAAGATGCAGTACCAGCCATCGATCTCCAAGGAGAATCGACGGCCCTTATTGCACCAAATCGGTTCACCACGTTATGGCCGATCGTGTCCATCAACGGCTCGAATTCTAACTTACTCGGTTTTGAGAAGTTGCTAGCATCGGTTTTGGGTCCTAAAGCTAAGAAAGAAGGTTCCTTTAGGGTTTTGAAGGCGGATGTGTCAGCTCATACATATGTGAAGATTGCGTTTGGAGTGGAGAAGAAGGTGAGAGAAGGGGAAATCGAGGGTTTTCCGGTTTGGAGGACGAGGCCGTCGACCGTGACGATTCATTTTGAGGTGCTGGCTAAGGTTGATGGCAATAGCGTTATACCGGAGAGGGTGGTACAAGTTAATCCGGTGATTATGGAGGATTCGGTGGCACCTAATGTGCTTATCGGGAATGTTACTATGTCGACTGTGCCTGTTGTTCACCCCCCTCCTAATCCATTTACGTTGTAAAATCGTTCCTTAAGGGAATATTTTTTTTCATGTAGTTTGTAATGATACTAAACATTATATTATGCCATTAGATGGGACAGTATGTGAAAACTTGTATAGTTGATATATAGAGTTTGTTCTTCGATGTGAGCATGTTTTTGTACTTTGATGAGCTTCAGTTGTGGCATATATTGTCAACTTCAAACTATGGTTGGCTTTGCTGTGCCTTTTTGCCTGCAACACTTCGCTGTTCATTTTTCGATTCAAGCTGGTATGGAGATGTCTGTATTCACACTTATGTCTGGAACAGGTTGGGTTTGTGAGGAAGCAGATAGACAGTAATAATGGAGCTTGTGGGGGGGGGGGGGGGGGTATCAGCTATATAGCGGTTTTGTCACCATAAGCACAGTATATAGTAACCAGATTAATATTATGATATTGATTTGGTGTGGTTTGCAAAAGGCGAAAGTTTTAGGGGGTTAATACTAATTAGTTTAAATTCTAGTATTTATCTATTTTCAGTATTTTTATCCTTTTAGGATTCCTTCGGTCCATGTTAGAGTCCTTTTAGGATTCCTTTTCTTTGCTATTTAAGTTACCCCTGTATTCAGTTTTAATT
The DNA here is from genome assembly GCA_033398695.1 of Orobanche coerulescens. Lineage (NCBI taxonomy): Eukaryota > Viridiplantae > Streptophyta > Magnoliopsida > Lamiales > Orobanchaceae > Orobanche > Orobanche coerulescens. The sequence goes on from CM065809.1 coordinate 180,816,121, forward strand.
TTATCAAGGAAAAATTAATTGAGAATTTTCTTTGGGGAGTTACCTATTGCTCGAAATACAAGAATGGTTTTCTGGTGTCTAACAATATGGCATGGGAGCACTCATCGGTACTGGCCATGGCGGGAAAACTCACCAACGCCGATCGCATCAGCATGTTGGAAGAAGGGTTAACGCAGATGAAGGAGGTGGTGGAGGCAAACCGCATCGATAATGCGATGCAGTTTCAGGAGGTCCTGCGCGCAATCAAGGATTTGAAAGAGGGGTCGGATAGCGGAGAAAAGTTCCGTTCGGCTCCTTCGCTGATGGGGACTACGGAGATGATGATGAGGAGGAATCAGACGGGTCGGGGAGAAGCACTGGCGAAAAGAAGGAAAAGGATCCCTTACGGGACTGTCGAAAATTGAAGATGTCAATTTTTGAAGGAGAAAATGCTCATGACTGGATTTACCGGATTGAACGGTACTTTAGAAATCCAGGGAATCAAGGCAAAAGACCAGCTCCGGGCAGCTTCTATTTGCATGGAAGGGTCGGCGCTGTCATGGTATCGCTGGACTAAAGCTAGGACTCCGTTCCGATCTTGGACAGGGTTCAAACGCAAACTTCTGGATCGTTTTCAGGCTTTGCAGGGGGGTAGTGTCTATGAGCAATTCTTGAACATACAGCAGGAGGGTACGGTTCGGGAATACGTCTACAAGTTTGAAAAGCTGGCGGGTCAGCTTCTCGATTTACCAGAGAAGGTATTGGAGAGTACATTTGTGAAGGGCCTAAAACCCGAACTTCGTTCGGCAATTAGGGTGATGGAACCTGATACCCTTGCTAAGGCTATGAGGGTTGCTGTTAAGATGGACGAAAACAGGAGTTGTGGGGCGTTCAAGGCAGGGGGCAGCACCCTCTCATCTCGAGGCGGGAGCAGCGGTCCGGTAAAAACAAGTTACTCGTCGACGGCAGCCACAAACGTGGGCGATAAGAAACCCACTTTCGGTGGCCCATGTGGTCAGTTTAAGCGGCTGACAGGGACGGAGTTCGCTGAAAAGAAGGCAAAAGGCTTGTGTTTTAGGTGTGATGGCAAGTTTGGGCCAGGACATCGTTGTCCCAGCAAGACCCTTCAGGTCCTAATTATCGATGAAGAGGAGGAAAGAGAAGACGGGGAGGATGAAGAAGGCGGCCATGCCCACTTGGATAATATTGAGGTTTCGTTAAATTCCGTCAGTGGGTTCACCCCACCGCACAATATGAAGGTTAAGGGCGAGTTGGGGGGAATACAAGTCGTGGTATTGATCGATTGTGGTGCTACCCACAATTTTATCTCAAAAACTCACTTGGGTTGGACGTGACTCGTACGGGAACTTTTGGAGTAACATTGGACACGGGGTTGACCGATCGAGGTAGTGGGACGTGCAAAGGTTTGGTACTAAATCTTCCGGAAGTACAAATTATTGAAGATTTCTTTCCACTAAATCTGGGTGGGTCCGATTTGATACTGGAATTGTTGGTACAATATTTGTAATAAATCATTTTATACATTTTGATGATGAGTTATATAACCAAAATTTATTTTACATATTTTTCTACATTTAACGTACGTAACTATTAACATATAACGTACGTAACACTCACAAGTTTGACAAGTGTTTTTATGTAGGTAACGTACGTAATATATTATGCATAACGTACGTAAGGTTCGAAATTCTGCCCGTTGCTAGTCAACACGGAAAAAGTCATTAGCCGTTACACAAAGTCTTCATATCCAACGGATCTTTAACTACAAGATAACATACGTAGTCACGAATTCCATAACGTACATAAGGAGTTTCATCAAATGTCACTGGACTGTTTTTAACGTACGTAATATTAATAACGTACGTAACCCAGCCTACATAACGTACGTTAAGGGTGCCACTTGTCACGGCCGACAGTCGACAACGAGCCATGTGTGCGCAGACGGTCGCACAGGGTGCCGAGGGACCGGCACGAGCAGGACGCCATGGATGGCATCGGGCTGCATGGGGATATTCAGCCTTCAGGACGGCGTGACCGGACGGAGAGTCACGCGAGTAAGCCGTGGGAGGAGCACGGACGCCGCTATGGGAAGCGGATCGCCCAAGGGGCATTGCGACGGACATGTCCGGATCGTCCGACAGCAGCAGGGACGCGGCAAGGTCGGGCGGCAGCGATCGTGTGGGACAAGGCACGACGGACAAGGCCGAGTCCGGGAACAGACTCGAGCCGACGGCCGGACGCGGCGTGGGATGCCGGGCGCGGCCGGCGTGCGGGCGCGCGCGCGAGGTGCGAGAGACCCTCCCCCTATAATAGGCTTAGACGGAAAAAGCCTTGGGGGCGAGAGACATTGAAAAGGCGAGGAGTCACTCGGCAGAAAGACTCGGCCGGAAGCCACTAGGGGACCGGCTTGGTCCAGGAGGTTCGGGAAGAGTCTGGAACATTGTAGAGACGGGCCAGTGTTCGGGCCGAGATGGGCTTGGCGGGCCGGACGATGCGGGCCGGGACGGACAGAGACGGGCCGGGGCGCCCGGATGATGGAAGAACCTTCTAGGACCCTCCTAGAAGGATGTAGTACTTGAAGATTGTGGAGCATTCTAGATTGTACTTGGTAGAATACTCTAGAATGTGTTTGTAAGACTTGTATATTGTAGACAAGTGTGGATGATTCTAGAGTTAGGTTCTAGAATAGGATAGAAGTATGAAGAATGTATAGGATGTTCTAGAGTCCTCCAAATGAGGAGGTGGAGTAGAAGATTCTAGGTCCTAGGAGTAGTATAAATAGGCTTGAGGTTGGCTCATTTACAACCAACCCCTCAAAGACTCAACATTCTTGTACTTGTAAGTGATTGTGAAATAGTGAAGTTTTCTCTCAACTCCCAAGTGTTTAAACCCCTTCTTACATACTTAGCAACCGAGTGGTTAAGGCTTACTAGCTAGATCGAGACAATTCTAGTCTAGTGCCGCACGGGTCCGAAGAGCTTTCGAGTGCTCAAACCTAACCCCGTGACAAGTGGTATCAGAGCCACGCTAGTGGTTCAAGGAACTTCCGCATTGAGACGTTGCTGAGAGGTATTGTGCAAGGAGGACCGATGGAGACTACGTCCAGCGTCACCAAAGTTCAACCCGGCCAGGAGAAGGACAAGTCCAGGAAAGGGTCTAGGGACAAGTCCGTGGAAAGAGGTGTTGCCATGGAAGCACGAGTGGCTCCTACCGAGGAAACCATGGGCAAGCACGCAGATGCTCTTGAGGTATGGAGCAATGTGGCCGACCAGGTGACGGAGATGAGCGAGTCGTTGGAGGAGCTTGAGAATCGGGTGACGGGCACCCTTAACGCGTTGCGACGCGACTTGTGTGAGGAGATCCTTGAGGCTGTCAGGAAGGAGGTTCGGTCGATGATCGCAGCCTTTCGAGAGGAGATCATAGGGAGGATCGAGACCATCGAAGGAAGGACAGCACTGTACGAGCGGGCAATGGCCCACGGTCGGGACCAGCGGGGTGCGGCACCCCATCGAATCGACATCCCCCGGCCGTGTTCGTTCCAAGGATCGCGGAATGGTAGGGAAGTGGATGACTTCCTGTGGAACATGGAGCGTTACTTTGGTGCATCGGGATAGTAGATGATGCGACCAAGTTGCAGACGGCTCCATTCTTCTTAGCGAGATGTGGCGCCGCTATGGTGGAGAAGGCGCGAAGCAGAGATCGCGCGTGGTACATGTCGGATGGAGACATGGGAGGATTTTAAGGCCGAGTTCAAGCGGCGGTTTTACCGGAGAATGTTGAGTTTGAGGTCCGGCTAGGTTGAAGGAATTGACACACGGCAAGGCGATCAAGGACTATGTGAAGGAGTTCCAGAGATCGTCTTTGGAGTTGCCTAGCCTTAGTGAGCAGGAAGCTTTGTTCGCGTTCGTGGATGGGCTAAAACCGTGGGCAAAGTTGGAGATGCACGGCGGGCGAGGCACGTAACGTGTCCGAGGCGATTGCGGTAGCGGAACAGGCGTCGAGTTGAAACCACGGGGAGAGCCGGAAGTCCGGGAGGGACGAGGCGGCATCGGTCGCAGGACAAGTCGTACCGTGGTAATGCGGATAGGGCGCGAGGATGGCTGTGCCCAAGGGGCGGCAAGCGTCGAGATGGGCCGGACTTGCCATGGGTGCGGGAGTGCACCATCTCGTAGCAGCGTGTCCGAAGAAGAAGAAATGTGAGATTTCTTTGGAGCACGGAGCATTCGACGAGGCAATGCTCGAAGTTTAGGGTAGCCGCCATGGATTACACCAAGGCACGGACGATGCCGAGGGTGATGGGACATCGATGGCGCTTGGTGTTGAACTTCGGCCATAGGGATGGCATCGCGGGACGGAACACCGGCTGGAGGAAACTGCTTTGTATGCGGCAGGGCGATCAATGGGAAACCCGTCAAGGCTTTGGTGACACGAGGGCCGATTACAACTATATTGACGGTGAAGCACGAGGTTGGGGCTTGGTCATCGAGGCGGGTGGATGAAGTCGAATAATGCACCACCCGCTCGAGTTACGAGGTCGCCAATGGGGTGCGACTAAAGATTGGCACGTGGGAACCGCGTGCACTTCAAGGTGACGAGCATGGATGATCGGGACATTATCGGGCATGGACTTCCCGAGGAAGAATAATGTTGGCGTTGTTCCGCATAAGAGGCGCATGCGTGTGTGATCAAGCCAAGTGCGGGAAATACACTTGACCACAGAGCCTTCAAGACAAGCCATGTCGGCACTCAAGTACGTGAGGAAGCTTGAGGAGGAGCCGAGTTACCACCTTGGAGCAGCTCGGTTCATCGAGGACCGCCACGTCGCCGAGGACGTCGACGAAATGGGCGGGGAGAATGTCACGGCCGGCGATCGACAACGAGCCATGTGTCGTGACAGTCGCACAGGTGCCGAGGGCCGCACGAGCAGACGCCATGGATGGCATCGGCCGCATGGGGATATTCAGCCTTCGGGACGGCGTGACCGGACGGAGAGTCACGCGAGTAAGCCGTGGGAGGAGCACGGACGCCGCTATGGGAAGCGGATCGCCCAAGGCATTGCGGGCCAGGACATGTCCGGATCGTCCGACAGCGAGGGGCCGAGCAAGGTCGGGCGGCAGCGTGATCGTGTGGGACAAGGCACGACGGACAAGGCCGAGTCGGGAACAGGACTCGAGCTGGGCGGCCGGACGCGGCGTGGGATGCCGGCGCGGCCGCGTCTTGGCTGGCCAGCGCGAGGTGCGAGAGAGACCCTCCCCCCCTATAATAGGCTTAGACGGAAAAAGCCTTGTGGGGGCAGTAGACATTGAAAAGCTGAGGAGTCACTCAGCAGGAAAGACTCGACCGGAAGCCACTAGAAGCGGACCGGCTTGGTCCAGGAGGTTCGGGAAGAGTCTGGAACATTGTAGAGACGGGCCCAGGTGTTCGGGCCGAGATGGGCCGGTGCGGGCCGGGCCGGGACGATGCGGGCCGGGACGGACAGAGACGGGCCGGGGCGCCCGGATGATGGAAGAACCTTCTAGGACCCTCCTAGAAGGATGTAGTACTTGAAGATTGTGGAGCATTCTAGATTGTACTTGGTAGAATACTCTAGAATGTGTTTGTAAGACTTGTATATTGTAGACAAGTGTGGATGATTCTAGAGTTAGGTTCTAGAATAGGATAGAAGTATGAAGAATGTATAGGATGTTCTAGAGTCCTCCAAATGAGGAGGTGGAGTAGAAGATTCTAGGTCCTAGGAGTAGTATAAATAGGCTTGAGGTTGGCTCATTTACAACCAACCCCTCAAAGACTCAACATTCTTGTACTTGTAAGTGATTGTGAAATAGTGAAGTTTTCTCTCAACTCCCAAGTGTTTAAACCCCTTCTTACATACTTAGCAACCGAGTGGTTAAGGCTTACTAGCTAGATCGAGACAATTCTAGTCTAGTGCCGCACGGGTCCGAAGAGCTTTCGAGTGCTCAAACCTAACCCCGTGACACACTGCTCCAACGGGAAACTCAGCTCATGAAGGCTATAAATAGCACCATTCAAGGATTTGGAATACACACAAGTTATCTGAGCTTACAAGCATACTCAAGCTATTTCAAGCAAATATTTCGAGAGATATACACATTCCATATTGTGATACGAGAAGATTTGCTCTATTGTTTCTTATCTATATTCTTGTATCAAAGAGCGATATATCTTGTAAAGTCGAGTTCCTACTCGCAATTGTTTTATTGTAAGGTTATCTTGTACCCGGAAAAACAAGAGAGTTTTAGTAAGGTTGTTCTTGAGCCCGGAAATCAAGAAATTGTAAGAGTTGGCACTAAACTAGAAAGTGCATTCTAAGTTTCTAAGAAAAGTCCTAGTCGATAAAACTAGGCAGGGAACGTAGGCTTCGTTAATAGCCGAACCTCTCGAACAATTTCTTGTGTTCTTTCTTTTCCGCATTTTACTTACTCCGATATTTTAGCTTCCGCACAAAAAGAGTTCAAAACTCTTATCCGCACTATTCAACCCCCCTTCTAGTGGCGGTACCAATCTAACAATTGGTATCGGAGCGGTCTCTTTTTCACCGGATTAACACCAGCTGGAGAAAAGATCCAGAAATGGCCATTATCCACTCTTCTCTTGAAGGCGACGCTCTCAATCGCCCTCCTTTCTTCGATGGTTCAAACTTTATGACATGGAAGAAGAAAATGTCTCTTCATCCGAGCTCACGATATTGAAATTTGGAAGGTCATTGCTCTTGGACCTACCATTCCTAAGAAGCAGATGACTCGATCAAAAGCTTTGAATAATACGACGATGCTGACTGGAAGAACGATCACTTCAATAGTAACGCTACTCAACTGCTTTATTGTGCTCTCAACCCAGAGGATCACAACAGAATATCTTTTTGCGAGACGGCCAAAAGATCTGGAAAATGCTCGAAATTACCTATGAAGGTACGAGTCAAGTGAAGGAAACACAAATCAATATGCTTCTTCACGATTATGAACTCTTCACTATGAAAGAAGAAGAAAGCATTACTACTATGCTTGACCGCTTCTCGACTATCACAAATGGGCTAGCTTCCTTCGGGAAACCTATATCAAGTAGTGATAAAGCCAATAAAATCCTTCGATCTCTACCAAGGGAATGAGACGCTACTGTTACGGCTATCATGGAGTCAAAAGATCTCAACACCATTTAATTCAGCGCTCTCATTGGATCTCTCATCAATTACGAGATTGTCATTAAATCTCGAAGTTCGAAACCAAAGCCCAAAGAGAGAGAAAGGACGATCGCCTTCAAAACCAAAGAAGATAGCGATCTAGAAGATGAACCTATCGAAGAAGAAGATGAAGAAACCGCCTTTTATGCCAAAAACATAAAGAAATTCAAAAATATTCTACAAAGGCGTCGGAGAGATATCAAACAAGAACCGAGGGATGAATCCAAAAAGACTCACTTCCCACAAAATAAAAGGTTCGACAATACTTGTCGAAAGTGTGGCGTTCCAGGCCATTTTGCTAAAGATTGTCGTGCTGCTGCTCCAATGAGTTCATCTAAACCACCTCACGAAAAGTTCAAAAGAATGAAGTCTATGTTGCTACATGGAGCGATGATGATGAGGATGATGAACCTCAAGTTCAAACAAATCTTGCTCTAATGGCTCGCGCATCCGAAGATAGTGACGAAGAAGTCGAGGTTAGTGATTCTTCTCATGAAGAACTTCTTGATGCTTTCGAATCTTTAAACAATGAATACGAAAAAGTTTGCAATTGTAATAAAGGCACGGAATAGTACCCACAGCGGAGTGGGTTTAAGGCACAGTGGGTGTCTAGTCGTCCCGGTCAAATATAGTTCCTGCATATCAACTTAATCAGCATTAATTAAAAAAAAATCATAAATTATCTCAAAGTGAAACACAAAGCATTAGACGGTCAAAGAATTTTAACAGAACTGCGGCCAAAAAAAAAAAAAAATCTGAAAAGATATGAGTGAATGGATAAAATGCAACATAACACACTGAAACAAACTACTTTTTATTTTCCAAAAAAAAAAGGAGGAAAGGAGAAAAAAAATAGTGTGTTAAACTGAAAAATAAAAATAAAATAAAAATGAATCTGGCATATTCAGAACCAAAAATAGTGTGTTAAACTTTAAAAAAAAAATTAAATAGAAAAAAAAATATAGTTTCAGCTGTGATGCGCACTAGCATCCTCACTAAAACCTTAAACTATTTCACCATTTATTAAAAGAGACGAAAAATAAAGAAGGTAAAACTATACCTTAGATTTCCATCTAACGTCAAGCGACTGTTTCTTCTAAGAAGAAAAATATGAACACAGTCAAGAAACAGGAAAGTGATGCCTACACACACACACAAAGGATGGTACTCACTAAAAAAAAGAATTACAGTTGTTGATTAAAAAAAAAAAGAGAGAGAGAAAATAGTCGCCGAGGAATGAGAGAGAATTACAGGCTTTGAAAAAATTATTTTCATAAATAAAAAATATTAATTTATCACTCAAAATAAAAAAATTTTCAAAACTACAAAATTATGTATCAAAATTATACTCAAATTAAAGATCTCGACAAATAGAATAACATATAAAAAACAAAAATTAAAAAATTTAATTTTTATATCTCAAAATTACCCTCCAATTATGGAGGGTAAGTTCACCCTCTTTCTGGGAGGGTGAACAAAATCACACTCCTCAAGAACTCTCCTACCCTCGATCCACTGTTTATGCTCGACCAACCATTCAGCAAAGGAAATTGTGCCAGGCCACAGCAGATTAGCATTCAATTGGTGGAAAGAAAACTCTCGGACCCTGCATTTAATGGTATTTTTGATTTAAAAAAGAAGACCACAATGGTGAATCTCTGATGTGGTATAATGCTTTTTCAGCTCTTACTGAATACGTTAAACATTGTACTACGTATTCTGTGATTTGGTTCTTGCTTTATGGCATTGTCATTTTTTTTTTTTGAATGTTTACATGCAACACAGAGGGGGCGGGGGTGTATGGGGGGGGGGGGGGGGAGCCAGGGAGGCACACTCTGAGACTTTTAAATCGGTATAGACACCCACTATACGAAAGAGTTGTTTAAGGCACAGAAAAGTATGAAGACAGCTGCAGATGCACATCGTCGAGATGTGAATTTCGAAGTCGGAGATTGGGTGTATCTGAAATCAAGGCCCTACCGGCAGCGGACAGTGGCAAGGCGTAAGAATGAAAAACTAGCCCCAAGGTACTTTGGACCTTTCGAGGTGTTGGAGAAAATTGGGCAAGTGGCATATCGATTAAAATTTCCAGATACTGCTCGTATACATGCTGTTTTTCATGTGTCACAGCTTAAAAAAGCTATTGAAAACCGGGTAGCAATGCCGACTTTACCAGCTACTTTGACTGAAGAAATAGAAGTTTTGTTGCAATCGGGACAAGTTGAGGGAGTTCGTGAAGGTGTTGCTGGTCGTGAAGTGCTTATCAGGTGGAAAGACCTTCCAGAATATGAAGCAACATGGGAACCGTTTGATGGCTTGGATCGGCAGTTTCCAGATTTCAACCTTGAGGACAAGGTTCGTGTTTGAGAGGGGAGTAATGTTACGACCCAAGGGGTGTGTCGATTTGGTGTGGTTTACAAAATGCGCAAGTAATCAGAATTTAAAGTGTTAGGGGGTTAATAGTAATTAGTTTAAATTCTAGTATTTATCTATTTTCAATATTTTTATCCTTTTAGGATTCCTTCGGTCCATGTTAGAGTCCTTTTTGAGCATGATATGTATGGAGATAACTTATATTATCACTGAGGAATTCGTAAGTTTCATCACCGTTAGAACAAGTTTGCTGCCCAGTAGTGAACTGCCATGCACGGTTAGCGCACACTAAGCTATGTATATTAACGTGCGCTATCGGGCATAAGTTAACGTACGCTACATTTGGTACGTAACGTACGTTATGTCATCAAAGTAGTCGATCGGTGATCGAGAGGATCGATCAAGACATAGTTAGCGTACGCTAGACTTCGTTGTTTACGTGCGCTAACGAACAGGCTTAACGCACGTTACGTAGAATACATAGCGTACGCTAAGTAGTTCAGGCAGATTACATTTTATGAGCTTTCGGCCGTAAATCGGATTGTTAGACATTCGTACGACATGAGATGAATTCTATATTATTTCTTTTGTTAAGGTTCGAGCTTGCTACGTGATTGATCGAAGGGGCGACCTTTGAGTGTTTCGTTTTTCGTGGAAGTATTGTTCTTGTCTTCGAATCGAGACAAGTACCTTAATTGTTTTATGTATTGATGTTATACATATTATTGTACATGTATGTCGTTGTTGTATGTCCACCACGTATTGGTCTGACGGGATCATCTTGGGATCTATGCTAGCGTGCGCTGGATCATTGGACGGGTTTTTCCACCACGTGTTGGTCCGACGGGGATCATCTTGGGATCTAGGCAGTGAACGCTGGATCATTGGAATTACCATGTGTATGTTGTGATATCATGTTGTGATTATCATGTATGTATGTTATTATTATTATTCTTCGTGAGATGTTGAATGATATGTTGTGGTACTTGTACTAGCATCGTTGTGCTAACCCCTTCGGGGGTGAACATTTTGTTTATGTTCAGGATCCAGGAGAACGGGAAAACAACCACTGGAGCTGCATGACGACGAGGGTGCAGAGTGATGTTCCGGCCGGGTTTAATTGTCTGTTGTTTGTATCGTTTTAATAAGTACTCGAGTACGTAGTAATTTATGATGATTTGGATTTGGCGATGTATTAATACTTTCCGTTGAACATTCGTATTTTCAGTATTTGGTCAGAACTGTTGTATCTTAATTCCGTTATTTTCATCCGTTGGTACCTATTAATGTCTTTTCAATTCTTCAGCCTTGTAAATCCTTATGTAAAGGATTTACGGCGCTGTAATATTCCTGAATATATCGGGGGTGTTACAGTTGCAACGTGATAAGAATTATTCTTGTACATCTCTATTTTCATTCTTAAGGTGGCACTTCTCCACCCTCGGCTAGCAGCTTTTTTCTCTTATAATTTTTTCTTAAGTAGAGGTTCTTTACCGGAGACCCAGTGGTGGAAATTAAAAAGTAAAATGTGGTTGTTTGATTTGACTATATAAATATGATAAAGATAAAATTTTGAAAAAAACAAAAAAAACAAGTAAATATAATATTTTAAGTTGGACAAATGTAGTATCTTTTATGTTATAGGATATGAGGCATTTAATATTGTTTTATATTCAATTCATAAGTAAGTACTAGAAGAACCTTATTAAAATTAAAGACAAAAGAGGAAAAGAGAAATCAACACATACACATGGGTAAAGGTGGTCAATAAGTGGGGTCGGCCCAGGCCAGTTGGACCGGACAATTTTTTTTTAACCCTTGCGCCTCTTGGTTAACCTGGATTGAATCTCGACCCAACCCACTAATATAATAAGTCGTTCCTTGGTTGAATATCTTCAATTCAAGCTTAGTCAAACCTGGTCCAATAAAAAATTCAGCCCAACTCAAACTATGACCCGACCCAATCTATTCGATAATCCAATCGAGTCCAACACACAAATCAGGTCAGACCTGCCGCAGCCCTTTACTTTATAATATATAATATATACTAAGTATAATAGATATAATAAAAACAATTTGAAATTTGAAATCAGAGGGAGCAAAAACGCCGCCACCTCAGAGTCAGCTTGTCGCATCATGTTTTTAGCTACGTTTTATGTCCAGCTTCACTTGGTCAGCATGTCCATGATGGGACAGTTGATCGTCGGGCCCAAAAGCTGCACGGGCCGGGCTCAATGGCTAGATTTTTTTTATTTTTTTTAAAATGAATCTATATAAGTTATAATTTTTATTATTATTACTCACACCAACTTACATGTCTTACCTCCAATTATAGATTCTTAAAGTTTTAAGTTTCAATTGATCTATAATTAAAAATTATAATATTTCATTATCAGTTATACTTATATAATAATTTCGTACTTACTAATTTTTTTATCTAAATATATCCCTAAACAAAGCACTATGGCAAGTAGAAAATTAGGCGATAAATGAATATATGAATTGAAGAGTTGGATGATATCATGACAGTGAGCAGTTTCTTATTTTTCTTTAGTTATGTGTTGATTTTTCTTCAGTTCTAGTTTCGGTTATAGTTGCTATTTATATAATATCTAAGTAAATTATTATAAATTTATAGGTCATAATTCACAAGACTCGATTACAATATGCAACCACCAACACTAACACCGCCTCCTACTCAATAAGGTGTGAGTAAAATAAAATCGTGGGTGTGATAATATTTTGAGAGGGTGCGAGTCGACGACTCAAAAGTTTAAGGCCGCGTTGTCTCGTATGCATGAAGAACCCCAAGCAACAAGAAACGACCTTCAATTGGAATGTTGTTAGTAGGACACGAACAATAACTCGCCACCTAGAGAATCGACATGAGCTCATTGGGGACAATCACGAAAAAGGACATGGTGAGGATGATCAATCTCAAATTCCAGTTGTTATTCACAATCCGCCACTAGAGGAGTACCTTTTGTTTACAATCATTAATTATTTTTTTGAAGAATTTGCTATTTATTTTATACTTGACGAATTATCTTTAAGTCATGTGTAAAATAAAGATTTAGAAAATAAACGAACCTTGATGGATCTCGCACAAATGAAGCCCTAAAAATTAGATTTTAAAACTTAATAGGCCGTATTAGAATCATTTTATTTCAACGCATTTAAAACTCATCATGATGTGAACGCAGTTGATGGTTTATGCATGTAAAATAATTTAAGGTATAGTTCAATAATAATTAAACAAACATAATAAAACTAAGTCCAAATAATAATGAGTTTAAATTACATTTCCAAAATGTGAACACCCATAATCCCGAATCACTAGTGATATTTTTGTTAAATCAATTGTATATTACTTATGCATCTTGAGATAATGAGGTTGATCTATTAAAAGAAAATTACAAGTTATTTTGATTTACTCATTAATATCAATAAAAAATCCTTAAATAATGACGCAAATAGATACTATATTAAATATTACTTATCAACCAAGAAGAATATTACTTTTGTCTAAATTATTAAGTGATGAGCCACCTGCTTAATGAATTGCAACTGTATTACCAAGAAGAATATTACTTTTGTCTAAATTATTAAGTGATGAGCCACGTACTTAAGGCTCGAGTTTGACATTACAGCCTTTTGCGCCGTCTTCTCCGCCATTGGAGTTGCTTGTTTCTTCTCCAACCACCCTCGTTTAACCATTTCAGACAGTAACGTACAATTGTTACTCACAGTTATCCTATGCTAGAAGGAGAATTTTGATTAGAATTGGGTAATCAAACACAAAATATGAGCTGAATTTAAATTTGAAAATTTAAAACCAAAATAAAGCCAAACTAAAACCTAATTTCTGTATTTAGATTGAGATTGGAATATCCTAATTCTCAACGTTCCGAAACCAAAAGACATTCCAGAAAAAGTATCACATATAAGTGCCCATACATAAGAGAAAAACATTACTAAACACTTTTCCCTAAGTGTGAAACATTAGAAAAGTAGAATTTCATGAAGGAAAAAGAAAATATTTTCAGTAATTAGAATAATGAAAACTCATGTTTTCGTGGCTTTGCAATAGTATGACCAAACTATTCTCTCACACTTGACACAAGTTCCACTCTTAATATTATTATTAGTTTATTAAAAAAAATACTATCAATAGCCTTAGATTTTCTTATCATAACCACTGATTAAAATATATTTGTCCTAAATAAATTATGTAACTGTGAAATATTCCCTTCTATGAGAAAAATATATTTTTCTCTAATCCATAAATTCACGTAATTTTTGCCTAAGCATTTAAATTCAATATAGAGATTAAATTCCCTTTCTAACCTTGAAAGTTTTGTGGACAAGTTTGTCTTTTAAATATTTTAAACATTTTGATAACTTCATTCATTTATTTATTTATTTACTTTACCTAGAGAACGTTAAACCTTAAACGCTCCTCCAAATTTTCTACATAGATTTACCACTGCATGCACTTGTTTTTTGCATTAAAGCGACAAGTGATGAATTTTTTTGTCAAAAAATGTCATAAGTCGGAGAATTCGTCCGCAAGGGCTTACAACACTCACCGCAAAACCCTACAATCGATCATAACTTTAAATTTGAGTTAAAAAAATAAAAAAATAATCAAAAATTGCGTTCACCAGATCACCTATTAAAGAGGATCACTTAAAATTTGAGAAGGAAAAAATGAATGGTTTGAAGGAAAAAAATGAATGGTTTGAACTTTCCTGATTGGCATCGAAATCAGTTGCGAGTTTGTTTACTTGGCTAAATCTCACACCTAAGAGCACAAGGGCGACTTGTAGCAAATGGTGGCCAACACGAGGATATCTTGATGAAGTTTTGAAGGAGGCTATAATAATTGCGCCTTGCCGCCGATTGAGGTACAGTAGAACCACCAAAAAAAAGAATGATATAGTAGGCTGGGAGTTTAAGGTTGGTGTCGATTGAACCACTACAAGGCTCGAGTTTGACATTGCAGCCTTTTGCGCCGTCTTCTCCGCCATTGAAGTTGCTTGTTTCTTCCCCAACCACCCTCGTTTAACCATTTCAGACAACAACGTACAATTGTTACTCACGGTTATCCTATGCCTAGAGTTTTAGAAGGAGAATTTTGATTAGAATTTGGTAATCAAACAAAATATGAGCTGAATTTAAATTTGAAAATTTTAAAACCAAAATAGAGCCAAACTAAAACCTAATTTCTGTATTTAGATTGAGATTGAAATATCCTAATTCTCAACGTTCCGAACCCAAAAGACATCCCTGAAAAAGTATCACATATAAGTGTCCATACATAAGAGAAAAAAAATTACTAAACACTTTTCCTGAGTGTGAAACATTAGAAAAGTAGATTTTCACGAAGGAAAAAGAAAATATTTTCAATAATTAAAATAATGAAAGCTCATGTTTTCGTGGCTTTGCAAAAGTATGACCAAACCATTCTCTCACACATATTATTGTAACTATCCGCCAGCTACCCCGAAGGGCTAGGACCTAACTCTTGATCAAAGACTAAGGGATCATTGTGCCATGAGAAATTCAATTTCAAAATATTGCTACTAGGAATTGATCACCTCTAACCTTCAATAGACGGTTGGTTCTGACTACATGTTAGTTGTTTATACTTTGGGAATAAAATTCGACAGTAGAATAACCGGTGGTCTGATCAAAATTAAAAATTAAAAATTAGTAGAACAAAATAACCTTTTTTTTTTGGTTTTCCTTCACAAAAAGTTACGTACCTTAGAAAACCCTAGCTAAATAAATAAGTAAAGTAGCAGCTCATTTCTCTTGTCTGTCGCCCACTAAACCTTCTTTTCTTTATTTCCATCTGCATTAGAAAACACACAGCTCTAAAGTGTTCAAAAAAAAAAAAGCGGTAAAACTCAAAGAATGAGTTCAAGTCGTGAACAGATGCCTCTTTCATCCAATTATCAATCAGAATTCGCTCATTTTCCTCACTATATTGATGAATTGAATGATCTGCTACCGCAGTCTGAAAACCTCCAACTCACTAATCTGCCACAGCAGTCTGAAAACCCCCAACTCACTAATCTTCCTGATCTTAATGATACACCACCGTATGAAGACCACCGACTCACTGACGTACTACAAGGTATACTAACTATCTTTTTTTTTTTTTTGGCGCATTTTTTTTTTGGGTTGTGTGCACCTGAAAAGCCTAATATACCCCTCCAGAATAATAAAGTTTTGTAAGTATTAAATTCAATGACAATTAATCCCCAATTTTTTTTCTTGTTCGTGATGGGATCCACAGGGGGACATCCGGTGGCCGGCCCTTTTTCTTTGTCGGTGGGGTGGGGTGGGGTGGTGGGGGGGGGGGGGGGGTTGCCGGCCTGATCTCCAGTGATTGCCGACAGACCTTATTTTAATATTAAAATTATTTTTGTAATAATATACTTCAAAATTCTTCAAGGTCTGATATTTAAAAATTCGACCCGCATAGGAAATATTATTACTTCAAAATTAATAAAATTATTTTTTTACGAATTTTTTTATCTATTATTTCATTTTTATAATACATATTCTTTATAAACTTGTCATTATTGACATAAATATATAATATATGATAATAAATATATAAAAAACTATATGTTTATATGTAGTATATTAAATATATTAAAAAATAAAAAAAAAATTTGTGGGGTGGGTACCCACGGGGCAAGAGTGATATTCACGGGACATTTTTTTTTTGGCTGTCTGGCGGCCTGCCGTCGGCGGACCTACGGCGACAGTCACTTTTTTTTTATTGTTTACCTCCTGGCCTATTTGAGAGGCCGACAATAATCCTCAAGGGGGCATTTTTTTTACCGCTTGTCGACCAGTTTATTGGTGGGGCGGCCGCCAGACCTCCGACAACCGAGCAGTTTTATTTTTGATTTTTTCTTGCCGCCTCCGGGCTGTTAGCAGGTTCTTTGCAAGGAACCTCCAATATTGTCGAGGAGATAGTCGGGGCAAACAATAGTACCGACCTACAGATATGGAACAATCCAGAAAATGACTATAAGGTTGCGCAGACCTATCATCAAAATCTTGAAGAATACAATAAGGACCTGCCATATTGTAATATTCCTGAAGAATTGCGTGATAATACAGGATTGTTTGCTAATCAGGATTGGCTGAGTGAGTTTAATAATTACAATAATAACAATAATGACAACTGCGACGACAATGATCAAGATTACAAATTGATGTAAAATTATTGAACATTTATGTATGTTTTCATGCAATTTGATATCTCCGGAGAGATTTCCCAAGTTAAAGTTTAAGGTTTTGTATGAATTATGTAATCCTAATGCTTATTGAGATTTTAGTGAATGTAGGGGTTTGTTCGTGTCAGTCTTCGATTACTATATACGTAGCACCACTATACTTATTTTGTTTAGTTTCCATCTTAATTGTTTATTAGTATCAATTTTTTTTTTGAAACCGCACTAGGCATTAATGGTTAGTATCAAAGTTCTAAGAAACGCTAGGCGATAGGTGTTCGAATTGCTAACGCCTAACACCCAAGGATTAATATGGGTTTTAATCAGACGAGGCATGATTTCTGTTATGTTTTTTAAACATTTACATATATATAAAATATATAAATTATATACACGTAAAATAATTAAATATAATTAATCTTTAAACCATTTGAATATACATATAATCGATTACATATTAAATATTTTAAACATTCATATAGATATAAAATAGTCTATAATATCCATTACATTTTAATTTAGGAATTTATAGTACAAGTAAATAAAAAACTGCCTAAGCGTCTGCGTCCTCAGTCGCATAGCCGCCGACCTCGCTTGCCTTCTTATGCGCCTTCCTAACCGCATAGGAGTCCGTCCAACCCACCTAGTAGGCAGTCGATCCCAAAGCGTCCAATACAAATGCCAATAGCAAAATCAGGACGTACTGCCCATGCCGTTTTTTAGAACTGTGTTTAGTATATGTAATTTATTTGTACTATCACATAAGAGCTGGAATGATGTTGAAATGCAATATTTGGCATTTTAACACTAACTTTGGAGTTGGATAAAAGCACTAGACCCTCATGTGTTGGTAGAGCACTGTGCCATCTGTAATGATTCATTGTGATAAGTGGCTATGGATAGAAAACAGATCAATACTATAATGAAAAGTTTAGACATATTCATTTACGGTTAGACAAATGATCTCAAATGGTGTTATATAACTATATCCATTCAATTGATAATCTTGGGAATTCACTTAGTGGGAGGCTTAATCGAGATCAATTGAGAATTTTGCTAGAGGGAATAGGTTTAAAATCCATAAATATAAAGAATGGTCGTAATGGTAATCCAACCATGTTGAATGAAAATCTCATGAACTTAATTCAAAGTAACAACTAAGCTATCAGATCACTACGGATCACTTGAAATAATATGAATGTTCAAAGCTCATCCTAAAATCAATTCAAATACAATAACATGTGAGAATTGTGGTGACATTTAGTCAGGAAGATCTTTAATGAACCACAAACCTTGGAAAGGCGGAGTATGTTAGAATTCATATAATATGAAATCTTACAAGTAAAAACAAGAAAAAAAAAATATAAGGTGTATCAAAAAAAAAACAAGAAAAAAATATAAGAAGACGAATATATTGATAAATGAAGGTAAAGTAGGACCCGGATCTGTGTGACCCGGTTGGAACCCGAACCCGTGTTACTCGTCTACCCGCCGGACCTGAATCTTAGGTACACATGGGTGGGGTCTGGGTCCTATTTTTTGGACCCCATGACCCACCGGATTCGCGAGACTCGCACCCTAGCTACACACGAGTGGGGCCGGGTCATATTTTTTGTACCCGACGAGTCGTTTCAAAAAATATTTTTTTATTAATTTGACCGCTGGAACCCGGCGGGTCAGACCCGAACCCGGCAGGTCCAACGGCTAATTTAAAAAAAAAAAAAAAAATTCAAAATCAAGATTTAGACCTGTAAACACCCCCTTAATCTTCCGTATTTCTCACATCTCTTTTAGTCAATCTAATCTATCTATCTATCTATCTCTTTTTCAATTCTCAATAAACATTAATTTACTCTCTAATTTATTATTTTAACTTCGCCGACTACAGCACCTACTTCACTGAAGATTATTCAATATTACAAGAGATAGAGGGTATTGCTATAGCCCCAACAAAATAAAAAATTTCAGTTTTAAACAAATGGCTCTTTAGGGCAAAATCAAGAACCATATGGAATATCTATTCGCGAGTCTTAAAACTAAATGCAAGCCGATTTTTTTTTTTTATTTTTTTCTTTTGTTCATTAGTTCGTCTTTTTTGTATAAAATGATAATAAATAAAATATAAAAAATATATTTAAAAAAAGCATGGGCCGACCCGTGACCCACCGGGTCCAACTCGGACCCAGACTCGTCGGCGAACCGTGAAGACCCGTACATTTTATTTGTACGGGTGAAGGCTGGGACTAGGTCTGGCCCACCCATGACCCAGCGGGTCGGACTAAGATTTAGCCACTTCTAAAGTAAAGCTATTACATCCCTTTATATAGGGCCTGATACATAGGGGGGATAGACATTCAATGTAGGACTTATTACAAAGCTTAACTAACTTAATATTAATATTAATAATACTCCTCATGGTGTAGAGAGAAGCATCCAGAGTTTATATTGCTACAACTACAAGCATCCAGAGTTTATAAATAAAGAACCAATGACGCTTGAGAGTGCGCTTTTGTGACGGAATCTGCAAGTTGCATTGAAGATGAGACACACAGTAATGATAATGTGCTTTTACCAAATGGCATCGTCTAAAATGACATTCAATCTCAATATGCTTGGTATGTTGATGAAAGACTGTGTTGTGCGCAATATGAAGAGAACTCTTATTATCGCAATATGAACGATGTTGCGACCGTATCTTACAATATTGCAGCCGTATCTAGCCCTTTGTAATTAGACCTGAATCACACTTCAGATAGACTTATGATCATACTAGGACACCATTACGATCGTACCTAGCCTCGCCTTATGGCCGTGATCAACAAACTTTGCGGCCATAACCATACAACACTTACCGCCGTAACATGAACTTCATACAGCCGTAACATGCTTTCTAAGTCCAACAGTCCGGCTCGTCGTTCTTTGACTACTCGACTAGAGATACAATCAACACACAATTCGAAACCGGTCTGAAATCATAAATTCGATATGTTCAGTACATGAGGCGGAACACCTCAAAACCAACCATAATGACGATCAATACTCAATAGAACATCACATTCATTACAATATTACAAGAATGTTACCATAATAACAGGTGAAAAAACGGAATATTACAGTTTGTGTTGATGGTAATTTTTTTTCTTTTGGATGATATCTGTTAGACACCAGAAAACCCTTCCTGTATTTCGAGCAATAGGTAACTCCCCAGAGAAAATTCTCAATTAATTTTTCCTTGATAAAATCAAAACTGAATACACGGGGTAACTTAAATAGCAAACAAAAGGAATCCTAAAAGGACTCTAACATGTACCGAAGGAATCCTAAAAGGATAAAAATACTGAAAATAGATAAATACTAGAATTTAAACTAGTTACTATTAAGGAATCCTATACGGTTATGAATGATCTTACGGATAATAACAACTTCGAATTCAAGAATATGTATATCATCATAAAACTATATTCCATTTCGATTACAATTCTTCATGCGTAATTCGGAAGGCCTAACGGTCGATATCGATACTTTATATCAATCAAAACTATCATCTTGTAGTTTGTCTAACACTCCATCTTTACAAGATAAATCCTTCCATGATTAATCTCTTAGATTCATCTAATAATAATGATGTTAAAGTCAAGTACGTGATTACTATGAAGACACCTTCTAGATTCGGATTACCAATGTCAGAAACTTCCTCTACTTGTTCATCATAACAAGATTCAAATTATGATGTTCTTAACCAAGGTACTTAAAGCATAATCATCTCAATCTCTAAACATGATGTGGTTTGGATAAATCACCAATGGAGCTCAATATCTTAGTAGCATAATCCTCATATCCTTAAGAACACGAATTCAAGGTTGAAAGTAGTGTAACATACCTTAAGATGAAGAAAAACACTGAGACAACAAGTAAAATCCGGCTTCGGTTGCTTGTTTGCCAAATCAATACGTTTCTCCACTCCAATGATCAAACACAAGTGACATTCAATCTCCAATGATCAAGTGGATGTGTTTTAAGTGTGTTCAAGGAAGATATAATGCTCTCTGGTCTCTCAAGAACGAAGGATGCTCGAAGGAAATGAGAAGAAAATGAAGTGTTGTCCCTTATATAAAGTTTCTACACAATAGCTGATTAGTGCACGCTATCATATATCCCTTAGCGCACGCTAATAAGCGTTGACTCCAAATCTGTCCAGGTTCATCCTCGGGAATCTTATCCAGACCCATGTCCCGGCTGGTGCATGTGCTAGCCGCCTAGCTCAATAATTGACTGCCCAGCGCACGCAAATCCTACGTTCGTAGCGTGCGCTAGTGGTAGCCGATAGCGCGCGTTAAGCTACATTCTTAGCGTGCGCTATTACGAGTTCATATGAGGCAAGACGATATACTTATGTACAAAGATACCAATGTGAGAAATATCATACTCCAATTATCGAGATCACAATTTCGAATAATACAAGGTTCAACTACAGATGAAATACACAATAATAAGTCCGGATATTACATACTCTCCTACTAAAAAGGAGTTTCGTCCCGAAACTCAAGACGAAAATAACTCTGGATATCTGGACTTCATACCATCTTCCGTTTTCCATGTGGCTTCTTCCACTCTGTGGCGTGACCACTGAACTTTGACCAAAACGATTGGTTTGTTCCTCAACTGCTTAACTCGACTCTCGAGTATCTTGACTGGTCTTTCTTCAAACGTTCCATCCTGAGCCACTTCGATCTCGCCGAAATCAGTGACATGACTAGGATCCGGTATATATCTCCGTAACTGGGATACGTGGAACACGTTATGAACATGGCTCAATGTCGGCGGTAATGCCAATCTGTATGCCAACTCAAGGCCTCGGATTTATATTTCATTAAGTATACATAATCATAATTAGTATGATCGTCTGTAAACGTAATGAAATATTGATATCCGTCACGTGCTGCTTCCAAAGCACCACATACGTTGGTATGGATTAATCCCAGTTTATCAGCGGCTCTTTCAAAAGTCCTGTGAAGTGGGACTTAGTCATTTTGCCTTTAAGGCAAGATTCACAAGTAAGAAAGGGATCCGATCCCAATGGACCCATAAGTCCATCCTTTTCCATCTTGTAAACCTTGGTCTGACCAACATGACCAAGTATAAGATGCCATTTCAAAACTTGATTGGTTTCATTCCTACCACGTTTTCTAGTCGTAGTATTCATAAGTACTTTGTTGCTGAGATTTAGATGATACAATACATTTAACAATGTAGCAGTACCCACTAGTTTATTTTTGAAATAAATTTTGTAGGAACCATCACCAATGAAAAATGAAAAGCTTTTTCGGTCCATGATCGGAATGAATACAATGTTTTTGTGCCCCTTGGGCAAAACAAGTATATCTTTTAAAGTCAAAACAAAACCGGATTCTAAACCCAAAAGAATTGATCCTATGTCGGTCGCCTCGACACTATGCCCGCTTCCGACTGTGATCATAACTTATCCAGCTCCAAGTTTCCTACTTTGTTCCAGATCATGATTCACTGTATAAATATGAGAACTAGCACCAGAATCTAGTATTCAGGAAGTAGAAAATATAGTAGCAAAATAATTTGTTTCCAAAACTAAAAGTTCTCAGACTAAGTGCCATGAAGAATCGCAGTCTCTAGCCCAAAGGTCCCACTCACCGCACTTGAGACAAGCATCCTTCTTCTTCTTGTTCTTCAGAACCGTTGGGGCCTTTCCCTTCCCCTTGAAGTCCTTGACATGTGGTCCAGTCTGCTTCTTGGTCTTTTTTTTCTTGTTCTTAGACCTTCGAGGTCCAGAAGAAATCACAAGAGCATACTCCTTCATCCGCGAAGTCTTCATCTGAGACTGAGCGGTCACAAGTTTGTACATTAGCCCAAATAATTACATGCAATCTTATTGCAGTTGAAGTTCATAACAAACTGTGAGAAGGAATCAGGGAGAGACTGTATGATAAGGTTGGTTTGGAGAGAAGTATCCATTTTAAAATAAAGAGCCTCCAATCTCTCGATCATGGATATCATTTTGAGGACATGTTTCCCAACCTTCTCACCTTCCTTCATCCTTGCACCAAACAGTTGCTTGGATATCTCATGTCTAGCAGTTCTGCTGTGCTCACCATAAAGTTCGGTTAAGTGAGATAGAATCTGCCTAGCAGAAGTCATTTTCTCATGAGCTCTCAGAAGCTCATTATACATGGAAGCCATCATGTATGCACGGACTTTTACGTCATCCTTAACCCATTTTTCGTGGTTTTCAATCTCTTCCTGATTGGCTATGGTCCGCACAGGAGGTGCCGGAATGTCCGTCTCCAAGACATATCCCAGTGCCTCTATACTGAGGACAATCATCAGATTGTGGAGCCAGTCCACAAAGTTAGGTCCAATCAAGGTGTTCTTCTCGAGTAGAATTGCGAATGGATTCATTGTCATATTGAGAGTTATGTCTGCATTAAGTATAATAGATTAATTAGTGACTTGTTATATTATGATCTGAGTATAGAATTAAGGTTTTTTCTATTCTTGCTACCCAGTTCCCACTATTTTTATCGGAATAACACACTCCCATGTGAAATCCGGAAGTATCATCGCACTACTTCATAGTGGTGATCGAGTTCTTTATAAATCTTAATAGAGGGCAACCGAATAGGTTTCTAATCTATTAATTTTCATAAAGTGGTGTCCAATACAAACCCATCTAATGGATGATTCGATCTTATTTTCCCCCTTGTTCACTCCCCTCAAGCTATACAGTTTATATGGTTCGTGAACAAGTTAAGTTTATACCATCGACGCAAATCAGTTTCACAATTGAATCTTATCCAGCAACCTATCAGGTTTCTAGGGATAAATTTGCTCCAAACGAAGGCATCCAATGCGCTCCCGGTAATTTATCCGTTCTCCCCGAATGACTACCCCGATAACTCGGAAGCATTTCACATCCAGTTTGGATTTCAATTTCCCGGAAGCTCGATTGAGGGAAGGAAAACCTTGAAACCTTATAAACTTAATAATTTGTTGTGGGAGAATTATCGCGATTAATGTTACACTTTGCACATTAATTCATTTAAGCGCGTTTGTGGCATTCAGACAATATGAAACAACCATTCACAACCTAGTTGCTACCAACATGTGGTTCATGGACCGTTCCTAGAAAACATAAACTCCGTAATCTAATTACAAGTCTTCATCTTGAATCTTCGTCTTCTCGAAACGGATCTTCCTCCGGTCTTCGTCATTACATATAAATTTTACATTGAAAATTGTATCCTAGATACAAATATTTCTAGTAAAATAAATAGGCTCAAAACGGCCTTTACAACCCAATTGAATAAACCGAACGATTCAAAACTAGGTCCATGAACCACATCACCATTCAAAAATAATGCATCCAACACATTAAATAAATGGCATTCATAATGAATCTGAATATTGATCCAATTAATATAAATCAATCCATCCAAAACAAATTAATCCAATTAATTCAAACAACCGTCAATTTTAACTTGTCTCAAGGATCTCGAATGGTCCGATATATCTCGGACTCAGCTTCTCTTTCCTTCCAAAATGAAAGATTCCCCGAGTAGGAGAAACCTTTAAAAGTACGTGGTCTCCAGTACTGAACTCCAATGGGCGACGGCGTACGTCTGCATAAGATTTCTGTCGACTCTGGGTGGTCAACAGCCTTTCACGAATCAAGGCTATCTTCTCTCGAGTATGTACGATCAACTCTGGTTCTGTCCCGATCAAGTCTGATGAATCGTCCCAACATAGGGGCGATCTGCATCTCCTCCCGTATAATGCCTCAAACGGTGCCATCTTAATGGAAGCATGCCAACTATTGTTGTATGTAAATTCAATCAACGGTAGATGAACTTCCCAATCGTTTAACCAATCTAAGGCATAGGCCCTTAGCATGTCTTCCACCGTTTGAATGGTCCTCTCATATTGTCCGTCAGTCTGCGGGTGATAAGCTGTGCTGAAGTTCAATTCAGTCCCCAAGGCCTTATGAACTGCTTTCCAAAAGTGAGACACAAAACGGCCGTCTCGATCAGAAATAATGGTCTTCGGCGTACCATGCAATCGAACTATCTCCGATATAAATACTCGTGCCAACCTCTCTGGTCCCCACGTGTCCTTAATGCCTAGAAAATGAGCTGATTTGGTTAAACGATCAACTGTCACCCAAATCATATTCATTCTTGTCTTGGTTCTCGGCATACTAGTGATAAGGTCCATCGATATGTCCTCCCACTTTCATTCAGGAATCGGGAGCGGCTTCAACATTCCGGCAGGTCGTTGATGCTCGATCTTAACCTGCTGACAAGTCAAGCATTTCGAAACATAGTCCGTTACATCTTTCTTCATGTTGCCCCACCAGAAATTCTGCTTCAAGTCCTTATACATCTTACTGGTGCCTGGGTGGATAGAATAGGGAGAGCTGTGAGCTTCCTTCATAATCGTCTGTTTCAGAACATCGACATCGGGAACACAGAGTCGATTCTGAAATCTCAAAACTCCATCATCATGAATTACGAATCCGGGGGCCTTCCCCTTGATCACTTCATCACGTAACTGAATCATCAGAGGATCATCTGTCTGCAGATATTTGATTTCTTCGATTAATGATGAAGTTATTTCCATCACGCACAGTTGTCCTTGGACTCTTTGTAACCATACTTCAATTCCTTCTCGAATCATCTCTCATTGAAGGCTAAGTTGGGAGGTCAGAGTCTCCAGCATCTGGATAGAAACAGGCTTGCGGCTAAGTGCATCTGCCACTACATTCGCTTTGCCTGGATGATACAAAATCTCCAAGTCGTAGTCCTTAATCAGATCTAACCATCTTCTTTGTCGCATGTTCAACTCTTTCTGACTGAAGATGTATTTGAGACTCTTGTGATCCGTAAAGATCTGACAGTGAGTCCCGTACAGGTAATGCCTCCAGATTTTCAAAGCAAAAACTACTGCTGCTAGCTCCAAATCATGTGTTGGGTAATTTACTTGATAAGGTTTCAACTGACGTGACGCATAAGCGATCACCTTATCATTTTGCATCAATACACATCCGAGTCCTTGGTTCGAAGCATTACTGTAAACTATGAATCCTCCAGTTCCCTATGGAAGTGTTAAAATCGGTGCTGTTGTCAATCTCTTCTTCAATTCATCAAATCTAATCTGACACAACTCGTTCCACTCAAACTTTTGTGTTTTCTGCAGTAGTCGAGTAAGTGGGCGGGAGATTTTGGAAAACCCTTCCATGAACCGACGATAATACCCAGCAAGTCCTAAGAAACTCCAGACTTCTTTCACATTCTTTGGAGACTTCCAATCCATAACCGCTTCGATTTTCTGAGGATCTACTCGGACTCCTTCAGCTGATATCACATGGCCGAGGAACATTACTTCCTTTAGCCAAAATTCACACTTAGAAAGTTTGGCGTACAATTGCTCGCTTCTCAAAAGTTCTAACAATCCGCAAATGCTGTGCATGCTCTTCCGGGCTCTTAGAATACACCAGAATGTCATCAATGAACACGACCACAAATTTATCCAAATATTCGATGAACACTCGGTTCATCAATTGCATGAATACAGCAGGTGCATTAGTGAGACCAAACGGCATCACTACAAACTCATAGTGTCCGTAACGAGTTCTGAATGCTGACTTCGGAACATCAGATTTCTTAATCCTCAGCTGATGGTATCCTGATCTCAGATCGATTTTAGAAAATATTGTTGCTCCTTGTAACTGGTCAAACAAATCATCAATCCGTGGCAACGGATACTTGTTCTTAATCGTCATCTTGTTCAGCTCTCGATAGTCAATAAACAGTCGAAGTGATCCATCCTTCTTCCGGACAAAAAGAACTGGCGCTCCCCAGGGTGAAACGCTTGGATGGATATAGCCTTTGTCCAGTAGCTCCTCCAGCTGCTTTTTCAATTCGTACATCTAAGTAGGTGCCATACGATACGGTGCCTTAGAAATTGGTGTAGCTCCGGGTTCCAGCTCAATGGTGAATTCTATATCCCGTCGTGGAGGTAGTCCAGGTAACTCGTGAGGAAATACATCTGGAAATTTTTTTACAACAGGAATGGATGAAAGTTCCACAATTCGTCTTCTTTCTTCATTGCATAGCACCAGTATCCGGTACAGCCTTGTTTCAACAATTTGACAGCTTTCATCGCCTTGATCAACTTTCCTGAGCTTCCTGGTTTCCATCCCTCAAACAGTAGTATTTCGGAGCCATCGTCAGCGATCAGCGAGATATTCCTCCTACGGTAGTTTACAATAGCTCTATATCGATTAAGCCAATCGTCTCCGAGTATCAGGTTGTCTCCTTGCATTTCTATTACAATCAGATTTGAGAGCCACTCTCTGCCTCCAAATGATACAAGGAAATCTCTAGTTTCTAAGTTTCCAACAATCCTCTCACCACTCGGTAAACCAATCACATAAGATTCACAGTTATGAAAACCAGAAATATTTAAACGATTTACACAAGATAAGGATATAAATGAATGCGTAGCTCCTGTATCGAATAAAACGCTAACTGGCTGGGAAAGGATCTGAACGGTACCTGATGCGACAGCAGCATCCTGATCGTCTGTTCTCCTCATCTCGTAGAGACGTGGGGGAGCAGATCCGGCACTCGATGTCCACTTTCGGTCAAACTGTCGTCTGCCTCGTCCGCGGCCAAAATTCTGAGGCATCTGTACACTCTGTTGCGTCTGCTGAATACTCGATTCTTTCTGTGCTGGCTGTGATGTACGGGCTCTAAAAGCTTTCGCAGCCTCCTCACAGAACACCGCACGATGTCCCTCTCGACCACAGTCAAAACAAGTTACGGTAGGGAATGAGCAATCTCGTCGATAATGCCCTGTTCGGCCACAGTTAAAGTGCTCCAGAGTTCTTTCCGCTCTTGGATAGGTGCGGAGGTTTCTTGAAAGAATAAAAGGATGACTGGGGTTTGCGGGGCCCGCTGCTCTTGTGCTCTGTAAAGGTACCAGAGACTTTCTACTTCTTAGACTCCGTAAACTTCTCCATTGCTGCTTCTTTGATTTTGTACGCCAATGCCTTATCCTGGTATTGACGGAGAGTGGTACATTCAAAACCGGACATGTACCTCTGGATTTCTGGTTTCATCCTCATATCAAAATGGATCATCATTTCTGCATTTGTTCTGACCAGATGTCGAACAAATGCCAGTTGATGGTTAAATGTCTTAATTGTCTGGGATACAGGTTCGTCTGACGGCTGAGCGGAGAAAAACTCCCGAACTTTGGCTTCCCTCACAGGACGAGGGCAGTACTGAGCTTCCATCATCAATTTAAATTATGTCCAATCAGCATCATGATCTGCAGGCCGTATGGATTCCCACCACTCGGATGCTTCCCCTATCAGAATGTACTGAGCAATAGAGGCTCTCCGATCGTCTGGGCAATTAATTCTGGCAAAAAATTTCTCCAATTTCTTCAACCAATGATCCCATGTGGGAGTCTCAGAAAAGCCGTCAAATTTGGGTGGTTGCATCTTCGCCACCTCATGCAACCATCGGTCACCTCGATTTCCCATGTATGGAATCCCCTGTTGTCTATCTCCCTGCTGTAATCCCACCGCCACCTGCATTCGGTCCACGACCTGGGCGAACTGAGTTATCTGGTTCACCACTTGACCAAGGATTTCGGGCACAGCAGGTTCTGGTTCATTATTGATAGATCTCTGTGGCTCGCCTGAACTGTGGCTGGCCTGATTAGAAGGTGAAGCTTCTCTTTCGGCATTCCTTCGTCCGCGTCCGCGACCGCGACCACGTCCACGTCCGACTTTCAACATACTGTAAGCATAAATACTCAATATACAGGAAACAATATCATTCTAATATTCAAGTATAAAGAAATACAACATGTAAAGGACGAGATAGAGTTTAAGAACTTACAACCACCGTTTGCACGAAGACGTAGGCAATACAGTGATGTTATTCACGGCCGGTTATCTCAAAAGACGTATACGACCCCTATATTAACACAATGGCCAAGATATCCATAATCTTAGCTCCGATACCATATTCTGTAACACCCCCGATATATTCAGGAATATTACAGCGCCGTAAATCCTTTACATAAGGATTTACAAGGCTGAAGAATTGAAAAGACATTAACAGGTACCAACGGATGAAAATAACGGAATTAAGATACAACAGTTCTGACCAAATACTAAAAATATGAATGTTTAACGGAAAGTATTAATACATCACCAAATCCAAATCATCATAAATTACTGCGTACTCGAGTACTTATTAAAACGATACAAACAACAGACAATTAAACCCGGCCGGAACATCACTCTGCACCCTCGTCATCATGCAGCTCCAGTGGTTGTTTCCCCGCTCTCCTGGATCCTGAACATAAACAAAATGTTCACCCCCGAAGGGGTAAGCACAACGATGCTACTACAAGTACCACAACATATCATTCAACATCTCACGAAGAATAATAATAATAACATACATACATGATAATCACAACATGATATCACAACATACACATGGTAATTCCAATGATCCAGCATTCACTGCCTAGACCCCAAGATGATCCCGTCGGACCAACACGTGGTGGAAAAACCCATCCAATGATCCAGCACACGCTAGCATAGATTCCAAGATGATCCCGTCGGACCAACACGTGGTGGACATACAACAACGACATACATGTACAAAAATATGTATAACATCAATACATAAAACAATTAAGGTACTTGCCTCGATTCGAAGACAAGAACAATACTTCCACAAAAAACGAAACACTCGAAGGTCGTCCCTTCGATCAATCACGTAGCAAGCTTGAACCTTAACAAAAGAAATAATATAGAATTCATCTCATGTCGTACGAATGTCTAACAATCCGATTTACGGCCGAAAGCTCATAAAATGTAATCTGCCTGAACTACTTAGCGTACGTTACGTATTCTACGTAACGTGCGTTAAGCCTGCTCGTTAGCGCACGTAAACAACGAAGTCTAGCGTACGCTAACTATGTACTGACAGTCCTCTCTAATCAGCTGACTGACTCGCCTGATGACATAACGTACGTTACGTACCAAACGTAGCGTACGTTAACTTATGCCCGATAGCGCACGTTAATATACATAGCTTAGCGTGCGCTAATCGTGCATGGCAGCTAACTACTGGGCAACAGACTTGTTCTAACGGTGATGAAACTTACGAATTCCTCACTGATAATATAAGTTATTTCCATGCATATCATGCTCATACGGTTATGAATGATTTTACGGATAACAACTTCGAATTCAAGAATATGTATATCATCATAAAACTATATTCCATTTCGATTACAATTCTTCATGCGTAATTCGGAAGGCCTAATGGTCGATATCGATACCTTATATCAATCAAAACTATCATCTTGTAGTTTGTCTAACACTCTATCTTTACAAGATAAATCCTTCCATGATTAATCTCTTAGATTCGTCTAATAATAATGATGTTAAAATCAAGTCCATGATTACTATGAAGACACCTTCTAGATTCGGATTACCAATGTCAGAAACTTCCTCTACTTGTTCATCATAACAAGATTCAAATTATGATGTTCTTAACCAAGGTACTTAAAGCATAATCATCTCAATCTCTTAAACATGATGTGGTTTGGATAAATCACCAATGAAGCTCAATATCTTGATAGCATAATCTTCATATCCTTAAGAACACGAATTCAAGGTTGAAAGTAGTGTAACATACCTTAAGATGAAGAAAAACACTGAGACAACAAGTAGAATCCGGCTCCGGTTGCTTGTTTGCCAAATCAATACGTTTCTCCACTCCAATGATCAAACACAAGTGACATTCAATCTCCAATGATCAAGTGGATGTGTTCTAAGTGTGTTCAAGGAAGATATAATGCTCTCTGGTCTCTCAAGAACGAAGGATGCTCGAAGGAAATGAGAAGAAAATGGAGTGATGTCCCTTATATAAAGTTTCTACACAATAGCTGATTAGCGCACGCTATCATACATCCCTTAGCGCACGCTAATAAGCGTTGAATACAAATTTGTCCAGGTTCATCCGCGGGAATCTTATCCGGTCCCATGTCCCGACTGGCGCATGTGCTAGCCGCCTAGCTCAATAATTGACTGCCTAGCGCACGCAAATCCTACGTTCGTAGCATGCGCTAGTGGTAGCCGATAGCGCGCGTTAAGCTACATTCTTAGCGTGCGCTATGACGAGTTCGTATGAGAAATTTTGCATGACGATATACTTATGTACAAAGATACCAATGTGAGAAATATCATACTCCAATTATCGAGATCACAATTCCGAATAATACATGGTTCAACTACAGATGAAATACACAATAATAAGTCCGAATATTACAGTAACGACGGTATTTGTGGAACTCCATCCTAGGCTACATCGAATCAAAAGATTCATTCCCACATGTCTTAAGGATATGGCTAAGATGCACCTTATGAACTCTAATATGCTGGTAGGGTTCAGACGTTCAGACTCATTCACTTTGATATTGAAGGCATCAGATCATCGTGATAGGGAATAAAATCTCTCTAACATTGACATGTATATATCCTTAAAATATTATATTCTTTCATGAAAATCTGATTTTTTTTTTATTCCCCTCGACACCCTCAAAGTTTTCTATATATAGCTCTTATTCTCAATGAGTCATGAAAATAATATTCAGTAATATTAAATTTTTATCAATAAAAACGGTTTAATCAATAGAATTCCGTTCAAACACTAAAATTCAATTTTAATCAGTAATTTTATACAATAACTTACACCGCAAATCAATAAAAAATTATTTTAATCAATAAAAATCAGTTTAATTCAATAAAAATCACTTTTAGTCAATTAGAATAAATCCTAAAACCCTTGAACATATTCTCCACCACTGCTCTCCTAAAACATCAATAGCTAATAAGTCAAAATTTCCTCATCAATAGCTAAATCAGATGAATTTCAATTAGACTTGGCAATTCGTTCGTGTCTTGTATTTTCATATCGTGTATTTTCGTGCTTCGTGTACCAAAAATCCAAACTCATACACGATACTAAATGAATTCGTGTCATGTCGTGTCGTGTACCGCACAAATTCGTGTCGTTTCGTGTCGTGTTTTCGTGTCAGGTACATTATATAAAATAAATATTAAAATATTATAAAAAATAATAATTTTAATATTTTAATATTATTTTTATAGATTTTGGTAGACGAAATGAAACGAATGGCAACGAAAATACGAATGTTTACACGAAATTTATGAAAGTTCACATTATATTATCAAATTTTAAAGTTTAGTATAGACAGAATCCATAAAATATATATATTTATTGAATTAAATATAAAATAATATATATATATATATAATATTTATTTATATATTTATTTCGTGTACCTCGTGTCGTGTCGTGTACCCAAAAGGTAAACACAAAATCGACATTAAATCTCGGTCGTATACTTTCGTGTTCGTGTATTTTCGTGTCGTGTACTTTCTCTTTGCTGTTTTGAGGTTATTTTCTGTTTTTATTTTCGAAAACACTAAAAACGTGTTCTTTTTATCATTTTCGAAAATGCATTTTGGAAAACAAAAAAAAATATTTGTACACAAAACACAAAATGCCCAAAACCTCATTTTGAGCGTTTTGTGTGTATTTCAACAAAAAATCTTCAAAATGCTCAAAATGCATTTTGAGTTTTTTTTTCTTTTTGGGATCATCCTAATTTGAAACTAAGTAAAATAAAGATTTATAAATTTAATATTAATATTACAAAAAAATATTTTGCAAAATAAATTTAACAGAACGCGTTTTCAACAACTTTGAAAATAAAAATAAAAACAGAAAACATAAAACATTTGCAAAATAAAAGTACAAAACAAAATACAAACAGAACGGCTCCTAAATTTTCGTGTTGTTTTCGTGTCGTGTGATAAATTGCCGGTTTCAGTTTGGACCATGTAAGAGCATCTCTAATGGGGATGTTTGGACTTTGGGTGGATTTGTGAACTTAAACCTCCTCATATACTTATTGAGGGTAGGACTGTCAAAAAATTCGATATCCGTCTAAAATATCTATATTCGTATCCGGAAAAAGCGGATATTATCTGTATCCGAAAAAAGCGGATACGAATATTATTTGTATCCGAAGATTCTGGATACGGATATGGATATAGGCGCATCCGTATCCGAAAATATCCGTATCCGAAATTAATTATATATAATATATATTTTTAGTATAATTTTAATATATAATTATAAAATATAAGCATGCTACTCCCAATAATACTTTGTCACATGTCTTCATTCTTTATTTCTCAATATTAAAATATAAGCATGCGGTATAAGTTATCTTTACTTATTAGTTATTTCCCTTTCTAACACAACAATTAGGTTAGCTAGCATAAGTGGTATTGGTTAAATTTTTGAAGGTAAGTGGCGGATACGGATATCCGTATCCGGATAGCATCCGCCGGATATTATCCATATCCGATTCGTCCGGATATTTCTGAACCCGAATACGGATTCGAATATCTTTACTAAATATCAGATCCGGATACGAATATGGCCATATCCGGCTCCGTATTATCCGTTTGACGGTCCTAATTGAGGGGTGGAATTTGGGTTTGAGTGGGCAAAGCTAATTTAAAAAAAAAAAAAAAAAAAAAATCAAACGGGAGCGGCGAGTTGAACACGCTTCGAATTGCGTGAGGAGATCGCACGAGTCAACAGGAAGGTTACTTTTCTTTTTCTTTTACTTTTACTTTTTCTTTTTTCTTTTAGTTGTTTTAACTTTTTATTTAGTTTTTTCTTATGTTTGTAGTTTTTAGTTTTGTTGATATTTTTATTTTTTTTACTGTTTTCATTTTTGGTTTTATTTATTTAATAATATTGTAGATTATTATAAATAATAAAAAAATCAAAAAATACAAATTAAAATTTTATTAAATGTATATTGTTTAAATTACCTTTTATTTAATTAATAAAACTAAAATCGAAAAAATATTAATCAAGAAATTTAATTTTGTGAAATAAAATATTATCGTAAATATATTACTAATATATAAGTATGATGTAGATAAAAATATTTCTTAAAATATAAAGTATAAAATAATTAAAGATTTAATAAGAAATATGTGGAATTCAAAAAATAAGTTTGAGAGGTTTATTGTTAAATGTGGTTAGAATTTATAGGAGTAAGATTTGTATTTCGATGATGTGGCACATTGAGAATTGAAAAAGAAAGTTTGGAGAGAGGGATTATTAGAGATGCTCTAAAAGCAGTCCCAGTAGTTATTTTAAAAAAATTCCCCTAAATTCATTCCTAAAATATCCCCTAAAATATTTCAATCTCCTATTTTATAAATATATACATCATATCTCCTATCTTATAATTATATTATTAAAATATATATAAAAATATATATTTAATAGAAAAGCTAGTATAAAGGAGGGGAGAGAAATAGGATTGATTGGTGGAAAAAATAGGAGAAATAAAAAAGTGGGTGTAAATTTGTGAAAAGAAATAGAAAGTGTCAAATTTTAAGTGATCCTCTTTAATAGGTGATCTGGTGAACGCGATTTTTGATTAATTTTTATTGTTTTAACTCAAATTTAAAGTTATAATCGATTGTAGGGTTTTGCGGTGAGTGCTCTAAGCCCTTGCGGATGAATTCTCTGACTTATGATGTTTTTTGACCAAAAAAAATCATCACTTGTCACTTTAATACAAAAAACAAGTGCATGCGGTGGTAAGTTTAAAGGTTCTCTATGTAGAAAATTTGGAAGAGTGTTTAAGTTTAAGGTTCTCTAGGTAAAATAAATAAATAAATAAATAAATGATTTTATCAAAATGTTTAAAATATTTAAAAGACAAACTTGTCCTCAAAACTTTCAAGGTTAGAGAGGGAATTTAATCCCTATATTGAATATAAATGTTTAGGTAAAAACTACGTGAATTTATGGATTAGAGTAAAATATATTTTTCCCATGGAAGAGATTATTTCATAGTTACATGATTTATTTAGGACAAATATATTTTAATCAGTGGTTATGATAAGATAATCTAAGGCTATTGATAGTATTTTTTTTCAATAAAATATAATAATATTAAGAGTGTGGAACTTGTGTCAAGAGAATGGTTTGGTCATACTTTTGCAAAACCACTAAAACATGGGTTTTCATTATTCTAATTACTGAAAATATTTTCTTTTTCCTTCATGAAATTCTACTTTTCTAATATTTCACATTGGGGAAAAGTGTTTAGTAGTATTTTTTCTCTTATGTAAAAAAAAATATATGTAATACCTTTTTATAAATGTCTTCTACTCGTTCATAAAAAAATACTCTCTCCGTCCCAGATTTAATTGCTACATTTTTATGGGCACGAGTATTAATGCTAGAGTTGTTTATTAGTATTGTGTGTAATAAAGTGATATTTTAAGAGGGGTAATAATGGAAATCCAAAATCATATTAGTATTGTTTATTGGTATCGTGTGTTTAATTGGTGAGCCCATAATGGAATTTTATGGTAAATAGATGATCATTGAGGGGTGTATATTTAAAGAGAATGATTGGTTTATTTCCTTTTATAGTAAGTAGCAGTTAAGTATGGGACGGACCAAAATGGTAAGGTATCAGTTAAATATGAGACGGAGGGAGTGTGTTTTTATTTTCTTTTTCGGCCATCTACAAAAAGTATGGTTCGTCCATAAAAGAAATAACCATACTTAAAATGTTACATTTTATCCACTAAAAAATACACATTTTCTACTCTTTATCCACTATAAAATACATGTGCTTTCTTAAAACTCGTGTTTTAAGTGTACTCGGATCATGTAGTAATTTAATTTATTATTAATCTAAATCATTAAGTTTTATCTATTTATAAACAAAACTGAATAAATTGATAATGTTTACACAAATAAAAAAAAGTTATTCTTTTAATTAGTATATATAAAAAAGTAAAAATAATAATCATCCCGATTAACTTTTCTAGTACTCATTTTGAGTGCTCCTTGATCATCCGAGTACTCATTTTTTAGAAACTAAACCGAGAGGACCCTGAATGTACAACTTTGTTTAAT
This sequence comes from Orobanche coerulescens, assembly GCA_033398695.1. NCBI lineage: Eukaryota > Viridiplantae > Streptophyta > Magnoliopsida > Lamiales > Orobanchaceae > Orobanche > Orobanche coerulescens. The sequence goes on from CM065809.1 coordinate 180,852,069, forward strand.
ATAGTGACTTATAATGGTGACTAATATAAAAACATAAACTCTTTAAAAGGAAAATACATTATAATTTGAGACAACCCAAAAAAATAAAAAGTAGGCTATCTTCTTAAAACTGGTGGATATTATTATTGGCGTGCTCTAAAGATTCCAAGTTTTTTCACAATTTATTAGAGATTGGTGGGATGAATGGATTAGTAGGACTTTGGCAAAGATGAAGGGAATATAATCAAGAGCATATTTCTCCGTTGATACAGGCCTTTTTTTTGGGTGAACATTAAAATAAATCCGACTGGCTTCAAAATTTAAAACGGATAATGTTATACCAATTATGGAAACTATGGAATGGACTCATTAAATTCCATTAGGTGGTATTGATTAGACTATGATAATGTTATACCAATTATGGAAACTATGGAATAGACTCATTAAATTCCACTAAGTTTTAGTAGACGAAATGAAACGAATGACAACGAAAACACGAATATTTACACGAAATTTATGAAAGTTCACATTATATTTTCAAATTTTAAAGTTTAGTATAGACAGAATTCATAAAATATATATTTTTATTGAATTAAATACAAAATAATATATATATATATATATATATATATATTTCGTACCAGATCGTGTCGCAGACCCAAAATATAAACACAAACCGACACTAAATCTCGGTCGCAGACTTTCGTGTCACAGATTTTCGTGTCACAGACTCAAAATACAAACCCAAATACTAAATTTTCGTATTATTTTCGTATCGTGTGATAAATTGTCGGTTTCAAGTTGGACCATGTAAGAGCATCTCTAACGGGGATGTTTGGACTTTGGGTGGATTTGTGAACTTAAACACCTCCCCATATACTTATTGAGGGGTGGAATTTGGGTTTGGGTTTGTAAAGCTAATTTAAAAAAAAAAAATCAAATGGGAGCGGCGAGTTGAACACGCTTCGAATTGCGTGAGGAGCTCGCACGGGTCAACAGGTAGGTTACTTTTCTTTTTCTTTTACTTTTACTTTTTCTTTTTTCTTTTAGTTGTTTTAACTTTTTATTTAGTTTTTTCTTATGTTTGTAGTTTTTATTTTTGTTGATATTTTTATTTTTTTACTGTTTTCATTTTTGGTTTTATTTATTTAATAATATTTTAGATTATTATAAACAATAAAAAAAATCAAAAAATACAATTTAAAATTTTATTAAATGTATATTGTCTAAATTACCTTTTATTTAATTAATAAAACTAAAATCAAACAAATATTAATCAAGAAAACTAATTTTCTGAAATAAAATATTATCGTAAATATATTACTAATATATAAGTATGATGTAGAAAATATTTCTTAAAATTTAATAATTAAAGATTTAATACGAAATACGTGGAATCTAAAAAGTGAGTTTGAGATGTTTATTGTTAAATGTGGTTAGAATTTATAGGAGTAAGATTTGTATTTCGAGGACGTGGCACATTGAGAATTGAAAAAAAAAAAATTGGGGAGAGGGTTATTAGAGGCTCTAAGAGCAGTCCAAGCAGTTATCCTAAAAAAAGTCCCAGCAGTTATCCTAAAAAAATTCCCCTAAATTCATTCCTAAAATATCCCCTAAAATATTTCAATCTCCTATTTTATAAATATATACATCGTATCTCCTATCTTATAATTATATTATTAAAATATATATAGAAATATATATTTAATAGAAAAAGTTAGTAGAAAAAGGGGAGAGAAATAGGATTGATTGGTGGAAAAAATAGGAGAAATAAAAAAGTGGGTGTAAATTTGAGGAAATAAATAGAAAATGTCAAATTTTAAGTGATCCTCTTTAATAGGTGATCTGGTGAACGCGATTTTTGATTAATTTTTTATTGTTTTAACTCTAATTTAAAGTTATGATCGATTGTAGGGTTTTGCGGTGAGTGCTCTTAGCCATTGCGGATGAATTCTCTGACATATGATGTTTTTTGACAAAAAAAAAATCATCACTTGTCACTTTAATGCAAAAAACAAGTGCATGCGGTGGTAAGTTTAAAGGTTCTCTATGTAGAAAATTTGGAAGAGTGTTTAAGGTTTAAGGTTCTCTAGGTAAAATAAATAAATAAATAAATAAATAAATGATTTTATCAAAATGTTTAAAATATTTAAAAGACAAACTTGTCCTCAAAACTTTCAAGGTTAAAGAGGGGAAATCCCTATATTGAATATAAATGTTTAGGCAAAAACTACGTAAATTTATGGTTTAGAGTAAAATATTTTTTTCCTATGGAAGGGATTATTTCAAAGTTACATGATTTATTTAGGACAAATATATTTTAATCAGTGGTTATGATAAGATAATCTAAGGCTATTGATAGTATTTTTTTTCAATAAAATATAATAATATTAAGAGTGTGGAACTTGTGTCAAGTGTGAGAGAATGGTTTGGTCATACTTTTGCAAAGCCACGAAAACATGAGTTTTCATTATTCTAATTACTGAAAATATTTTCTTTTCCCTTCATGAAATTCTACTTTTCTAATGTTTCACGCTCGGGAAAAGTGTTTAGTAATGTTTTTTCTCTCATGTATGGGCACTTATATGTGATACTTTTTCAGGGATGTCTTTTGGTTTCGGAACGTTGAGAATTAGGATATCTCAATCTCAATCTAAATACAGAAATTAGGTTTTAGTTTGGCTCCATTTTGGTTTTAAAATTTTCAAATTTAAATTCAGCTCATATTTGTGTTTGATTACCCAATTGTAATCAAAATTCTCCTTCTAAAACTCTAGGCATAGGATAACCGTGAGTAACAATTGTGCGTTACTTTCTGAAATGGTTAAACGAGGGTGGTTGGGGAAGAAACAAGCAACTCCAATGGCGGAAAAGACGGCGCAAAAAGCTGCAATAGGATTGATTGGTGGAAAAAATAGGAGAAATAAAAAAGTGGGTGTAAATTTGAGGAAAGAAATAGAAAGTGTCAAATTTTAAGTGATCCTCTTTAATATGTGAACTGGTGAACGCGATTTTTGATTAATTTTTTATTGTTTTAACTCAAATTTAAAGTTATGATCGATTGTAGGGTTTTGCGGTGAGTGCTCTTAGCCCTTGCGGATGAATTCTCTGACTTCTGATGTTTTTTGACAAAAAAAAAAATCATCACTTGTCACTTTAATGCAAAAAACAAGTGCATGCGGTGGTAAGTTTAAAGGTTCTCTATGTAAAAAATTTGGAAGAGTGTTTAAGGTTTAAGGTTCTCTAGGTAAAATAAATAAATAAATAAATAAATGATTTTATCAAAATGTTTAAAATATTTAAAAGACAAATTTGTCCTCAAAACTTTCAAGGTTAAAGAGGGGAAATCCCTATATTGAATATAAATGTTTAGGCAAAACCTACGTAAATTTATGGATTAGAGTAAAATATATTTTTCCTATAGAAGGGATTATTTCATAGTTACATGATTTATTTAGGACAAATATATATGATAAGATAATCTAAGGCTATTGATAGTATTTTTTTCAATAAAATATAATAATATTAAGAGTGTGGAACTTGTGTCAAGTGTGAGAGAATGGTTTGGTCATACTTTTGCAAAGCCACTAAAACATGAGTTTTCATTATTCTAATTACTGAAAATATTTTCTTTTCCCTTCATGAAATTCTACTTTTCTAATGTTTCACGCTCGGGAAAAGTGTTTAGTAATATTTTTTCTCTTATGTATGGGCACTTATATGTGATACTTCTTCAGGGATGTCTTTTGGTTTCGGAACGTTGAGAATTAGGATATTCCAATCTCAATCTAAATACAGAAATTGGGTTTTAGTTTGGCTCCATTTTGATTTTAAAATTTTAAAATTTAAATTCAGCTCATATTTTGTGTTTGATTTCCCAATTCTAAACAAAATTCTCCTTCTAAAACTCTAGGCATAGGATAACCGTGAGTAACAATTGTGCGTTACTGTCTGAAATGGTTAAACGAGGGTGGTTGGGTAATACCCGTAATTTCGATTTCCGCTAATTTCTTTTTTTTCGGCGAAAGTCCGTTTTGACGACTCGCTCATGACCGTTTCATTATTCTGAGAATGATTAATTCTACACTTTTTGTCATCCAAGTTCGTTTCGGTGTTGTTTTGTTGAGTTCCGTGCTTTTTGGCGACTTTTCCGTACTTGAGTTCGATTCTTGCGAATCTCGTTCGAAATTGCTGTTTCGAGTTTCCCGTAAGTCCGTTTAACTTTTTTAGACGTGTTTCGAGCTTTGTCTTGGTGTTCCGATCGTTTATCGTGTGTTTCGGACGTTTTGGGCTATTTTCGTAATTTCCCAAAGTTTGGGGTAATTACTTTCCGTTGTCGAATTTCGAGCCTTCGGGTGGTCGGAATCGTGTGTTCTATTAGTGCACGAATTCGTCTTTGCAAGTACTTCGTAACCATATCTTCGATTCGTACTCATGTTCGGGTTTCGGGGTCGTTCGGGCCGTCGGAGTTGGTCCCGGCCGAGTCATGGCCGGGCATCTTGAGGCGAGGCCACTCGGCCGGTAATGTAATGCGGTAGTGCTCGGCGATTACGCACGTAAGGCCGATTACGACGTAAGGCCTGGCCGGTAACGCACGTAACGCTTTCGGCATTTCCAGTGTGAAGTTCGGCCATGGCGATTCGACGCACGTAAGCCGTGGCGATTACGCACGTAACCACGGCCAATCTATTTAAGGCCTGCGGATGTTTTCTTCAGCCATTTCTTACTCGTTTTTCTTCTCTTCCGCGGCCGGAGCTTGGTTAATCATGGAGAGATGTTGTTGGACAATAAATCCATGAAGTTTTGGAGTTCATATCATCAATCAATCATCCCATAACCTCCTCCGATCTACCGAATCAAGGTTAGATTTCTAAAAATCTAGTTTTGGGGAATTTGGGTATTTTGGTTGATTTCGTCCGATTAATCCGATTTAACTTAGGATTATGATGGATTGATGATTATTTAGATGTATTATATCATTTCCCTTATTATTCCATGGTTGGATCGTATCGATTCGTTATTTGGGTCGAGTTTTTGACCGACGCCTTGAAGGTGTCCGGTAAAATATCTTAGAGGGGTTTTCGGGCGTTCTACGATTAGTCTTCCTCGTATGATCGATGATTTATTGATTATATGGTAGGGTCGAGTTTCTTGCGAAGAAACCGCTTCGAACCCTTTCGTTCGTCGTCGTCTTCCGTTCCGATAGCATCGGGCGTTTTGAAGCTTCCCCGTTGATCCATGTTTGTCGGGATACTTGCGTGCCGATTTCGAGGCAAGTACCTTGTCCATACTATTCTTGTTTTGTGAATATGATAATTGGTGATCATCTTGGTGTGTTTGTTTATTTGTTTGAAATGAGTTTTCAAACGATTCGACTAGCCTCGTTAAAGGCTCACTTTCAAACGCGTGTGCTTTGTAAATTGTGGGTTGTAAGTGACTATGTGAATCCTATGGATATGTTTGGTGTTGATGATGCACTTGGTATTTGCGTGTGGACGTATATTGTTTCATTTTGGTGCATTGTGGTTTGACGTGGTGTTTTGCTAAGTGTTTGATGCCTCTGGGTGAATTGTTTGGATATCCTTGGTGTGATATGTTATTTGTGCATGATTGATTCACTATCCAGCTCGGGTGGGTCCGACGGGATCACGGAGTGGGATTCGTGGCTTCGTCCCGGTCCTAGGCGACGTGTGGTGCTTGAGTATTTCGCTAGCCAGCTCGGGTGGGTCCGACGGGATCACGGAGTGGGATTTGTGGCTTCGACCCGGTCCTAGGCGATGTGAGTACTTTGTTTTGTGAATGTGTTTGCTCACCTCGGCAGGGTTCGACGGGACCACGAAGGGAATTCCAATGGCTTCGACCTGGGTTCACGAGTGAAACTTCACCGCTACGTGTGTATATTTTGTGATTGTTTTTCGCTCACCTCGGGAGGGTCCAATGGGATTACGGAGGGAATTCCATTGGCTTTGACCTGGATTCACGAGTGCGGTTGCTTATGTTTTGTGAATGTGTTTGCTCACCTCGGGAGGGTTCGACGGGGCCACGGAGGGAATTCCATTGGCTTCGACCTGGATTCACGAGTGAAACTTCACGGGTGCGTGTGTATTTTATGTCCGTCGAGGACGCATGACGTGGGTTTTTAACCTTGTGTATTATGGTTAGTTTTATTTGCGAAAACAAAACCTTTGGGCTGAGACCCCTGTTGATTTTGGAAAGATAGGATTTGATAATCCTAAATTGTTTTCTATTAAAACTCTCGATGGCATTTTAAACTGTTTCATAAATTGTTTCCCTTTAATTGTGGTCTTTCGGTTTTGGAATGTTTTACCCAAACTCTTGCCTCGGGAAGTACTTTTCGTTACTTTTGGATTTTTGAGGATTCCTGGTTATTGTTATTCGTGGAATGTGAATTGTATGGCTCGTATTTTTGCACTTGTACTTGCACTAGCAAAACAGTGGAGTTTTGCTAACCCCCGAGTATTCGGGGGTGGATGTCTATTTTTGCATTCAGGTTTTGGAGCATAACACAGGGTCGGCACGAAGGATGATGAAAGATGAACGATACTAATCACACGAGGATCCGTTTATGTCGTATTGGTCTAGTTGTATTTTCTTTCCGCTGCAGTATCTTTTCCCCGTTGTACGGGAGTTTATTGTATTTTGACCCCTGCGTGGGTATGTGTTTGGGTTTGAATTGTATGTTATTATTAAAAGACCAAATCGGTCTACTGAGTCATTTTAGCCTTAAAGGCGATGTTTAGATGTTTGATTTTAGTTATTAGCCTGGTAGATCCTCGAGGAGAGGGTCTACGACGTGTAATATCCCTGAGTGGATTGGGGGTGTTACATAAATGGTATCGGAGCTTAGGTTGTGGAAACCTAGGCTGTCGGGTCAGTGGTGTCTGTTCAGTTTTGTCTTGTCGGATTTTATCTGACTGAGTCGTGTCGCGACGCGTCGTCTGAGTTTGTTGGTCGTGATTAGTATCGTGGGGCGATCATCATCTTCGTGCGACCTGTGGATGTAAGTCTCCCTTCTTTGTAGGGATGGGCAAAATAAATCAAAATCCCAATCCCGTCCCGGTCCCGTCCCAAAATTACCCGGGATGGGACGGGATCCAAAATTAAAAACACTAGGTCTGTCCCGTCCCGTCCCATTAGAGTAACTACGGGACGGGACACGGGACAAAAAATCTGAGGCCCGTCCCGTCCCGCTAAGTTTTTAACCCTTTTTAAATCATATATTTTTATTATTTGTAACTATTTTTTAATTAATTTTTAATAATAAACTATTTTTATTTTTTACTATCTATATATTATAATTATACACAAACTTAATCAACCGATATAAAGTTAGTAACTGATATTTTTTCAAAAAAATGGATATGTTGTATTCAATGTTAATAATTGATATTTTAAAAATTTAATTTAGGCTATTAAATTAATTTGTTGGATATTTTTCCCGAATTTAAATGTATAAAATTGTAGATTTTCTTACTTTTTTTCTAATGTATATTTTGAACTTTTTTATGCTGGACTAAACTCGTCCCATCCCGTTCCGTCCCGTCCCAACCGGTATAAGGCCCGCGCGGGATGAAATTTTAAAATCACCAATCCCATCCCATCCCGTCCCGCTTGTTATAACACGGGACGGGACGTGGGATGACCCCAGGCCCGTCCCATCCCGTCCCATGCCCACCCCTACTTCTTTGTATTGTGTCTCGTGTGACACGAGCTATTTGTTTGATTTTGTGTTAAGTGATGGAACCTTCATGTAGATTCTTGGTTTCGTGATGCGTTCGTGTGATTCTCTTATTTCGTTTGTATGAGGAGTGTTGTCATTATTTATGTCTTTTTGACTGTGATAATTGACTGTTTGTCTTCCCGGTAAAAGACATGTATTGTCTTGACTTTGTACGATTTGATGCGTATATTATAATATGTTTAAACGAATATTGTTACATGAGCATTTTTGGGCATTCTAGCCCATTGAATTATTTTTGAAAACCTTGAGTATCTTAGAAAATAAATTTCGAGACGTACTTTTAAAATGAATCGTTTTCTCTTGGTACTTCCAAGGTGCCACAATATGTTTCCAAATTCTTCTACCTCGAGGACCAAAATGTTTTGAGATATTTTCAATGTTTTAGAAACACTTATACTTAGACCCGAGGGTCGAATATTTCTGAAAGTTTTTTTTTGCTAAAAGAAAGTGTCCTCATTTTTATCAAATGCGGAATGGTTTTCCAAAGTCTCGATAACGATGTTTCACGTTTGTACTTTTTTTTGAAAGGTGATACTCAAGATCAACCGGTGTTCTTCTAAATTATTTTTAAAATGAGGTTTTTGTTTTTAAAACCTATCCATTCCCGTTTAAGGATTGGGTATGTATGATGTTCGCGTTCTCATTATGATGTTTGCTCCCGAGTATGATCGAATTGGCAACGTGAGTGTTGAGTCGCTTTCCACACATTTGTTGTGTTGGCCCTCTCTGAGAGGTGGGATGTTGGTGTTGAATATTGTCGCCTCGTAGTGATTTCTGCGTTGTCGCGCATGTGCGAGCTGTTAGAGCTTGGTATGATATGACCGTGTGCATCGGTGATGGTTCTGTTATGTGTCGGTTGTTTAATGTCTTGTGACCTTGCTCCCGTTTTTGTGAATTTCGTTGACGAGGTCGGAGGTGATACCCGTACTATTTCGACTTCTATATTTTCTCTTTCTCTAGTCTATCGATTCGCTCATGTTCGTTGATACTTTATGAACTTATTCTGTATTTCGGTTTCATCGTCCGAACGAGCTGTGATCTTGTTGTGGGTCGATCTAGTTATCGCTATGACTTTTTCGAGTTCGGTTCGATTTTTGTGAACCTTGTTCGGAGGTGACATCATTTGGTTCTATTAACTCTTCTATTCGACGTGGATCGGATTTTGAATTTCTGTATTTTCGACTCTGTCGACTCGTTTATGTTCGTTGACATTTTCTGAACTTTCCCTATCCCTTGCTTTTATTGATCGAACGAGGGTGGTATTGTTTCGGAATAACTCATTTGTCGTTGTGCCTTTTCAATCGCTATTCCCTTTCCTATGTATGGGAATGCATATCTTGTTGTTCTCACCAGATCATCCTGGGAGTTGTTGTTTGAACTTTATTGTTCTTCGTGATTCGAACATGATTGTTCGATTTTTGTTGTCTCGATCGTTGTGGTTCGATCGTTTGATTGTTCGGTTTTTGTTGATCTCGTTCCGTGATTGGTGAACGTTCAGGCTCATTCGTAATTCCCTTCAGTTCGGGAAACTAGTCTCGTTTTCGATCTTCCAACCCTTAGGCGGTGGAATTCCGTATTTGTTCAGCGTTTGGCTTGCGTTTTGATTGATGAACCGTTGGGTTAGTCAACCGTATTGATTTTTGTTCGTGTGTTTTGTGACTATTCGGATAATCGACTTGACTATATTATCCGTTTGATGACGCTTGTCATTTGTTGGTTTTATTACATTCCTAACGGCGACGTTGTGTTGGTCGCCGTGGAGCGTGTTTTCACACCGTATATTCCTCTGCGTTGCTTGTAATGCTTCGCTGTTGGGCATGAGTTACGCGCTTTTTGTGTATCTCGTTGAGTTTTTTTCCTGGCGGGATATTTCTACTCCCTACTTGTTTTAAGTTTCGGGACGAAACTTCTTTTAAGGAGGGTAGAATGTAATACCCGTAATTTCGATTTCCGGTAATTTCTTTTATTTTGGCGAAAGTCCATTTTGACGACTCTCTCATGACCGTTTCATTATTCTGAGAATGATTAATTCTACACTTTTTGTCATCCAAGTTCGTTTCGGTGTTGTTTTGTTGAGTTCCGTGCTTTTTGGCGACTTTTCCGCACTTGAGTTCGATTCTTGCGAATCTCGTTCGAAACTGCTGTTTCGAGTTTCCCGTAAGTCCGTTTAACTTTTTTAGACGTGTTGCGAGCTTTGTCTTGGTGTTCCGATCGTTTATCGTGTGTTTCGGACGTTTTGGGCCATTTTCGTTAGAGCTTGGTATGATATGACCGTGTGCATCGGTGATGGTTCTGTTATGTGTCGGTTGTTTAATGTCTTGTGACCTTGCTCCCGTTTTTGTGAATTTCGTTGACGAGGTCGGAGGTGATACCCGTACTATTTCGACTTCTATATTTTCTCTTTCTCTAGTCTATCGATTCGCTCATGTTCGTTGATACTTTATGAACTTATTCTGTATTTCGGTTTCATCGTCCGAACGAGCTGTGATCTTGTTGTGGGTCGATCTAGTTATCGCTATGACTTTTTCGAGTTCGGTTCGATTTTTGTGAACCTTGTTCGGAGGTGACATCATTTGGTTCTATTAACTCTTCTATTCGACGTGGATCGGATTTTGAATTTCTGTATTTTCGACTCTGTCGACTCGTTTATGTTCGTTGACATTTTCTGAACTTTCCCTATCCCTTGCTTTTATTGATCGAACGAGGGTGGTATTGTTTCGGAATAACTCATTTGTCGTTGTGCCTTTTCAATCGCTATTCCCTTTCCTATGTATGGGAATGCATATCTTGTTGTTCTCACCAGATCATCCTGGGAGTTGTTGTTTGAACTTTATTGTTCTTCGTGATTCGAACATGATTGTTCGATTTTTGTTGTCTCGATCGTTGTGGTTCGATCGTTTGATTGTTCGGTTTTTGTTGATCTCGTTCCGTGATTGGTGAACGTTCAGGCTCATTCGTAATTCCCTTCAGTTCGGGAAACTAGTCTCGTTTTCGATCTTCCAACCCTTAGGCGGTGGAATTCCGTATTTGTTCAACGTTTGGCTTGCGTTTTGATTGATGAACCGTTGGGTTAGTCAACCGTATTGATTTTTGTTCGTGTGTTTTGTGACTATTCGGATAATCGACTTGACTATATTATCCGTTTGATGACGCTTGTCATTTGTTGGTTTTATTACATTCCTAACGGCGACGTTGTGTTGGTCGCCGTGGAGCGTGTTTTCACACCGTATATTCCTCTGCGTTGCTTGTAATGCTTCGCTGTTGGGCATGAGTTACGCGCTTTTTGTGTATCTCGTTGAGTTTTTTTCCTGGCGGGATATTTCTACTCCCTACTTGTTTTAAGTTTCGGGACGAAACTTCTTTTAAGGAGGGTAGAATGTAATACCCGTAATTTCGATTTCCGGTAATTTCTTTTATTTTGGCGAAAGTCCATTTTGACGACTCTCTCATGACCGTTTCATTATTCTGAGAATGATTAATTCTACACTTTTTGTCATCCAAGTTCGTTTCGGTGTTGTTTTGTTGAGTTCCGTGCTTTTTGGCGACTTTTCCGCACTTGAGTTCGATTCTTGCGAATCTCGTTCGAAAGTGCTGTTTCGAGTTTCCCGTAAGTCCGTTTAACTTTTTTAGACGTGTTGCGAGCTTTGTCTTGGTGTTCCGATCGTTTATCGTGTGTTTCGGACGTTTTGGGCCATTTTCGTAATTTCCTAAAGTTTGGGGTAATTACTTTCCTAAAGTTTGGGGTAATTAAAAGAAAAGACAATAACAGATATTGCTTTAAGAAATTACTGAAGTAAAATACAACCGTCTGGTTCAAAAATCGAAATACAAATATCCAATGAAAATTTATTACATCATTAAAATCCCAACATTATAAACGGACGACGTACTCGAGTACTTATTGAAATATCCAACAAATAATGACAAGAAACCCTACGAACATCACTTTGCACCCTCGTCGTCATGCATTTCCAGTGGTTGTTTCCCCGCTCTCCTGGATCCTGAACAAACAAAATGTTCACCCCCGAAGGGGTTAGCACAACGATGCTAGTACAAGTACAATAATCATACACAGTGATATAATCAACAATTATATCATACAAGTTTCTCCAACGAGAATATCCACAACACATATCATATCATAACAGTTTCAACATACTGATGGTATTCCAACGATCCAAATAAGACACACTATAGATTCCCATGATGATCCCATCGGACCAACACATGGTGGAACTACCGTCCAACGATCCAGCAGACACAATATAGATTCCCATGATGATTCCCGTCGGATCAACACATGGTGGACATATAATCACAACATATTTACACGATACAATCACATTGTCATAATATAAACATTTCTAATTAGAATACTTGCCTCGGTTTGAAGACAAGAACAATACTTCCACGAGAACGAAACGCTCGAAGGTTGTCCCTCTCGATCAATCACGTAGCAAAGTTCGAACCTTAAATAAGAGAAATAACATGGAATTCATCTTAGGTCGAACGAACATCTAACAATCCGAATTACGGTTGAGAGTCTATAAAACGAAATCTGTCTGACCTGAATAACGTACGTTACATGTCCTCTGTAACGTACGTTAAACTTATTCGTTAGCGTACGTAAACTATGAAGTATAGCGTACGCTAAACATATATCAACAGTTCCTCTCTGGTCATTCGTCTGATAGTGTAACGTGCGCATGCATCAACGTGGCGTCGTTAACAACGTCATATAACGTACGTTAGTAACCAAACTTAACGTACGTTAATCATGCATGTCAGTTTCTCACTAGACGGATGACTGGCTCGATTAGTGACGAAGTATTACGAAATTCTTAGTGAGTAATCTAATATACCTTCAAATATATATATCATACTCATGAATGATCTACGGATTAATATCTTCAATTTCAAGGATACGGATATCATTGTAATACTATTTCCAATCTTAATCGAAATACTCATACAAGGTTCGGTTGGTCTAAGGTTGATGTAATTGATCTAATATCGTCATTAAATCCAGGCTTATACTGATGGCGAACTACTTATTCCATCTATGCAAGCAAGATTACAACTATGATGATTCTTTTCAAAATCCATTGGTAAAAGTGGAAATTGACACTCAGTTTACAATCAACATGACGATAACATTTGATACGGTTAATAATTCACTATCCTCATCTATGGCATAACCAGGTTCAACTACGGTGTTCTACACCATAATAGTTCGATCATTATAGTTTAAATATGATACTAGGTCGCATACGTCGTCAAAGTGATCTACTGATCTTGGTAATGCAATCATATCGTCTTAATCAACATAACTTCAAGATTGGAAGTAGTATAACATACCTTAAGAGGAAGATAATATCGAGACTCTAAGTAAAAATCCAACTCCGGTTGCTTCAACGCCGACTCGTGATGATTTCTACTCCAAAGTCCAATATAAGTTGTCTTCAATGATCAAGTAGTGTCATACAAGCTCAATGATTCAAGAATTATTGATATAAAGGTGTTAAAAGAGGCCGGGAATCTTCTCGGGACGAATATGATGAAGTTTAGGAGCAAAAGGACGAGTTGAAATGAATTGGGGTGCCGCTCCTTTTATAACTTTCGAGTATTACGTACGCTAGGGCTACATCATAACGTACGTTATCGCCAAAATAGTTCACTGCCTGATTTCGAACTTCATTACGTACGCTATACTAAACGCTACGCACGTAACCCTATAGTTTGCGACGCTACACAATGTTCATAACGTACGCTAAGCCGCTGACTTAAAGGTGTCCGATTCATGCCATGCGACCGAGGGTATCTTGGTCGAGCCCACCACCATGTACTCCATGTGCTAGCCGCCCACCCAATAATAGACCGCATTACGTGCGCTACGCTTCATCCGTAGCGTGCGTTAATATTAATAGACACGACGTTAAGTTACACTCTTAACGTACGCTATCACGTATATGCATGGAGGAAATTTATATGTTGCCACACCCATGAATAAGGATACAAATACGATAATGATCATACTCCAATATCAATATCATCATTCCCAAAATAATACAGGGTTCAAAGTACAGATGAAATACACAAGAATAAATCCGGTTATTACATACTCTCCTACTAAAAGGAGTTTCGTCCAAACTCAAGACGAAAATAACTCGGGATATCTGGACTTCATGCCATCTTCCGTTTCCCATGTGGCTTCTTCCACTCCATGGCGTGACCATTGAACTTTGACTAAAACGATGGGTTTGTTTCTCAACTGCTTAACTCAACTTTCGAGTATCTTGACCGGTCTTTCTTCAAACGTCCCATCCTGCGCGACTTCGATCTCACCGAAATCAATGATATGACTGGGATCTGGTATATACCTCCGTAATTGGGATACGTGGAACACGTTATGTACATGGCACAATGACGGTGGCAATGCTAATCTATACGCCAACTCTCCAACTCTCTCAAGGATCTCAAATGGTCCGATATATCTCGGACTTAGCTTTCCTTTCCTTCCGAAACGGAATATCCCCCGAGTAGGTGAAACCTTTAAAAGTACGTGGTCTCCAATCGAACTCCAAAGGGCGACGACGTACGTCGCGTAAGATTTCTCGCGACTGGGCGGTCAACCTTTCACGAATCAAGGCTATCTTCTCTCGAGTCTGCACGATCAACTCTGGTTCTGCTCGATCAAGTCCGGCGAATCGTCCCAAAGATAGGGCGATCTGCATCTCCTCCCGTATAATGCCTCAAACGGTGCCATCTTAATGGAAGCATGCCAACTATTGTTGTAGGTAAATTCAATCAACGGTAGATGAATTTCCCAATTAGTTGACCAATCTAGGCGCAGGCCCTTAGCATGTCTTCCACCGTTTGTATAGTTCTTTCCGATTGTCCGTCGATGCGGGTGATAAGTCAGATCAAGTTCATTCGGTCCCCAAGGCCTTATGAACTGCTTTCCAAAAGTGAGACACAAAACGGCCGTCTCGATCAGAAACAATAGTCTTCGGCGTACCATGTAATCGAACTATCTCCGAAATAAATACTCGTGCCAACTTCTCTGGTCCCCATGTATCCTTAATGCCTAGAAAATGAGCTGATTTGGTTAAACGATCAACTATTACCCAAATCATGTTCATTCCTGTCCTGGTTCTCGGCATATTAGTGATAAAGTCCATCGATATGTCCTCCCACTTCCATTCAGGAATCGGGAGTGGCTTCAATATTCCGGCAGGCCGTTGATGCTCGATCTTAACCTGCTGACAAGTCAAGCATTTCGAAACATAGTCCGCTACATCTTTCTTCATGTTGCCCCACCAGAAATTTTGCTTCAAGTCCTTATACATTTTACTGGTGCCTGGGTGGATAGAATAGGGTGAACTGTGAGCTTCCTTCATAATCATCTGTTTCAGAATATCGATATCAGGAACGCAGAGTCGGTTCTGAAATTTCAAAATTCCATCATCGTGAATTAGGAATCCGGGGCCTTTCCCTTGATTACTTCATCACATACTCGAATCATCTGAGGATCATCCGCCTGTCTGGATTTGATTTCTTCGGTTAATGATGAAGTTATCTCCATCACGCACAGTTGTCCTTGGACTCTTTGTAACCACACTTCGATTCCTTCACGAATCATCTCTCGTTGAAGGCTAAGTTGGGAGGTCAGTGTCTCCAGCATCTGAATAGAGACAGGCTTGCGGCTAAGTGCATCGGCCACTACATTCGCTTTGCCTGGATGATATAAAATCTCCAAGTCATAGTCCTTGATCAGCTCTAACCATCTTCTTTGCCGCATGTTCAACTCTTTTCTCGATCAATATGTACTTGAGACTCTTATGATCCGTAAAGATCCGACGGTGAGTCCCGTCATGATAATGCCTCCAGATCTTCAAAGCAAAACCACTGCCGCTAGCTCCAAATCATGTGTTGGGTAGTTTACTTCATAAGGTTTCACTGCCGCGACGCATAAGCGATCACCTTATCATTCTCGAATCAATACGCACCCAAGTCCTTGGTTCAAGCATCACAGTAAACTATAAATCCTCCAGCTTCCTCGCGGAAGTGATAGAATCGGTGCCGTCGGGCCTCTTCTTCAATTCATCAAAGCTAATCGACACAACTCATTCCATTCAAACTTTTGAGTTTTCTCAAGGAGTCGAGTAAGTGGGCGGAAATTTTGGAAAACCCTTCCACGAACCGACGATAATACCAATGAGTCCTAAGAAACTTCGGACTTCTTTTACATTCTTTGGAGGCTTCCAATCCATAATTGCTTCGATCTTCTGAGGATCTACTCGGACTCCTTCAGCTGACACCACATGGCCGAGGAACATTACTTCTTTTAGCCAGAATTCACACTTGGAAAATTTGGCGTACAATTGCTCGCTTCTCAAAAGTTCCAATACAATCCGCAAATGTTGCGCACGTTCTTCCGGATTCTTAGAATATACCAGAATATCATCAATGAACACGACCACAAATTTATCCAAATATTCGATGAACACTCGGTTCATCAACTGCATGAATACAGCAGGCGCATTTAGTGAGTCCAAATGGCATCACTATAATCTCATAGTGTCCGTAGCGAGTTCTGAATGCTGACTTTGGAACATCAGATTCCTTAATCCTCAACTGATGGTATCCTGATCTTAGATCGATTTTTGAAAACACTGCTGCTCCTTGCAACTGGTCAAACAGATCATCAATCCGTGGCAACGGATACTTGTTCTTAATCGTCATCTTGTTCAGCTCTCGGTAATCAATACACAGTCGAAGCGATCCATCCTTCTTTCGAACAAAAGAACCGGGCTCCTGTGGTGAAACGCTTGGCTGAATGTAGCCTTTGTCCAGTAATTCTTCCAGTTGCTTCTTCAGTTCGTACATCTCCGTGGGTGCCATGCGATATGGTGCCTTAGAAATTGGTGTAGCTCCGGGTTCTAGCTCAATCGTGAATTCTACTTCCCGTCGTGGAGGTAATCCAGGCAACTCGTCAGAAATACATCCGAAATTCGTTCACAATAGGAATGGATGAAAGTTCCACAATTTCATCTTCTTTCTTCATCGCATAACACGAGTACCCGATACAACTGCTTCAACAACTTGACTTTCATTGCTTTGATCAACTTTCCCGAGCTTCTGGTTTCCATCCTTCAAACAAGACTTCGAGCCATCATCGCCGATTAGCGAAATATTCCTCCTTCGGTAATTTACAATTGCTCCATATCGATTAAGCCAATCGTCTCCGAGTATTAGGTCATCTCCTTGCATTTCTATCACAATTAGGTTTGAGAGCCATTTCTTACCCCCAAATAATACAGAAAATCTCTAGTCTCTAAGTTCCCAACAATCCTCTCTCCACTCGGTAAACCAACAACATAAGGTTCACAAGTATGAAAACCAGAAATATTCAAACGATTTACACAAGACAAAGAGATAAAAGAATGCGTAGCTCTGTACGAATAAAACGCTAATCGGTTGGGAAAGAATCGACAAGACTGATGCGACAGCAGATCCCGATCGTCTGTCCTTCTCATCTCATACAAAGCGTGGGGAACAGATCCGCACTCGATGCCCTTTTGGTCCCATTGTCCTCTCGCCTCGCCCACGGCCAAAATTTTGAGGCATCTCGAACACTTTGCTGCGTCTGTTGAATACTAGCTTCCTTCGAATCGGCCGTGATTTAACGGGTTCCTTTGTATTTGGTGGCGTCCTTGCGAACGCCGCACGGTGCCCTTCCCGTCCGCAGCCAAAGCATGTAATCGGGTGCGCAAACAATCGCGCCAAAGGTGGCCTGGGCGACTACAATTAAAACACTTCCTAGCCGTATCCGTCGTGGCCGACACCGATCCGTAATTCTTTCCGTTCTTGGATGGGTGCGGAGGTTTCTTGAAAGAAAAGAAGTCTGGGCCTTGCGGCCCACCGCTTTGTGCTCAGAAAGTACCGAGACTTTCTGCTTTCTTCGACTCCATAAACTTCTCCATTGCCGCTTCTTTAATTTCATACGCCAACGCCTTATCCTGGTATTGGCGGAGAGTGGTACATTCAAAACCGGACATGACCTCTGGATTTCTGGTTTCATTCTCATTTCAAAATGAATCATCATCTCTCGCATCTCTGCTCACCGATGTCGAACAAATGCTAATTGCCGATTAAACGCCTTGATCGTCTCTGGGATACGGGTTCATCCGATGGCCGAAAGCAGAAAAATTCTCGAATTTTGGCTTCCTCACGGGACGAGGGCACATCGAGCCTCCATCATCATTTTAAATTCCGCCCAATCGGCATCATGATCTACGGGTCGGATAGCTTCCCACCACTCGGATGCTTCTCCCGTCGAGAAATCTTGGGCAATAGGAGCTCTCCTGTCATTTGGGCAATTAATTCCAAGAAAATTTTCTCCAGTTCCTTCAACCAATGGTCCCAAGTGGGAGTCTCGGAAAAGCCGTCAAATTTGGGTGGTTGCATCTTTGCCACCTCTTGTAACCATCGGTCACCTCGATTTCCCATTTCGAATCCTTTGTTGTCCATCTCCTGGTGAATTCTGCCGCCACTTGCATTCGGTCCACGACTGTGCGAACCGAGTCATCTGTTCACGACTTGACGAAGGATTTCTCGTACACCAGTTTCCGGTTCGTTATTGATGGATTGCCGCGGCTCGCCCGAGCTATGACTAGCTCGATTAGAAGGCGACGCCTCCCTTTCAAAGATTCCTCCGTCTCGCGCCCACGACCGCGACCACGTCCACGTCCGCCTCTCAACATACTGTAAGTACAAGTACTTAATATACAGGAAACAACATTGTTCTAATGTTCAAGTATAAAGAGACATAACATGTAAAGAATGAGATAGAGTTTAGGAACTTACAACCACCGTTCGCATGAAGACGTAGGCAGTGCGGTGATGTCATTCACGGCCGGTTACCTCAAAAGACATAAATGACCCCTACTTTAACCCAACGGACAAGATATCCATAATCTTATCTCTGATACCATATTCTGTAACACCCCCGATATATTCAGGAATATTACAGCGCCGTAAATCCTTTACATAAGGATTTACAAGGCTGATTAAAAGAAAAGACAATAACAGATATTGCTTTAAGAAATTACTGAAGTAAAATACAACCGTCTGGTTCAAAAATCGAAATACAAATATCCAATGAAAATTTATTACATCATTAAAATCCCAACATTATAAACGGACGACGTACTCGAGTACTTATTGAAATATCCTACAAATAATGCATAGAAACCCTAGGAACATCACTTTGCACCCTCGTCGTCATGCATTTCCAAAGGGTTGTTTCCCGCTCTCCCGGATCCCGAACAAACAAAATGTTCACCCCCGAAGGGGTTAGCACAACGATGCTAGTACAAGTACAATAATCATACACGGTGATATAATCAACAATTATATCATACAAGTTTCTCCAACGAGAATATCCACAACACATATCATATCATAACAGCTTTCAACATACCGATGGTATTCCAACGATCCAACAAGACACACTATAGATTCCCATGATGATCCCATCGGACCAACACATGGTGGAACTACTGTCCAACGATCCAACAAGACACAAACTATAGATTCCCATGATGATTCCCGTCGGATCAACACATGGTGGACATATAATCACAACATATTTACACGATACAATCACATTGTCATAATATAAACATTTCTAATTAGAATACTTGCCTCGGTTCGAAGACAAGAACAATACTTCCACGAGAACGAAACGCTCGAAGGTTGTCCCTCTCGATCAATCACGTAGCAAAGTTCGAACCTTAAATAAGAGAAATAACATGGAATTCATCTTAGGTCGAACGAACATCTAACAATCCGAATTACGGTTGAGAGTCTATAAAACGAAATCTGTCTGACCTGAATAACGTACGTTAAACTTATTCGTTAGCGTACGTAAACTATGAAGTATAGCGTACGCTAAACATATATCAACAGTTCCTCTCTGGTCATTCGTCTGATAGTGTAACGTGCGTTACGTACCGAACGTAGCGTACGTTAACAACGTCATATAACGTACGTTAGTAACCAAACTTAACGTACGTTAATCATGCATGTCAGTTTCTCACTAGACGGATGACTGGCTCGATTAGTGACGAAGTATTACGAAATTCTTAGTGAGTAATCTAATATACCTTCAAATATATATCATACTCATGAATGATCTCCGGATTAATATCTTCAATTTCAAGGATACGGATATCATTGTAATACTATTTCCAATCTTGATCGAAATACTCATACAAGGTTCGGTTGGTCTAAGGTTGATGTAATTGATCTAATATCGTCATTAAATCCAGGCTTATACTGATGGCGAACTACTTATTCCATCTATGCAAGCAAGATTACAACTATGATGATTCTTTTCAAAATCCATTGGTAAAAGTGGAAATTGACACTCATTTACAATCAACATGACGATAACATTTGATACGGTTAATAATTCACTATCCTCATCTATGGCATAACCAGTTCAACTACGGTGTTCTACACCATAATAGTTCGATCATTATAGTTTAAATATGATACTAGGTCGCATACGTCGTCAAAGTGATCTACCGATCTTGGTAATGCAATCATATCGCCTTAATCAACATAACTTCAAGATTGGAAGTAGTATAACATACCTTAAGAGGAAGATAATATCGAGACTCTAAGTAAAAATCCAACTTCGGTTGCTTCAACGCCGACTCGTGATGATTTCTACTCCAAAGTCCAATATAAGTTGTCTTCAATGATCAAGTAGTGTCATACAAGCTCAATGATTCAAGAACTATTGATATAAAGGTGTTAAAAGAGGTCGGGAATCTTCTCGGGACGAATATGATGAAGTTTAGGAGCAAAAGGACGAGTTGAAATGAATTGGGTGCCGCTTCCTTTTATAACTTTCGAGTGTTACGACGCTGTGGCTACATCATAACGCACGTTATCGCCAAAATAGTTCACTGTCCTGATTTCAACTTCATTACGACGCTATACTAAACGCTGCATGACGTAACTCCTATAGTTTGCGACGCTACACAATGTTCATAACGTACGCTAAGCCGTTGACTTAAAGGTGTCCAGATTCATGCCGTGCGAATCCGAGGGTATCTTGGTCGAGCCCACCACCATGTACTCCATGTGCTAGCCGCCCACCCAATAATAGACCGCATTACGCACGCTACGCTTCATCCGTAGCGACGTTAATATTAACAGACATTACGACGTTAAGTTACACTCTTAACGTACGTTATCACGTATATGCATGGAGGAAATTTATATGTTGCCACACCCATGAATAAGGATACAAATACGATAATGATCATACTCCAATATCAATATCATCATTCCCAAAATAATACAGGGTTCAAAGTACAGATGAAATACACAGTAATAAATCCGGTTATTACATACGTAAGGCCGGTTACGTACGTAAGGCCCTGGCCGGTAACGTACGTAACATTTCTGGCATTTCCAGGCAGTGAGTTCGGCCATGGCCGGTTACGTACGTAAGCCATGTCCGGTTACGTACGTAACCCGGCCGGCAGTCAGCCTATTTAAGGCCTGCGGATGTTTTCTTCAGCCATTTCTTACTCGTTTTTCTTCTCTTCCGCGGTTGGAGCTTGGTTAATCATGGAGAGATGTTGTTGGACAATAAATCCATGAAGTTTTGGAGTTCATATCATCAATCAATCATCCCATAACCTCCTCCGATCTACCGAATCAAGGTTAGATTTCTAAAAATCTAGTTTTGGGGAATTTGGGTATTTTGGTTGATTTCGTCCGATTAATCCGATTTAACATAGGATTATGATGGATTGATGATTATTTAGATGTATTATATCATTTCCCTTGTTATTCCATGGTTGGATCGTATCGATTCGTTATTTGGGTCGAGTTCTTGACCGACGCCTCGAAATGTCTTAGAGGGGTTTTCGGGCGTTCTACGATTATTCTTCCTCGTATGATCGATGATTTATTGATTATATGTTGTTAGGGTCGAGTTTCTTGCGAAGAAACCGCTTCGAACCCTTCCGTTCGTCGTCGTCTTCCGTTCCGATAGCATCGGGCGTTTCGAAGCTTCCCCGTTGATCCATGTTTGTCGGGATACTTGCGTGCCGATTTCGAGGCAAGTACCTTGTCCATACTATTCTTGTTTTGTGAATATGATAATTGGTGATCATGTTGGTGTGTTTGTTTATTTGTTTGAAATGAGTTTTCAAAAGATTCGACTAGCCTCGTTAAAGGCTCACTTTCAAACGCGTGTGCTTTGTAAATTGTGGGTTGTAAGTGACTATGTGAATCCTGTGGATATGTTTGGTGTTGATGATGCACTTGGTATTTGCGTGTGGACGTATATTGTTTCATTTCGGTGCATTGTGGTTTGACGTGGTGTTTTGCTAAGTGTTTGATGCCTCTGGGTGAATTGTTTGGATATCCTTGGTGTGATATGTTATTTGTGCATGATTGATTCGCTAGCCAGCTCGGGTGGGTCCGACGGGATCACGGAGTGGGATTCGTGGCTTCGTCCCGGTCCTAGGCGACGTGTGGTGCTTGAGTATTTCGCTAGCCAGCTCGGGTGGGTCCGACGGGATCACGGAGTGGGATTTGTGGCTTCGACCCGGTCCTAGGCGATGTGAGTACTGTGTTTTGTGAATGTGTTTGCTCACCTCGGGAGGGTTCGACGGGACCACGGAGGGAATTCCAATGGCTTCGACCTGGGTTCACGAGTGAAACTTCACCGCTACGTGTGTATATTTTGTGATTGTTTTTCGCTCACCTCGGGAGGGTCCGATGGGATCACGGAGGGAATTCCATTGGCTTTGACCTGGATTCACGAGTGCGGTTGCTTATGTTTTGTGAATGTGTTTGCTCACCTCGGGAGGGTTCGACGGGGCCACGGAGGGAATTCCATTGGCTTCGACCTGGATTCACGAGTGAAACTTCACGGGTGCGTGTGTATTTTATGTCCGTCGAGGATGCATGACGTGGGTTTTTAACCTTGTGTATTATGGTTAGTTTTATTTGCGAAAACAAAACCTTTGGGCTGAGACCCCTGTTGATTTTGGAAAGATAGGATTTGATAATCCTAAATTGTTTTCTATTAAAACTCTCGATGGCATTTTAAACTATTTCATAAATTGTTTCCCTTTAATTGTGGTCTTTCGGTTTTGGAATGTTTTACCCAAACTCCTGCCTCGGGAAATACTTTTCGTTACTTTTGGATTTTTGAGGATTCCTGGTTATTGTTATTCGTGGAATGTGAATTGTATGGCTCGTATTTTTGCACTTGTACTTGCACTAGCAAAACAGTGGAGTTTTGCTAACCCCCGAGTATTCGGGGGGTGGATGTCTATTTTTGCATTCAGGTTTTGGAGCATAACATAGGGTCGGCACGAAGGATGATGAAAGATGAACGATACTAATCACACGAGGATCCGTTGATGTCGTATTGGTCTAGTTGTATTTTCTTTCCGCTGCAGTATCTTTTCCCCGTTGTACGGGAGTTTATTGTATTTTGACCCCTGCGTGGGTATGTGTTTGGGTTTGAGTTGTATGTTATTATTAAAAGACCAAATCGGTCTACTGACTCATTTTAGCCTTAAAAGGCGATGTTTAGATGTTTGATTTTAGTTATTAGCCTGGTAGATCCTCGAGGAGAGGGTCTACGACGTGTAATATCCCTGAGTGGATTGGGGGTGTTACAGGTTGGGGAAGAAACAAGCAACTCCAATGGCGGAGAAGACGGCGCAAAAGGCTGCAATAGGATTGATTGGTGGAAAAAATAGGAGAAATAAAAAAGTGGGTGTAAATTTGAGGAAAAAAATAGAAAGTGTCAAATTTTAAGTGATCCTCTTTAATACGTGATCTGGTGAACGCGATTTTTGATTAATTGTTTATTGTTTTAACTCAAATTTAAAGTTATGATCGATTGTAGGGTTTTGCGGTGAGTGCTCTAAGCCCTTGCGGATGAATTCTCTGACTTATGATGTTTTTTGACAAAAAAAAAATCACCACTTGTCACTTTAATGCAAAAAACAAGTGCATGCGGTGGTAAGTTTAAAGGTTCTCTATGTAGAAAATTTGGAGGAGCGTTTAAGACTTAAGGTTCCGTAGGTAAAGTAAATAAATAAATAAATGAATGGTGTTGTCAAAATGTTTAAAGTATCTAAAAGACAAAATTGTCCACAAAACTTTCAAGGTTAGGAAGGGAATTTAATCGCTATATTGAATATAAATGTTTAGGCGTGAATTTAGGGATTAGAGTAAAATATATTTTCCTCATGGAAGAGTTACATAATTTATTTAGGACAAATATATTTTAATAAGTGGTTTGATAAGATAATCTAAGGCTATTGATAGTATTTTTTCCAATAAAATAATAATAATATTAATTGTGCGGAACTTGTGTCAAGTGTGAGAGAATGGTTTGATCATACTTTTGCAAAGCCACGAAAACATGAGTTTTCATTATTCTGATTAGTGAAAATATTTTCTTTTTCCTTCATGAAATTCTACTTTTCTAATGTTCCACACTCGGGAAAAGTGTTTAGTAATGTTTTTTCTCTTATGTATGGGCACTTATATGTGACACTTTTCTCAGGGATGTCTTTTAGTTTCGGAACGTTGAGAATTAGAATATTCCAATCTTAATCTAAATACAGGAATTAGATTTTACTTTGGCTCCATTTTGGTTTTAAATTTTTCAAACTTAAATTCAGATCATATTTTGTGTTTGATCCGGATCGGAGAAAAATATTCATTTAGCGAAATTATTCATTTATCAAAAGAAAATTTGAACATATTATAAAGAGTTGGGACCGGAGAAACTTACTCATTTGGCGAGGTTATTCGTTTATCGGACATTCATTTACCGAGGTTTAACTGTAAAAACATGATGCGACAAGCTGACTCTAAGGTGGGGGCGTTTTTGCTCCCTCTGATTTCAAATTTCAAATTATTTTTATTATATCTATTATATTTAGTATATATTATATATTATATAGTAAAGGGCTGCGGGGGGTCTGGGCCGATTTGTGTGTTGGACTCGATCGGATTATCGAATAGATTGGGTTGTGTCATAGTTTGAGTTGGGCTGAATTTTTTATTGAACGAGGTTTGACTAAGCTTGGATTGAAGATATTCAATCAAGTTACAACTTATTATATTAGTGGGTTTGGTCGAGATTCGGTCCAGTTCAACCAAGAGGCGCAAGAGTTAAAAAAAATTTGCCTGGTCCAACTGGGCTGGGCCAACCCCACTTATTGACCACCTCTACCCATGTATATGCGTTGATTTCTTTTTTCCTTTTTTTATTTAATAAAATTCTTCTACTGCTTCTTTATGAATTGAATATAACACAATATTTTTTTGTGAAATGTAAATATCAGTAAAGTTGGTAGTTAGATCACCAAATATTCCAACCTTCTCTTTCAACACCAACTACCTTATAACTCTATCTTAAATTCATTATCAATGGGAATCGAATCCGGGCCTTCCAGAAAGGGAAGGACCCCGTGGCCAATGGGCTAAGCCCACTCGTTAATATAACACAATATTAAAAGCGATATGTCATATCGTGTAACATAAAAGATACTATCTTTGTCCAATTCAAAATTTTATATTTACTTGTTTTTTTTGGTCTTTTTAGAAGCTTTATCTTTATCACATTTACACGGTCAAATTTGTTACTATTATTTTTTATTTTCTAAGTTCCACCATATATTACCATCATTACTTATACTCCGCCAAACTTTCAATGGGACTAAGGAAATAATTACATAATTTTAAGTAAGTAGTATGAGAACTCGTGTTTCCTGCTGTGTCGTGCCTTATCTCGCAATTTGTCTCTATAAGATTCTGTTGTTTTGGGTTTAATTTCAGCACATCCCAGTTCAATTCGATTCACTTTCAGCAAAATTCAGTTCAGTTCAGTTCAACAAAATTCTCTTCAGCTCTGATCAGTTCAATTTGTTCAGTTTAGCTTTAAAATCAATATTATTAATTACTACTATTATTATTATTTTTCTTATCAATAATATTATATATAATAATAATAATTATTATTGTTTTATTTATATATTATTATTATTTATGTTACCAATAAATATATATAATTATTATTGTAATAGTTTTATTTTATTATTATTATTATTACTATTCTTATAATATAAATAATAATAATTGTTATTATATATATTATTTTCTAATAAGATTAATCACTAGGAGTACCATCATTGATATTAATTAATATTACCAATAATATTAAATAAATTTATTATTAACACTAATCTAATTATTATTATTATTATTATTTTTTGTTATTGCAATAAAAATAATTAATATTGCACATATTGCTATATAATTTTATTATTATTAGTTATTATTATTAATAATATTAATATTATCAATATTATTATATATTATTTGTAGTATTATTAATATTTTTATTACTATTATCATCAATATTATTCGATATCATTACTATCAATAGTAATATACAAAATTTATAGTATTATTAATATTATTATGATTATTATTTTTATTTTTGGTTTTATATAACTAATTTTCTTGCTGTTGTTTATATTGTTATGCGATATTATTATTCTTTATATTAATATTATCAATAATATTGTATATAATTTGTCATTATTGCAATATATATTATTATTGTTGATGTTATATATATATATATATTGTCTTCTATATTATTAATTATTACTATTATTACTAGGCAAAATTACCAATTAGGGCATAAACTTTCCCAGATTTTGCACTTATGATAATAGGGCTGGCAATTTCCGACACGACACGATAATCTGACACGAACACGCACAAAATTAATGGGTTAGTGTTTGCCCTTACCGTGTTCATGTCCTTATCGTGTCGACACGATAAGGACACACTAATTTTGTGTCGTGTTCGTGTCGTGTTCGTGTAACAAGATAACTTTCGTGTTCGTATCGTGTTCGTGTAACCCGATAATATTTATATATTTTTTTGCATTAATTTTATTATTATTTAAAATATTCTAAGTTTATTTTCTAATTTATATATTTAAATTTATCGATTCGTGTCGTATCGTGTCGTTATCGTGTAGTGTCAACACGAAAAATATCATGTCATATCGTGTTCGTGTCGTGTTCGTGTCATGTCCGTGTTTCAACCTTTCGTGTCGTGTTCGTGTTCGTGTCGGGCATATACTTAACGGCTCGTGTTTGTGTTTGGCCTTATCGTGTCGTGTCGTTACCGTGTCGACCCGATAACGACCCGACACGCACGAATTGCCAGCCCTATATGCTAACAAACTTTTTTTGTATCATTTAGGAGTATGAACTTGTTGTCGTCCAACCAAGTTAGGGTATCCGTGAATTTCTGTCAGTTAATGTTAACGGACTTGCTGACCTGTCTGTTAATGTGATACGTGTCACCTTCTGATTGGTCCACGTGTCTCCGACTGGCCTTCATCGTCTCCGGTCAAATTCTCCAACGAAGACGAGCTTTTTCCGGCCATTTTTTCTTTTTATCCATTTTTTACGGCCCATTTTTTTCATCCCATTCTTTCTGGCCACCCTTTTTTTCCGGTCAAGTTTTTTCCCGGACACCCTTTTTTTTCGGCCAAGTACCTCCATATATATATATATATATATATATATATATATATATATATATATATATATATATATATAAGTTTTGACGGATCGAGGTCATAAAAGAAAGGCAAAACTGTAACACCCCGAGATATCCAAGGTATATTACAGTGCCGTGGACCCCTACATGGGACCCACCAGGATAGACACGAATTACCACAGTAAAAACACACATCATCCAGATGAAAATCAAATAACACGCCTGGTACAACCGGCGGAAAATCAATACCGACAAACATACATAACTTCAACGAATACAAATCCCAACCCGAAGGGAAAAGCCTAACTACTCGCGAGTATAATCTATAAGTTTATAAAGCAGAAAACAACCATATCGAAAAGAACAACGTAAATAAAAAGACTCAAATGCACATGTCAACGACCCTGGCCGTCATCCTCGTACTGTCATAGCGCCCGCTCGTCCGGCTGAACATAACCTGAAATCCATAACAAGAATTTCCCCAAAACGGGTCCCCAAAGGGGTTAGCAATTACGCTAGTTCAAGTAATCAAAGCAAACCATTCTCTTACACATTTCATAGTACGATGCACCAAATTCATTTCAAAACCAAAACTAGACATGTCTTTTTCGGAAACAAACAGTCAATCAATTTTGCCTTGGGAACAGGGCTATACCATTGATCCCGCTTGATGCCTCTAAGGACCCTCTCGAGCTGGCCATATCATAAAACAAAGCACGCACGCGCATCGCCTTGGGAACAGGGCTATACCATTGATCCCGCTCGAGGCCTCTAAGGACCCTCCCGAGTCAAGAAGGAAACAAACTCGTGAATCCAGGGCTATACCATTGGATTCCCTCGAGGCCCCGTCGGACCCTCCCGAGGTGAGAAAAGCACACATAATATACTTCACCATTTCATGTTAAGCATAAAGGTTTCTAAAAATACTTGTCTTGAATAATTGACGATGCAACGTACGGAAAGGAAAATCACCGACGAACGCTAGGACCCAACGAAACCGACCTAACTGTAACACCCCCAGAATTAAACTGGAATATTACACGCCGCAGACCCTCTCAGTGAGGATCCACCAGGCTAGAGATCGAAACAACATATTACATTACATACCGACGTGGCAAAATCACGAATCGTTAGACCGATTTGGTCTTTCATCACTGACTTACAAATCAAAATACATAATCCCAACCAGACTCATACCCACACAAGGGTTAAAATACTTTAAAACAACAAACAATATGACAGCGGAAAAGACAATACAATGGACTCCGACTAACTGAACCCAAAACTGGCCTTCATGTGATTAGTATCATTCGTCTTTCATCATCCCTCGTACCGATCCTGTGACTTGCTCCCGAAAACATGCATGTACCTGGATACAATACAGATATCCACCCCCCGATTACTCGGGGATTAGCAAAACTCTACTGTTTCGCTAGTTCAAGTATAAAGTAAAAATATGAGCCATACATAACACATTCCGAGAATACGATAATTTAAATAATCCGCAACTCAACCAAGACAAAAGACTTCCTGAGATTTCTCATTTAAATAATATAGTTCAAACCGTAAACGTATAAATGAAACGAGTGGTCATTTTGAAGATCAATTCAAGATCTCGGGAGTTTTGAAAAATATTAGTAATTGAATAATTCTCAACTTATCGAAAACCACTTAGGGTCACAGCCCAGAGCTTATTATCCAAAATACAAATCCGATAACAAAACGCAGGGTCCACGACCCAACCGACTCGTTTCAAATCATCACCACAGACAATTACACACCACACATTACACTTATGCCATTCTAGCTAGCCAAACAGAAAGACTTAATATAATGTCTCACGACTCCAAGCATAAGGCATTGTGATACTCCGGACATATCACAATTAATCGGCAGTACAAACACTCTGGCAATTCTCGCGCAAGACCACTCGGCCAAGTCCCTGTGCGCCCCATCGAGCGACCCCAGGTGAGAATGCCCACTGGAAAGTAACTCTCGCGCAAGACCACACGGCCAAGTCCCTGTGGGCCCCATCGAGCCAATCCCTAGGTGAGAGTACCCGAGAACAACCTTACAACTCTCATTAGATCATATTTCCAAAAACACAAACCACGAGAGTCAAACACAGTATATATAGTCGAGGTACTGCTAGAATGGCCAAATTATCCAACACATATTCACGACCCAGAACTATAACAATCTACACGGAAGCACAATATCTCAACAGCACCAAAACGACCCAACCAATATCACACAAACTCACATATTTGTCGATAACCACGTGACTCCACGCACACATTTTAACAAAGAATTGAACTTTACATTCACCGACGACATAATCCTATATAATGACATCATACGAAAGTAAGACGATCCTATACTCAACACTAGCACACATATTCAATTAAGCATATTAATTCCCGAAACACACGGGTCACCTTTAAGAAAACCATGATGGTAATATACCGATTCTTTTCAAAAATGGTTATAAATATTTATTTAGCACATATCGACGATTAGCAACCATTATATCCACAAAACACGTAATGTATGGGCAAGATACTTGCCTCGACAATCGATATCGGACACTCCGAAGAACACGGCTCAACCGGGAAACCTCGAACACCTACAATTCTCCGGCGAAGACAAGGAATACACCCTCGATCGGAAAGCTTAATGAAAACGACGAACGGAAGAGTTCCGACTCGAGTTCTTTGCGATAAATCTGACCCTAACATCATACCATCAATAAATTAACGATCGTAATAGGAAGAATAATCGTAGAACGCCCGAATCCCCTTTGTGACATTTTATCGAACATCTTCAAGGCTTCGGTTGGGAACTCAACAAAACGACGAATCAAACCATGGAACAACGATAGAATCGGTAGAATACAACTTAACAATCATCAATCCATCACTATTCTAAGTTATTTCGGATTAAACGGACAAAATCAAGTAAAACCCCCAGTTTACCCAAAAGTAGGATTTTAGGAAAACTTACCTTGATTCAATCGATCAGAGCAAGTTATGGAAGGATTAATCGATGATATGGACTCAGTAATTTCGTGTTTTGATAGATTAACAACATGTCTTTGGTTTCCCTAAGACTTGGCTACGGAAGGATTGAAAACTAAATGGGGAAAATGAGTGAAACCCGACTGCTGTGCCATATTTATACCTGTGCGGAACACGGCGCAACAAACAGCCCAACCAGCGCCGTGTTTACCGCCATGCTGCGGGTCAGTGTGCGACCTGACCGATACGGCGCAACACCCGGTGCAAGACACCTGCGCGTGTGTCTCGACCGTATCCGACACGGCGCATCACCCGGTGCAAATCTTGCGCGGGTTCTCGGCCGTGTCTCGGCAGACTTGCTAGTCTTGGCCGACCCGGCACAGGACACGGCGCTCGGCAGAGCCGTTTTCACCGCCATTTCGTACACGTCCGGCCAGCAAACCTTCGGTTGCAAAACGATTCCGACACAAACCGAAAATTACGATAGGACCATAACAACGATCCGAAAGAAGACGAATAATAACAAAACAGGACATACGATTAGCTTGACTTACGAAACGAAAAGTCGTACTCGACGAATATCACAACCCGGTCTATCATGCCGGACCAAGAAATCGTCCACAAAACAAAATGACCGGCATAAGCAACAAAATTAAAAAATAACCAGAACCGAGAATCTCGGGTGTTACATTCTACCCTACTAAAAATAAGTTTCGTCCCGAAACTTAAAAAAAATGCAAGGCGACTCTAGGTAACACACGTTATCTGATACTGACAGCGCACAAGAGCTCCATGCAGTACAGAGCTATTGCGGACCGATTCAATACGCAAGAGTGTTTACGAAAAGCAACGAACCTGAACCACAACGGTTGATAAACCCGAGCAATACAACAATCAAAACACAAGTCCAACGTTGAACAAGAATGTAATTCCAATAACCTCGAATGTTTGGAAGATCAAATACGAAGACAATTTCCCAACACTTATGGAAATTACGAAGTGGCCCAGATGTTCGATAATCATGATTACGAGATCAAAAAATAATGGTTGGTCAACGACGAACGAATAGCAATGATCGAACAACAATGATCAACTCTGAAGTTCACACCTTAAATCAAGACATCAATAAACTCGTAGGAACCATGAGGTGTTAATTCCGCACACGATTCACAGGAAATCAATCTGAGTCGATACGGTCGAACGAAGCGGAAGCGAAAAAAATGGGTATTACATCATATCACCTTTAAAATAGGTTTCGTCCCCAAAACCTAAACATCGAGAATGAAGTGCTGGAATAGCAACCTTCCCGGCCATATCCTATTGGTCCCGCATCTGATCTCCATGACCAACTGTACCGTGGTCACGACCGCGTCCTCTGTCCCTCGGCATACGAAGTGGATTCTCACTCGATACGATGGCACAACTTCGCAAAAATAATATGCTAAAGTACCAACTCAGCACGACATATCACATAAGGTAACTAATAACAACTCGATAAGAAAATCCACGAGGTATTCTTTTAAATGATATCATTTGAAAATCGTTGAATTTGTGTGCTATTCAAAGTAAAACTTTAAAAATATTTTTGGTACCTCGGGTTGCTTCATCAAAACTTGTGAACAACAGACTTTAACTGTCCCATTTTGAAATCATTTGCAAAACAATATTTTATGTGTAACCGGCATTGTCAAAATCACCACGCCACTGCACACTGGCATCACGTTAATAACAGACAAGGTAACCACGCAAGGTCATCAAACCATTCGTACATACTTTAATCAATACAGGAAACTTTCCCAAATCCGAGTTTGAAGTTTACATCGAGTGAAATTTTTTCATCTTTCACTATATATTTTGAAACTAAAAATCGTATTGGTTTTTTGAAATAAAATATTTTTATGGTGTGAAAGATTTTTTGAAAATCATGTACTCGAATTATTTGAAAATACAACATGTTAAAATCATTTTCGAAATTCCTCCCAACACTACATGAAAATCAACGACGGTAACATTTTACAAAATGTCTACATATACTTTAAAACAACTCTTTCAAATACCGTCGAGGTTTTATTTGATAATCCGAGGCCGGCTCGCCAATTCCAAATAATTTTCAAAGTGCACACGGAGCCGCCGATTAATCGAACCGTCAAAACTTTGTGAAATTTACAGGAAAGTGTTTTTGAACACACACACATACACAGCAAACATAATTTATCAATTCATCAAACACAATCAAATATCACCTAGCAATACGAAAGGTCATAACACACATTCACGCACAACGGTTGTTATCACTAGACACCACGCATAAAATGCGGTTCCATAGCCTCTGCCCAGGCTGATTAGCGCCCGATACAACAAGATTAGTGTACGTTACTCCTGCCAAATTAGCGAGCGCTAGCCTCATACTTAGCGTGCGCTAACTAATTCAGCAACATATTGCGAACATATATACGCCATTAGTAGAACCGAAGGTTACAAATAGACAACAACAACAACATACAAATCTAAATACCACCAATTCACATAATTACAACATCTCACAAGCAACCATCAAAAGACAAATGTCATTCAAAACCGAAATTCCACCTCTCAATAAAGAGGACTATCTCAACATATACATACCGACCGACTCAACATTCACATCACTATTTTAATCATAAAACTGGCACCACTGCCCAACAACGAGAGCATCATCATGTTTGGAAAATTTATAATATGAGATGAAAATGAAACATCGGTAATTTGAAGTGTCAAAAATTTCGACCTTGAAGTCATCATACGAAAATCAAAAAATTTCCTCCCTTGGTGGATATTTTAAAAATTTACGACTCCCCGAAAGCCTTTCGAAAACTTAAAATTCCAAGATTGTTACTCTTGCAAGAAAAATAGTTTATACGAAGATACATTTAGCAACATTATTCTCCATTCTAGCACAAGACGGGAAACAGCAAATATATGTCACTTACTCACGATGCACCTTTAAATACTACTACATAACATAGAATCACACAGGCTCGTATAGCTCGTGGTACAACATGTAGTAGGGAGACTTACATCCACATATCACACGAAGATGATGGCTGCACCTTGATACTAATCACGACCGACATCCCAGACGACGCATCGCGACACGACATCAGTCAGACTCAATCTGACAAGACAAGACCCAACAATACATGACTGGACCCGACAGCCTAGGTTTCCGCAACCTAAGCTCTGATACCATAAATGTAACACCCCCAAAATCAAACCGGGAATATTACACGCCGCAGACCCTCTCTGTGAGGATTCACCAGGCTAGACATTGAAACAACACATTACATTACATATCGACGTGGCCAAATCACGAATCGTTAGACCGATTTGGTCTTTCATCACTGACTTACAAATCAAAATACATAATTCCATCCAGACTCATACCCACGCAAGGGTAAAATACTTTAAAACAACAAACAATATGTCGCAGAAAATACAATACAATGGACTCTCACTAACTGAACCCAAAACTGGCCTTCGTGTGATAAGTATCATTCATCTTTCATCATCCCTCATACCGATCCTGTGACTTGTTCCCAAAAACCTGCATGTACCTGGACACAATACATATATCCACCCCCCGATTACTCGGGGGTTAGTAAAACTCCACTGTTTCGCTAGTGCAAGTATAAAGTACAAATACGAGCCATACACAACACATTCCGAGAATACGATAATTGAAATAATCCGCAACTCATCCAAGACAAAAGACTTCCCAAGATTTCTCATTTAAATAAAATAGTTCAAACCGTAAGCGTATAAGTGGTCATTTTGAAGATCAATTCAAGATCTCGGGAGTTTTGAAAAACATTAGTAATTGAATAATTCTCAACTTATCGAAAACCACTTAGGGTCACAGCCCAGAGCTTATTTTCCAAAATACAAATCCGATAACAAAACACAGGGTCCACGACCCAACCGACTCGTTTCAAATCATTACCACAGACAATTACACACCACACATTACACTTATGCCATTCTAGTCAAACACCAAGACTTAATATAATACCTCACGACTCCAAGCACAAGGCATTGTGATACTCCGGACATATCATAATTAATCAACAGTACAAACACTGGCAATTCTCGCACAAGACCACTCGGCCAAGTCCCTGTGCGCCCCGTTCAGCGACCCCAGGTGAGAATGCCAACTCGAAAGTAACTCTCGTGCAAGACCACATGGCCAAGTCCCTGTGGGCCCCGTCGAGCCAATCCCGAGGGGAGAGTACCCGAGAAGAACCTTACAACTCTCATTAGATCACATTTCCAAAAACACAAACCACGAGAGTCAAACACCGTATATATAGTCGATGTATTGCTAGAATGGCCAAATTATCCTACATATATTCACGACCCAGAACTATAGCAATCTACACGGAAGCACAATATCTCAACAGCACCGAAATGACCCAACCAATATCACACAAACTCACATATTCGTCGATAACCCCGTGACTCCACGCACACATTTTAACAAAGAATTGAACTTTACATTCACTGACGACATAATCCTACATAATGACATCATACGAAAGTAAGACGATCCTATACTCAACACTAGCACGCATATTCAATTAAGCATATTAATTCCCGAAACATACGGGTTACTTTTAAGAAAACCATGATGGTAAATACACCGATTCTTTTCGAAACTGGTTATAAATATTTATTTAGCACATATCGACGATTAGAAACCATTATATCCACAAAACACGTAATGTATGGGCAAGATACTTGCCTCGACAACCGATACCGGACACTCCGAAGAACACCGCTCAACCGGGAAACCCCGAACACCTGCAATTCT
Organism: Orobanche coerulescens; assembly: GCA_033398695.1. Lineage (NCBI taxonomy): Eukaryota > Viridiplantae > Streptophyta > Magnoliopsida > Lamiales > Orobanchaceae > Orobanche > Orobanche coerulescens. The sequence continues at coordinate 180,887,320 of CM065809.1, forward strand.
CCGGCGAAGACAAGGAATACACCCTCGATCGGAAAGCTTGAAGTAAACGGCGAACGGAAGAGTTCCGACTCGAGTTATTTGCGAGGAATCTGACCCTAACACCATACCATCAATAAATTAACGATCGTAATAGGAAGAATAGTCGTAGAACGCCCGAATCCCCTTTGTGACATTTTATCGAACACCTTCAAGGCTTCAATTAGGAACTCAACAAAACGCCGAATCAAACCACGGAACAACGATAGAATTGGTAGAATACAACTTAACAATCATCAATCCATCACTATTCTAAGTTATTTCGGATTAAACGGACAAAATCAAGTAAAGCCCCCAATTTACCCAAAAGTAGGATTTTAGGAAAACTTACCTTGATTCAATCGATCGGAGCAAGTTATGGAAGGATTAATCGATGATATAGACTCAGTAATTTCGTGTTTTGATAGATTAACAACATGTCTTTGGTTTCCCCAAGACTTGGCTGCGGAAGGATTGAAATCGAAATGGGAAAAATGAGTGAAACCCGACTGCTCTGCCATATTTATACCTGTGCGGAACACAGCGCAACAAACGGCCCAACCAGAGCTGTGTTTACCACCGTGTTGCGGGTCAGTGCGCGACCTGACCGATACAGCGCAACACCCGACGCAAGACACTTGCGCGTGTGTCTCGGCCGTATCCGACACGGCGCATCACCCGGTGCAAATCTTGCGCGGGTTCTCGGCCATGTCTCGGCAGACTTGCTAGTCCTGGACGACCCAGCGCAGGACACGGCGCTCGGCAGTGTCGTTTTCACCGCCATTTCGTACAGGTCCGGCCAGAAAACCTCCGGTTGCAAAACGATTCCGACACAAATCGAAAATTACGATAGGACCACAACAATGATCCGAAAGAAGACGAATAATAACAAAAAAGGACATACGATTAGCTCGACTTACGAAATGAAAAGTCGTACCTGACGAATATCACAACCCGGTCTATCATGCTGGACCAAGAAATCGTCCACAAAACAAAATGACCGGCACAACCGGCAAAATTCAAAAATAACCGGAACCGAGAATCTCGGGTATTACACTAACGATTTGAAGAATACGATCACAACTATTTCCAAATGAATACGGAAAAGGAATACACCCGAAAACCCGCCTACGATTCATGTATATTCGTATAAGAACAACAACGAGGGCGGACCACAATCAAATCCTCTCGATTACGAAAATACCACGAAATATACCATGAATACATAGGAAAACCAAGAATACCAACAAGATCAATCATATTCATCACCAATTAATCAACAATACGGAATGAATCGAACAATAAAACCGAAAACCCCTAATTTACCCAAAAGTAGGGTTCTTAGAAGATTTACCTTGATTCAGACGGAGGAAGACGATTACGATGAGGATAAACTACACTAGGAACACAATACTTTATTTCCCAACGATTTCCACGGGCAAAACTTGAAGAATCACTCAAAACCTCACTTGGATCGTAGCTCTGGGTCGGAGGAGAAGAAATGAAAGAAATGCCGAAATGAAGGTCAACCCCCGGTTTATAAAGCGTGGGCTTCCGTTACGTACGTTACATAAGCTGGTTAATGTACGTAATGCTCATTACGTACGTTAACACTCAAGTATTAGCGTACGTAATGGTTGGGCAGAACAGTCTGCCCCAAAACGCTGAGGTCGCTAGCGTACGCTACATCAGACGGCTAGCGTACGCTACAAAAGGTTTACGTACGTAACATCAACGCCTTTACGTACATAAGGATCTGGGCAAAACTGGGCAGACTCACTGTCCAACAACGCTGGGTTCGATAGCGTACGCTACGCCGGATAGTTTAGCGTACGCTACGTAATAGGAGTCGACGTACGTAATGGTTCAGACAGAACAATCTGTCCAATCTGCTGAAGGCCATAACGTACGTTAGAGATGAGCTATAACGTACGTTATGAAGGTGCCGATAGCGCACGCAAGAAAGCATGGATAACGCACATTATGCATGCAGCAGTTCAACACTACTGAACGAAGTTAGCTGCATCGGGCGGTCCGAAAACGAGACGTAACACAATGACAGATTCCATAAGTGTAAACACGAAATAATCATGACAACGAAGCTAAGCGCTGAAGGAAAATACAATTCCGACTACCGAGGAATCCGAGAAACGACAAGGAAAGTAAAATTCCCTAAACTTATAGGAAATTACAAAACGGCCCAAACATCCCAAAATCACGATACGATGTCGGATCAATAAACCGAAACTCACAACACGAACAACTCAACCATACGAACTCGTGCAACCAAAGAAATTACAAAATCGAACGGGTTCTACGAGAATCGAATGTCCATGCAACAATACATGACATAATACGGAATAATATCAAAACATATCCGAAACTCGTCCAAATGGAGAAACTCCAAGAATAAAATAGATTCAAAATATCGAAAGAGTTACAAAAGAGTTGCTAAAAACGAAAAATACACCAAAAATGAGAATACCGAAAAAGAAAAATGCGGATATTACATTCTACCGCTCTAAAAATAAGTTTCGTCCCAAAACTTAAGAAACAAACAACTCGGGGTACCTAGCACGCATGCTATCTTCGATTTCCAAAGTTGCCTCCTCGACACCATGCCTCGACCACTGCACTTTGACCAAAGGAATGGTCTTATGCCTCAATCGCTTCTCACGGTGCTCCAAAATCTTTAGGGGATGCTCCTCAAAGGTAATATCCTCGGAAACATCAATCTCACCATAGTCGATGACGTGACTAGGATCCGAAACATATTTCCTCAGCTGGGAAACATGGAAAACGCTATGAACGTGACTCAAGGCTGGAGGTAGTGCCAAATGGTATGCCAACTCAACGACTCGCTCGAGAATCTCAAAGGACCCAATAAACCTCGGACTCAACTTTCCCTTCTTCCAGAAGCGGAAAACTCCTCTCGTCGGCGACACCTTTAGCAAAACGTGGTATCACACCTCGAACTCTAAAGGTCGACGACGGACGATGGCATATGACTTCTGTCGACTCTCAGCAGTCAATATCCGTTCCCGAATCAATTCCACCTTCCGCCTCGTCTCTAAAGCGATATCCGATTCGCTCCCAACCAAATTGGACGCCTCATTCCAACAAATCGGCGATCGACATCGCCGCCCATAAAAGTGCCTCATACAGTGCCATCCGAATTGACGCGTGCCAACTATTTTTGTACGTGAATTCGATCAATGGCAAATGCTCTTCCCAGTCACTGCTCCAGTCGAGAGCACAAGCACGTAACATATCCTCGAATGTCTGGATAGTGCACTCAAACTGTCCATCTGACTGAGGATGAAAAGAGGTACTCAAACGCAAACGAGTACCCAATGCCTTATGCACCGCCTGCCAAAAATGCGATACAAAACGGCCATCCCGATCCGAAACAATAGACTTCGGGGTACCGTGAAGCCTCACAATCTGCACAATAAACACACGAGCTAACTTTTCCGGGCCCTAAGTATCCTTGATGCCCAGAAAATGTGCTGACTTGGTCAGACGATCAACAATCACCCAAACCATATTCATGCCCGATCTCGATCTCGGCAAACTCGTAATGAAGTCCATCGATATATCTTCCCATTTCCATTCCGGAACGGGAAGTGACTGCAATAACCCGGCCGGTCGCTGATGCTCGATTTTGACCTGCTGACAAGTCAAATATCTCGCTACAAATTGTGCGACCTCTTCCTTCATGTCATTCCACCAGAAATTCCTCCTTAGGTCCTTGTACATCTTACTCGAACCCGGATGAACGGAGTAAGGCGTAGCATGGGCCTCACGCAAAATACTCTGCCTCAATTCCGAGTCATTCGGCACACACAAACAACTCTGAAATCTCAATACCCCATCTTCATGAATCACAACCCCATGAGACTTTCCCTTAAGAACATTCTCTCGGATTTGAATAATCATCGAATCTTCCAGCTGCTTCAGTTTAATTTCATCGATCAGAGATGACGAAATCTCTAAAGCATAAAGTTGCCCTATGGCTCCAGGCAACAAAATCTCAACACTCAACTCAATAAAATCCCGCTGAAGCTCAGATTGAGATGTAAGGATCTCAAGCGTTCGTAACGCAACCGGTTTCCGACTCAAGGCGTCGGCTACGACGTTCGCCTTGCCCGGATGATAAAGGATTTCGAGATCATAATCCTTAATCAACTCTAACCACCTCCTCTGCCTCATATTCAACTCCAGCTGAGTAAATATGTATTTCAGACTTTTATGATCGGTAAAAATCTGACATGCAGAGCCAAAAAGATAGTGACGCCAAATTTTGAGCGTAAAAACAACTGCCGCTAACTCCAAATCGTGAGTATGGTAGTTAAGATCATACGGCCTCAACTGTCTCGACGCAAACGCAATAGTCTTTCCGTGCTGCATCAACACGCACCCAAGACCCTGACCCGAAGCATCGCTATAAACGGCGAAACCCTCGTTGCGACATGGCAACGCCAAAATCGGGGCTGAAGTCAAACGCCTCTTCAGCTCCTCAAAACTCGACTGCCTCTCGTCATTCCAGACGAACTTCTCGGACTTATGGAGCAACTGTGTAAGTAGCCGAGCTAGTTTCGAGAAACCCTCGACAAACCTACGGTAGTAGCCAGCTAAACCCAAGAAACTGTTGGAATATAAAACGCAGCGGAAGCAAGTTGGTGGTGAGAATTTAATAAAAGGTTTTATAAACTAACCAACGCGAAAACCGGATATATTTAGGCTTGCCAACTAATTAACTAAACAGACTAATAAACAATTAAATAAATATATTTATGCATGGGAGTCGGTAATTTTTACCTTTGACGCGAAGTGGTAGAAAAATCTCTTTTGGTCGATTTATGTCTTCTTCGTGTTCCTCTCCGATCTTCTTGTATTTCTACCTAAAGATCTTCTAGAGTATATCCCGCCTACGTCCGGATGTCGTGTGGGCAACAATCTACCGGACTAAACTTCAACAGCAAGGATCGGTCGAACCACTATATTTCCAAGAAATTCCTTACGAATTTTTCCTCTCTATTTTTCTGAATATTTATGTATTTTAGAAAAATATTGTGTTAGCTAAATTGTGGAATCCAAGACACAAGTCAAGATCCACAATTAAACACACAAGGAAAAATCGAAATTCTTGAGCAAAATTAAAGCATAAAATCGGCCACCCTTGTATCTCTATTTTTAGGTGTTTTGGGCTACTATAGGGACCTTAAAGAGGATATGGTAAGGACTCACAATAGATATATTCCTTCCATTATTAGGACTCTTCCTAATATGAAGACTCTATTAATATCAACTTAGTCCACTAATAAGTTAATATTGCACTTCCTACCAAAATTCCAAATTACGAAATTGGGCTCCTTTTTGAATTAATTATTTCCCGTGTTTAAGATATTCCATGTCCATTAATTAATTTAAGCTACTGACAGCTTTTAATTAATTAATGTGTTATACATGAGTATACCACTCGACCTTTATTATTATATCGGAAAATTAATTCCACCTGCAGGGTTTAATATAATAATCCTTTCGAGTGCCTCAAGGGACATGATCAACCCGACTGGTCGGGACACGATTTCTAGTTATAATATTAATTATCATATAGATAATAATATTGCCCAAGATATCGAGCATATTGAGTCAATCATTGTAGTTCTCACCCATGATAAATCAAAGCAATAAATATTAAATATATATAATTAAATATTAATCACTAGAATTAAGAAATAATAATCGTCCGAGATGTACGTTCTTCTTATAGTCAGTACAGAAGAATCTATCTCACCTCGATCCTGTTCAATGTATACCGTATACGCTAATATATGCTAATGGTCAAGACCAACCAATATCAAGCATATACTACAACCTCTCACATAACTGTCTAATGTTATATAGGTTGTGAACTAAATATTACTATATAAGGAACCGATAATGTGATCTTCTGTGTGACACGACACACCACATTATCTACAATATAAAGTAATTTATACAACATTTGCATAACCATAGCGTGAATAAATATGCAAAACATGTGATAAATGAATTAAATATTCTCATAGATGAAGACCGAGAAATTAGGTAATACAAGCATAAAGTATGCTTTGACGTATACAACCCTAACAATCTCCCACTTATACTCAAAGCAATGTTGCCATACATCTGAACCCCATTCCTTCCACATGCCCTTCAAATGACTTCGAGGGCAACCCTTTCGTAAAAGGATCAGCTAGGTTGTCTTCAGATGCTATCTTGGAGACAATAATTTTCCTTCTCTTCACAAAATCACGAATGATATGATATTTGCGCTTGATATGTTTGCTTGCTGTGTAGGCCCGTGGTTCCTTCGAATTTGCAACAACACCGGTATTATCACAATAAAGTGTAATACTCCTGGGCAAATCAGGAATCACATCCAAATCCTTTAGGAAGTACTTGAGCCATACCGCCTCTTTAGCTACCTCTGAGGCTGCTACATACTCGGCTTCCATGGTAGAGTCCGCTATGTATTTCTGCTTCACACTCCTCCAACTGATGGCTCCACCTCCCAAAGTGAAAACATATCCAGAAGTTGATTTCGACTTTTCTTTGTCCGCACTGAAATCTGAGTCAGTGTAACCCAAAGGACAAAGTGTATCTGATTGATATACAAGCATATGCTCCCTAGTCCTTCTCAGGTACTTGAGTATATGCTTGACAACAATCCAATGTCCCGGTCCTGGGTTCGACTGATATCTCGCCACCATGCCTACAACATGACAGATATCAGGCCTAGTGCAAAGCATAGCATACATGAGGCTTCCCACTGCCGGACCATAAGGGACCAGCTTCATGTCATCTGTCTCCTTCTGTGTCTTAGGACACATAGCCTTAGATAGTTGAATTCCATGTCTGTAAGGTAAGAAACCTTTCTTGGAATTCTCCATGCTAAACCGCTTTAGCACCGTATCGATATAGGATGCCTGAGACAAGCACAACACCCTTTTCTTGCAATCTCGAAAGATCTTAATACCAAGGATGTGCCCAGCTTCTCCCAAATTCTTCATATCGAACTGCTCAGACAGCCATACCCTTACGTCTGATAATATCTTCACATTGTTTCCAATTAGAAGTAATCATATACGTACAGTACAAGAAACACCAGCACGTTTCCATCGCACTTTTTGTATACACAAACCTCACTAGGACACTGTTCAAAACCATACGATTGAATGACTTCATCAAATCGCATGTTCCAAGACCTTGATGCTTGCTTAAGACCAAAAATGTCTCTCTTAAACTTGCACACTAATTGCTCATCTCCTTCAGCAATGAATCCCTCAGGTTGGCGCATATAGATTTCCTTATCAAGACTCCCGTTCAAGAACGCAGTCTTGACATCCATCTGCCAAATCTCCATATCCAAATGCGCAGCTATATCTAAGAGAATCCGGATCGATTTAAGCATGGCTACTGGCGAAAAGGTCTCATCGTAGTTGATGCCCTCCTTCTGAGTGTAACATTTCGCAACAAGCCTTGCTTTAAAGGTTTCAACCTTCCCTTTAGATCCTCTCTTACGCTTGTAGACCCACTTACTTCCAATGGGTTTTACCCCATTTGGTAGCTCTACTAGCTCCCACACTTGATTAGAATCCATAGATCCCATTTCGGATTCTATTGCTGTTTTCCAGGATTCAGCATCGTTGTCTTGAACTGCCTGCTTATACGTACATGGATCCATTTCATCCTGGTCCGGGGAGTGGTCTGAAGACGCTCCCACGCCGATGAAATGTTCAGGTTGACGAACAACCCTCCCACTACGACGAGGCGTGTCCTTAGTTTACGTATCCACAATAGTGTCGATACGTGGTACACTAGGTGTTTGTACAATTGGTATTGTCGAAATCTCGTCCCTAAGTTCTTCTAGAATGACCTCACTCCTAGGCTTGTGGCTTATCACATAGTCCTCCTCTAAGAACCGGTCATTGGTGCTAACAATGACCTTCTGGTCTTTAGGACTATAGAATAAGCCACCCTTCGTTCCCTTAGGATATCCTACAAACACTCGTACTTCTGTACGAGATGCCAACTTATCAGCTTCCTTATTCAGCACGTGTGCTGGAGAACCCCAAATCTGAACATGTCCTAGACTGGTCTTGCGCCCATTCCACAGTTCTGTGGGTGTTTTTGGAACTGATTTCGAAGGCACCAAGTTTAGAATGTACGCCGCTGTTTCCAAGGCGTATCCCCAGAACGAAATAGGCAAATCAGAATAACTCATCATTGACCTAACCATCCTAATAAAGTATGATTCCTTCGTTCAGCAACACCATTTTGTTGTGGTGTACCAGGCGCTGTAAGCTGGGAAGTAATCCCCTCATGTGCCAAGAAATCCAAAAACTCTCTACTAAGGTATTCGCCACCACGATCAGATCGTAGTGACTTGATACTCTGCCCATGATGCTTCTCCGTTTCAGCCTTGAATTCTTTGAACTTATCAAAAGATTCAGACTTAGGCCGCATCAAATAGATGTATCCATATCTCGAATAATCATCTATAAACGTGATGAAGTATTCGAAACCACCCTTAGTCTGGATGTTCATTGGACCACATACATCGGTATGAACCAATTCCAACACATTTTGTGCACGATTTCCTTTGCTTTGAAAAGCCCTTTTAGTGATTTTACCTTCTAGACAGGATTCGCAGGTTGGAAATGACTCAACTTGGAGCGAATCCAATGGGCCATCACTCACCAATATTTGAATCCTTCAAAGGTTAATATGATGAGTTGACCTGCTGCCCGCTGCCCGCTGCCCGACCTATTGCCCGGCTGCCAATCGCCCGACCATTGCCCGGGCCGCCAGTGGTCGAGCCGCCTTTAGTCATGACCGAGACCGCTACTTTGCGAGTCCCGATTGGCATTCTCACGGTCTCGATCGGTTAAATCGATCTTGACTCCTCTTATTTGGACTTCTTTCTCTTTCGTACTTTGAGTTTTCCAATTCGATTACAATTTTATTCAAAATAAAATACATCGAATTTACATCAAATTACAAGAAAAATAAATCCTATTCTACCCGTGGATTTTCTCACGGGAAAACTTATACATGCCACAAAAACGGGCCAAATTACCAAAATGCGTAAATAAATAAAAAACATCACATAGCCATGATAATTGGATCATATTTTCCTGCAAGACAAATTCTAACAAAATATTCCAAAAAATCATACTGTACGAATATTTAATAGCTAGCATATTAATCACCAAATTAATTAAATTGAACAGAACCTAAAAACCTTGCTCCGATATCAATTGTTGGAATATAAAACGCAGCGGAAGCAAGATGGTGGTGAGAATTTAATAAAAGGTTTTATAAACTAACCAACGCAAAAACTGGATCTATTTAGGCTTGTCAACTAATTAACTAAACAGATTAATAAATAATTAAATAAACATATTTACGCATGGGAGTCGGTAATTTTTACCTTTGACGCGAAGTGGTATAAAAATCCCTTTTGGTCGATTTATGTCTTCTTCGTGTTCCTCTCCGATCTTCTTGTATTTCTACCTCAAGATCTTCTAGAGTATATCCCGCCTACGTTCGGATGTCGTGTGGGCAACAATCTACCAGACTAAACTTCAACAGCAAGGGATCGGCCGAACCACTATATTTCCAAGAAATTCCTTACGAATTTTCCCTCTCTATTTTTCTGAATATTTATGTATTTTAGAAAAATATTGTGTTAGCTAAATTGTGAAATCCAAAACACAAGTCAAGATCCACAATTAAACACACAAGGAAAAATCGAAATTCTTGAGCAAAATTAAAGCATAAAATTGGCCACCCTTGTATCTCTATTTTTAGGTGTTTTGGGCTACTCTAGGGACCTTAAGGAGGATATGGTAAGGACTCCCAATAGATATATTCCTTCCATTATTAGGACTCTTCTTAATATGAAGACTCTATTAATATCAACTTAGTCCACTAATAAGTTAATATTGCACTTCCTACCAAAATCCCAAATTACGAAATTGGGCTCCTTTTTGAATTAATTATTTCCCGTGTTTAAGATATTTCATGTCCATTAATTAATTTAAGCTACTGACAGCTTTTAATTAATTAATGTGTTATACATGAGTATACGACTCGACCTTTATTATTATATCGAAAAATTAATTCTACCTGCAGGGTTTAATATAATAATCCTTTCAAGTGCCTCAAGGGACATGATCAACCCGACTGGTCGGGACACGATTTCTAGCTATAATATTAATTATCATATAGATAATAATATTGCCCAAGATATCGAGCATATTGAGTCAATCATTGTGGCTCTCACTCATGATAAATCAAAGCAATAAATATTAAATATATATAATTAAATATTAATCACTAGAATTAAGAAATAATAATCGTCCGAGATGTACGTTCTTCTTATAGTCAGTACAGAAGAATCTATCTCACCTCGATCCTGTTCAACATATACCGTATACGCTAATATATGCTAATGGTCAAGACTAACCAATATCAAGCATATACTATAACCTCTCACATAACTGTCTAATGTTATATAGGTTGTGAACTAAATATTACTATATAAGGAACCGATAATGTGATCTTCTGTGTGACACGACACACCACATTATCTACAATATAAAGTAATTTAGACTACATTTGCATAACCATAGCGTGAATAAATATGCAAAACATGTGATAAATAAATTAAATATTCTTATAGATAAAGACCGAGAAATTAGGTAATACAAGCATAAAGTATGCTTTGACGTATACAACCCTAACAGAAACTACGGACCTCCTTCACGTTCTGCGGCGGTGCCCAGTCCAACACTGCCTCAACCTTCTGCGGATCCACACGGACCCCCTCGGCGGAAATCATGTGACCTAGAAACATCACTTCCTTCAGCCAGAACTCACATTTCAAGAACGTTGCATAGAGTTGCTCGGTCCTCAAAATGTCTAAAACTACTCGCAAATGATACGCGTGTTCCTCCTCGTTCCTCGAATAAATAAGGATATCGTCAAGGAAGACGATGACACACTTATCCAAATACTCAATAAAGACCTTGTTCATCAACTGCATGAATACCGTCGGCGCATTAGTTAACCCGAAAGGCATAACTACAAACTCATAGTGTCCGTATCTCGTCCGAAAAGCTGTTCTCGGCACGTCGGACTCCTTCACCCGAAGCTGATAGTATCCCGATCTCAAGTCAATCTTCGAGAATACCACAGCTCCCTGCAACTGATCGAACAAGTCATCAATTCTCGGCATAGGATACTTGTTCTTGATGGTCACCTTGTTTAGATCGCGATAGTCGATACACAAAGGCAGTGAACCATCCTTTTTCCGAACAAACAAAACCGGTGCGCCCCAAGGCAAAACGCTCGGTTGAATATATCTCGACTCAAGAAGCGCACTCAACTGCTTCTTCAACTCGGCCATCTCTGAAGGTGACATGCGATACGGTGCCTTCGAAATCGGAGCTGCACCCGGCTCTAACTCGATAGCAAACTCTACCTCACGGTCCGGTGGCAACCCCAGTAACTCGTCAGGAAAGACGTCAGGAAACTCACTAACAACTGGAATCGATGAAAGCTCGACTCCACCACTCTCCGCCTTCAAGGCATATAGCACCAATAACCAGTACACCCATTCCGCAGGAGTCTCATCGCCTTCAAGGCGTTAATAACGAGCTTCTAGTTTCCCCTCTTTCGCCCTGCGAAAGAGTGCTCGGTGCCATCATCGGCTAACATAGTGATGATTCTCGTGTGTTAGTTCATGATCGCACCATGCCGCTCAAGCCAATCATCCCCGAGAATTAAATCCTCACCCTCAATTCCCACAACAATAAGATTGGAGGGCCAAGCCCTCTCACAAATAAGCACAGAACAGTCTCGAACCTCCTGATCACCAACGATCCTATCACCACTAGGAAGCTTAACGATGAGAGGCTCACAAGACGTCAAATAGTCGAGACTCAAACGGCGCACACACTCCAGAGATATGAACGAATGCGTAGCACCAGTATCGAAAAGCACACTGACACGATGAGAATGAATATGAACAGTACCTGTCGCCACAGTAGCCGCTGGATCATCGGCCCTCCTCATCTCATAGACACGCGGGTGGGCGGAGCCAAAATTAGAAGCTCCTACTCTAGCGGTCTGACCCCGACCTCTCCCTCGGCTGGCACTCGGTAGAGATTGCGGAGCAAACGATCCCTGGTTCACACTCGGCTCCCTAGGCGCTGGATGAGAAGAACGGGCACCGCGAATCTGTCTGATCTGTTCACAAAAGGAAGCCTTGTGGTCTGTCTGACCACAAGTATGACAAGTCAACTGCGGACGAGGACACTCCTGGTTCTTATGTCCCGACAAGCCACATTTAAAGCATATGAGTTCACGAATGGAGGTTTTAGCAGCACCTCAAGAACTCCCAGAAAAATGAGCCGAACCTCCCGCAGGAACATTCGTAGACTGAGATTTCTGCTGGCCTCCGCCCTTGTGACCGGAAAAATTTCCGACGGACTTCTGCTTCTTGCTCTCACGAGCCGTTTCACTGGCCGTCACCGACATATCATACGCAAGAGCCCTACTATGATAATCCTTCAAAGTGGTGCAGACGAGCCCAGACATATAATCCCGAATTGACAGTTTCATCCGTCTGGAAAAGTGAAAAATTTTGTCGCTCTCCTCGACAACTTGGGTCTTCACATAGCCCAACTCCTTGTTGAAATCGGCAATAGCTTGTGAGACAGGAATATACCGCGGTTGAGCATCATAGAAGGCATGGACTCGAGCCTGTCTAACTGACCACGTGCAATACTCAGTCTCCATCAGGTCCTTGAATTCCGCCCATGAAGCAACGGGATCCTTAGGCCCAACGGCCTCCCACCAATCAGTAGCATCCCTAGTGAGAAAATACTGGCAATAGGGACCTTGCGGTCCTCGGGACAGTTGATGGCAACAAAGACTTTGGATATCTCCTTAATCCACCCCTCCCAGCCTATCGGATCTGAGGCTCCCATAAACTGAGGAGGATGCATCTTGATGACATCCTAAAGACAACGGTCAGCTCCGTCCCGAGCAGCGTGGGCCGGATTCGGGTTATGAACCACCTGGGCTATCGCCGCCATTTGGTTCACCATTTGTTGCATAACAGCCGCAACACCAAGGTCGGCGCCATCTTGAGAGGAAGCATGACTATGTTGGTCACCGGTGCTGCCGGCTCCCAAAGAATGCGATGTGGCCGCCCCACCGACTGCCCCACGTCCCCGGTCGCGTCTGCAACCACGAGCACGTCCACGACCTCTTCCAGCATTCATACTGGTGTTAAGAGGTAGCGAAAGCAACTCGATGATAAGTAAGAGAGGAAAAACAACCACAGTTCAAGAAATGGAAATACGGTACGAGAAAATAAAGAATTGAGTTAGGAAACTTACGAGCGCTGGAAGTACCGAGATGTTGGCAGCGGTGTGACAATGTGCAAAACAAATCACAACTAGACCCAAAATAACCGACAAGCCTAGGTATCCATAAACCTAGTGCTCCGATACCATTTTCTGTAACACCCCGAGATATTCAAGGTATATTATAGTGTCGTGGACCCCTACATGGGACCCACAAGTCTAGACACGAATTACCACAGTAAAAACACACATCATCCAGATGAAAATCAAATAACACGCCCGGTACAACCGGCGGAAATAATCAATACCGACAAACATACATAACTTCAACGAATACAAATCCCAACCCGAAGGGAAAAGCCTAAGTACTCACGAGTACAATCTATAAGTTTATAAAGCAGAAAACAACCATATCGAAAAAAACAACGTAAATAAAAAGACTCAAATGCACATGTCAACGACCCTGGCCGTCATCCTCGTACTGTCCCAGCGCCCGCTCGTCCGGCTGAACACAACCTGAAATCCATAACAAGAATTTCCCCAAAACGGGTCCCCAAAGGGGTTATCAATTATGCTAGTACAAGTAATCAAGGCAAACCATTCGCTTACACATTTCATAGTACGATGCACCAAATTCATTTCAAAACCAAAACTAGACATGTCTTTTCCGAAAACAAACAGTCAATCAATTTTGCCTTGGGAGCAGGGCTATACTATTGATCCTGCTCGAGGCCTCTAAGGACCCTCCCGAGCTAGCCATATCATAAAACAAATCACGCATGCGCATCGCCATGGGAACAGGGCTATACCATTGATCCCGCTCGAGGCCTCTAAGCACCCTCCCGAGCTGGCTAGCGAAACAAACTCGTGAATCCAGGGCTATACCATTGGATTCCCTCGAGGCCCCATCGGACCCTCCCGAGGTGAGCAAAGCACACACAATATACATCACCATTTCATGTTAAGCATAAAGGTTTCCAAAAATACTTGCCTTGAATAATTAACAACGCAACGAACGGAATAAAAAATCACCGACGAACGCTAGGAACCAACGAAACCGACCTAACGATTCGAAGAATACGATCACAACCATTTCCAAATGAATACGGAAAAGGAATACACCCAAAAATCCGCCTATGATTCATGTATATTCGTATAAGAACAACAACGAGGGCGGACCACAATCAAACCCTCTCGATTACGAAAATACCACGAAATATACCATGAATCCGTAGGAAAACCAAGAATACCAACAAGAGTAATCATATTCATCATGAATTAATCAACAATATGGAACGAATCGAACAATAAAACCGAAAACCCCTAATTTACCCAAAAGTAGGGTTCTTAGAAGATTTACCTTGATTCGGACGGAGGAAGACGATTACGATGAGGATAAACTACACTAGGAACACAATACTTGATTTCCCAAGGATTTCCATGGGCAAAACTTGAAGAATCGCTCAAAACCTCACTTGGATCGTAACTCTTGGTCGGAGGAGAAGAAATGAAAGAAAGGCTGAAATGAAGGCCAACCCCCAGTTTATAAAGCCTGGGCTTCTGTTACGTACGTTACATAAGTTGGTTAACATACATAATGCTCATTACGTACGTTAACACTCAAGTATTAGCGTACGTAATGGCTGGGCAGAACAGTCTATCCCAAAATGCTGAGGTCGCTAGCGTACGCTACATCAGACGGCTAGCGTATGCTACAAGAGGTTTACGTACGTAACATCAATGCCTTTACGTACGTAAGGATCTGGGAAAAACTGGGCAGACTCACTGTCCAACAACGCTGGGTTCGATAGCGTACGCTACGCCGGATAGTTTAGCGTACGCTACCAGGGGCTTTACGTACGTAATAGAAGGAGTTAACGTACGTAATGGTTCGGACAGAACAATCTGTCCAATCTGCTGAAGGCCATAACGTACGTTATGAAGGTGCTGATAGCGCATGCAAGAAAGCATGCATAACGCACATTATGCATGCAGCAGTTCAACACTGCTGAACGAAGTTAGCTGCATCGGGCGGTCTGAAAACGAGACGTAACACAAGGACAGATTCCAGAAGTGTAAACACGAAATAATCATGACAACGAAGCTAAGTGCTGAAGGAAAATACAATTCCGACTACCGAGGAATCCGAGAAACGACAAGGAAAGTAAAATTCCCTAAACTTATAGGAAATTACAAAACGGCCCAAACGTCCGAAAATCACGATACGACGTCGGATCAATAAACCGAAACTCACAACACGAACAACTCAACCATACGAACTCGTGCAACCAAAGAAATTACAAAATTGAATGGGTTCTACGAGAATCGAACGTCCATGCAATAATACATGACATAAGACGGAATAATATCAAAACATCTCTGAAACTCGTCCAAATGGAGAAACTCCAAGAATAAAATTGATTCAGAATGTCGAAACGGTTACAAACGAGTTGCTAAAAACAAAAAATACACCAAAAATGAGAATATCGGAAAAGAAAAATGCGGATATTACAAAAACAATATGTCCCCAATGTTCATTTACATTTAATAAACTGATTTCTGGTATAAATTACAGTTAATAAAATGCTTTTTCTTCAACGTGTATGTAATATACTGGATTTTCGGTATAAATTTTTCACATTATTCTATCTGAAATATATTGGATAACATGGTGTCTATACAGTCTAAATAAAATAACTTGAGAATTGAGATAGTTGTATTTGTATGATTGATGTAATTGGTCGATAATTATATTTGAGGATATCGTGTATTAAGTTGTTTTGATTTTGATATCTGATTTATCGTATGAGAATATTTTTGGGATGAGTATGCGTATACGGTATGATGAGACGACAGGCAGGAGCAGATGTAAATGGCTAAGTATAGAAGCCATAATGTACGTTAAGCGGAGAAGCTTACGTACGTTAAGATGTAAGTATAATGTACGTTACATAGCATGTGTTATGTACGTTATGAGAGGAATCAGACATGATCCAGGATTTGATCGACGAGTGGGGCCCGGTGTCGGCAACTTTCGGCGCAGATGTGGACAAGTGTTGGGAAAACAAAAACCCTGTATCGAAACAGCCAGGACATCCAGTTCCTGTATCGAATAGTTTTTGATAAAGAGGTTTTGACATATATGCCAATCCGCATACAGTAAAGGAAACTGTATCGAAGCATTGAGGCATCATCCTGTATCGAAGACCTGCCTCGAATCAGCATATTATGAAGCCCTTCAGTACAGCAAGAAGTCTTATAAAAGACTAAGTATGGAAACTGTCTCGAAACTCAAATACAGTTATCTTCCATACAGCTCACAACAGGACAAAGAAGGAATCTCCAGAAGTCAAGTCCCGTTGAATAAAGAAGTATTTAAATACTCAAAGATAAAGTATTTAAATACTGTTAGTCAACAGATCCTCAAAATCCCGCTAAATCCGGATCGTGCTATAATCCCGTTGGAACGGAATCTCACTCAAACGGAAACATCTCAACGGATATATATTTCAGAGACTATATATATCACATCAGGATGCTGAAGATCATACACTTACATTATTATCAACCCAAGCTATCAAAGTTATCATCAGAGCAAAACATATCTCCAAAGCTTACTGCAATCAAGAACGAAAGAGATATACAGTGCTCATCATCCTGAACAACACTTCATCAGCCGAAAGCTCTTAAAGTCAAAGTTATTGTTCACCATCTGTTCTATACTTTGAACAAACCAAGATCAGCCCTGTGTGGACTGAGTAATCGGTGCTTCTCCAGAACTGTGTGTGAAGGATTTGCATTGAAGAAGACGAAGCTTCAGAACTGTGTGTGAAGAAGCAAGTCAAAGCATTAGCTCAAAACCAATCTGTGTGAACGGTTGAAGCTAAGATCTTTATATCAATCTGTGTGAACGATATATTGATTGTGTGTTGTTATAATTACGTAGTTGTGTACGTAGTAATTATAATAAACTTTTTACTCCTGTGTGGAGGACCAGTGGACGTAGAGGGGTTTACCTCGAACCACTTTAATTACTGTGTTATTTACCTTCAGTTTTTACTGTTTTAATTACTGTGATTAATTTAGTATACTCTATACACTTAGTTGATGTATCCACAGCTACCTACTGTATCCAAGACTTCCGCTACGCACTCAGATTTAAAATCCATACAGTTTGTTGCTTAAACTATTCCCAAACTGTATCCAGTATACTTAGTGGCCAACAAGTGGTATCGGAGCGGTTGATTCTAAAAAGAATCAGTCGTATCTTTAACCGAATCAGATCCAAATCACTTATTTTCAAAACAGTATCTTTCATTTCAATATTATCACATGGATACCTCTATGATTAACAAAGTCCCTATGTTCTCTATTAACGAATTTGACGACTGGAGAATTAGGATGGAGGCTCATCTTGCAGCAATGTACGAAGAGATGATTTTTGTTATACAGGATGGTCCTATCAAGATCATGAAGGTAAATACGGCCGCAAGGATTGAGGGCCAAGCCCATGCTGAAATGCTCGAGAAGGAACGCGAGCAATGGACAACAGATGAAAGAAAGCGAGCAAATCTCGACAATGTGGCTAAGAACGCGTTATTTGTCACTCTTGACAAAGGCACGTTCTCGAAGGTAAAAAGCTGCAAAACAGCCAAAGAAATCTGGATAAACTCAAGTTAATTTGTGAGGGAACTGAGCTCTCAAAAGAAAACAAGATTTCTAAACTGACTCAGCAATTTGAATCTTTCGAAATGAAACCAACTGAGACACTTGAGGAACTTGACCTCAGATTCACTGGTATTGTTGGTGAACTTGAAGCGTTGGGCAAAATTTATACCCAAAAGGAGAAGAACTTAAAAATTTTCAGATCTCTCGGCCAGATGGGATATTAAGACCACAGCTATGCGTGTATCTTGCAATCTTAATGAAATATCTACTTTTGATCTCTTCTCTGACCTCAAAGCTTTTGAGTATGACATTGACAGAAGAGAGAAAGCTGAAGAATCTCCTTCAAAGGTCACAACTCTAGCCGCTGTATCGAGTCGTCGACACAGCATGCCCAGCTCGTCGAAGCCTAGTCACAAGAATGCTGACAGTGACGACGACATCCTGTCTCAAGATGAAATGGCGCTTCTCATGCATAAATTCAAAAAGTTCATCAAACAGTCTGGAAAGACTCCCTACAGGCCCAAACCTGTCCACAAGGTAAGTACCGAAACATCATCTGGTGATGCTAACCTGTGCTATAATTGCAGGAAACCAGGGCATTATGTAAATAAATGTCCTCATCCCAAAGTCCAAAAGTTGCCGGAGGCCGAGCAACAAGAGAGAGATGAAAGAAGGCGTGCTTGGAAAGACAAGCTCAAGGCCCTGATTGGAGAATCAGAAGCCTCCCCCACACCATCCAAATCAGCAGAATGTCTTCAGGTGGTCACTGAAAGTGATTCATCTGACGATGAGTTCGATGATAAAGCATATATGTGCTTTATGGCCAAAGACATTCCAGAAGGTGAAGACAGCGATGATGAGGTAAGCTCAACCTCAGCTATTCCGTCAAATGCATCTCATACTTTTGAAAATATGATGAATGAATTTAAAAACATTCAAAAGGCCCATGAGACATTGAAAACTGAGAACATCCAGCTTCAATTATCTAATTTAGAGCTGAAAGATGAAAATGACTTGCTGAAGATAAATTATGAAAATATGTCCCTTGACTGTGAAACCAGCAAAGTTGATTTTGAAAAACTCATGGAGAGCAATCATCAACTTGCTCATGAACTAAGTGAGGCTAAAACTCACAACGAGAGCAAGACAAATGATTTGGTTCTACTACAAGCCAAAATTACAACTCTCGAAAAACGAGAAACTGAACTTGAGACCACTCTGAAATCGTTCGAGAAATCGTCCAAAAGAATGGAAGAAATTCTGAGCACTGGGCAAAATGCTCATGATAAAAGTGGCTTAGGATATAGCTCTTGTTCAAACAAAGGGAAAACTAGTACAGTGTTCGTCAAGAGTGTGGAACACATTCCAAAATCGGAAGAAATCCCTAGTTCCGTGAAGGAACCTGCTGTATCGAGAAAACCGAAGGCTGCTATTCCGCCTCCGCAATCCTATTCCAGATAGCGGAATCATAAGCCATTCCAACCTATGAGGCGCACTCAACAGCATGCTCCCAGAGCATATCGACAGCGCCAACAGCCGTTCAGAAGGAAGGCTATATCCAACCACCAAAGGCCCGCATGGCAGTACTATCAGTACAGCATGCCTAGGTATTGGATACAGGAGCCCCGTTATCCCTCAAGACAGCAGATGCCGGTTCAGTATCAACAACAGTATTGGGAATCCAACTGGAGACCCAGAAGGCAAGCTGTTAGGCCTAAGAAAATGGCTCCACCTCCAAGACGACACTCGTACTGGATTAATAATAATAACCCTGAATTTTTCATGCATAATAATTATAATGGTCATAACAACTACGGATATGCTCCCCGTAGATATCGCAACATTGTACCGAGTAGGTCCTACAGTAAACCAACTGCTGTCAGGAAAACTTGGGTACCAAGAGGAACTAACAATCATGGACCCAAAAATCAAAGGGGACCTAAATCTACCTAATTTCTTTGTTACAGGACATTCTAGAGGAGGATACCTGGTACTTTGATAGTGGATGCTCTCGACACATGACCGGTGATAAGAGCAAGCTATCAGATTTTGTAGAAGGTCGCGGTCCAAAAGTTCGTTTCGGTGATAAATCAAAAGGAAGAACAAGAGGGAAAGGAACTCTTATTGTAGGAAAATTTAAAGTCACCGACGTTGCATATGTTGAAGGCTTATAGTATAATCTACTTAGTATTAGCCAGTTCTGTGATAAACAGTTCTCGGTGAAGTTCTATATAGATCGCTGTAGAGTCAAGAACATCGAAACCAAGGAAGTTGTGCTTACAGGAAGCAGATCAGGTAATATGTATATTGCTGACTGGAAGCCCATGAGCTCCTCAATTCCATGCTTTGTTGCCAAAGGCACTGCAGATCTTAGCTGGTTATGGCACAAGAGGATGTTTCACGTCAACTTCAAGACGATCAACAAGCTCTCAAGACAGGGAATGGTTAGAGGTTTGCCAAATGTGTCATTCAAGAAGGACAGCGTCTGCGGACCATGTCAAAAAGGCAAGCAAATCAAGTCAACCCTGAAAAGCAAATCCTACCTTTCAACCCAAAGAGTGTTGGAAATGCTACACATGGATCTCTACGGTCCTGTTGACCCAGTAAGTTTGGGAGGTAAGAAATACTGCATGGTTGTTGTTGATGATTATTCCAGGTATGCTTGGACGATCTTTCTTAGCAAGAAGAAGGAAACAACATCAAAGCTGCCCGAGCTCCTGAGAAAGTTGCAAAATGAAAAGGCATTAAGTATCGTGTGCATTCGTTCCGACAGAGGTACAGAATTTACTAACCGCTTTATAGAGCAATACTGTTCGGAGAATGGAATACAGCACGAATACTCAGCTACCCGTACACCTCAACAAAATGGTGTTGCCGAGCGCAAGAATAGGACGTTGAAAGAAGCAACAAGGACAATGATTGCCGCAAGAAAATTGCCACAGCGTTTCTGGGGTGAAACAACCAATACAGCATGCTATACTCAAAACCGCTGTATCGTCAACAAGCACCACAACAAAACGGCATATGAGGTATGGAACAACAAAACTCCATTGGTTTCGTATTTTCACATTTTTGGATGCAGGTGTTATGTATTGAATAATGGGAAGGACCAACTTAGAACCTTTGATGAGAAATCAGATGAAGGAATATTCGTAGGATACTCCTCCGTTAGCAAAGCTTTCAGAATCTTTAACAAAAGAAAGCTAACGATCGAGAAATCAGTTCATGTAGTGTTCGACGAACCACATCATGACCCTACAGGAGTAGATGATATCACTCAGAACATTCACCATCTATCTATCTTGGATCCTCCAACTCCCATAGAACCTGTAGTTGATTTAGAAATCAACCCCGCAGCTGTAAGAATCGATGTAGATGAAGCCAATGCTGTACAAGCTGAAGATGTATCTACAGAATCCTTCGATACAGTACGGGATCCTGAATTAGAACCCGACCGAAGATGGTTGAGAGATCACCCACAAGAGCTAATCATTGGAAACATAAATGCCGGTGTTTCTACTAGTAGGAGAATACAGAGTACACAAGGAAATGTACTTTGTGCACAAGAAGAATCTGATGCTGAGATATCACAGTTTCCTGAATGGAAATCTCAATCCGAACTTAGAAGACTCAATATGTGCACTATCGCTGTATTCTTAGCCCAGTCCGAACCTGTTTCGACCATAGACGCTCTAAATAATTCTCATTGGATAACATCTATGGAAGAAGAGCTTAACGATTTCGAAAGAAACAATGTATGGTATCTTGTACCCAGACCAACTCATCAATCGGTTATAGGAACCAAATGGGTATTTCGAAACAAAAAGGATCGAAATGGACTTATCATAAGGAACAAATCCAGACTAGTCGCACTATAGTCAGGAAGAAGGTATAGACTATGATGAAACCTTCGCCCCTGTAGCGAGACTAGAAGCCATCAGGATATTTATAGCCTTTGCCGCCCATAAGAGTTTTATTGTCTACCAAATGGATGTCAAGAGTGCATTCCTGAATGGAGACCTTGCATAAGAAGTTTATGTTGAACAACCACCAGGGTTTGCCAACACAGACGGTATCGATCTAGTTTATAGGCTAAGGAAAGCGCTGTATGGACTTAAACAAGCCCCTAGAGCCTGGTACGAAACCCTGTCCCAGTATCTAACCAACAACGGATTTGAGAAAGGTGCTGTGGACAAGACCCTGTTCAAGATACAGGAAGGTGATGACCTTCTTATGGTGCAAATCTATGTGGATGATATTATTTTTGGTTCAACTAACCTTGCTTTATGTCAAAGGTTCTATCATCTCATGCAAAGTAAATTTGAAATGAGTATGATGGGGGAACTTAGTTATTTCCTAGGTTTGCAGGTAAAGCAGTTGCCTACAGGTATATTTATCAACCAGGAAAAATACAGCAAGGAGCTTCTCAACAAATTTGGAATGAACACTTCCAAATCCTCGCCAACCCCCATGAGCACTTCCGTACAGATTAGTGCTGATGAAGCTGGAAAGCCGTTTGACCAATCACTCTACAGGAAGCTCATTGGTTCGCTCCTGTACATAACGGCTAGCAGGCTCGATATCCAGTTTGCTGTTGGAGTGTGTGCAAGATACCAAGTTGCACCTAAGGAATCACACTTCAATACAGCTAAACGAATCCTGAAGTACATTAAAGGAACAGTCGATGCAGGACTATGGTATCCTAAGGAAGGGGGATTCGATTTAGTTGGCTACAGCGACTCGGATCTCGGAGGCTGCAAGCTAGATAGGAAGAGTACAAGTGGAACTTGTCACTTTCTTGGACCTAGACTCGTTTCTTGGTTCAGTAAGAAGCAATTGGCTAACTCTCTTTCCACAGCTGAATCAAAGTACTATGCTGCTGGTAGCTGCTGTATGCAAATCCTTTGGATGCAGCAACAGTTGTCAGACTATGGAATCGATGCCAGAGGAACTCCAATCATGTGTGATAGCACGAGTGCAATTGCAATTACGCACAATACTGTCCTGCACTCGCGCACTAAGCATATCAACATGAAGCATCACTTTATAAGGAATCACGTCGAGAACAAGGATGTTCGCCTGGAAAAAGTTCATACAGACGTTCAGCTGGCCGACATCTTCACCAAGCCGCTCGACACAGCAAGATTCAACATGCTCAGACAAGAATTGGGAATGCTACAGCCCGACTCCCTGTAAGTAAATTTACTATTTTTACTCAACAAATTGAGGGGGAACGCTGTAAGACCCAAGAATACAGTATCCAACGTTAATTATTTGTACACTCAGAACCGTCAATACAGCACTGTAGTGAACAAAAGACTATGAATCCTACAGCTGACGTGTGCAATAATTAAGGGGGAATACTGTAGGACCCATGAATACAGCATTAATCCTTAAGTTGCTGTATGGAATTTAAAACCTATATGTACCTTTTTAAGGGGGAACGATGTATCAACGCGGAAACAGCACATACTATAGGATTTCGATTCAGTATATATAATATCATATTATTTTCTCTTTTTAAAATGATTTTTGTCCACATGCCCTGTTTTTACGTCAAACGTCATTTACATTAAATGTCTTACACGACATCTGGACAACTGAATCTCAAAAGCCGCGATATTTTAAATTGTTTATTGTTTTTAAAACCGCCGTTTTAGGCATTTAGGGTATCAACTTATGTCAGAAGTGGGACCCGATGATATTTTAAACATTTCAATGGATAAGTGTACCAGTTACACTCAGTCCATCTTAACCGTTGATTTCAAAACCGGTTCCCATCCCTTAAAATCTGACCATTCGTACTCTGCAAAACCCTATTTCGCCGCCCAACTATAAAAGGACTGAATCTGCCATTAGAGACTCTTTACGCTTTCTGCATATTCAAGAGTTCTCAAGCAAAAACAGCCTACATACTTATCTGCATTTTACTGCATATTTCGATTATTCTCTTCCACCTTTTTCTTAAGAAATCATCAATGGCTGGACAAACTTCTTCTCCTGCTCTGAAGAAAACTACTAACATCATTGATGGCCGGATCTTTTCCAAACCTGTCATCATTGAGCGCATTCTATCTGAAACCAACGACGCAGAACCCATGGAGTATATCATAACTCGTCTTCGTCAACAAGGCCTCTATCGCTTTGGAAGCAAGACTGCTGACAAATACGACGCCCATCTGGTTGAGAAATTTTACCTCAACGCCGCCGTTCGCTTTCTGTCATTGGCCCAAGGAGGTCATGTTGCTGACATCACTGCTACAGTCCAGGGAGTTGAGATCTGTATCGATAACGATCTGCTCCAGAACATCTACAGGCTACCCGCTGATGGCCTGACCATGGATCAACTTGAGACATTCGGGTCTCAAGAGCTCATTACTAAATTTTATGGACTGTTCACAGGCTCCAAAGTTGTCGACATGGTTCAGACTACATGTCACAAGAAAAATTTTTGTCTCCCTTATGTATATCTTCATGATTTTTGCTGCAGGATAATTGAAAATCGAACTGGTGCGTTCGAAATGTGTACCAACCTGAGGTTCAGGATGATGGTGGCTATTCTGACTTGTGAAAAGGTCAATTGGTGCCAAATAGTCCTGAAGCGCCTACAAGAAGAGGTGTGCAAGCCTGCCACCCAGAAGAAATCTTTTGGTTTAATGTTAAACCATATCGTGACGAAATGCGGACTGTCGCAATCCGCCGATGCGAAGAAGAACAGCTCCAGGATATACTTAGGAGGCGTCAAGCCTACTGCGTATAACCAGAGCACCTTGTCTTGTAACCACCCGAGAACCAGACATATGCCAATTTCTGCCAATCCACGTGATGAATCCTTGAAGTTCCAGGAAGTGGAATCTTCAAAGAAGAGGAAGAGATCTCACAGCAAGAAACCCACTGCTGGTGAGAAGCCCAAGAAGAGACTTAGGAGGCTTTCGAAAGTCAAAACTGCCAAGCCCTCTGAAGAAGTCTTCCCCGTGGCTCAACCCACTGACGAAGAACCCCAGGGCCCAACCCCTGTGGAAGAGGTGTCTCCTACTGTATCGACAGTAGATCCTGAGCCTTAGGCGGCTATGACGGATAATGAGACATCTGCCAACATTCAAGACTTTAGCGAGTCGACTGCCCACTTGGAGCCAACAGCTACTTCTCCTATGCGGGATCCCACACCCGTACAGGATCCATCTTCCTTCAGGGCACCATCCCCTGTAAGGAATCCCACTTCCATACAGGATCCCATACCTGTACAGGAATCCCTCGCTACAGCGTCTCCAGACGATGTATGAAGTCCCTCCCCTGACTCGATTATTAATCAGACCCTTCTTTCGGTTCAAATTGAACATGCCTATGAAAGATTTTTGCAATGGAAAGGCTACAGGCTGGCTCCGTACGATACACTGTACAACTGGAGCGATTGGAGCCACGAAGAAAGATTTGTCTCAGAAGTAACGGACTCAACAGACATTGAGGCCCTGATCCGATGGGACAATCCCTCGTGCAAAGAACTAATTGAAAGCCACCTTCTGCACAAATCTGACGCTCGGAGGAAAGGAAAGAACAAGTCAGAGGACTCTCCTACTAATCCAAAAGACGACGAAGATCATGACTCAGACGACGACGACGATGCTCTTCAAGCTGGTCTGAGGATGAGTCGTGAAGAGGCTGAAGATAGAGACGCTTCTCCACCCAAAGGCGACGAAGGGCCATCTACTAGAAGCAACCCGCCTTCGCCACAGCAAGAGGAAATTCCCGACGAAGAGGAATCAGTCCCTCAAGTCGAGGAAGATGAAGCAATTTTGGAACAAGCACCTGAGCCTACTGCGTTCGAAGAAGCTGTACATGAAATATAACAAGAGGATTCAGTCCCTCCTGTATCCATGTCTACTGAAGAAACTTCGCAACAGGAAGCCACTCAACCCCTGTCGCCGAACTAGAACCAGCTGCTCCCGCCCCTTCAACCGTGGAATCCGAGGACGGTATCGAACCTGAGGATGTCCAACTTACCTCACGCCCAACCGTGAATGTAAGGAGGTTGAACAGCTCTGAAGACTTTGCTCAACCGGATTCTCCTATTTCTGCCGCTAGGAAAGAGCGCCTGCGTGCACTTGGTCTTCAAACTGTATTCATCCAGGATGCAGTGAATGCTCTGTCTTCCGTTGAGAAAGCACTAAATTGGATGCACACTTCTGCCGTGGAAGAAATGACCACTTTACAACATGAAGTATCTCGTGTTGTCGAAGCATTAGAAGTTTTCAAACAAGCTTTGAAAATCATGGAAGACAAGCAGGAGCAACTCCTGAAGGAAGAAGCAACAAAAACACGAATAGCTGAAGCCAAGACCGCATGTGCCATGATTGAAAACAACTCTCAACTGCGCGCCCACGACAAATGCATTAAGGATATGTCGCAGACGCTTTCCTCCCTTGTAGAGAGAATGACTAACATCGAGACAAAACAGGATGCTGCACTAGAAATCCTAAAAAGTCTTGATGATGCCAAAAAGGGGGAAGAGGCACGAGAAGCTGCTAGGAGAATCAGGCTACAGCAAGAAAGGGAATTCGAGGCCGCTCAAGACAGCATAACTTCCGAGTTAAACAAGCTAGCCCCTCACTCCCAAAGCTTTAAGATTTCAGGCTCCCGACCTGAATTTCATGATCCAAATGTCCCTTGGCAAACTCTTATCCAGAGACCTTCTGAAATTCGTCTGCCGACCAACCGCAATCCTACTGCCGATGAAGTGAAGAAATGGAGGAAAAACGAACTGATGAGATACTCCGCAAAACTCGTCAGGGAATCCGCCATCTTCAAGAGCTATAAAACGTTAGCAGAGGCCGCAGACAAATTTATGAAGATGTTAGAAGACGGAAAACTCCCTCTACAGATCGAGATGAAATCCAAACACAGAAGAGGAGACCCAATCACTCATCCAGAATACTGGATTCTTGCCTTTGATCGATCCTATGAAGGAAGAGCAATATACCAGGATCGAGGCAATGATTCCCTTCAAAACTGGTGGCGTGGTACCGAGAATGATCCTGGGAGAAAGCCATGGAGACACGCAGATCACTATAGGAGCTGAAATTCTTGTGTTTTATTTTTGTTCTTGTAATTTTTCTTTCGAAACAGCAAACCATGTACTCAATTTTGAATATCAATAAAAGTGTTTGTTTGACTTGAAAGATTACAACTCGTAATCTACTGTGTTGATGTATGATTACTTAAATTGTTTGATAGCAATCTCAAGTTAGATAACTTGATTAAAAATTAAGCTGTACGAACTAGTCTGCGAACAGTTCATAATTTCAGTTGTAAACTTAGAATACATTGTAAGATTGTGCCTGCGCGCCAATCATAAGCTTAAGTTGTAAAAATCCTTAACTGTATCGAACTCGCCTGCGAGCAGCTCACCAAAAAGACTAAGTTGCTGAAAAGACAGACCTTTTGACGAAAGACCAAGAAATCTGCCAGAAGACATCAAAAGAAGATCACCTCATGAAGAAGGTTTTGGCATCATCAAGAAGACTTGAAAAGTTAAGAAAGTTAAGTCTTGGCAAAGTGTCAAAAAGGGGGAAATTGTTGGGAAAATAAAAACCCTATATCGAAACAGCCGGGACATCCAGTTCCTGTATCGAATAGTTTTTGATAAAGAGGTTTTGACATATATGCCAATCCGCATACAGTAAAGGAAATTGTATCGAAGCATTGAGGCATCATCCTGTATCGAAGACCTGCCTCGAATCAGCATATTATGAAGCCCTTCAGTACAGCAAGAAGTCTTATAAAAGACTAAGTATGGAAACTGTCTCGAAACTCAAATACAGTTATCTTCCATACAGCTCACAACAGGACAAAGAAGGAATCTCCAGAAGTCAAGTCCCGTTGAATAAAGAAGTATTTAAATACTCAAAGATAAAGTATTTAAATACTATCAGTCAACAGATCCTCAAAATCCCGCTAAATCCGGATCGTGCTATAATCCCGTTGGAACGGAATCTCACTCAAACGGAAACATCTCAACGGATATATATTTCAGAGACTATATATATCACATCAGGATGCTGAAGATCATACACTTACATTATTATCAACCCAAGCTATCAAAGTTATCATCAGAGCAAAACATATCTCCAAAGCTTACTGCAATCAAGAACGAAATAGATATACAGTGCTCATCATCCTGAACAACACTTCATCAGCTGAAAGCTCTTAAAGTCAAAGTTGTTGTTCACCATCTGTTCTATACTTTGAACAAACCAAGATCAGCCCTGTGTGGACTGAGTAATCGGTGCTTCTCCAGAACTGTGTGTGAAGGATTTGCATTGAAGAAGACGAAGCTTCAGAACTGTGTGTGAAGAAGCAAGTCAAAGCATTAGCTCAAAACCAATATGTGTGAACGGTTGAAGCTAAGATCTTTATATCAATCTGTGTGAACGATATATTGATTGTGTGTTGTTATAATTACGTAGTTGTGTACGTAGTAATTATAATAAACTTTTTACTCCTGTGTGGAGGACCAGTGGACGTAGAGGGGTTTACCTCGAACCACTTTAATTACTGTGTTATTTACCTTCAGTTTTTACTGTTTTAATTACTGTGATTAATTTAGTATACTCTATACACTTAGTTGCTGTATCCACAGCTACCTACTGTATCCAAGACTTCCGCTACGCACTCAGATTTAAAATCCATACAGTTTGTTGCTTAAACTATTCCCAAACTGTATCCAGTATACTTAGTGGCCAACAACAAGAGAGTCAACGAAGGAGTTCACGTACGCTATGTTGTTGTTATTACATACGTTAATAGTATAAGATGCTTACATATGTTATGCAAGTTGTGCTACGTATGTAATGGTGTCGGTTGATAAGAGGCATAGCTTCTGAATTGAGGATAACGTACTTTATGTTATGTTATTACGTACGTTAATGGTGTGTTGCGTACGTAAGTTGTTGGACATTACGTACATAACTGAGTTACTATTGCAAGTCAATACCTGTATTACGTACGCTATGGAATGGTCCTTACGTACGTAGTCATGTAATGTAAATGAGGTCGTGACCTCTAGACCAGTATTACGTACGCTATCAAGGACAGGTAACGTACGTAAGGGTTGTTACGTACGTTAGGTATCCTGTGTAATGTACGTAACGATTGGATGTCTATATATATGAGAAATGTCTGTCACTTCGATATTTTCAGATATTCACTTTGTTTTTTTCGTCCTTTAACCCTTCAAGATAGATTTTGGCTCTTCTAAATCGATTATGAGCTTGAGGACAAGGATTTGGAGCTTGAGATATGGAGTTATTGTTGATTCTTATGGTGTTCGATTGTGTTGTTCATCTTCAAGAGGTATGTTGGTTTATCCCTCCCTTTGCCTTTAGATTATTGATGTTGCTGTTGATGTTTCCTTCGTATGATGATATATTACGGAAGTATTGTTAATATTATTGGGGTTTGATGGAGTTCTTGTTGAGAAAATGATGATATGTTGATATATGTTGGACTATGAGTTAAGATGGTGGTTTAGATGCTAAAACCAAGGTTCTAAAAAACGCTAGGCGCTAGGCGTTCGGATTGCTAACGCCTAGCGCCCAGAGGATTAATCGGGGATTAGTCGGGGATTAATTGGATTAGGCGGATTTATTTATTATTATTATTATTGTTTTTATATATAAAAAATTATATATATGTAAAGAATAAAAAATATCTAATATTTAAATATTTAAACAAACATATAATCGATCATATATTAAATTGTTATACATTGACATAAGCATAACATAGTCCATAGTATCTCAATTCAGGAATTTATAGTACCTCTAATATAAAAAAATAAAAAAAATGTTTACCCGCTTAGGCGCCCGCCCAGCTTGTCATCCTAGGCGCCCGCCCAGCCGCCTAGGCCCGCCCAGCCCGATTAATCACCCGAACGCCCAGGACAAACGCCCAGGGCATAATCGGAGCGCCCGGGTGCCGCCTAGCGCCTAGGCGCCGCCTAGGCGGCCGCCTAGGCCGATTTTTAGAACAATGGCTAAAACACATATTGGATTATGTTGTTTTGATGAATATGAACAAAGTAATGTTAATTGAACGTGGTTATGGGTTAACTCATGTTCTTCAATAAGTTCTTGGTGTATATGACATGATTAAGATGATTATATGTTGAAGTGTTAGAGGAAATAAGATTTGGACATTTTTTGGAAAATCACGTGTATAAGGTTCGACTTTGAAAAATTACCATGGATTCTTGAAAACTTTAAAAATTCTGAAACATAACAGTATGATAGAGCATCGAGTTAGATTTCTAATGGTTCAAACTGTGAGTTAATCGGATTCCGGATGAGTGAGTTTTGGCCAAAATGGTAAAAACTATATTGCGTATGTTCAGAGCATATGTTATGTACGTTATGATTGGGTTACGTACGTTAACATTTCTGGAAGTATTAATATGTTCAAAAAATTGGGAATTTCACTTCCCAACCCTTCCTACCCGATCCCCTTTCACCCCAAAGCACCCAAACTCGATTTTTAACCCCTAAATCTCAGATTTTGAGTTGGTTTATCAAGTGTTACATCTAGAAAAGTTTGGAACAAGGATTCTAACATCATTCTTGACTCTTTTGCCGGATTGAGGTAATTTGTTTGAAGTTCCATATTTCAGAATGTTTGAAGATGTCTTGGTATATTGGGTTGTTTAGTTTGTATCGATGGCTAGAACCGTATAACGATGAAGGATATATATGGTTGTGATGGCGTTCTTCGTGTTCTTGATGATACCTTTGAATTATGCCTTCAAGGTGTTTGATTAAAGATTTGAGAGAGATATTGATTGGAATATTTTGGTTAAGTTTGTATATTCGGTTTGTTGAATTGATATATGGGTTTTGCGAAATTATGGGAAATTGGAAAGAAGTGCATGTTGATTAAATCGTGGGATTATTCTTGTTAATTGGTCGTAGTAATTCGGATGTTGTTGTTTGAATTCAGTATTGATATATTCGAGGATACTGATTTCATGTTTATTGATATTTGGATAGATTGATATTGTTTTGGTCGTGATGGAAGAACTACCAAGTTGAAGTACTTGTTTACCCGAATTGACTTGTTGACGTATCGATAATTGAGGCAAGTTATACTTGTTCAGTTCATAATATTTAATGAATGGTATTGATTTTATTTCATTTATCATTCATATAGCAATGATATTATAAATGTAAATTGCCGGGATGATGGTTTGTTCGTGGAAAGGATATTGTCTTCGACTTTGAGGTAATTTAAGTATTGTTCAGTTATGAGGATAATTATTTTGTTGAATTGTTGTATGTTAAGGTTTCTTATAATAACATTCGTATTGACTGTTCGTCGAGGGATGTTGATCCCAGGGCCATTGTTTGGTATCGATGGTTGTGTTGATCGACCATTGAGGGATGATGATTCCAGGACTGTTGTGTTGAGATTGTTGATCGTGTTGATCATTCTTTGGGGATTGTGATCCCGAGATGGTTGTTTTAGATATTGTTGGTCGTGTCGATCTTTTATTATCTGTGTTTCATTTTTCACTTCGGTGAGTCTTTTGATCCTTATTGGATTTGTTATTCTTTGAGTTTCGTTGTCATGTTGTATCATGAAATATCTGGAATCATATCTGCGTTCCGATTGTTCATTGTGTAGAATTTTTTGCCAGGCACATATGGTCTGATATTTCCACATTGGACTGTGCACACGAGACGTAGTTCGTGAGGCTAATTAGGTACATTGTCCTGTGTATATTCTGGAACTGATACATTTCCGGATCGGGCGTACTGTGATGTCCGTCTTGAGCCATATTGATTGGTCATTCATACTCCATGTATGATTGGGTATGTTCGACAGTTTGTGATTGGTTGTTCATATGCCCGAGGGGTATGTTCGACAGTCGGGGTTATTTATTTGAGATCCATTATATTTGATCTTGTTTGGAGTTTACCATGTTGATGGTATTCTCGGTCGTTGTTGATCCTATGTTGATCGAGTCGGAGTTGACCATGTTGATGGTATTATCGATTATTGTTGATCCTTCGTTGGTAGTATTGGAGTTTATCATGTTGATGATATTCTTGGTTGTGGTTGGGCTTTGGTTGGTCATATTGGAGTTTATCATGTCGATGATATTCTCGGTTGATTTATCGGTTGATCATTGTTATTGATCGTATGAGCATTCGGACTGTACGACGATGTTTCAGGACTTGTTATCATTGTTTGTGATAGTTGATCTACAGATATATTGTGTGTTATTGGTTTTTATCCAGATTGAGATTTGACTGTGCAATCCGACGGACATGATTTGGCACGGATGGATTATTCCACACTTACGAGTTATGATGATGTTTTGAGAATTTTTGGTATTGATTTACTACAGTACAAATGGTTGTAGTTAAGTTCATTTCATCATTTGAGAATGCGAAATGTGGATTATGGTAAGGATTGATTTGATATGGATTGCTATGGGTTGGTGAGGTTATGACGGTAAGATTACGTTGGTAGTATTCTTACTATGTTATTACATTGGTATGTAATTATTTATGATGATGAGATCGATATCATTGTTGAGTATTGTGGATGACCCCGTCGTGGGCTTTATTTTAAGGTACTCGGAGATCGAGCTAGTAGCGGTTGTGAAGGGATGAGCTTCCCGGGTGATACTTGTAATATCCGTACCTTTCTATAATTTCTAGCAGTTCTATTTTTGGTGACCGTCTATTTTTATCGACTCACTTGTAACCGTTTTGACGTTTTGAATCTATTTTGTTCTTGGTATTTTTCCATTTAGATGAGTTTCGGAGGTGTTTTTACGTAATTTCGCTTTATGTCATGTTTTGTCCCATATATGTTCGATTCTCGTAAAAGTCCTTCGATTTTGTTGTTTCTTTGTTTCCATGAGTGCGTATAATTGAGTTATTCATGTTGTGAGTTTCGGTTTGATAATCCGACGTTGTATCGTGATTTTCGGACGTTTGGGCCGTTTTGTATTTTCCTATAAGTTTAGGGAATTTTACCTCCTTTGTCGTATTTCAAATCTCCCGGTAGTCGGAATCGTACTTTCTTTCAGCACTTAGCTTCGTCGTCGCGAATACTTCGTATTTTTGTTCTGAATCCTATCTTTGGTTGCATTTCGACTTCGTATTTCCCTGAGCAACGAACTGCTGCATGAATAACGTACGTTATTCATGCTTTCTTGCGTGCGCTATCGATACACGTATAACGTACGTTAAACCTTAGTGTTAACGTACGTTATGGTCCTCAACGTTTTGGACAGTGGGCTCTGCCAAGTTTCTGTCGAGTCCTTACGTACATTAACTCATGGGTGTTACGTACGTAAGCTTCCGTATAGCATATGCTAACTGTCTGATGTAGCGTACGCGTCTCAACATATTGGGCAGATTGTTTTGCCGAACTCTTACGTACCTTAACTATATGAGTGTTACGTACGTAAGAGGCTTAACGTACGTTAACCTCCCCATGTTAACATACGTAACGAATAGTCAGGTATTTAATACCTGAACAGATCCCGTCGCATCATTTTTCTCCTTTCCTTCTTCGTTGTCTGCGGTTGGAGTTCTTCCAGGTACCTTCGAGCGATTCTTCAAGTTAAATCAGTGGGGTCCGTAATAGATTGTTTGTGGTGCTCCCAACGAAGTTTATCATCATCGTAATCATCTTCCTCCATCTTAAATCTGAGGTATTTCGACTAGAACCCTAACTTTGTCCATATTGGGGTTTTTTCGGGTTTTGTCTTCCTAAACTCGTATCGTTCGTTTGTGTTGCAATATTTCCTATCGATTGATGTTATCGGATGATTTCCAATCCATCTCCGTCGTGTTTAATCTGTGGATTGTTGATTCGGGGAGGTTTTGTGAAAACCCTCGCCCGTAGTGAACGTACACGTATTGTTATGGTTGTAATTAGGGTTGTGGGCGTATTCTGTTCGATTATCGTTATCGTTTAGGACTGAGTTGGGTTAACCTTGCGTTTAGGAGCGGACGTGGTCACTCTGAGTCATTCATAACCGTCGTTCACATTCCGTTTCGTCAAAGATGTCTCAAAGGCAAGTACTTTACATTTGTGTGCATATTCTAGTATTTGAATTATGGCTTCCCGTGTATGTTGTGGATGTGAATGCGTATGTTCACCCAGGGATGGTCTGACGGGGCCTCTGGGGATACGTAGTGCCATGTGTATGCGTATCACGAACTGGGGTTAACCACCCAGGGATGGTCCGACGGGGCCTCTGCGGGGTACGGTGGCCGTGAGTCTCGTATCAACGGTTAACCTTTGAAATATTCTGTTGGAGAATTGTGTTTTGTGCATGTGCACCGTAATATTCCGGAATATAAATATTTTTTTTAAATGATTTTGGCGCATATTTCATCTGATTAAAATGGTAGTTCAAATGGATTGTATTTGCACTAGTTGTTGTCGCTAACCCCTTAAATGGGGGAAATACTTCTGTATTTCAAGTACAGGTCTTGGAGGCGAATGAGCATGCGGACAGTACGAGGATGATGGGCAAGTGTGATTCTGTTCAATGGTCGTTCGTTGATGTCATGTCTTTTAAATTTTATTAATCATGTCGTTTGTTTCAGTACTCGAGTACTTCTTTCTTTTGAATATTGTAATTGTTGTGTACCCGATTTGGGGTTGGTTTTGATATTGAATTGTATTGTTGGGTTCAGTCTACTTACTTTGTATGTCTTGGATTGAGAAGTCGTTCGTATGTTGATGATGATGTTTATCACCGTCGTACTGTGATGTCCGTCTTGAGCCATATTGATTGGTCGTTCATACTCCATGTATGATTGGGTATGTTCGACAGTTTGTGAGTGGTTGTTCATATGCCCGAGGGGTATGTTCGACAGTCGGGGTTATTTCTTTGAGATCCATTATATTTGATCTTGTTTGGAGTTTACCATGTTGATGGTACTCTCGGTCGTTGTTGATATTTTGTTGATCGTGTTGGAGTTTACCATGTTGGTGGTGTTCTCGATTTAGGGAAGGCAATGAGGCGGGGCGGGGGCGGGTATTGCCTACCCAGACCCGGACCCGCGGTTAAAAATTAGCCCCAGATCCGCCAAATTTTTTTCGGGTCCGCCCCAGACCCGCCCCGCTCGGTTCTGGGTACCCAGCGGGTACCCGCGGATTATTTTTTTCTCGAATTAATATTATATATATAATATACTACTAATTTAAATTTATTACTAATTTAATATATATATATATAATATTACTAATTTAATTACTAATATATATTTAATTTATTAAGTATTAATATTTTATATATATATAATATTACTAATTTAAATTTATATATATATATATATATATCAGGGCGGGTACCCCATACCCCGGAACCGAACCGGACCCGAACTTATTTTTCTCTACCCGCCCCAGACCCAGACCCGGACCCGAATTTTGTTACCCTAATTGGACCCATTCGGGTAAAAACCCGCGGGTACCCGAACTCGTGGTTTTTTTTGCCATCCCTATCTCGATTATTGTTGATCATTCGTTGGTAGTATTAGAGTTTATCATGTTGATGATATTCTTGGTTGTGGTTGGCCTTTGGTTGGTCGTATTGGAGTTTATCATATCGATGATATTCTCGGTTGATTTATTGGTTGATCATTGTTATTGATCGTATGAGCATTCGGACTGTACGACGATGTTTCGGGACTTGTTATCATTGTTTTATGGTAGTTGATCTACAGATATATTGTGTGTTATTGGTTTTTATCCAGATTGAGATTTGACTGTGCAATCCGACAGACAGGATTTGACACGGATGGATTATTCCACACTTATGAGTTATTATGATATTTTGAGAATTTTTGGTATTGATTGACTACAGTACAAATGGTTGTACATTTGAGAATACGAAATGTGGATTATGGTAAGGATTGATTTGATATGGATTACTATGGGTTGGTGAGGTTATGACGGTAAGATTACGTTGGTAGTATTCTTACTATGTTATTACATTGGTATGTAATTATTTATGATGATGAGATCGATATCATTGTTGAGTATTGTGGCTGACCCCGTCGTGGGCTTTATTTTTAGGTACTCGGAGATCGAGCTAGTAGCAGTCGTGAAGGGACGAGCTTCCCCGGTGATACTGGTTATGGCATATATTTTTGGAAACCGAGTATTTGACTGGTTGTTTTATTCCGCTGCAAATGTATATTTTGAACTGCGTTTATATCCACTGCGTGTCTATTTTAAAATGGCTTTCCGGTATTTTTACCAACTCGTGTATAACTTTAAAATGGCCTTTTGGGTATTTCGTAAATTTGGGTTTATCTCGTAAACTATTCTTCGTCGGTACATATAAGTGGTGGCTTAGCGTACATTTTGAAACTATTGAATTTTGATATTTTTTGTCTTTTACTTTGAAATGGTATTTTATGACGGTATATGGGAAACAGATTTTTGGAGACTACTTGAGTATTTAAAATATATTACCGTCTTTGGCCTCTTGGCGTATTTGAATCGATTGTAAAAATGATTTTTAGCCTTGTAGGTTCCGGCGCGGGGCCCACGCCGCTGTAATATTCCGGGATGGTTTTGGGGGTGTTACAGTGTATATATGTACGTATAATGTTTATAATATATACATGTGTACGGTATATATATACATATATAAATATATATGTACATACTTCTATAAATATACATATATATATATATATATATATGGATCTCTCTTTTTTAGTACCAAACCATAAAAGTAACAAGTTATATATCCTCATTCATAAAACTATAAGTTTTTGATACCAAAATGTGTTAAAAGACTTTATTACCCTTAAAGTCTACCAATAAGAGAAAAAAAAACTAAAAAAGAAAAAGGAAGATTATTAAAACTAAACAAAAATAAAAAAAGGTCCCACAACTCACTCTTGCAAAAAACTCTACTCCTCTCTGCAAAAAAAAGTCTCCCGTCGTGAAACCCTTCGCCGGCGAAAATGTCGACCTCAGACTACCACAATGAATCAAGACGCCCGGAAGTTCCGCTATTGGCACTCCATCTGAAGAGCAATTCGTCAATGAGCCGCCGGTTAGTGTATTTCATTCACACACGATCGTGCCACGATGGTTGTTCATCTTCCCACGATCGTGCTGAAGAAGATGAGACCATCGTGTACACGATGGTCTTTCGTGGGCACGATGGCTACACACGACGGTGCGTCGATCGTGTGTGCCGTCGTGTGCTAGAAGTGCAAGCTCTGCCTTGCACACACGATCGCGGCACACGATCGTTTCCGTCGTGTGAACCGTCGTGTGGCACACGATGGTCTTCACACGACGGGCATCGATCGTGTGCATGCGATCGTGTGCAAGGCAGATTTTTTTTTTTCGTTCTCTTAAGCATTTTATCATATTCTTATGAGTTGTATGTCCATATTGCAGACTGGTTGCGTATGGAAGAGACCTACATTGCGTTTTGTTACACGTCAAGTGAATCTTTACATACGGGAGGCGGTATTTAAAGAGATCATTGAGACATTAAGGAGTATGGGCCGCAATTCCGCTGTTGCTGATCGAGCTATCGAGAGCTTGACCGAGGGGTCTGGGCGCTTGATTAAAGTTAGGAGGAATGGGAGTTCAAATCTGCCCTACATCACTTGATTGCTCGTCAATGGAGGGTGATCAAATCCCCGGATGAGTCGTGGTTCCGTTTGCGGGAGGACCATTCGTTTACCGCCCGTGATTTCGCCTTGATCACGGGACTCCATTTTGGAAACTCTACCTTCCATCCCCAGGACGACCATCTCCTTCCGTCCGACGGTATTTTCCACAGAATACTCCATGGCAAAAACATTAAGGTTAGTGTTCTGCGGAAGAGGTTCAATGCTCGAGATTTTGGTAGAGACATAAGAGATTATCTCAAGGTTGCCAATTTGCTTATCTACTACTACTTTATCCTATGCCGTGACGACATGATGGTCGAGACATGGGCATGGGCATTAGTGGAGGATTTCGAGCGATGGGATATGTTTCCTTGGGGTTCTTATGCCTTTGGGGTTTTATCTTACTACATAGGCAACGTTGCCATCAAGGAGTGACAAGAGCACAAGGACTATCACTTCTATGGTCTGTTTGGGCTTTACAAATATGGTCGTATGAGATGATTCTGTATTGGGAGCATTGTGTGGTAGTCGAGATAAAGCGTCCAAGTCCCTCGGTGTTTGATGTGGACTACGAGGAAGATGTTTTGTGATTTCACTCATTTCTTCGACGATAAGGTACATAAATTTGTAAACGTATTTTCTCCTAACTTCACTCATCTCTTCAACATTATGTGATTGCCCATCTAATGGTATGCTTTAATGACTATTGTTGCAGCACAAAGTACTTCCCTCTTTACCGCATCTGGAGGAGGATGAGGCGGAGTATTACTACGAGCTTTGAGAATGGCTCGCCTTATGACGTTAAGTTCATTAAGCCTGTAAGAATAGCCGTGAGGAATAAGGAGGATGAGCTGCGCCGATCCGAGGAAGAAAGTTATGGATAGGTTGAAGAAGGCCAGGAAAATTGATTACATATGAGTCGGCACATAAAGTGTCGAAGCGACGCGGCAGAGTACCCCACCGACATGGTGCGAGACATCGGACCGGGAGAGGCACAGAGAGGGTGTGTTGTGTCCACGGACTTCCTTGTCGGACCACACCCAGACACGAGCAGGATGAGTACTTCGATCGCCGTTTGAAGGCGATCTTGTGCGACGATTCCCAGTCCGGATTTATTGCTCGAGTTTCTCGCCGGTGCTTTCGGGATCGTAGATTTCTTCGGACCTATGCATAGGCGTTCTAGGAGCCGTACACTACTCGGTGGGAGCCATGATAGGCCTCGTCATTACGCCTCTGATAGCGGCGCCGGCGGAGGATTCCCGACCCTCCACGTCACTCGGTCTCGGGCGCGACACGGTCACCATTCTCATCGTCGGCTAGTCATCATTCGAGTCACCATTCTCGGCCACCGAGTCACCATTCTCGGCATCCGCCTACCCACCATTCGAGGTCGG
This sequence comes from Orobanche coerulescens, assembly GCA_033398695.1. Classification (NCBI taxonomy): domain Eukaryota; kingdom Viridiplantae; phylum Streptophyta; class Magnoliopsida; order Lamiales; family Orobanchaceae; genus Orobanche; species Orobanche coerulescens. The sequence continues at coordinate 180,926,488 of CM065809.1, forward strand.
CCACGGTCACCATTCTCGATTCATCATTCATTGAGCGGACTCGCGGCCCCTTGATTACGAGCATCGGTATGAGCCATTTGAGGCGCCGTTTAGCATATGGGACGATGTTCGATCGGGTTTCGGGACGAGCATCATTACGGTGCGATGTTTCGTAGTGAGGGTGGTGGTCTGGCGGCTGCTCCATTTCGATCGAGCAATGGCTTTTGAGATCGAGCGGCCAGTATGCTCTCTGATCGTTATAGTTGTGAGAGGGATCTTGAGGGTGACGAAGATGGTGAGAGTGCCGAACGCAAGATTTGGGTGAGCGTAGTCTTCCACCGAGAGTGAGTCGACCATCTGCCGCTCTTCGAGAGCCTTTTGTGGTTGCGCCTCCCGGAGATAGCGAGGCTCAAGAAGTTGTACCTACGGCCAGGAGGGAGCAGCCACGTGATGCTATTGTCCTGTTTGGAGACAGGCATGCTCTCACTCGGGCGTTATTTGGCCGGATAGAGTCTAGCCGTGAAGACTTTGATGCCGAGGTGATAGACTGTTATGTGCTTGCGACTCGAGCGAGGCTTCGGAGGAGTCCGTAGTGTTGGTGTCGGTAGAGTTGGCACCGTACTTGCCGGCTCCCTATTTTACGTAAGTTCTATAACCTACTCACTTGTATATCATTGGTTTGATATCGATATTTTTAATTTTGTGGTTTGGCTTTTTGTAGTTAGTTTTGGCCAACGAGTTTGCAAGACTCCATCCGGATGATCCACTTGGCATCAAGGTGACGGGAAGCCGGTTTACAAGGAGTGGAAAATTCCTAAATGCATCGAGGACTACATGACAGTCTTGATACACCACATGCGGTTCCATGGTTAAATTGCAACGAAGTAAGTTTGAAATTTATATTTATAAATAATTGACGATTTGTTGCCATTTGAAATTTATATTTATAAATGATTCGCTATGTTTGATGTGATGATCTTATATGATTACATATTGTCTCGAATGCAGATCATTGCCATTTGTTGCCTCGACCAAAGCCACTGGGTGACTATCAAGATTGACATCATATCATGGACCGTGGAGTTATGCGATTCCTTGTCACACCACCACGAAGATGGTCGTTACCGCTTCAACCAACTGCGACCGATTATGCGTCGATGCCTCGTGTGCTAGCTCAATCCGGGTATTGGATGAACAACCAATCGAAAACGAAGTATGACACGGAGATGAGTTTCAAAATTATGCCACGAGAGCTACGGTTCATACGAGCGACAATCACGATTGTGGCCCCTTCGCGTGCATGTACTTGGATCGACTGCCTCTGCAAACCCGGGAGCAAGGCACCAAATCAAGGAACTTAATGAAAAATATATTAAGAAATATCGATATGGCCTAGCCGCTAAAATCTTTATGTTGTCTTTAGACATGTAGAATGGTTTATGTTGTGTTGTACAATATTTATGTTGTATTTAGACAGCTTTTGGATGAATGTGTGAGTGTTGTTAAATCTGATTGTGTTGGCTCTGTTACACACGATGGATGCACACGATCGTGGCCATCGTGTGTTGCGATCGTGTGCAACCTACCCACGGTCATGCGTCGATCTTTGTCGTGTGCGCACGATGGTGGCATGACCGTGTGCACACGGCCGTGAGTACCATCGGGAACGGCCGTGCACGCAGCGTGTACACGGTTGTGGCCACGATTGAACACGCGACCATTGAACACACGATCGCGTGTTCAATCGTGGCCACGTTCTTGTGCACACGATCGCGTAGGCGGCCGTGCACACGATCGTGTACACGATCGTGTGCATATGAACTTTTGATATTTTTGCAAATTTGAAGTATTGTATTATCTAAAATGATGTTTTGTGATTCAAACATCGCTTGTTCAAACATTAATTACAATATGGCTTCTTATACGAACTCCTATTTGTCATTTCGTTGTAATTCATTAGTATATGAGGTCTTTCATCCAGATGATTGAACTTATCCGTACGTACTAATAGAACAATTGGACGACACATGATATGCAATATATTATGGTAATTCAATCAATAACTTGTTATATAAGTGTATCATTAACAAATAATTGTTAATATATAAGTAACAACACCTAAATTGACGAGTAATTTGAGAAATTGGTGAAAATTCTTGACGTTCTTGTGCACACGATCGCGTAGATGACCGTGCACACGATCGTGTACACGATCGTGTGCATATGAACTTTTGATATTTTTGCAAATTTGAAGTATTGTATTATCTAGAATGATGTTTTGTGATTCAAACATCGCTTGTTCAAACATTAATTACAATATGGCTTCTTATACGAACTCCTATTTGTCATTTCGTTGTAATTCATTAGTATATGAGGTCTTTCATCCAGATGATTGAACTTATCCGTACGTACTAATAGAACAATTGGACGACACATGATATGCAATATATTATGGTAATTCAATCAATAACTTGTTATATAAGTGTATCATTAACAAATAATTGTTAATATATAAGTAACAACACCTAAATTGACGAGTAATTTGAGAAATTGGTGAAAATTCTTGACGTTCTTGTGCACACGATCGCGTGTTCAATCGTGCACACGATCGTGTACACGATCGTGTGCATATGAACTTTTGATATTTTTGCAAATTTGAAGTATTGTATTATCTAGAATGATGTTTTGTGATTCAAACATCGCTTGTTCAAACATTAATTACAATATGGCTTCTTATACGAACTCCTATTTGTCATTTCGTTGTAATTCATTAGTATATGAGGTCTTTCATCCAGATGATTGAACTTATCCGTACGTACTAATAGAACAATTGGACGACACATGATATGCAATATATTATGGTAATTCAATCAATAACTTGTTATATAAGTGTATCATTAACAAATAATTGTTAATATATAAGTAACAACACCTAAATTGACGAGTAATTTGAGAAATTGGTGAAAATTCTTGACGTTCTTGTGCACGCGATCGCGTAGACGACCGTGCACACGATCGTGTACACGATCGTGTGCATATGAACTTTTGATATTTTTGCAAATTTGAAGTATTGTATTATCTAAAATGATGTTTTGTGATTCAAACATCGCTTGTTCAAACATTAATTACAATATGGCTTCTTATACGAACTCCTATTTGTCATTTCATTGTAATTCATTAGTATATGAGGTCTTTCATCCAGATGATTGAACTTATCCGTACGTACTAATAGAACAATTGGACGACACATGATATGCAATATATTATGGTAATTCAATCAATAACTTGTTATATAAGTGTATCATTAACAAATAATTGTTAATATATAAGTAACAACACCTAAATTGACGAGTAATTTGAGAAATTGGTGAAAATTCTTGACGTTCTTGTGCACACGATCGCGTGTTCAATCGTGCACACGATCGTGTACACGATCGTGTGCATATGAACTTTTGATATTTTTGCAAATTTGAAGTATTGTATTATCTAGAATGATGTTTTGTGATTCAAACATCGCTTGTTCAAACATTAATTACAATATGGCTTCTTATACGAACTCCTATTTGTCATTTCGTTGTAATTCATTAGTATATGAGGTCTTTCATCCAGATGATTGAACTTATCCGTACGTACTAATTGTAATACCCGGTTGTAATTCAGTCATTATCATTCAGTAATTTCATTCGGTGATTGTCACTCAGTGGATTTTCACTCAATTATAATCATTCATCAATCATGTTCATTCACCGTGTTCACCGTTCGGAAAAACTTCGAGTTGTGTATCGTTATTGTTCATTGTTTCAACTTTCCTCATATGAGTTCGACTTTGTTAGATCACCATTAATTTTTGGTAACTCCAAAAATTCTAAATCTTTGCAATATTATAGAGCATCGAGTTAGCTTTCCAATGGTTCAAACGGTGAGTCAATCGGAGTCCGGACGAGAGAGTTATGGTCGTTTTAGCTCAACCGCTCATTGGCCGATCACTGCCGAACGAACTCGGACGTGTCGTCCGACACGGCCCGTGCCGTACTCGTCCGGAAAGTGCCGAAGTGTACGCCTCGGGACCCGACCGTCGTGCAGCACGGCCGAGTCGAACCTTCCGGATAAGCGAACCGATCGCCCGGACGCCCGACCGTGTCGCCAGCACGGCCGAGTCATGCCGAAGTCGCCGCTTGACGGGTCATCGTCGGGAGGCCCTCGCGCCGCGACCGTGTCAAGCGGGACACGGTCGAGTCATCGGCCGGCCACCAGGTACACGACCGTGCCGATCGGCACGGCCGTGTCCGGCAGCACAACTCCCTTAAATTCGTTTTTCAAGATTTCTTCCATTCCTTTCCCATTTTTTCACTTGCAACCGAGAGAGGAAGCTTGAGGGAAGGTTTTTCCTTCACAAATCATTTGGGTGTTTGATTTTCTTCATCTCCTTTCGATCGTGAAGCCCGGATAATCAATCTAACGCGTATTCTTCGGATTAAAGCACTTGGATCATCAAGAGGTAATTCCTTCAACACTTTGGACTTCGATTTTGTGTTGAAATAGGATGTTTTGGACGTTATAATCATGATATATGAAGGGATATGTATATGATTATGAGTTTGTATAAGGATTCATTGGATTATTGAGGGATTATTCAAGAACACCTTGTAAATCGAGTTGGAATTGGGGATTTTCGACTAATTGTTGTTATAATCACATTTTGGATATTCATAACGGATTATTGATCGTATTGGAGATGTTTTATTGGTTTGAAACACTTCTTGGGGATTTGATATTGGTATATTGAAGTTTGATTGTAAACAATCGGAGTTTGGACGCAACGTGTTTGTTTCAATACCTCAATGGACTTAGTTTTATCGTATCGGCGTTTTAAGTTCGTTATATTCGTGTTTAATTCGTATATTGATCGGATTGTCGGTAATTGTATTGAATTAAGGTTGTTCGTATGCGGCCGACACTTCATTTAGGGCGTTGTTCGTGGACGGACATTCTTCATCGGTGTTGAGTAAGTTAATTCTTACTCGGTTAAAAGGATATTCATACCTTTTGTTGTTGATCATTCATAATCATAACTCATTCATCATTGTATTAATCATATTAAAACTTGTTATTGTCAATTAGATCACTTGAGTCATAAGGAGCAGCGGTTCCAATCTTTTCGTTGAGCTATCATTCATTTCATTATTACTCTCATCTCGGTGAGTCATTCTTGGCCTTGTCTAATTATTATTCATTGATATTCATTATGGTCATTCTCGTTCATGTGACCTTCTCGGGTTCATATTGCGTGGCCGGGTGTGTACGTGTGGAATTTTTAGTCGGGCACACGATGGTTATTGTATTGGGTTCACTGATACATTAGGCCGTGCACACGGGTCATATTGTCTCGTGAGACTAATTAGGTACACGGACGGGTGTTGTACACTTGCACAGAACATTACGGGCGTACTATGATACTCCTCTTGGCGTAATTCATAACTAAGAATATTTCTTAACTTCGGTTAAATCATGATTGTGTATTTTTCAACCCTTGAGGATTGTTGTTCTTTGTAATCGACCGTTTGGGGATTTTGTTTTTCGTGTCATGGCAAGGCAAACGCACGGAATAGCATGTTGATGTCGAGGAGTCCTAGTGATACTAGTAGGGGCCCCGATCTTCAGCTTATTCATGTTATTGTCCTTTATTTTCCGCCGCAAACTTTCATTTGAATACTCCGTTTCATTCGGTGTTGTGTATTTTATCTTCATATAAAATACACTAGTATTCGTATTATCCTGGTGTGTTGTAACTAAACTCATCGGAGTAATTATTGTTGTAATGTAGTTCGGTACTACATTTATCTTGTGTAATTCATTCATTTTCATTTGCACAGTGGGTCCCATTGGGGATCTACGGCACCGTAATATCCGCCTAGTTTGGGGTGTTACGAGTTGGTATCGGAGAGTGGTTTTGAATACTACCTTCCGAGTCATGTCTTATTTGAAATCATCGTCATCGGACTAGTATCATTGGACTTTCGCGTCACGTGTGACTCTGTGCAAATGCCGAGCCAATCGAATAGGAAGAAGCGTAAGATTTCTAACGCCATGGTATAATTTCTCGCAATAGTCATTCATTCATCATTCATCAATTAACAATCCTCAAACATCATCATTCATTGTGATTAGGACAATCATGTTAACTCATTAATCACTTAATTCATTTCATTACTCGATTAATAATCGGGACGATCATGTTAACTCATTAATTACTCAATTCATTTCATTACTCGGTTGTCAATCTGGATAATCATATTATCAATCTTGTTAAGTTATTCAAGATAATCATTTCAAGAATTTCATCGAGATAATCATGTAACTTCAGTAAATCATTCATATAATCATTAAGTTAGAGCATGTATACTCATTTTCATCATCTCATGACATAATCATAACGTGCTAATCATGCGGGTAATATAATCATTATGCGACCTTCCTACTTCGAGATGGAGAGAGGCATCGGGGATGCACGGGAGAGAAGGCGTGCGGACCGAAATCCGAGAAATAATCACTCCGCCGGAAATCGTGCCTCAGGACTCGGCTCGATCGTAAGATGTTCGGTTGATCCACTCACTTTTATGTGCCATGATGACCCATGTGCGGTTGCTCAATCATCATTGCGCCACTCTGACCGGATTAATCGAGAGAACTCTCCGCACGAGCCACCGCTAAGGAAATTGGCCGGCAAGAACTCCGCATATGTCAACAGGAAATCAACGGCGTAATCAACCCAAAGGCGGTCATAACCTTCAAGAAGCCTCGTGTGAGCCCTATCGTTTCGAGCGACCTTCTACGGCGCATAATCGTGCGGGATCTCATTCCCGAGCGGCGATTCGATCATCACTGTTTCAATTGTGGAACGCCGGTCATTTCAGCCGAGTGTCTCAAACCGTCTATCACGTGCTATAATTGTGGGAATTTTGGGCATAAGGCCCGTTTTGCCGAAAGGACTCAAGTCGGCTCGGCGGCATCTCAAGCCCAAGCAACCAGCGTTTGAATCGATCGCTTTGTCATCGTCGTTTAAGACAATGGAAGCAAATAGAGTTGGAGCTCGTATTTATCGACGGAGCGTCGGTTCGGGACCAGCAAGTCCCGATTCATATGATGAGGAGGATCGACGATCCGGTGGTCCGAACGATTTCGTATACTCGTAATTTTATTTCAACTTGTGTGTACCTTTTGATCTTTGGTACACCGCATTCATTCATTTTCGAATCATGCTTGAATAGACTTATTTCGGGATAGTCCTATTGCTTGTAGACATCATACCATCGGTCTACCTGACGATGGAAGAATTTTCGAATCATACCGAATTAGCTTAATGACCGCGATTGGTTGATGGATCTAATCGTGGTGAATTTATCGAGGACGATGTAATTTCGGTATTAGTTGGTCTAACCGTCTTGATACTATCCTCGGTGTTTGTTAGCGTTTGGTCGCTATCTTTCCGTCGTTGGTTGTCGAATGTGTGCTTCAGGAAGTAATCCCCGTTGTTCCAGAGAATTTCTATTATGGCGGAAGCAGAGAAATTCCACAATCGAACTATTCAATCATTCTTTGTATCATTTTCATCGATTGGCCTTTCTAGGGCAATCGAGTTATTCAATCATTCATTGCATCATTTTCATCGATTGGCCTTTCTAAGGCAATCGAGTTATTCAATCATTCCTTGTATCATTTCCATCGATTGGCTTTTCTAAGACAATTGAGTCATTCAATCATTCATTGTATCATTTTCATCGATTGGCCTTTCTAAGGCAATCGAGTTATTCAATCATTCATTGTATTATTTTTATCGATTGGCCTTTCAAAGGCAATCGAGTTATTCAAACATTCATTATATCATCTTCATCGATTGACCTTTCTAAGGCAATCGAGTTGTTCAATCATTATTGGTATCTCTTTTTATCGATTGACCATTCTAGGGCAATCGAAATGTTCAATCATTCGTGGTATCGTTGTCATCGATTGACGATGTATTTCCAGGCGAGTTATCTAGTTACCTTCACATAGAGTAGGGGAATTCAGGAATGAGTGGGAGCCGGTACGTCCCATTTATCGAAGGCACCGTATCGGATGGCCCCGACTAGAATGCATGAGTTAAAGATTCAACTTGAGGAGTAGTTCGAGAAAGGTCATCTCCGACCGATTGCGTCCCCGTGAGGAGCACCAGTGTGATCTGTCAAGGAGAAGGATGGCTCGTCTCGTGTGTGTATTAATTACCAAGAGTTGAACAGGGCGATGATCAAGAGTAGTATCCTTTACTTCGTATTGATGATCTTTTAGATCAACTTCAGGGAGTTTCAGTATTTTCCAAGATCGACTTAAGATCTGGATATCACCAGTTGCGGATTCGAGAGTCGGATATCGCGAGGACAGCATTTCATACACGCTATGGTCATTATGAGCTCGTAGTTATGCCGTTCGGGCTAACTATTGCACCTGTGGTATTCATGGAGTTAATGAATCGGGTTTTCATCGACTTTTTAGATCAGTTGTTGTTGTCTTCATCGACGACATTTTGATTTATTCTCTTAGCCGAGAGGAACACGAGGTTCATTTTCTTCGTGTTCTCGACGTGTTGAGACGAGAGCAACTTTATGGAAAGTTTTCCAAATGTGAGTTCGGAGGTCAGTGACTTTCTCGGGCATGTAATTTCATCGACGAGTTCGTGTCGACCCTCGAAGTCGGAGACTATCCAAGATTTGCAATCTCGTAAGATATTAAGTAAATCCGATGTTTCCTCGGATTAGTGGTTAATTATCCAACCCACGGCGGAGCTAGCGGTAGTGGTTTTCGTTGGAAATTTGGCGTCGTTACCTTTATGGAATCACCTATCGGATCTTCACCAATCACAAGAGTTGAAGTATATATTTACTCACAAGGAGTTAAATATGCGATAGAGGCGGTGGTTGGAACTAATCAAAGATTTTGATATCGAGATCCTTTACCACCGGGCAAGGCGAACGTTGTCGCCGACGCCTTGAGTCGTAAGTCCGTTCGGAGCGGATGCTTGCTCGTTTAACGATTCGGAAGGAGCTTGACGGGAATTCCTTAGACCGAGATCGAGTGCAGCCCGGCAGTCGGGGACGGCTTTGTATGTTAGAGATTTCATCGTCACTTGAGGAGGTAATCGAGAGAATCGAGTTCGGACCCGGCATTGTTGCGCATTCGTGAAGATGTGGCTCGGGAAAGCCCACAGATTCGTAGTCCACGAGGACGGACTTTTGAGGTTTAAGAACCGGTTACGCGTGCGGTGAATGTCGAGTTGAAAAACTCTATTTTGAGAGGAGCTCATGCTATCCCTTATTCTGTTCATCCGGGGTCCAAAGAAGATGTACAAGGACTTGAAACAAAATTACCGGTGGAGTAATATGAAGCGAGAAGTCGCGAGAATTTGTTTCGAGATGCTTAACACAACAAGTCAAGATGGAACCTCGGCCGGCGAGCATGCGATACCGCTCCTATTCGTAATGGAAGTGGGAAGACATTTCTATGGAATTCATCACGAATTGCCGACGAGTCATCGTGGCATAAATACGATCGAGTGATCGCGGACCGCTTAACTAAATCAACTCATTTCCTTGAGATCAAGGATTTGTGGAGTCCCAAGAGATCGCCCGATTGTTCATCAAGGAGATAGTGAGGCGCACGGTACTCCTAAAAGTATTGTTTCGATCGTGACGGACGGGTTGTGTCACATTTTTGGAAATCGATTCATCGTGCTATGGGAACTCGGCTTAATCTCGATCGCCTTTCATCCTCGGTCAGACGGACAATCGGAGAGAACTATTCGGACATTAGAGGACATGTTGAGGGCATGCGTCCTCGATTGGAAGGACGATTGGGAAGCCCAACTACCGTTGATCGAGTTCACGTATAATAATAGTTGGCATGCTTCCATTAAGATGGCGGCTTACGAGGCCTTGTACGGTCGTCTTTGTCGATCTCCTGTGTGTTAGGAATACTTGTCATAATCAATCGTCACCGAGCCCGATATACTTATAGCCGTCCAGGAGAAGGTAGCTTTGATCAAGAGTCGTATGTTGGCCTCAGTCGACGTAAATCGTATGCGGATAATCGTCGTCTACCACTAGAGTTCGAGTCGGTTGACCATTTTTTGTTCAAGGTTTGCCCGAGTCGAGGTTTTTTCCATGTCGGATAACGGGGGAAGTTGAGCACGAGATTCAATGGACCATTTGAATTTTTGGATCGAGTAGGCGAGTTAGCTTATCGATTGGCTTTACCTCCGGCTTTGAGCAGGATTCATAATGTGTTTCACGTCTCTCGATAGCGAGTATGTTCTTGACCGAGTCACATACTTGATTCGGCGAAATCGGGATCGCATATGATCATTCGTACGAGGAGCGTCTGTGCAGTGTTAGAGCGGCGAATCAAACGGTTGAGGAACAAGGCGATCCCTTTAGTCAAGATTCGAGTGGTCTAGACACGGAGTCGAAGAGGCCACCGGGGAAACCGAGGAGAATATGCGGGAGTGTTATCCCGAGTTGTTTGACCCTTAGTTTCGGGACGAAACTCTTTTAAGGGGGTGTATGTAATACCGGTTGTAATTCGATCATTATCATTCGGTAATTTCATTCGGTGATTGTCACTCGGTGGATTTTCACTCAATTATAATCATTCATCAATCATGTTCATTCACCGTGTTCACCGTTCGGAAAAACTTGAGTTGTGTATCGTTATTGTTCATTGTTTCAACTTTCCTCATATGAGTTCGACTTTGTTAGATCACCATTAATTTTTGGTAACTCCAAAAATTCTAAATCTTGCAATATTATAGAGCATCGAGTTAGCTTTCCAATGGTTCAAGCGGTGAGTCAATCGGAGTCGGACGAGAGAGTTATGGTCGTTTTAGCTCAACCGCTCATTGGCGATCAACGCCGAGCGAACTTCGGCCGTGTCGTCCGACACGGCCGTGCCGTACTCGTCCGGAAAGTGCGAAGTGTTCGCCTCGGGACCCGACCGTGTCGTCAGCACGGCAGTCGAACCCTTCCGGATAAGCGAGCCAGCGCCCGGCCGCGGCCGTGTCGCACAGCGCAGTCGAGTCATGCCGAAGTCATTGTCGGACGGGTCATCGGGAGGCCCTCGGCGCGCGGCCGTGTCAAGCGAGGACACGGTCAGTCATGTCGGCAGGTATGCGACACGACCGTGCCGATCGGCCGCGGGCCGTGTCGGCAGCGATCGACTCCCTTAAATTCGTTTTTTGAGATTTCTTCCATTCCTTTCCCATTTTTTCACTTGCAACCGAGAGAGGAAGCTTGAGGGAAGGTTTTCCTTCACAAATCATTTGGGTGTTTGATTTTCTTCATCTCCTTTCGATCGTGAAGCTTAGGATAATCAATCTAACGCGTATTCTTGGATTAAAGCACTTGGATCATCAAGAGGTAATTCCTTCAACACTTTGGACTTCGATTTTGTGTTGAAATAGGATGTTTTGGACGTTATAATCATGATATATGAAGGGATATGTATATGATTATGAGTTTGTATAAGGATTCATTGGATTATTGAGGGATTATTCAAGAACACCTTGTAAATCGAGTTGGAATTGGGGATTTTCGACTAATTGTTGTTATAATCACATTTTGGATATTCATAACGGATTATTGATCGTATTGGAGATGTTTTATTGGTTTGAAACACTTCTTGGGGATTTGATATTGGTATATTGAAGTTTGATTGTAAACAATCGGAGTTTGGGCAACGTGTTTGTTTCAATACCTCAATGGACTTAGTTTTATCGTATCGACGTTTTAAGTTCGTTATATTCGTGTTTAATTCGTATATTGATCGGATTGTCGGTAATTGTATTGAATTAAGGTTGTTCGTGCGGCCGACACTTCATTTAGGGCGTTGTTCGTGGGCGGACATTCTTCATCGGTGTTGAGTAAGTTAATTCTTACTCGGTTAAAAGGATATTCATACCTTTTGTTGTTGATCATTCATAATCATAACTCATTCATCATTGTATTAATCATATTAAAACTTGTTATTGTCAATTAATCACTTGATCATAAGGAGCAGCGGTTCCAATCTTTTCGTTGAGCTATCATTCATTTCATTATTACTCTCATCTCGGTGAGTCATTCTTGGCCTTGTCTAATTATTATTCATTGATATTCATTATGGTCATTCTCGTTCATGTGACCTTCGGGTTCATATTGCGTGGCGGGTGTGTACGTGTGGAATTTTTAGTCGGGCACACGATGGTTATTGTATTGGGTTCACCGATACATTAGGCCAGTGCACACGGGTCATATTGTCTCGTGAGACTAATTAGGTACACGGACGGGTGTTGTACACTTGCACGTAACATTACGGGCGTACTATGATACTCCTCTTCAGCGTAATTCATAACTAAGAATATTTCTTAACTTGATTAAATCATGATTGTGTATTTTTCAACCCTTGAGGATTGTTGTTCTTTATGGCCGGCCCGTTTGGGGATTTTGTTTTTCGAGTCATGGCAAGGCAAACGCACGGGAATAGCATGTTGATGTCGAGGAGTCCTAGTGATACTAGTAGGGGCCCGATCTTTGATTATTCATGTTATTGTCCTTTATTTTCCGCTGCAAACTTTCATTTGAATACTCCGTTTCATTCAGTGTTGTGTATTTTATCTTCATATAAAATACACTAGTATTCGGTATTATCCTGGTGTGTTGTAACTAAACTCCTCATCGGAGTAATTATTGTTGTAATGTAGTTCGGTACTACATTTATCTTGTGTAATTCATTCATTTTCATTTGCCTGGTGGGTCCCAGTTGGGGATCTACGGCACTGTAATATCCGCCTAGTTTGGGGTGTTACACTAATAGAACAATTGGACGACACATGATATGCAATATATTATGGTAATTCAATCAATAACTTGTTATATAAGTGTATCATTAACAAATAATTGTTAATATATAAGTAACAACACCTAAATTGACGAGTAATTTGAGAAATTGGTGAAAATTCTTGACGTTCTTGTGCACACGATCGCGTGTTCAATCGTGGCCACGACCGTGTACACGATCGTGTGCATACGTGGATACAGCGCCAATTTGACACCTGGTTGCCAACGTGTCACACGATTGGAACACACGATCGTCTGCATACGTGGATACAGCGCCAATTTGACACCTGGTTGCCAACGTGTCACACGATTGGAACACGCGATCGCGGCGATCGTGTACACGGTCGTCTGCATACGTGGATACAGCGCCAATTTGACACCTGGTTGCCAACGTGTCACACGATTGGAACACGCGATCGCGGCGATCGTGTACACGATCGTGTTTACTTCAAAGGTCATTATTTTATTATAAAATCCCGTCGGTCCCCCCCCCCCTTATTATAAGTCGGTCCCCCCCCCCTTATTATAAGTCGGTCCCCCCCCCCTTTATTATAAAATCCCAGGTCCCCCCCCCCTTTACTTTAAAATCCCATCGTCGGTCGGTCTCCACCCCTTTTTCGCTTCAAACCCTAATCAATTAACATCAATTAAAATTCATTAAATTTCAATTACGCGAAATGAGCGGCCGATTACGAGAAACCGATTTAGGAGGAAGCGAAGCACCACCACCAAAAAGAAGAAGGAGGATACCTACTCCCAACCCACCATACGTAACTAGGCCGAGAGGAAGATACTCAATGCTCGAGTAAGTTTTTGATTTTGTTGTATGTGTAGTGACTATCATTGCAAATTAATGTGTTCCATGAAACAGGTCTATTTAAAAACACTCATGAGCACTCCAGTCATACTAGATGGTGATGATGATAATGATTTGGAGATTTCGAGAATAAAAGCAAAAATTTATTTTGGAAGAGGAAGTTCATGAAGACGGTGATACAAGACTAAAGATACAGCAGATTGGGGAAAAGGGATCCAATTGATTGTTTTTGTTATGTTATTATTAGATATTTTGTGTGATGGTGATTAAATTTTGTTTTGTAAAGTTATATGCTTTGGAATCGTAAACTATTGCTCTTTGAAGTGAGCTACTTTGTTATGGTTAATGTTTGGCTCCATAGTCACCTTTATTTGCTTTACATTCTTGAACACTTAAATTTCAATTCAAAGGCAAAGAAAATATACACAAAATTATGCATTTCAACTAATAATCGAATATTGAATCAATACATGGTCGATCAAAATATCAACACATTATTGTTGCTAGTAAGTCACAAAATATAAAAATACATAAGGAATTTAAGTTTCACGGTATGGACATCCCCTTATGTCATGGTCATCATTACGGCAAATGCTACACCTCTTCTTCTGCCGGCGCCTTTGCCTCGGTTGTGCATCGATTTCTTGAGTTTCTTCAGGGATATTCAAATCCACACCCCCTATGGGAATGAATGCTTTGCAAGATTTTCTATTGTGGCGGTTCCTTTACACCTACCGCACACCTGAGGCCGTCCACCTGCGTGCAAATTTTCAACAGCGGACCGTGCGCGACTCATCCTTGGTCGGCCGGCTTGTCGTACCTCCTCTGGAGGTACGCAAACGATGGATGAGATCTCCGGTGGGACATTCCACTCATCAGGATGTGGGATGGGACTAATATGCTCCTTATAAGTCTCTCTAAGGCCTTGTTGCTTGAAATAACGACTAACAAAACCATACACGGACAAACCATTGCCGGCACGCCTGTTACAATAAGCAATTATGTCAAGGATGTTGTATAGGATAATGAATTTTTTATATTGATGAGGTGATAAATCCAGACCATCCCTGTTTTGCAAACGATGGGAAAACACGATCGCGTCGATCGTGTGTTACGATCATCACGGGATCGTGGGTCACGATCGTGTGTTACGATCACGGGGATCGTGGGGTTACGATCGTGTGTTACGATCACGGGATCGTGTGTTACGATCGAGCCCATTGTGTTACGATCGTGCACATCGTGTGTCCCATCGTGGTCTACGATAAGGGCGATCGTGGTTACGATAAGGGCGATCGTGGTTACGATCGTGCCCATCGTGGGTTACGATCGTGCCCATCGTGGGTTACGATCGTGCCCATCGTGGGCTACGATCGTGCCCATCGTGGGTTACGATCGTGCCCATCGTGGGTAACGATCGTGCCCATCGTGGGTAACGATCGTGCACACAACAAAGAAAGACATGTACCTTATAGCGGCGGCATGACGACATGGAATCGATCCAAATCAAACTCACGACAACAACATGTCCATGTTCAAGGTCGACCTCATAAGAAACTTTGTTTTCTTCGACTTTATAAACAAGTGGGGTGGTAGCTCGAACTTTAAGAGTCGATCGGCTTGCACAGAGTTAGAAAGCTTTTCAAAAGTGTGCATTGTCAACTCATGGTCTCTTGACGTAGCTTCTCCCGCTTCTCATCAAACCAATTCTCTAAAATTAGGCGAAATATCTCAAGTAACGAGCAACAGTAAACGCGTCTAGCCCACAACATACGATTATTAAAGCATTCAACGGATTGGATGTCAAGAAGTTATAGCGTGCACGGACACTTCGACCTAGCCCACCTCTCGGCCCAATTTCGAAAGGCGCACATGCGCCCATTAGGGCTTTCGATATGTAGTTTGAAAAGTAGTTTTCAAAACTTCTTCTCGATGCGTGTAGCGGATTCTAAAGAGTCCTATAGCATGCGCACCATAGGAGGTCAGATTTTTGCAAGATGGTGATAGCAAAACCCGTGGAATGCATTCGGATAGACGGCTCGAACGATTCGAATGCTCTTATGTTGGTCACTCACAATCGTAAATCTTCCGTCGGATTGTAGCATCTGCGCAGTTATACGTAAAATAAGTCCATGACTCGTCGTTCTCTATCTGACCGAGACCAACAAAGAAGAGGAAAAACTTGATCGTTCCCATCAAATGTGACGGCCGCAAATAGAGTTCCTTTATTCCTTCCCTTTAGGTGGGTCCCATCAACTATAATCACCGGTCGAAGGCACGTATCAAATGCCCTAATACTCTCCGAGTGCAACGAACATGTGGCGAAACACTCCCTCACGAGTCGCTGCAAATCATAAATTGTCCACGGATTACGCTGTTTTAACAAATACGTATAAGATGGGAGCCTCGATACGACTCATCGAAGCCGCCATATGTATTCTCTATCGCTATATTCCTCGTCAGGAGAGCAAAAGCGTATAGCATGTCAATGCCATACTCCCTACACATCTCTGCAATCATCTCCTTTGGCCTCAAAGTGACCCTCACCGGTCAATCTTTTAGCAAAATAATGGGCGGCAATCTCGAAGTGACCGATCGTGCGGCAAAGACGGTTCAAATCAGGTAACAATGTGCTCCAATGTCAACTTAGTAATTCTCCAAATAGTTGCACCCTCAATAGCACACAACCTAAACCGACAATTTCTTCGCCCACTCTTACAGACAAACACTATACGTTTATCGGCGAACGATCGGTGATACACTGTAGCATGTTTTCCAAATGATACATTCCTACGCTTATCCTCAACTCGTCTTCGAGCGAAAGGTGGACCCCACTCTAGCCGACCAGAACCGTGGAGGCCGCCGACCCAACCCAAAGTCCCGGCACTACCGGGTCCTAAATGGAATGATCCAGTTACGCATTGATTGTAGATGCTCATGCTCGCTCGCAGATTGATGGTCGGATGAGAAGTTCCGACGACTCATAATCCTATCCATTTGGGCCGGTTGGCGAACCCAAGCAAGAAATTCCGCAGATAGTGACTCAAGCAAGTCTTTACAACAATCTTCATCTTCGGATGTATGCACCTCTTCATCTTCCTCATCTTCCTCATCTTCCTCGTATTGATACTCTTTGGAAGGCATGTCATAATTTATGTTGCCGGGCTCTACTCTCGAGCTGCTACATCCCATATTAACCTCGGGAGTGGAGGAGCTGTTCTCAACATAGACCTCAGGATCCTCCTTGTATTCTACTAGTAATCGAAGTATCTCGGTATCGCCCCTTAATAGGACTTTTACTTTGTTTCCTTTGGCCATGTGTGTCAAGTACCATAATTTGTAATCGGACTCATTTGGACCACCCAAACCCTCTCTCATAACCCCCACGAGGTTTGCACGACTAACTTTGCTCGTGTCGATATAGACAAAAAAGGAGTCCCCGTCTACATATGTCGATCGCTCCCAATGACCACCGTGATGTATCAAAATACGCCACGACATCGATTACAAAAAGATGAATAACTATTCGGAAAAATGAGCGAACAATATTACTTGCCGCTTGGACACGGCCGATGCACACGGCCGTATACTACCGTGTGCGGTGATCGTGTGCAAGTTTCGCCCATGAACACGATCGCCAGACACAATTTTATACGATCGTGTTGCGCATTGATGTTAAGGTCGCTGCGACGAGCCGCAGACACGATCGCTGCACACGATGGCTTCCCATCGTGTGCATCGATCGTGTCCGTAAGAACAGATCCGAATTTTTTTAATCGCTCAAATAATGATACATACCTTCTTTATGAACTCAGAAGCACGACAAATGAAGTCCTATTTCAACGTCAACTTTTATTTTCGAACAATCTTGTGATTTCTATAAGATTTTTTGAGAGACCCTTTGTCAAAAATAAAATGGCTGTGTTGTTTTGATGTATATGTTTGTAGTTAAATTTTGGTTCCTGGACATTAATATCGATCGGAGGAGGAAAGTAAAAAATAAAAAAGAGAAGAAAAGTAGTTTAAAATAAATATATATAAAAAAAAGAGAGAAGTCAACTTTTAACACAAAAAGAGAGGACATTTTAGTCTTTTCAATCAAAATGGTACCAAAAACTTATAGTTTTATGAATGGGGATATAGAACTTATCAATTTTATGCTTTGGTATTAAAAAATTGATTCCCACTATATATATATATATATATATATATATACTACATATAATATATGTATATTTATTTATAATACACGCGTACAATATATATATATATACATATATATATATATATAGATATATATAGGGGTGGGTTATGCTTAGAATGATATTTAAGTTAAGAAATAAGAATTAAATTGATCCATATATCTTGATTAAATGGATGACCTAGATTTATTCTCACAAAAACGTATGCATAGAATGTAATATTTTAGTGCATCAATATTTTGATGCATATAATGCAGAGTTTTAATGCATTGCAAGCTTGATGCACGAAATGCATATATTGCCTGCATAAGCCAATATGGACCGTACATCACACAAAGATTAATGATTTAGATTTATTCTCAATTCACAACATAAAAACTATTCTCATACGATCATAAATATATTATATATATATATAAAATATTTATATGTGGGTTCTCGTGAGAATAAATTTTTAGTTAAGAAATAAGAAACAATCCAAGTATTTACACAATTTGGACCATCTATCACATGCAATCAATGATTGAGTTGTATTTTTATTTCTCAAAATAAATCTCATTCTCTATATATTACAGTTGCATGGTCGAAAAAAAATAGGTGACAAAAAATTGTCGGAAAAAGTGGCAGGAAAACTGATCGAAAACCTCGCCGTCGCCGGAGAAGATGGAGGGAGAAGAAGTATCAATCAAAGACACGTGGACCAATCAAAAGGTATTACATGCCACTTAACGAACACGACAGCAAGTTCATCCCCTAAATGATACATAAAAAATTTTATTATCATAAATATAAAATTCGAGAAAGTTCATTAATTTTACCTTATTACTATTATTGAGCAATACAATTCAGTTTATTTAGTTTAATTTGGGTGTGTTATTCGTATCGTGTTGGCTTATTTACATGGATTGGTCCTTTTTAGCAATAAGTGTACACATTGGTTGATTGACTATGTACAGGATTTTTACAGGAATTTGGTTCTGCTAGGTCAAAGTTGTCATCTTCATTACTCTACCAGTGATCTGCAAATAAGCCTTGAAACTATGGAACAGAAGGAACCGTCTCCTGGAATCAGTCGGACCCTTTACCCGGACATCGAACCGTACAGTGCAGGTTTTCTCAATGTTTCGGATATTCACACAATTTACTACGAACAGTCTGGAAATCCAGACGGGCATGTGAGTTCTCTTAACTGGCTTTACATCTTCTCTCATATTGTTGTAATTTCATTCTTGTAAAGAATGGTTGTCCGCATAGGTGTATTTATAAATTCTAAGTTCTAAACTGTGGTTTGAGCGAGTATCCCTAAGATTGTGTTGACAATGTTTGGGATTTTACTACAGTGAACTGCCCCTAGGTAAAGTTTTACTGAAGACATTAAAATATGGAATTTCTCTATAGACTTGAGAGGTCATGGAGGAGATGACCCAAGTTCTTACTGAATCTATTGTTTTAGTTCATGAGATATTCTTCTTTAATCCATGAAATATAAAACGATGCTGGTGCTTCGAAATAAGCTAGCTTTTCTTTAAAGCAAAATGAAAAAAAAAAAAAAAAAGATGATTGATTTTGTGGACAGAAAGCAATTTCTTTGAAATTCTAAGGTACAACTCTTATTAGTTATTTAAATAAAGACGGAAGATTAAATTGGTGGTAGGATACCTGTGTATTGAGTTGAAGACCTCATAGTTCGCTTATGGTTTCAGGAATCCAGTACAAATCTTTTAGGTATACTTCATGCAATTCATTAACATTGGATCAAGAAAATAATAGGTTTTCGTTTCATATTAAGGAGTATGAATATCTTAGGCTCGAAGCAAATATATGAACGTAACGTAAAATATGCATGAAGAATGAGACTGATTATGTCTTTCATTTTCTTACTGCTTCAGTGAATACTTGAGACTTGCTTTGCATGAGTCGATAGTATTCCATAAGAAGGCATGTGGTACTCACTACTCAGTGCCGGCGAGCTCGTCAATATTTTTTTTCATTGACTAAACGTTATGTATTAATAAAAGATGATATACTAAAATCAGATGCACTTTGTTAACCTTCAACTTCATGCAGCCTCTTTATTAGTATCTTTTAGTCTTGCAGCCAGTGGTTTTTCTTCATGGAGGTCCAGGAGGCGGGACTTCACCTAGTAACCGGAAATTCTTTGATCCTATTTTCTATAGGATCATCTTATTTGATCAGGTTTATAATCTGAACTATTAGGTTTACCAGAAAGCTAAAAAGCGGAGTGTGTCACATTTTTTATGAACTCTTTTCAGCGAGGTTCTGGTAAAAGTACTCCTCATGCTTGTCTGGAAGAGAATACAACTTGGGACCTTATTGATGACATTGAGAAGCTGAGAAATCACCTAAAAATTCCAGAATGGCTGGTAATATATTTTTTTAATGATACTTTGGATATTGCTACTTTATGTCATTCCCATCAACCTTGATTTTTTCCGCAGGTCTTCGGTGGTTCATGGGGAAGCACACTTGCTCTAGCATATAGTGAATCTCATCCTGACAAGGTTTCTTCTTGATTCAGTAAATAGACCTGTAGTTTTATTTTATTTGGATGTCGCAGTGATGGTAAAGTGATATCCATATTATGCTTTGATTGTGGATTATCATTCTATCATCTTGTTGTTAAGGTCACTGGCATGGTATTGAGAGGCATTTTTCTGCTGCGTAAGAAAGAAATTGATTGGTTTTATGAGGGTGGAGCTGCTGCGATATTCCCTGATGGTATACTTTCTTCTTCTTCTTCTTCTTTAGTAGAGGTTTTTTATGCTCTATCCATGTCAATCTCTTACATTATAAATGTGGAAGAAACCTCTTGTTGATTGAAAATTAGGATGTTGCTCTCGTTTTGCTAATTAGAGCAGCTGAAAATCGGAACTTGGCCCAAAAAACAACATCTATTGTTTTATTTATTTTTTTACATTTTTCTTGGTAGCTTGGGAGCCATTTAGAGATCTTATTCCAGAAAATGAAAGAGGCTGCTTCGTTGATGCTTACAGCAAGAGGTTAAACTCCAATGACAAGGAAACACAAGTAAGAATACTCTTGTTTTTTCCTTTCTTTATCTTCTGTTCCTCCTAATTATTTACCTATTTATTTTGACTGCTTCTTGCTCCTGAATGTATTCCCATAAACCACAAGTGTTTTAGTGAATCATGATGATAATATTTCATTTGTTGAAAAACTTTAGGAGGGCATATTTTTGTGCCTTTCTGGAGCTGAGTATGTTGTTGCGTATACGGTATATCCATAAGATAGTCGTGGATAGTCGGCAGATGGGAAAGAGGGGTGAGGCCTCAGGCGTGATTGTTTGAGGAAAGTATAAGGCCCTCACCTTGAGGGGCTGAGATTATTCTTTTGGGCCTTGACATCAAAAAAATAAAATTGGGTCCCTCTGTTGGTGCTCGTTGAGCCTGGCCCCAAATTCGGGCCTGCAAGCGGACATCACAGGGTTACAAAATAATTGAATCGAGTCGAATACTATAATATTTTATTCTTATTTGCCTAATGTAGAGAATATTCTTATTCTTATTCTTTTAATATTCGTATATCAGTAGTTGATTGAATTATTCTTATTCTTATTCTTTTAATAATCGAATATATTCGATTCAGATCGATATTCTTATTGGAACCCCTAAAAATATTTTGTTAACGAATATAGATTGTGAATATTAACTAAAACCTAAGTAAATAACATAGAATTATCGACAACCATTCATAGCATACGTGCATCTATAAAATACTTTGTAAGAACCATATTAAATTTTCTATTTTTATCAACCAATAATAATTATTCTTTGATCACACATGTTCTTTGAATTATATTGGAAAATTTTATTAATTATATATAAATATATGAAAAAATATAGGTATTTTATTTTATTTATCAGTGATTTATCTATCTATTGTATAGATGTATATATTACTCTAATATTTTTTGAATACTCGAATCGAATATATTGATATTCATGTTCGTATTTTAAAATATACGGATCCGAATAAATATTCTTATCTGGATTCTTATCTAAATATTCTGAATCTGAGTCTTGATATCCCGGGTTCGACTACCTGACCTGAGTAAAAAATATTTGATTCTTATGCAACCCTATGCGCAAGAACGCACTAATTCTCACAGTGTTTTCAATTGCCTTGCGTAGGCACATAGCGTTTTTGTACAGCATTGCGTAGCGCAAAATAGCGTAGCGCATAGTGTAAATAATTCGAACATGACATTTTTTAAGTAAAAAAAATATTCCCGTATAAGAACAATAGCTAAATAACCAAAGTAAATAGCCATGAAATAATTTCAAATAAACAAAACAACCTAGAATTCTTATAATAATCCAAAATAACAAACTCAAATAAGTCACAATATGAAAATATTCAATCTTAGAAACACTTAAAAATTCTAATTTCTAGTAAATACCCGTTGAGATGTGCGACGTGCCTTGCTAAAGAAGTGTTTTTGACCCGTTCAGATTTTTTCTGTGGTTTATGTCCTATTCAGCGGAGGTTTAATTAGGGTTTTCTATCCCGCCTGCTGCTTTAAGGGCGTGCTTGGTTCAAACTCGGGAAAGGGAAAGGTAATGATAATAGTGGGGAAAGGGAAAGGGAGAAAAAAGCATTCCCCCCAATTTATTGGGTAATGGTCCATTACCCACTATTGGGTAATGAGCCATTCCATTATAGAGCACCAAGCATTATTTTTCATTACCTTTACCATTACCCACCCTCAAAAACATCCTACCAAGCACCTCCTAAGTAATTAAGGTAAGTAGAAGTTTAATTAGGGTTTTCTACCTTTAACCCTAAAAGCGCAAGCAACCCGCGCAATCGCGTGTATAGCGCGCGCAATCGCGCGCTTTCGGCCCCACATCGGCTGTTCGCGCGCAAATCAGGACTGAGCGCAACTGGACTTAGCGTTTTACAAAAAAATGCGCTAAAGGGCGCTTATTCAACGCTATTTAAAACACTGATTCTCACAGAGCTTGACAGTTTGAAAAGCTTGTAATTTTGGAAGTATAACTTGAAATCATGAAAACTTCTACATGCATTTTTATTAGGAAGCATTATATCTATTTTTGAACTATATCCTGGACCGAAAAAGAGTTGGACGGAAACTATTTCGAAAGACTTAGAGCTCATGGCTTAACAGAAGGGATGACCCAGCACAGAGCAAAATGGAGATGTCATATTCATATAGCCGGCCTCACCTAGTGGGACAAGGCTTGGTTTGGTAACTTTTGTTTGGTTTGGTTTTGGAACTATATCCTGTATTTACTTGAAAGAAAGTCTAAAAAAGGTTGAGAATGTTACAAAATCTTTCACGTTTTAAGTTCTCCTTAATTTGCATTAGATTCTTCAGATCTCATATGCCCGATTAGTAAATAAGTGGAATTATGTCTCGTAGCTGATTTAGGAGTGTAATTGTCCCTTATTAGACAAGGACGATATGGTTCGATGTAAATACCATGACTAGTTGGATATCCTCTATTGACTTGATCGAAAGCATAAGAATTCTTAAGAGCGTTACAAAATCTTCAACAGTCATATGCTCATGTGTTTTCTGTTTTAAGTATTGCTTTGTGCTCTGTTCTTATCCTTAAATTCTCGATTTACTCTATTGACATGGTAGAAAGTTGTTGGAGCATAGGTATTAAAAAAAAGACCTTCATGATATCCCACGCTCATGTGCCTTCCACTTTAGATGCGAGTTTGGCGCTTTTATCCTCAAAAAAATCTTTAAAGAAAAAAGAAAATAGTATAAATATTCGAGACTGCTCATACTAGTGGTTTTACTATCTTTGAGACAGATGGTACTCATGCATTTTCCATACTGACTCTGTGTTTCCTAGAAGGGTATGAGCTTGGCTATTTATACCTGTCGTTGCCTTCTAACTTTTCATCAGAATTAATAATTTAAGCATCTGCTATAGAGAGCCGCTACCGTTGCCATCCCACCACCACTGCCTACCCCATTTAACATTCCCCTAGAGACAAACACATTACCGATTGGGTGGTCGAGGATAGAGTGGGGTTCGTGGTGGTGCTGGAATGGTAGTGGTGTTGGTTTTGCGGCTTATTGGGTTATGAGAATGGTGGTTGTTGGGCTGCTCTCTCTCTCTCTCTCTCTCTCTCTCTCTCTCTCTCTCTCTCTCTCTCTCTCTCTCTCTCTCTCTCTCTCTCTCTCTCTCTCTCTCTCTCTCTCTCTCTCTCTCTCTCTCTCTCTCTCTCTCTCTCTCTCTCTCTCTCTCTCTCTCTCTCTCTCTCTCTCTCTCTCTCTCTCTCTCTCTCTCTCTCTCTCTCTCTCTCTCTCTCTCTCTCTCTCTCTCTCTCTCTCTCTCTCTCTCTCTCTCTCTCTCTCTCTCTCTCTCTCTCTCCCTCTCTCTCTCCCTCTCTCTCTCGCGTGAAGTAACAGAATACTACAGTTTCATCATAACGGAATATAATCAAAACTGAGTACATTGAAGTATTCACATTATACAATGGCAATATGGTGTTTTTAACATCTATAATTGTTTGTGACATACCATCAACTGTTATACACCTTTTGGTTTGATAGTTGTTTTTTTCACTCTTTTTTTTTGCACCCAATTCTTCGTTCATCTGATTTTTTTTTAAATTATTTAGTATGCAGCTGCTAGGGAATGGACGAAGTGGGAATTGATGACAGCTCATCTTTTGCCAAATGAAGTAAGCATAACACGAGGAGCTGATGAAGAGTTTTGCTTGGTGAGTACAATGGCATCTAATCAGCATGGTTTCTCAATATTTATTTAGAAACTTGTGTGGGAAAAAATAACCAAAA
This sequence comes from Orobanche coerulescens, assembly GCA_033398695.1. NCBI lineage: Eukaryota > Viridiplantae > Streptophyta > Magnoliopsida > Lamiales > Orobanchaceae > Orobanche > Orobanche coerulescens. The sequence continues at coordinate 180,951,211 of CM065809.1, forward strand.
AAAAAAAAAACTGCCGTATTTTCTCGTTTTCTTTATTTATTAATTAAATAAAAAAGAGAAATTATCGGATAGACCACAATCCAAATCCCTATTGTTATCTGTTCTTCAGACCTGAAGTTTCCATTGAATCGATTATACCTATCCTCACAAGCTTTTGTTGGTTCTCCTGTGATACATGTTTGAGGTAAATATCCATGCTCAAAATGTATTCAGGGATATAACAACTGGGAACACTGCTAATGTCTTGTCAATATTCTCATCATTACTCGTATATAAAATTAGACGGAAATGGTAGGATATTCTATAAAATAGGAGCAAAATGTTACGTTTAAGTGGGAACACTGCTAATGTTTCCAAGAGGTTCAGAATCATAGTAGAATACATGCATTTCATGCTACTCATGTTACATTTAAAGAAAAAAAAATACAGGGACCAAGTTTTCCTTAAATGAGCCAATTAATTTTTAGAACTGTTTAATTTTCCATTATTTGTATTTTTTTATTGAGTCAAGAGGTAGAGCCGTAGATTCAGTACTGAAGATGATGCTAAGTGTTTTGTAGGTTTTAATTTTTATCATTTTCCACTTTGTTGACAATGAAGCAGAAAGAGAAGGAAAAATATTGTTTCAAGTTTATTGTTTTACTTTGAAACTAGTGTTTCTTCTCTTGGTTTCTTGATATAATCGACACCTCGCAGTTGTATGATGGAATTTGTCCGTGACATGATTTTTTTATGCCCTGTCCAGGCTTTTGCAAGGATTGAGAACCACTACTTTGTCAACAAAGGATTTTTCCCTTCGGATTCGTATCTGTTGGATAATATTGAGAAAATAAAGCACGTCAAAACCGTAATTGTGCAGGTTTGTTTACTAGGCACACCTTTCCTCTGTGAAACGAAAACTTGTATTAGTAATGCATGTCTTGTTAATGAAGAATTTTTTGACGTGTTAATTTCACTCCTGTGCTCGCAAGAGTATTATTTTATTTTGTTTTATCTTCAGAAAGTTATACCTACTTGTAGCCCTTCATGTGAAGAATTTACTAATTAACATAGACTTGTGTATTGACTTTCACACGGATTAAGAATAGTCATTATTATTGAAAAAAAACGAGAGGGCGAGCCTTGGCGCAACACGTTAAGTTGCTCCACTGGTGATGTGCGCGTCACAGATTCGAGTTGTGGAACTAGCTTCTTATATACATGCAAGGGGGGGGGGGGTGTACATATACAACCACTTCCATTATTGGAAAAGTGAAACTTTAAGGGGCTGTTTACTTGTGGAAAATTTTTCCACTTTTCTTCTCCAAAATTTTCTAAAATTTTCTGAGCTTTCAATTTCTAAGAAAACTGTTAAAAACTAGGAAAATATGTTCCAAATATGCAAATAGAATTTATCAGTTTTCTACTTTTTTAGTTTCATATATTATATACATACTTTTTACATTAACAGATAACTAATTATTATACATTATATTTTAATATACCTCTATAAATCTACTCAATACTATATATATATACTCAAAAGATGGTCTTTTTCATCTAAAAAATGAATCTGACTAATCAATATATTCATATATCCCTCCACAGTTCAGTAGATATAGTTGTTCGCCATTGATTTGTGTTTTCTTTTTGTAGTTCTTTCTCTCAAAAAATAGTTCTGTAGTATCCTCTCAAATAATTATATACATACTTTTTACATTAACATATAACTAATTATTATACATTACATTTTAATATTTTATAATCATGTTTATACACTATTTATTCCTCTTATTATTTTCAAGTGATCACTAGTTCATAAAGTTAGATTATTAAATATAGGTACAAGATTTTTATTTTTTATTTAATTTAAAATAATAGACATGAACACAGTAAAATGATAATTAATAAATAAATAATATTTATACTAGATGGTTCATTTTGTTTGTTAGATTTTTTTATCATTTAAAAATACCAATTATGTAACGTATTCATAACTACAAGTATGGCTCATAGATTTAAAAAATGTTAAAATATGTGTATTTATTGAGGTTCGATAGTTCGAAGAGTGTCTAGCTTGTTTGTAGCACAACTCTAACGTGTTTCCTAATTTTCTAAATCTAGAAAACAAGTCAGGACTGTTTTCTATAATTTTCTAAAATCCAGTTATAATTTGGAAAACCATGTTTTCCAGTTTTCTAGTTTTCTTTTTAGAATATATATAATTTGAACGTGTTTTTATTTTTTGCCTAATTGTATTTTTTTTTCAAATGTGCCCCTTTATTAAATGATGATAATATGTGTTTACCAATAAGAGTGCCACATTAATTAAGGGTATGTTAGGAAAAATAAAAAAATTAATTAGATATAAATAGAAAGTGGCCTATATTTTTGAAAATGGGCTAAAAAGGAGTTGAAGTCTATCTTTGGATGGATTATAATATTTTCTAAAAAAAATCTCTTACTAATTCCACCTATATAGCTACACATATGAGAAAAGTCCTTTAATTTGTCGTGCAGGGAAGATATGATGTCTGCTGCCCGATGATGTCAGCATGGGATCTTCATAAAGCTTGGCCGGAGGCTGATTTCAGAGTAAGAAAGAGGCTCACTTATATGGAAGATAAAAGATGAATAAAATTTCTTGTTTGGTTCTTTCTTTTAACTTTGGCTTTAAAAATTTTTGGTTTCTGTAGGTGGTCGGGGATGCAGGCCATTCTGCGAATGAACCAGGAATATCAGAAGAACTTGTTGCTGCAACGAATAAGTTGAAGTCTATTTTCGAGGAAAAAGTGGTCTTACAATTTTCCGTTCATTTATGATGGTGTAGTCTCTCGACTAATGGTGCTTCTAATGCATAAAATGCTAGCAATTTGTTGATGTTAGACGATGTTCGAGGTTTATTCAACTGAAGATTAAAAGAGTTTATTATTCCACATGGTGGATTGCTTTTCTATCTATTCTTTGAAGTTCTGATATATTTTTGTTCTGTTTCATCTCTCTATATACTACCTCCGCTTGCCAAAAGTGTGTATTTTTCAAGTATTAGTTACAATTTATGTTTAAAGTTTATGAATTTTGACTAGTAAACGTCATAGATTTAACGGACGGGAGTAATATATACTGGCTGCATCATGATAGTTTTTTTTTTTTTAGGGTTTTTAGTGTTTTTGAAATATTCTTCTCTTTATTTCAGTTATTTGAGTTTTATAATTTTTTGTTATTTTTTTCCTAAGATTTAACTTCAGAGAACCATCAGACTATCAAGATCTTTACGACTATTTGTGGGCAACATTTCTCGCAAAGCCTTCATATTCATAAAGTCATATTTTATAGCACTAGCATTCCTATTCAACAAAAAATGATTTATATTACTTTACTCGTGAAATTGCAGGAGCTTGTTCCGAAGTAGTCGACTACACGAGCTTGTTCCGAAGTAGTCGACTAGTCATCCATCAGATGGTCAGGAGTATGCCTCTCCATATGACATTGATAATACATGCTGAAGCTAAAAGAACGCACCATTTTGATGAATTTTACACTTCCCAGAAGAACATAAATGAGGGAAGTAAAAATACAAAATACACTTCAATAAATAATTGAACAAACTACCAAACACAACCCGCTACCTATTTGAGCTTCTTAGTACACGTTCTTGGTAGGTGTGTGCTGTGGAAGTTTGGTTCTGTAGCGACTGTAATTGGTCGTCTTCCACGTGCCGATGACCGAGAACCTGCACAAGCTGCAGCATCATCGCGTGAAGGAGCATTTAGCTTTCCGGCCCTCTTTAGTTCCAAGACATGGGGAGAATCTTCGTGTATAACATCGAGTTTTTGACCAGGAGCTAGAAAAGTAGTCGTTTCGTTCTTTGTCGAAACCAGCCTGTAAAAATTAAGTTACACCAATACTAATCCTGATAAGTTTTTCCTTTTAAGCATGTGTGAGAAACAAAAATACACTAGTAACTTACCGTTGAGGCCTAATTGGATGTTTGTGGAGAGGAGGTTTGATTTTCCTAAATTTCTCCAACCTTTGCATTGCGTTACTTTCAAGATGGGAACCGGTCGGTTTTCTGTCTCGATGCGTTTTACATTCTGGTGTCACAGTCGCAGCAGCTGCTAGTTTTGATCTTTCTCGGCCTTTTAAAGTCTTTATACACTGCAGAAAGTTCTTTTTTTTTTTCAATAAAAAAAAATTAATTGTGTATTGAACACATGAAAAATCGGCATATTATAGTAGTTTTCGCTTCCCTTCTTACACATGAAAAATCGGCATATTAATTGTGTATCATCGTACTTTGCCTATTTCATTTCACTATTATGAATAAAAGAAAAGTGCTCACTTGATCAACATTCCCTTGTTTCATCTGCAATTTCCCACTTAATGTGCTCAAAGTCGCACTTTCACTTTGAGAACCTACGTGATCGGTTCGTTTCTCCAGATTAGCTTCCTTAAGAATCCCTCTCTCCTGAAAATTACAAATGTTGTTAAATTTCTCATATCTGTATCAGCAAGCAAAAATGTTAGTACAGATATGCTTACATCAGTTCTTAGCCTAAACGGTTTAGGATTTGTGGCCTTTGGTTTCTTGAGCTTCACCAGTGGGCTTGAGAAAATCATACCCTCTTTACAAATCTTATCCTGTGCTTGATTAACCTATATGCCATCAATATAAAATTCCTTTAAAAGAAATAATGTGATAGGAAAAAGAACAGTAAGTTGATTCAAATAGAACACATGGAAATTTCAAACAAGGAAACCTTTTGTCTAACTTGACCACTTCGATCGTGCATGGCAAACATTTTTCTTCCGTTTTGCTTCATATTCTTTTCGTGCATCCTGGAAAAATACACTACTAATAAGTACCAAACAACACGATTCGAGAAACAGATAGTTCTGGGGTAAAAAATAAAAACATGCACACGCTTAGGAGGGGACGAACCTGTTTTCGTCAGAGGCGGCTGCAACATTTTCTTTGTCTTCACCATCCATACATTCATGGTCATCTCTTTCCCCTTCGGAAGAATACCTAGCGGCTAAACGATCCACAATGTTTTCTTTATCCTCGTGCATGTCTGTAGCTTGAGATCTTGAATTATTACTACTTTCTTCTAGGTCTAAGCAATTTCCTTCTTTTTCTGAACTATTACCCGATGAGGCCGAATCCGACACGTTTGTTAGTGGTGGTACCATCAAAGACATGCAAGCTTCTTCTTCTTCTTCATGAGCCGGCTGTTGTTTAGTTTCACGACTGCCTTCGTGAATCGAGACACTTTTAATAGACTTACCAGATTTAGCTTTTTGATTCCGACTCAAACTCTTAGATGAGTTGCTAGCAAGCTTCCTCTGATTCGAAATCTCAAGCTTATTCACTTCTTCGCATAATTTTGAGACGGGCGTACACGGTTCGACAGAAGTCTTTTGTGCCTTGATGGTTTTCTTTGGGGAGTGAAAAACCAGAGCCTTTGATACCACTCGACCTTCGGACACATCAGTGTTACCACTAGGCTTCAGATTCCGAACACTTCGGAAGGAATTGTCGTTTAGTATGCATTTTTTGTGCCTTGGAGTTGTAAGATACTTTGCAGCAACCTGCTTGGTCTTTGTCACTGGTGTTGCCGACTTAGGTTTGGAAAGCCGCCTAACGAGCTTTTCCTTCTCATTATCGTCCATTTTCTTAGAAACCCTCGATGAAATAATGGCCGTTGTTGGTAATCTTGGCTTTGAAGGTTTTGGGGGAGCTGAAAGTGGACATTTTCTGAAAGGACATAGTTTGACACATCGATAAAGAAAAAGCAAGTGATCGTTTAAATGCGAAAATTTGAACCATGACAAACCAAAATACACAGGGTACACTTTTTTTTACCTTGAAGCGTCTCGATCGAGTGTTTTTCGAAGCCTTACATTGGGACTCCTAGCTGCCATTACCTGTATGATTACATTTTAGCAGAAGCATAAAAACATTCCGGTTTACGTAAACCAAGTTATCGTAATAACATAAGTCGAAAGAATTCAAATCCGGGTTTACATAAATCAGCTTTGTGCTCTAAATTATATCTTCTTTTCCAAAAAATAATTAAACAAAGTTTAATTTCATGCCCTGAATTGGGAACCATTATTCAAATTCCGGCACCGTAGTGTCCTTATTTTATTTCAATGGGATAAGTACTAACCCGAAGAACAAACTTCTTGTAGAGTGCTTCAGAATCCATTTCTTCCTCATGATTCTGATCACATCCTGAAACACAGTCAACACCCTTGTTCTTAAAAATTTGTGTATTAAGATTTTGAGAATATTAAAAAAAATTGTTCTTTGCTTGACTTCTGAAATCTAAGTCCATATTTTGCAATTAACTGAGGTAAAACTTGTTGGTGATTTTAGTGTCACCATTCATTTTGTGTAATTGGAACTAATATGTGAGCTAAGGGATTTTATAATTTGTATTCCAATATATGTTCGGGTATGTGCGGAGTGCACACATATATAAGATCGAATTATAAGTCGGTACGATTATGTCGGGAAATTTAGACTGGGGACTTAGTGTTATTTCCGAATTTTAGAGGGAGACTATGGTAAAATTGACTAATTTCGTCAGTTTTGGTAAACCATCCGTCAACCCTAATTTCGGATCACTAATGACGGCGCCGCTCTTGTAAAACCTAAAAATCGACCCAATGAAACCCTAATCGACATGTATAAATAAGACTCTCCTATTGAGTCTTAGATACGCCTTTTCTCACTGCTTTTTTATCAAACCTGCACTTTCTAAGAATTTGGCTTACGTTTTTGTGTCTAAATTCTTAAGTGTTCCATTGGATTATACTAGGCTGAATTTCTTGTAACCCGGGCATAGGGTAGAAATATCAGTTCGGAAAGTATTTACACGATCCATTAGAAAATCCGGATCTCCATAAAAACCCTTATACCCCAACAAAACTTCTCTCTCTCTCTCTCTCTCTCTCTCTCTCTCTCTCTCTCTCTCTCTCTCTCTCTCTCTCTCACACACACACACACACACACACACATATAATCTTAAAATCAATAGCGAGGAATGGAAAAAAATGTTAATTCCAGCTGCAAAGAACAGGATAAGGTAAAATAGAGAGAGAAACCAAAAAAAAAAAAAAAAAAAAAAACAGAAATTAAGCACTAACCAACACGGAGGCAGAACCAATAACGATCGTCGGGGCAATAATGATCAGGCACAGTAAAATCAACGAACTTCGGTGCCTCGATTTCTTCGTAAAATTCTTCATCTCCTTCAGAAGCTTCCGTCTTCCAGGAGCGGAACGAATCTCGGTTCTCCGACGAGGAAATTGAGAGTAATTTGCTGGAATTTTCCTGATATCCCCCCATTGTTGCGTATTTATCCTTAGAAACAAGCAACAGCTGTGTACTGCTGTATTTAATTCTTGCTAAAATTAAAAGGAACAGAAAAAAAGTGGGGGATTCATAGAAGAAGAAGAAGCGTCGTGGTCGTGGAGTTCATTGAAGATGGCATTGAAGTGTAATTTAAAACTTTAGGCCAGTCTGGAACTAGCCGTTGGGGTTGGTCCTACGTGGCCGGGTTAAGGGTCACCTAATCTATAGGCATATGTGATATCATTATTTTTGTAAGAATTGGGCCTCATTCAGTGGCCCATATTTAGGGCCTGCTGTATTAACAGATGGGCTTTCTACAAGCTGGTCACAACCGACCGCTATTACAACAAATTAGACAAGGAAAAGATTAGGGCTGGGCAAAAAAACCGCCCCGCACGTCCCGTCCCGCCCCGCACCGCAAAAATAGCGAGGGAGTGCGGTTTGATATATCAAAATTTCCCGCCCCGCATCAAACCCGCACCGCCAAAAAAAATATAAAACGAGTGCGGTTTTATTATTATTTCATCCGTCCCGCCCCGCCCCGCTTCGTCCCGCCCCGCCCCGCCCCGCATATAACAAGATAAAAAACAAAAAAAATAGTCAAAATCCTATTTCACTCCGCCCCGTCCCGCCCCGTCCCGCCCCGCTCCCTTCTTGCCCCGCGAAAAGTGTGGCGCGGTGCGGTTTTAAGTTGTAAAAATGCCCCGCCCCGCATAAAACCGCACCGCACAAAAAATACGGGACGGGTGCGGTTACACTCTCGCCCCGCCCCAAACCGCCCCGCCCCCAGCCCTAGAAAAGATGCTAGTTATTTTTTCACCTTCCACCATATTTTGTGCTTGAAATGTATGTATTATTTCAGTTATATTCTAAATCATTATTTCTAGATTGTTATTGATGTTGAGTTTGAATGATGGATTAGGATTTCAATGAACACGAATTATGATTTTTGTATAATATGTTAGATTTTTTAAGATATATGTTGGCAATTTAGAAGGAAAAATTACGATTCTGGACATTATTCAGAATCTCTCTCTTCTATTTTTATAAAACCCGTATCGCTGACTACACTTTTCGTGGATTTCTATTTTCATAAAACTCGTATAGCTGATCACACTTTTCGTGGATGGAGGGAGTAATATATAAAGTAAAATGAGTTTAAGGAGGTGTTCAGTAGAATGTATTTCGCTAAATAAAGACATATACCGATTTGTATTAGGGTGGTGGCATCACCTTCGGCATGGACGCGGTATGGGTTGAAACCGCACGGCAACACCGCCGCCACCCAGCGGTGTGCCTGCGGTATGGGGTCTTGTGGCATATTTTTCCGAGACGGCATGAGAAAGATATGACCGTTTGACATTAAATTTTTGAACGTTGGGACTAAAATGTGAACGTTGGAGCGTGGGACAAATAAAAAAAAATTGCTTCTATATATACTAGACGAAACATTTTGCAAAAATCACTTTCAATCTTATTTAACACAAACAATTCACATATTTTTACAATGGTTTCATCCTCTTCTTCTTCATCCGACGAGTTATTTATTCCCAAGGACTCGTCCGAACTATGGTTATCCGGTAGTACCCTATCAACCTTTTTAGCCGTGTACGATTCAATCGAAGAAATCCATTACCGTCTCCTATATGATCTTACGGAGCACGTAGAGGCTCAAAACTTAGCATACCTCGATGACTAGTTATTTTTTTTAAGAATTATGTAATTTTCTTTTAATTATGTTTTTTTAAGTATTTTGTAATTTTCTTTTAATTATTAATTTTTAATTATTAATGAAATATTATGTTTTTATTAAATTGTTTATTATAATTTATGAATATAAAAAATAAAAAAAATAAAATTAGGTGAGGTATGAGAGAATCATGGTTGCCACTAAAAAAATATCGTGAGGTATGATTGAGGTATGAGATGAGGTGGAATGATATTATTGGTAGGTGGTGAGGTATGGGGTTTTGGTTGAAGCGTGATGACCACCACCCTTATGACTTAATTCATGTTTAGTAAAAGCTATAAAATTTCGAGCCATTAGGGATTTATATATTCGGCCTGCATGTAATTCTATTGTAAATCAGAAAATCGAGATATATATTTCTCAATAACTAGCGATATGAATTTGTTCAAATCTAATGTCTACTAAATATATTTTAATATAAATTTATATAATTAGGGATATGAATTTATATATTCACCTCCTACGAGTAGGGGTGTTCAAAAATATCCAATATTCGATATCCGATCCGAAATATCCGAAAATCTGAAGTTCCGGATATCCGACAATTCGGATATCCGAAGTTCGGATATCCGGAAATTCGGATTCGGATATCGGATAGTAGTTTTCAGAAAAATCGGATATTCGGATATCCGAAATATCCGAAAAATCCTAATTTTTTTATTTTTTTATATTTTAAATAATAAAAAATATTCGGATATTCGGATATCCGATATCCATATCCGAAGTTTTTTTCGGATATTCGGATATCCGATATCCAAATCCGGATATTTTTTTCGAATATAAGGATATCCGAATAAAATTTTTATTTTTTTACGGATATTCGGATATCAAAATCTACTATCCGAATTTTCGAATATCCGAAATTTCGGATATCCGAAAGTCCGGATATCCGGTTTTGAACACCCCTACCTACGAGTCGTCTCTTATATGGAAAGACAATCGCATAACTTTAAAAACGAAAAAGTGCCCAAAAACATTTTCAGGGTTTCCCGAACACATCCCATTCCGGTATCCACAAAATGATAATTATATCCCTCATTGATGGCCTCTTGGTTTAAATGACTTAGTCAAACACATTTTTTGTTTAAAAAGACCTCCATCTATGTTTTTTGTTTATATAGTCCTTTTTTTAAATAATAGATTAAATAATTTATCCAATTCCTAAAATATCCTTGATGTGTTTCTGGGCACGATTTATAGATCGTTATTCTACTGATATAACGAGTTCAACATCGTTGCATTGTATTTATAATAATGCCCACGTATTGTATGCATCCTAACAACAATGTCTAAGTCGTTATAACGACTTTCGTGTCGTTCAGACGTAAATCGTTACGATCTTTTAATAACAAATTCCAAATCGTGTTAATTGAAAATATAATCGAGCGATTTGCAAGTCGCTTCGTAAACATATAACGACTTCAAGTTCGATTTGCTCCTTGTAAAGATATTACGTAACGATATCTATATCGTTTCTTTATAAATTATAAACACTCCGGATCGCTCCATTCAAAGTTTATTCTATCACGAGTTACAAATGGTTTGTTTGCTAAAATAACAATTTGGCTACCGTTTTGTAAAAACAACAACATTGATGATAACGTGGTGTATATCGTTTTAGAAGAAATTTTACGAACCCAATATTGTTTTAGTATAAAATATAATTATAACGAGTTACATATCGTGTCTTCATATAGAACAAGATATGAATTTCGTTATGGCTTAACTTGATAATTCTATCTTTGTTTGCCATCCTGATTGAGTCATAAGTGTATATATGGATAAAAGAGTATCATACAAAATGGTTCTAGTACATTTAAAAATGGACGAAATTAAAGATATAAATGATTGATAACTTATCTACCATTGTAGAAGTTGTATTGTAGAAGATAGATTATATAATTTTTAAAAAGAAAAAGAAATGATCACCATATCTATCTTTAAATTTTATACGAAATATCATTTAGTAAATAAAACTAATTTTGGAGTCTAATAAAAAATCAAAGTACTCTTTAATAAAAGAGATAAATGAATACTTTTGTAACACAACAATAAATCGTAGTTTGAGGCCTAAGGAAATATCTCTAAGTTAAATATCAAACATAATTATTTGGTGCATAATTTGCCTCACATTCACAAATATGTAAAATCCACCGAACACCTTTTATAACATAAAGTCATAGAAATTATTATACAAACTACAAATAGAGTTCTTCGAAAAAAAATAATACCTAACCGATAATTTTTAAAGCTTAATATTTTTATTTACACTCGCTATCGGTATAGCGATTCCTCCAATAACCTTAAAAATATTGACCAAAGATCATAACGTGGTGTGTATCATTTTAATGGAGATTTCACAAGCCTAATATCATTTCGGATAATTTTTAGTTATAAAGAGATACATATCGTGTTTTTGTATGGAACGCGAGTTGTTTTTCGTTATGGATTAAATTGATGATTTGGTTGTTCCGTGCCATCCGTTATGACTCTTACATGTGTATACAAGAAAAATTATCATACAAGGTGATCCAAACGCATTTTAAAATGGTTGTCAAATAGATAGACATGATTTGATCAACTATTCAATGTAAAAGTTATGTAAATTGAAATTGAGAACTTGAATGATTGATCATCATCTTGAAATTCTTTTGAATCACCTTATATGATATTCTTTACTCGTGTACACATGTAAGAGTCATAACGGATGGCACGGAACAAATGGCACAGAACAATAAAATCATCAATTTTAATCCATAACGATAAACAACTCGTGCTGCATATGAAGACACGATATGTATCTTGTTATAACTAAAAATTATATTGAAACGATATTGGGTTCGTATGATCTCCGTGTAAGTGGTCGAGCTAGTTTTGAGAAACCCTCGACGAACCTACGGTAGTAGCCAGCCAAACCCAAGAAACTACGGACCTCCTTCACATTTGTGGGCGATGCCCAATCCAACACTGCCTCAATTTTCTGCGGATCTACACGAACCCCCTCGGCTGAAATCACGTGACCCAAAAACATCACTTCCTTCAGCCAGAACTCACATTTCGAGAACTTCGCATAGAGTTGCTCGGCCCTCAAAATGTCTAACACTACCCGCAAATGATGGGCATGCTCTTCCTCGTTCCTCGAATAAATAAGAATATCGTCAATGAAGACGACGACACACTTATCCAAATACTCGATAAAGACTTTGTTCATCAACTGCATGAACACCGCCGGCGCGTTAGTTAACCCGAAAGGCATAACTACAAACTCATAATGTCCGTATCTCGTCCGAAAAGCCGTTTTCGGCACGTCAGACTCTCTCACTCGGAGCTGATAGTACCCTGATTTTAAATCAATCTTCGAGAATACCGCAGCTCCCTGCAACTGGTCGAACAAGTCGTCAATTCTCGGCAAAGGATACTTGTTCTTGATGGTCACCTTGTTCAGTTCACGATAGTCGATACACAAACGTAGTGAACCATCCTTCTTACGCACAAACAAGACCGGTGCGCCCCAAGGCGAGGCGCTCGGTCGAACATATCCCGACTCAAGAAGTTCACTCAACTGTTTCTTCAACTCGGCCATCTCTGAAGGTGCCATGCCATACGGCGCCTTCGAAATCGGAGCCGCGCCCGGCTCTAACTCTATAGTAAACTCAACCTCACGATCCGGCGGCAATCCCGGTAACTCGTCAGGAAAAACATCAGGAAATTCATTAACGATTGGAATCGACGAAAGCTCGACTCCATCACTCTCCGCCTTCAAGGCATAGCACCAATAACCAGTACACCCCTTTCGCAGGAGTTTCACCGCCTTCAAGGCGTTAATAACAAACTTCTGGTTTCTCTTTCGCCCCGCGAAAGAGTGTTCGATCAGTCCTCGGCTAACATGGTAATGATCCTCGTGCGGTAGTTCATGATTGCACCATGCCGCTCGAGCCAATCATTCCCGAGAATTAAATCCTCGCCCTCGATACCCACAACAATAAGGTTAGAGAGCCAAGCCCTCTCACAAATAATCACATAACAGTCCCGGACTTCTCGATCACCGACAATTCTATCACCGCTAGGAAGTTTAACGATGAAAGGCTCACAAGGTGACAAGCAGTCGAGACTCAAACGGCGTACACACTCTAGAGAAATGAATGAATGCATAGCACCCGAATCAAAAAGAACACTCACATGATGAGAAAGGATATGAACGGCACTGCCGCCACAAGAGTCGCCGGATCATCGGTCCTCCTCATCTCGTAGATACGCGGGCCGGGCGAGCCGACACTGGATGCTCCTCCCCTAGCGGGCTGACCCCGACCCCTACCTCGGCCGGCACTCGGTGGAGGCGGCGGAGCAAACGAGCCCTGGTTCACACTCGGCTCCATAGGTGCTGGGTGAGAAGAACGGGCACCGCGGAACTGTTTGATCTGTTCACAAAAAGGGGCCTTGTGGCCTAGCTGTCCACAAGTATGACAAGTAAGCTTCGGACGAGAACACTGCCGGCTCCTATGGCCCTGCACACCACAGTTAAAACATGTGGGTTCATGAGCGGAGGTTCCGGCAGCTACCCTAGGATCAATTACCTTTCGACTTGTGATTTCATCCTGCTAATTTGCTTTATTTGCTTGCTTTAGATAATTCAACTTTTATTTAATTTTTGTTCTTCGATTTTTGAAGTTAGATAATTTAGAAACAAAACAAATTTTCGGATTCCTAAATAGCAGTCAAATTTTGAGTAGAGTTACTTCCTTTATTTTCGACACATCAATTCCCTTGGGTTCGACACTTTGGAAATACTCCGAGGTTTTACAAATTTTAAAATTGATCGGATTTGAAAACCATACTACGCGAATTCTAGCGATCAATTTTTGGCGCCGTTGCCGGGGAATTGATAGAAAACTTAAGGGAATAATTCGAAAAAGAAGAGATTGTTACTTTAGGTTGTTTACTATTATTATTAATTTTCGATCTCGTTTCCTCACATCTTGTTTTCTCTAACATGTTATGACATTTGATCAATATTTGTAAGAACGATATACAAGTCGTTACTTGAGCAAAGAAACGATTTATAACATGTGTTAGTGCATATTTAAATAAAACGATATCGAGTTCGTATTTTTTCTAAAAACACGATTTGGGTAAAGTTACGGATTCATTTAACCCGAGAGAAGATTAAATACGACGTCGTTATTGTAATACCCGTAATTTTGATCCCCGGAAATTTTCTATTTTTGGCGGAAGTCTATTTTGACGACTTACTTGGGACCGTTTCGTCATCCTGAGAATGATTAATTCTACACTTTTTGTCATCCGAGTTCGTTTCGGTATCGTTCTGTTGAATTCCGTGTTCTTTAGCGACTTTTCCACGTATGAGTTCGACTTTGTTAAATCACCATAAATTCTTGGAAACTCCAAAAATTCTGAATCTTGGCAATATTATAAATCATCGAGTTAGCTTTCCAATGGTTCAAACGGTGAGTCAATCGGAGTCCGGACGAGGGAGTTATGGTCGAAATAGCTAAGTCACTCTCATTTTCCAGATTCGGCCAAAACCGCCTGTACCCGGTGCCGCGGCACACCTGGGCTGAGCCGCGGCACACTGCCGAGCCCTGGGAGCAAATTTTGGGCCTGTGCCGCGGCACACCTATACTGAGCCGCGGCACACATGACAGTTTACCCTATATCTGCGTTTTTTTTGTGCGATTCAACCGATACTTTTTCATTTCTTCACCTTCACACGGGAGAGAAGGCTTGAGAGAGGGAAGTTTCTTCATCTATCACTTGAGTGGGTGACTTCCTTCATCTATTTTCTATTGTGAAGCCCGGATCATCGTTCTATCGCGTGCTCTTCGAATCATAGTGCTTGAATCTTCAAGAGGTAATTTCTTCAACATCTTGGATTTCGATTTTGTATTGGGTAATGATGTTTTGGATGTTAAAATCATGGGGTATGAAGTGATATACGCATGATTATGGACTTGTTGGAGTATTCATCGGATTATTGAAAGATTATTCAAGAACACTTCGAATTTTGTGTTGGAAATTGGGGATTTTGTTTGACTTCATCCTTTTAATCCGTAGTAATTTAGATTAGTGATGGATTGATGATGATTTAGGTGTATTCTATCATTTCCATCGTTATTCCACGGTTGGAGTGTATTGATTCGTCGTTTCGGTTGAGTTATTAGTCGACGCCTTGAAGGTGTCCGACAAAAGGTCTAAGAGGGGGGTTTTGTGCGTTGTACGATTATTATTCATCGTACGATTGTTGATTTATCATTGATATGACTTAGAGACGAAATCCTTGTGAAGAACTCAAGTCGGAACCCTTCCGTTCGTTGTCTTCTTCGTGGTTCAAGCTTCCGGTCGAACCGTGTTCTTAGGATCTTGATAACGTTTATTAAGGCAAGTATACATTTATGGTATGCGTTCTCGACTTTGAAAGTATGAAATATTGATGGTATGATTATTTCTAGCCACTCGGACGGGCCTATGGTCCTCTCGAGGGTTTCGTAGCCTGCAGTGCGATTCCATGGTTGATATGAGCGAACCGTTTCTCCGCATTCATATGAAATAATGTTGGCATGTAATGAACGAACCGTTTGTGGCATTCCTACATGTAACGGCGTATGATATGAACGAACCGTTTCTACGGCATTCACATACGTCTTGAGATTTTAGTTATTAGGAATACTAGTCTTAAATTGATGAATTGACGGATATTGATGAATTGACGGATTACATTTACTTTATTGTCGAGGAGTATTATGTTTCATATTGTTATACTTGCACTAGCTATTCGACGGCTAACCCCTTTATGGGGAAATACGTTTCATGTATTTACGGTTCCGAGAGAGCGGACAGTGGGTATCGGGTCGGCATGAAGATGATGGGCAAGTGTGATCTTGTGTTTTGTCTCCGATTATTTTCTTGGATTCCTCCATTCGGTATTGTTGTCTTGGAATGGATTTTTAAATACTCGAGTATTGTATTTTCGATTTCCTTGATGTTCCTACTGTATTGCGAGGTATTGATTTGTGTGGTGATGTATATGGTTTCATTGGTTATGGTTTTGAATACCATTTGTATCGTCTTTCTTTCCATTGTATGTAGACCTTCTCGGTCAAGTTTATAGTTCCGCGTATGTTTAGCCTTGTGGGTCCCACTTTGGCTCACTACTGTAATATACCCCGAATAACTTGGGGTGTTACATTATAGTACCAAAGAAACTATTTGAGTATCGTTATAGTTTTAGTTTCAATCCCAATGATATTAGGTACTATTTGAGCATCGTTATAGTTTTGGTTTCAATCCCAACGATATTAGGTTCATTATCTACTCACTATAACGATTTTTAGATTGCAAACGACTTAGGAATCGTTATAACGATTTACATATTGATATAAAACTGTTTCACCACATCATACAATTTTCGAATTTAAATAGTATAGTGGCATTATTGTAAATATAATGTAACGAGATAGATATCGTTATATGACTACAATAACGATATCAATACCGGCCATTTACACTCCAGTGAAGTATCTCGTTATGCAAGAAGGAAAAACGACTTAGACATCGTTTTGTACAGATTAAATAGCAAAGTACAAGAACGATCCGTATATCGTTTTTGATACATGGGAACGAATTAGAACTCGTTACAGACAGCTGAAATGACTTAAATATCATTATGAATACACGTACGGACAATTTAAATATAATAAGGTAGGAGAAAATATTTTTTAATATTTGTATCAGTAACGACTTTAATATCGTTAAGTGTACACCGTAACGACTTTGAAAATTCATATCCTAAGGCAATTCAAAATTATTTTTAGTATTTTTACCTGTAACGAATTTAACATCGTTATGTGTATCTAGTAACAATTTCAATCTCGTTATTATATTAAGGATAATAATGTCATTTGAAATATTAATATATTTTTTCTTTTTGTTTTATATTCTTACTTTGGTCAAGGGCTATTTGAACAAATGTTTGGTAAGTGAAGGCTATTCAACTCAATTTTCCCTCATTGATCCGATGAGCCCTAATTCATCGTTAGAATACCGATTGAGCTTCACAATTTCTCACCCGTTCACTCCCCAGTAAAATTTCTGAGGTCAGTTCATATCCAGATCCTGCTTCGTCTACTGAAAGAAAATATGATGGGTATTTTCATCTAAACTCTTTTCTATTTTGAATTGTCACCGGATAGTTATTTTTAATCTTTTCGTGCCATGTATCACAAGTGTTGATCCGTTCTCGGTCGTGTTAATATTTTTCCAGATATTCTCCTGCTAAATTTCTCATGAATCAATTGGGGCAAGGAGATAAATTACGCTCGCTATTGAATATTTGTAAGTGCTGGATTTTCTGTTCAATTTGTTCGTCTTCAGTGTCATGTTAGTCTTTGGTTCTTTGTATCTACTGACTAAGTTTTGAGTTTTTCATGATTAATTAAAGCCTTGATTCTTCCTAATTATCTCGATTTCACTGTTAAAGTGATATTCAATGAGAAGGATGCTACTGGAACGATTACATGTACATGGGCGACGACTAAACTTGTTGGAGCGTGCGGGATACATTTATCCTTGTTTAGTCTTTGAGAATTTGTAGGTGCAATTGAATATTAGAAGTTGTTAGCTTCACATGTAGAGTTTCTGAATTTCATAGAATTCCCACCCTTTGGTTAATTAATACTCCCTCCGTTTCTTATTATTTGTCGGGGTTTTTTCAGGTTGAAACTTTCACCATAGATTATTTCATAAAACATAATCATAATATTTACAAAAGCTATACTGCTAGATTCACATTAAAAAGAATTTATAACATAATTTTTTAATATTTTCTGTCATTCAATTTGGACGGAACAAAAAGACTAACAGAGGAGTAGATTCTCTACATGAAGGTGCTACTTCTGTCATTCTTCTACCTTGTATATATGGTGGTTGTTCTTGTTGTTGTGCTTCTTCTTTTTTCCTTTTATCTGTGTGTTTATGTGTGTGTGGTTGTATCATGTTGCATAAATTTAAGGGATAATCATAAAATGTACCCTTGAGGTTTGACATAATCACAAAAAAAAAAAAAAAAACGGCCAACTTTCTTGTGTTAACCCTTGAGGTTTGACATAATCACCAAAAAAACAAAAAAAAAAAAGCCGTTAACTTCCTGTGTCAAGGGTTAACTTATTCTAATAAATGTGAAGGGTGGTTTGAAATGTCTTTGAAAGGGTACATGTGCAAGACAGAATTAAATCTCATTTGTATTTTTTGTATTTTTTGAAAGTTAGACGTTTTTTTGGTAACTAGCTCAAACCTCAATGGTGTTTCTTATAATTAACCCTAAATTTAATGGTGATATCATTTGATATATTTTTTGTAGTCAATCATTTTCGTTGGGAGCAATGGCTAAAGATTTTGCAGATTGAATGAAGAAGCTGCTCGCTTGATGGTTGGGTTAAACAAGTGACATCTCCCAACTCTTACTCCGTTGCATGGAGGATCACAACTTTATCATCGGCCAAGAATTTCCAGACGTTCAGTCCTTCCGCAGTGCAATCAAAGAAGCTGCAATTGCCCAACACTTTGAACTTCGCATAGTTAAAAGTGACCTCATCCGTTACATAGCTAAATGCGCTTCCGATGGCTGTCCATGGCGCATACGTGCCAGTAAGCTTCCAAACGCCCCAACTTTCACAATAAAAAGCCTCGACCCAACTCATACTTGCGGCAAAAATGCACATGCCGGACATCATCAGGCTTCTGTAGATTGGATCGTGAACTTTATAGAGGAAAGACTTCGTGACAACATAAATTACAAGCCGAAAGATATTTTGCGCGACGTGTATGAACAATACGGGATAACTATACCATACAAGCAGGCTTGGCGTGCAAAAGAGCGTGGACTTCAAGCCATATACGGCTCTTCCGAAGAAGGGTATTACCTTCTTCCAGCTTACTGTGAGCAAATCAGGAAAACCAATCCAGGAAGTATTGCCGAGGTGTTTACTTATGGTTTAGAAAACCGGTTTCAACATTTATTCGTTTCATTTTATGCTTCTATACGCGGGTTTATTCATGGTTGCCTCCCTATAATCGGACTCGGTGGCATTCAGCTCAAAAGTAAATATCCGGGCACATTACTTTCAGCAACTTCGTTTGATCCGGACGGTGACTTATATCCCATCGCCTTTGGTGTTGTCGACTTAGAAAGTGATGAAAGTTGGATATGGTTCTTGTCGGAATTACATAAGGCCCTAGAGACGAATGTCGAGATTATGCCGAACCTTATTTTTTTATCAAAGTGGCAAAAAGGTGTTGGAGATGCTGTGAAGAGAATATTTCCGAATTCGTGTCATTACGTTTGTATGAAACACTTGACTGAAAGCATTATTAGGGAGTTCAAGAATCCTCGCCTCATTCAAATCCTTTGGAAAGCGGCTTATGCGACTACTACTATTGGGTTCAAAGAAAAAATGGTCGAACTTGAGGAAATTTCTCCGGAAGCTGCAGAATGGCTATTACAATACCCACCTTCTCGTTGGGCGTTGATATACTCTGACGGGATTCGCTATGGCCGTTTATCGTCGAACACCGATGAGTTCAATCAATGGATAATCGAAGCTCGTGAGCTCCCTATAATTCAAGTGGTTGGGCAGATCCATGTTAAATTAATGACAGAATTCGAGGAAAGGCGTGCGAGATCTAAGTCGTGGTTTTCCATTCTTTCCCCTTCTGCCGAGAAGCTTATGATTGGCGCGATGAATCTTGCTTCCACTTATCAAGTCCTTCAGTCCGACGAGGTTGAATTTGAGATTCTCTCGAGCGAGCGATCGGATATCGTGAACACAAAGCATCGTTCGTGTTCTTGCCGTGATTGGCTGTTGTACGGACTACCGTGCTCGCATGGGGTTGCAGCTCTTCTCTCTTCGAAAAAAGATGTTTATGCATTCACGGAGAAGTACTTTACTGTGGCTAATTATCGTGCGGCTTATGCGGAAGAAATAAACCATGTACCTGGTAAAATCGAGTGGAAGAATGATTCTGGGCCCGGTGTATGTGATGAAATACGAATTGTGAGACCTCCTAAGGTAAGACGGCCACCTGGACGTCCAGAGAAAAAACGAATGTGCGTGGAGGATGTTAATCGGGAGAAGCATATTGTGCACTGTAGTCGGTGTAATCAAACGGGGCATTATAAGTCGACTTGCAAATCGGATGTTTGTTAGAGTGTAGAAGAAATGTAGGTGTTCAGTTTTGTGATTGAGAAATGGCTGAGAAATAGGTGTTGAAGGTGGTTCAATGTTTGTTTCCTTTGTGCTTTGGGGAGGGTGTAGATTAGGGAAGTGGTTGGTTTTGAATTGCATGTATATGTAGAATAACAAAGTCGGTGTATATTCGAACACCAGCTCCTACTCATTATCCAATTACTCAAAATTCGTTGGCCATTTAGCATACTTCATGGTTCTTTTTTAGTTGCAACACCTTATTATTCCATACTATTCACGTTCGATCTTCGATTGTACTTTGTTTTATGAATATAAACATGAATATAAACATAAATATTCGCATGTAAGATAATATTGAATTTGTCTCAAAATATAATTAAAAATACTAATAGTTCAAATTGTACATTAAATTTCGTGTTTAGCCAACGTTGCAACTAAAATGAAGGTAGTATAATTTAAGAACCTATCTCTCACATTCACTTGGTCCAAATAATCAATCTTGTCATTTATTCCGAATATGGCGTGTGATAATATTACCTATGGAGTAAATAATAATAATAATAACGAGAAATAGAAGAAAAAGTAAAAACCAAGCTACGATCATTGTAATCACCAGCCTCGGGCGCGAGCCACCACTAGCGCAGCCAGCCGCCACCATATTATAGTAAGAACTTTCTGGCTGGGATTGAAACATTCCGCTAAAATATTGAAGTATATTATAGGTATCAAGTGAGAAATGCATAAAGTCTTGAGATATATTAAGAAACATTTAATAACAATCATGAGACACATTAAGAAATATATGAAACTCTATTGCCACCTGTCTAACGTATTTTCCGACCGTCGTCCACGCCACCCGCTTCGCGAGCCTCTCGCGAATCTCCTATCAGAATTTCATTGAATATCGAAACCAACCTTCCTCTTAGTCCAACATATCTTTTTCTTGCTATTGTATGTAGGACAAATGCCCCGAAAACTTGGAGAACTTTCCTTAACACGAGACTTTTTTTCCCCAATCGGACGGCCCAACGACTGACATGGGACGTACAGTAAAATACTCATTTTTTATTCACCATATGATAATTCAAAATACACAATAGTAATCGAAATAACCAGACGATAATTTAATATTGCCGGCCTTGACTAACTGTGGTGTCGGGCAAGCAAATAGTGGACGGTCAATATTTTTAAAATATCTATTGATAATCTAAATTACCACTTGGTAATTTTATTGTTGTCGAAAAATATAAAAAAATCCCACTTGGTTTTTTACTGTTGGGGGCGCTTCTAGCATTTGACCGGTGACCAACTACAACAAATCAAATTCACGCAACTGACCGACAACAGTAGCCGGTGGCCAAGACTGTCTGCAGTGGTGGCCACCCATAATATTGTATTTTCATGCAGTGGTGAAAATGGAATATCAGAATATAAAATTTGTATTTTGGATCACAAAATTAAAGCAGTGTATTTTGAGCTTTTCCTTGCTTGTACTTTTGGATCATTCACCTTCATACTACCTCCGTTCTTTTATAACTGTAACATCTGGACTTTCACGCTTGTCAATGCACAATTTTGATTATTAATATCTTCAATTCTTTATTTTTAAAAATTTTAAGATATTTATATTTTGAAAGTATATTTCGAGATGAATCTAACAAGATCTCACATCACTATATTTTTTCATATGTATAAATTACAAAAGATGGTCAAAAGAGAGTATGTGAACAGTGTAATAGTCAACACATTGCAATAATAAAGTAACGGAGGAAGTATGTATTAAGAAATGTTGAAAGAAATAATTGTAACAAAATCGAGTATATTATTTGTATCAAATATGAAATACATAACTACTCAATATAGTAAGAATATTTCCAATACATCAAAAGATGACAGGCGTCCAAGACCAGCTGGCCGACAACCGGCAATGGTGGCGGGCAACTTGTGGCGATGGGCCGGTAGGCTTCATCCTTTTTAAATTGCAAAAAGCATCATATTAAGGATTTGGTGGTCTCTTGTGTCAAAAAATTGGAATATTTGACTAGAACTATTGCCTATATGAGTTTTAAATTGAGTATTTACACTAATTGTCAATTAATGTTTATATGATTCTTCTTTTATGCCAAATTTCCCTTCATGATTCTTCTTTTACAATCTTCTTGCTCACTCATCTATAGAGGGTAGAATGCATAATGAAAGGATATCCATTCGCAACCAAATTCTTAATCCTATCAGAGATGTTTAAAGAGGGGGCGGAGGTGACGCATAAAAAAGTCGCAGCATAGCAAGTTTCGACAAATTCCGGCACCTTATTGAAATACAGTTGAGTCGATCAGCAATAATCACTGTTTTCAATGGTTACTTAGGCATATGCAGTGTGGCAGGTTTGTTTTACTTATACAGTTGCTTGAATCTTCTACATGCTTCCAACACATTGTCCCTGTGCCCGAAGGCACTGACCCTTACGAAACCTTCACCACCAGGTCCGAAACCACTTCCCGGAGTGGTAACAACATGGGTCTTCTCAAGAATCTCACCGAACACATCCCACGAGCTCTGTCCAGGAAAGTGGACCCAAACATACGGTGCGTTTTTGCCTCCGTACACCTCAAAACCGAGCGAATTAAACGTGTCGACTATAATATCTGTGTTTTCCTTGTAGAAACCGACCACCCCGTGCATTGCCTGCACCACAGTAGATTTCCAAGAATCATTTTCTTCACATAAATGAATTCTCTTTTCTTCCTTCTAAATTAAAATTTTTATCTTTGTTACTTGCTTTTTTCGAACAACCCTTAAGCTTTAAATTAATTACGAAAAAAACCAGTTTTCTTTTAAAATTGCAAATACCTCCCTCCAATGGTATTACAAGTCGGTGGAGAATTTTTGAAAGATCTTATTTTCTTTTCTGGAGATTAGGCTAAATCTCAAGGGTAGCAATTGTAGGTAATTATCACGTTCTCGGGAGGGCCTTCTATCATATACTACGAAAGGGTATAAAAGTAAATCCAAGGCTGGAAAAAGACCAACCTTAATTCCTTCATCGGAAACACAAGCCAGACCACCGGCTTGTGCAATGTTAGATGCACCATTGAAACAAGTACAGACTATGCGGTTGAAGTCCTTGGCCACGGGAAACCCATCAGAATAAAGAAGCTCTTTTGGGATTGCCGTCCAACCAAGACGAACTCCAGTAAACCCAGCGTACTTGGAGAAGGAAGAAACTTCGAGCGCAACCTGCAGTATATGAGCAAAGATAAAGCAACGATAGACCATTGAGACACTGAACTTCGTTTATGGAATATGAACTCAGTAATCAGACAAATGCCATACTCTTTTCACCAAAAAAATATTGAATAAAACTTAGAGCTTTTAAAGTGACTGAAAATAATCTCAATTCATCATCGTCATCACAATATTTTACAAGCAAGTGGAAAAAATAATGATGATGACGGTTTTGGAATTTCATCTAATTTCCCCTTCGTGTTAAGGTTGCCATCGGAAGGGCATCCAGCGAACTTTGGTACTTTGCTTTTTGCATGAATTTATAATGTTAACTAATTTTGGAACATCAACTGACACTATAATCCCTGAGGCTTAAAGTGCAGTTGGTGATGATGATGAGAATGACGGTGAACTGACTGAGGTTTTGGCATGTGAGGAATATAAAGGAAAAAAGGGATCTTATAAGATCTAATATACATCTCCTAAGATCATAAGTTTTTATGTCCGCATAAAACAACATACATTGCGGTGTAGAACATACCGAACTGTCCAACAGATGCATAATCATTTTTGTGGTGCAAAGTGCCAAAACACAAAATCTGAGCAACTCTAACTACATGTATTTATCTCCTAAGCAGTGGAAAAACAAGAAAACAAACGGTTTACTCAGATGAACAAAAGATGAAATAGAAGGGGGGAAAATCACTCAGCGTAACTGCCAACATGAGATAAGAACAAATACTCCATAAGAGACGTTCACATACTAGAACAGACTCAAGACTAAAGAAATCAGTTTCAAAACAAACCTCTTTGGCTCCAGGAATTTCAAAAATGGATCTCGGACTATCATCTGATACGTACATAGCATAAGCCGAGTCGTAGACTATGATCGACCCATTTTCTTTAGCAAACTGTACGAGCCTGGTTAGTTCCTCTCTTGATGCCGCATAACCAGTTGGGTTATTTGGAGAACAGAAAAATATGACGTCTGTCCGACGGACTGTGGATAAATCGGGAAAGAAACCGTTTTCTGGCGTACACCTCATGTATTCAATATTTCCATACTTCTCTACGTCTTTCTGAAACTGCCCAGTCTGACCCAGAATAACGCTCGAATCCACGTAAGCCTACAGTAAATGTTTCATACATAATAAAAAAAAAGGCGCAAGACAAAAAGGGTAAAGCTTATTTACCGACCTCCTACTAACCATTTCACCAAATAATTAGTAACCATGGAAAAAAATGTCTAACAAAATGGTATATTATGGATGTCAAATTGTAACGTAGGTCAACAAAAGAATGAAGTAAAGCACGAGGGCACTGATATATCTAGGTGATTCATCAAAACCTTAGGGAGGTGATGCCATGAGGTAAACAATTTTAGAAATGAAATGACATAAGATGACAATGTCAACATAGTCTACCTTGACATTTTACTTTTACATATTGTGAGCACATCATCAAGATTTATGTTTAGCACTCGTTTACAAATATAAGCATAAGATATCTACCGGATAAGATGGGTCTTGAACAGCCATTGTCACAGTAGATCCGAAAAGAACCTGCCAAAGACATAACAATTTTAAGAAGAATTATCATGAGACGATCACCACCAGTGGAAAATTATTTGGTAATAGAGTGCAATCGTGTAGTTTGCTTAAATACTAACAAGACAAATACAAAAGCAAACCTGAAGGCGAGAGATGTCGCTTTTCGCACCATCCGAGACAAAGATATCATCTTCATCTATCCCAAGGTCGGCATAATAAGTTGAAGCAATTGCAGCCCTTAATTTCTGTGAAAATGGAGGAAAAAAAGGTCGAAACAAACAAATAAGAGAAGACAATACCGATGGAAGCAAAAGAGGCAGAAAGATAATACATACAGGACGAAACCTGAAAAAAGAATACTACTGACCTTTTCACCTTGTTCAGCTCCATAACCACTGTAACCATCTATCGTCGACAGCGCACATGATCTCTGACAATGTATTAATAACAAAAGTCGAAAACATCAGGGGACAAGCATGAGTAACCAATGATAAAATCATGGATAGAAACAATATGAAGAGTATCCAGTTAAAAACAACTATATCAGAGTCTATCTAACATTATCTCCGTGGTTATTATGGCGCTCGACTAGTCGTGATTAGCATGGTTATCACGACGCCAAGTCGAGTCAAGTCGAGCGAGTACCTTCGTGAAGACTAGTCGACAAGTCGCCCCGACTACTCGTGAGTAGTCGACAAGTCCTTCGTATACATATATTTACTAGATTTAATATATGACATAATTAAACACAATAACATAAGTTCAAATTCAACAAAATTAACATGATAATAAGGCCAAACTCAACAAATATCCATATTCCATAATATTATAATAATTTTAAAATAAAATATTAATAATTATATTAGTCTAAACAGTATACTAAATTAATAATTACATTTTTCTTTACAAAGAGCGGCCTCACTCCTCAGATAGATTCCCGAGTGTCATACATATGTATACATATACGTAATACATTATATAATATATATTTATATATATATATATATATACTTTAGCTGACCCAATAGATGTACATATATAAATATAATATATAAACAATACACTTATACATATCGGACGGAGACGAGAAGCCCACGGAGAAGGAGAAGGATGCTGAACGGAAGGCGATGCTGAATGGATCCGGAAGTTCCAAGCGATCTGGAATCTGGATTTGAACGCCACTTCAGAGGACGGTTTCAAATGCTTTTTTAGTCGGGTTGGAACGATTGAAATTCTCAGCTTTTTTTAATTCTGAACGATTTTTTTTTCAAGTAAAACGGGGTCGGGTTTGATGTTGGACTCAGAAAGTCGGTCCCCGACTTATTTCCTGGGGCGACTTGTGGACTAGTCGGAGACGTGATAACCATGGCGACTTATTGTCGACTAGTCGACCAGGCGGTGCAGGACAGTTGCCGTGTAACTCCGACTCGGCTGATGTAAGTATTTTGCCCGCCAGGAACGACAAGGGTCGCCTAATCGGCGACTTGGGCTGACTGGGCGACGACTTGAGTCCGACTGGTATAAGGCCCGACCCGTCGAGACTCGATCTGAAGCCGTGAAGCGACTGCCGCCTGCCGCCGATCTGCCGCCGATTTGCTGTATATACCTTCGTGGTACTCCTCTCTTCCTCTACTCTTCTTTCTTTCTTCTAGTTTCTTTCTTCTTTCTTGCTGAAGCCATTTTCTTTCAACCAATCTTTCTTTCTTGCTGAATCTCCGCTGTGTATACCTAATTCTTTCTTTCTTTGTTATCTGAAACCTATTTGCGGAAGCCACTTTGCTGTATAGATATATTATATATATGATATATATTATATATTATAGTTATAAGTATATGTATAGCATACAATCAGTCAAAATGATATAATTTATATATATTTATTTATTATTTATAATTAGTCGACTAGTCTACGACTCGCCATGCCGAACCCCCATCGACTCGACTCGACTCGACGCCATAACAACCATGATTCTCTCTTTTGTAAGTATTTCGGAGTATTTAATTGCACTTGGTATGTACAAAACATGAAACACCGGCATTCGCACAACAGAAAAAATAATAGTAGAAGCGCCAAATTCGAATAGCTTCTTTCAGAAATCCTAGAAATCAAGAGAACCTGTATTTCAGGAACTCAAAATATACTCCCATACAATTTATAAACTTATTATGCAAAAGAGATGAGATTCATAAAACAATTACTTGTGACATGGCAGAAGTAATAACTTCTGGAATCGGCTCAGTTGTGTCACCAATTCCAAGGCTGATCACTTGGGCATCAGGATATTTTGACATGTGAGAAGCTCTTCGTCTTGCAATCTAATAATTAAGGGGAAAAAAACACATTTAGTCAAATCTAACTTCTCCATCCAACAGCGGAAAAAGTAACAAACAGTGACAAGTAAATTAGATACAACAAAAGGCCTTTTCAACACCTTATGACCCAGTAATGCAAATTTAAAGTTGGTAGAAGCTCAAAAGAGATCAGTGGAGCAATATGGATACAGTAATCTCCATAATAACCAATACACTGTAATTGCTGAAAATCGCAATAGTTACACTATTTTGGGGACAAGGAAGATAAAAAATAATCATTTAATATAGAGACTCGTGATGATGCAGTTTTCTGCATAATTTAATAATACTTCTCTGGCACAAACGGATTGTAGAGGTCATGTGCGTGATTACGCAGAACATTACAGATTGAGAACCAGAATTACATTAACAGATATATCCTATTGTTAATTTAGAAATGAAACATAGGCAAAGTGGATTTCTGATCAACTATGAGACACTGACACATTACATTACGTCAGAGTAAGCCAGCAAATACAAGATAGAAACATGAACTCCTAAAACAGACCTCTGGAAAGAGATAACCAGCTTGAAGTTTAGCCATGTTTTCATTGCGCGACACCGTCGTCTTGTAAGCTGAATCATAAGTAGCATCAATCAGTCAGCACAAGTCATTCAGTAGCATGTTCTGAGCATTTAGATAACAAAAACAAAAACAACTATAGAAATGCAAGCCCCTTGCAATTAACTTCAAAGAATGAATGAACATCACAAACAAAAAAGTGGAAATAATTAGAAATCAGGCGTGCAATAAGAACCAAGGAAGTAGGTCCGCAATGAAAGTGGAATCACATTACATGAAGTTCACACTATAGCCAGCAGACTGCACTAACAAGATAATTAAAATACTCAATAGTGAAGCAAAATCAGTCACCAGTTTTCTCAACTGACGGTGAGGCGACGCATTTCACAACTCCACCGATTTTCCCTGTAATCGCTACATTGGAAGGCCTGCAAAAAAAAAAGTTAGGAATTCAATCATTAAATGTAGACGAAAAAAGAGCTGATGTTAAAATAAATAAAAAAAAATCGGAACTTGATGTTCTTGAGATTGTTGTGGCCGAGGAAAGTGGAAGTGGATGAGGAGATGGAAGTGGAAACAATCTGATTAATGGCAGACATTTCCCGAGAAGCAGCAGCTCAGAAAGAGAGTGCGTGCGGTCAGTGTTTTTATGCACTCACTGAAAGCCGTCGTTTCCGAGTATGTATTTCTAATTGGAACATTTTTTTGATCAAAACCCTAGGGACTTATTTTGAATGTAATAAAAGTTACTAAATACACCATCAATTTCTTAATTCACACTATGAATATTCGATAAACGAATGATAATGAATAATTTTTTCCAGTCCCAACTCTTTATAATATGTTCAAATTTTCTTTCGATAAATGAATAATTTCACGAATATTTTTCTTTGGTCCCGATCATATTCATTTATCGAGATTTTACTGTACATTACGTTTCAAATGTGAAATTGTGAATGATGACGAATTAAATTTTATGATTATTGCACGGTAAGTTAGGAACCTTCAACTTTTGGACAATCGCATTGTTGGGGTATTAGGGTTTATTGTGGAGATTCGGATTCTCGATGGATCGGGTAATCACTTTATGAACTGATATTTCTACCCTATGCCCGGGTTACAAGAAATTCAGCTTAGGATAATCCAAAGGGACACTTACGAATCTAGGCACAGAAACGTAAGCCAAATTACTAGAGAGATTCTGAGTTTTTCAGAAGCAACAGAGAGCTCATAAAAAGGTGTGTCTAAGACTCAAGAGGTGAGACTTATTTATACATGTCGGATTAGGGTTACATTAGGTCGATTTTTAGAGTTACTTGAGCGGCGCCGTCATCAGGTCTTAATTAGGGTTTGACGGATGGTTTTCCAAAATTGACGTAATTAGTCAATTTTACCATAGTCTCCCTCTAAAATTCAGAATTTCCACTAAGCTACCAATCCAAATTTCCGAAGACCTTTTGGGGCGCTGCCCCAAACCCCGCGAGGGCTCTGCCCCTCGACCCCGCCCGCTGAACGGCGCCAGGGGCTCTGCCCCATGGATCCCGCTAGGGGCGCTGCCCCCGGACCTCCGATATTTGGTCGTACCGGCTTATAATTCGACCTTATACATATGTGCACTCCGCACATACCCGAACATATATTAGAATACAAATTATAAAACCCCTTAATTCACATATTAGTTCCAATTACACAAAATGTCTGGTGACACTAAAAATACCAACACGCATAACAGATGTTTGACTATAACTCATGGAACAAAATAATTAGTTTGGCAAATGTTGGCCGAACATACCCCATGTTATTCAACTTATTTGGACAATTATGATCAAATATTTGATAATGGTTGGCATCTGGTGCCCGATATTACATGAATATAAAGCCTAAGTGCGCGAAACAGCATTGCAGCCTGCAGGCACATTTGTGATAAGTACTGTATATTTCTTTTATTTCTTTTTATTATGGTAACATTTGGATTTCTATATTGTTCAAAATCTCTCTTTTAATCATCTTTTTTTATTTATACGTAACAAGAGATATAGTCATGTGTGATCTTGTTAAATTTCAGAATGATATATGTACTTTCAAAGTATCAATTTTTTTATAATTTTTACTATTAAAAAATCAAAAATATTAATAACCAAGTATTCGCAATGCCAAGCGTGAAAATATAAATATCGGAAATTATAAAAGATTAGAGAAAGTATTGCACATGTTCCCTTGCAGTTTAACATTTGAGCGAACATAAAGTGCCCCTTTAGAAACTTAACATTTATAACTTCACGAATTAAAATATCACATTCACATTACTGAATATTCACAACACGTTCACCCTCCATTTCTTTTAAAGTCATGCCTTCTCTCAGTCTTATTGGTCCGAAAGAAGAGTTTCGAGCGTGGCAAAATCAAGTGCTTCCGTTAATTGCACGTCACACCGTGGAATCGGGGTTGGCTACAAGGCTGGCTAGCTACAACATAAATTCAAAGTGATAAGAATTCATCGGAGATCCAAGCGAAAGATGCTCCAGCCATAAGTACACGAATCGAAGCCAAAGCGAAGGTATGGTTCAATGACCGCTTTGGTTTAAAGTTGACTTGGCGTTAAGCATGTACTAAAATTACATATTTGTTAATTTCAATCCGCACAATTCAATCCTAACAAGAAGAATATACAAACTGGAATCGACAAATATGAACAAATATATATTATAATTAAAATGTATTTCCTTATCGTAGGGTCAGGAGAAATTGATCTTATATTAGGTCAGTACTGAAATTTCATAATTTTTTTCATATTTGTTGATTTCAATCTACACAGTTCAACTCAAACAAGAAGAATATACAGATTGAAATTGATAAATACACAAAAAAAAATATCTAATTTTAGTACCAAGTTGGCGTGACGGTAGAGAAGCCCTTGTGGGTTGTAGACATAGGGCATGTTTACTTTTTTTCCATTAAGTTATGAATGGATTAAGCTGTCTGAGTGGATTAATCAGTCTGATTTGGAAAAATATCTTGTTGTTTCTTTCTTTTCTGAATGAACTATCTGAATGATAGAAATGACCATTTTACCCTCAATATGAATTAAGTCATTTTTGATAAAATGTTCTTTATTTTTTAAGTTGAATGGTATTCACTACTACAGAAAAGACATTTAACATCGCCCGTTTAAAATCGGTTCTGGAAAAACCAATGTTAAAAAAGACGTAGTGACATAATTGAAAATTTTAAAGCAAATTAACATCGGTTATGCTAAAAACCGATGTTAAAAATAAAAATATTATTTAACATAATTTTAATAAAAATCGATGTTAAAAAAATCTCCGATTTTCAGTTTTATTATATAATATAACATAATTAGACAATATTTTAATTTAAAAACAAATCTGCGATTTTCAGTTTTATTCTAATACCAAATTGAGTATATATAATATAACTTAATATATAATATAACATAATATATATTTTAATTTATATTATAATATATATTCATAAATCATATTATAATTTTCAGTTATATTTAAATAATCAAACAATATTTTATAAATATATTAAGTTATATTTTTATATATATATTTATATTAATTTTTATCAATAAATAGTTTATATTTTATGACTTTTAAATATATAATACTAATATATATTTTAAATTTATACTATATATACTCGATTATAATTAAGATTATATGATAATTTATATTATATATACTCAATTCTTTTATTATTAGAGAGAGTAATTTTGGTATATTGGGGAAGTATTTCTGTCTTAAGAGTAAAAATACCCAAAAAATTGATTAATGAAAAAGACATTATTAAGATCATTAAGTTGTAAGTAAACAACAAGATATAACAATTAAACTAATTAAGTATTAAGTTGATTAAGTAAAAAATAAATAGACCCGTCGTTTCCATGCGGTTGGGTATTTGGACAACTTATTTTTCGTGCTACGCTGGTGGCATTTCTTAAACCTAATCATAACAGTTTAACTAAGCCCGCTGGCGAAAACGTCTGAGATTTCTCCAATTGCCCCAATTTCGAATTCGAAATAATACTTCAAAAGGGTTGTTCGAGAATCTGTACTCCCGCGATTAGAAATTGCAGTGTCTGTGAATTTTCGCGGCCAATATCGACAAGAATTCAGGTATTTTGTTGTTCACTTTACGGCTTGGAAAAACCCTAATTTTTATTTGAACCGGACACGATTCAGTTTCATCTATCTATCTTTTTTCTTACGTATAAATATACACGTTTCCTAGTTTTTTGTTTTGGTAAATTATCTCCACAATTGATTTGGAAGATATCTGTATGAATTCATTCTTCTGTACCCACTGTTGAAGTGGTGTATGATTACTCTTTCGTTTAAATTTCTTGTCTGCAAATCCAAACAAATGACATGCTTATAGAATTTGGGTAAAGGAAGAGGAAGGAAAGATTAGTGATATTTTTGCCTCGTACAGTAATGCCATGCGGTCAGTGAGGATGTGAAACATTCATACTCAAATGTTGGCGTGCGACTATGACTTTTAATATGACATCTTTAATGCAGTTTTTTTTATCTAAGTGAACCTCTCGTATTGAGGTATTGATATGGATTTGGAGACGGAAAACCGAATAGCTGCCCTTCTTATGAAGGAGGCAGCAGAATTGCGTCGTCAAGCGCAGAGTGAAGGTTCACTTGCTTATCTTCGCCAACCCACTGTTAGGAGTAGACCAAATTCTCGTTTCCTGACCGCAACTGTTCGCGGAGTTCAACAAGGTTAGTCTTTTTGTTGCAACAAGATGTTCGTGTTTGTTATGGAAATTTGTGGCGATCTTTGTGGATTTTTTGCTGTGGTAAATGAAAATATTGGTTTCATGTGTGTATGAGGCTTGTTTTGCAATTTTTTTTTTTTTTTTGGTGGTGGTGGTGGTGGGGGGGGGGGGTGGCAGAAATACAACTTTCACTCATTTAACAATGACCTAATTATACATGTAGAATGCGACAGAGAGAGTTTATTCAATGACCTAATAATGTTTTTTTCTTTTTCATTTTTTATACTTCAAACTTTTGTGGCGCTGTATTGGTTGTGTGACACTCGGGGACAATTGTTGCACATTTAGACGTCCATTGATGCACACTTAGAAGAACAACAACACTACATTACATGCTTTGTTTTTGCATCGTTAAATACAAAATCGTCCATTAGCAGTCACCGAAATTCCAACAATTTTATTGCACATCTAAAAGTTTGTTGTTGCATTTGAGGTTTATTGATGCACACTTAGAAAGACTGATATACCATAGTGCATGCTGTGTGTTTATTAGACGACCACCCTTAATGATTTTACATTCAACAGATCTAAACTTGTTTGATGACTGTGATTTATCTATACGTTTTCATGTTAAGAAGTGGTTCCATTTGAACAAATTCCTATATATAAGTATATATTAATATATTTTGTTTCTCAGCCGTAATTTAGCTTCCATCGTCAAATGTGGTTTATTTTCACCTTCATATATTTAACGCATTTTGTTATCTGGGTGTTAATTGGGCAAGTATTATGGTTGCTAGGTAGTGAAACAGAAAACCATGTTAATCCGTTATGCATTG
The DNA here is from genome assembly GCA_033398695.1 of Orobanche coerulescens. Taxonomy (NCBI): domain Eukaryota; kingdom Viridiplantae; phylum Streptophyta; class Magnoliopsida; order Lamiales; family Orobanchaceae; genus Orobanche; species Orobanche coerulescens. The sequence goes on from CM065809.1 coordinate 180,984,764, forward strand.
AAGGAAGCCAAAGTTGTGGAGTATATTATTTTTACCGCTTCTTGATTTTTCTTTTTCCTTTCTTTCTTTTTTTTTTTTTTTTGGGGGTGGGTTGGGGGTGGGGGTGGGGGGCAGGAAAACGAGCTATTCTTGTTATTTTAAGACTCCAAGTAGCTTTCTGAGCACATAGACTTGCACTGAAACAAGATTCTCCTTTCTTGTGGATCCTATTACCTTATTTGTTTTTGTTTTTTATCTTCTATCTTTCAATAATTCCCTTGATATTTTGTACCTCAGCAAACCGTGTCGTTGAAGTAAATGAGATGTGGCGACTGAGGGAGAAACAGCTCGAGCTGGACAATAGGCTTAGAGGAGCAAGAAATGATAGCGGCCCGGGCAGAGGTTACAAGGACGTGTGCGAATCCCGCCGGAGTAGAAGTAGCAGCTGCAATGAATTGGAAATTAGTAGTCGTGCTTCTCTCTCCTCAAAGAAGAGATATATTGAGGATCTTGATCCAATGGAAGATGGAGGTTTAAAGGATGATGAGGTCGACGAATTTTTACATTCCAGGTGTGTTCTCTCCTTCATGTTGTTTCCGACTTCCAAATATAATTTTGTTCTTGGCAACTTCACTTTCGGACTTGGAGCATGTTTGTGTGAGCTTATAATTAATTAGTTTTTGGTAGATTAAAAGCTGTTAAAATTTGTTGGTTGTTTAACAGCTTATAAGATCTTTTTTGGGATAACTAAGGAGACCACACTTTCCCCCAGAGTAAGAAAAAGAAAACATAATAAACTAATAATAATGATGATATTTTCTGTCTCCTTTAATTTTGCCCATTTTAATTACAAAACTTTCATCAATACATCTTAAGAGGTCAACAATCTTGTTCTGTACAAACACTTAACTTATTTTTAGAGTAGTATCTAATTTAGAGTACACATAAGATCTCATAACATGTTATGAGATGTAGGGACCCGTAAAATCTCATAAATAATCACAGCAGCCAAAGACCGTAAATCTTTTTGACGGCAGGACCAAGCGAGGGCGTGGGGCTGTTGGATCACGAATGGATGAAACTGGTCCGTATCTTCCATCTTGTCCGGATTCCAGAACAAATATGTCGGGAAGCACCGGTGAGGAGAAGAAGAAAGCTAGTGTTTTGTTTGGCCCACGGAAGCCTTATTATTTGAAGACTAGTGAATCATCGGATGATGAATCCAGTCAAGACATGAAAAGGAAGGCTAAGAGAAGCTCATGCAAGCGGCACTCCAAGAAACACAAATCAAAGGAGAAGTCGAGAGATACGAAGAAAAAGAAGAGGAAGGAAAAAAAAGGAAGGTAAATATCACAGATGACTATGAACGGCACAAGCATATTGTTATGTTTTCAATTGGGGCATAGATGGTTTGGGCTCGATATGGGCGAAGTCGTCATGTATGTTGATTCGGTTGGTATTCATTGTATGGCTAGATTAGTATGTACTACTAGATCGAGTACCTACCACTATCGAATAAGTATCTGGTAGTAAATTTATGAACCTTCAGATATAAAATAATGAACAGCGTGTTAAAAAATAATGGACATCCAATCAAAACTGTTGAATTCTCAATGAAAAAATAATGACTATGGGATAACGAACATTCAGTTACAAGAAAATGAACATTTAATTAAAAAACAATGAACTTTTGATAAAAGTAATAAACATCCAGTTGAAAATTTTCAAATCCTCGAAAAATTTCCATGAACATTATGTTAAATATTAATGAACATGTATTATACATAAAATTAAAATTTAGTTTAAAATAACGGATATTAGTAGTCGAGAAATTGAAATGGGACATAGTTGTTGCCTTTTATGAAATAAATTGTGTCCAGCATCTATCAGACTATCACCTCTATAATACCGCACACGAAAGTTTTGTTTAATTTTATATCCCAATTCTTACAAGGAATGTGAATCCAACTTGAAACACATGTATAATGATTCAGACATGCTTCATAGACTAATAGGTAAATTTTGTTGCACCGTAATCAATTTACACTGTTATGTTAGCGAGTCTTGGTGATCAGATTCAAAAGATTGAATGTGGCCATACAATAAAGGATTGGCTTAAAATTGAGGTGATTACAAATGATAAGATGATGAAAAATTGATTAGATTTGACCGTTCGAGATGGAGATATGTTGATACCACAGTGAGACTTGGAGATTTCAGATCAGATAAGATTATAAAGAGTAGAAAAATATTAAAGAAAACATAGACAAATATACTTGAAAATAATATCAATTTCCTTGGGATAAATTACGTATCCATAAATTTGAAACCTTAGCGGCACTATTTGAACATGGCCGAAAATTGTCCCAATCCATCATCGGACGAATGGTTCTTGTGGCAACATCTACTATAAATACGATAGATGGTTACAACAATGGATCAAATTATTTTGGGTGGCGAACTTTCATTATTTTTGGATAGTTATTGGTACTAATTATTATTATTAAAATTGGAAGATTTAATAAATTATACTGAACAGTAAATAAGAAAAAACACATAAAAATAAAAAAGAGGAAACAGTGAAAGAGAAATAGCTTCAGGAGCTTTCATTACTGAAATAAAATTCAACAGCTTGATGTGCTTCAAATCAGAGGTACAACCACTACAACAAGTAAGATACTAGTACCTATTTACCCTATCAGATATGGCTGCTGTACTATTTCAATCCACCGTCCATGACCTAAACAGCAACATATCTCAAAAAGATCACAATCAAGCCCTCTCGCCCCTAATCCTCCGAGCCAGCTGCATATCCTTGGGCATAATGGTCACCCTCTTGGCATGTATCGCACACAGATTGGTGTCCTCAAACAGTCCGACGAGGTACGCTTCAGACGCCTCCTGAAGGGCCGCCACCGCGGAGCTCTGGAACCTCAGATCCGTCTTGAAGTCCTGTGCGATCTCACGAACGAGCCTCTGGAAAGGCAACTTGCGGATCAGAAGCTCAGTGGATTTCTGGTACTTTCGGATCTCGCGGAGAGCGACGGTGCCTGGGCGGAAGCGGTGGGGCTTCTTCACTCCGCCGGTGGCCGGAGCGGACTTCCTGGCGGCCTTGGTGGCGAGCTGCTTGCGGGGAGCCTTGCCGCCAGTGGATTTGCGTGCGGTTTGCTTCGTTCGTGCCATTTCTAGGGTTTGATGTGGTTGGGAATGTGGAAAAGATGTAATTTATTAAAAGATTGGAAATCTGAATTTGTTTTTTTTTTTTTTTTTGAGGAAGGAAACCTGAATTTGTGGATGACGAAGATGACGGTTTTTGGAGGATATTTTATAAAGGAGGGGGGGGGGGAACAGTATATGGCGGGATGGTGAAAATAATTGGAGCCTTTTGATTTTGATTGGATGTTGAGTTTCAGCCGGGATTGTTGACGTGGCAAGTTCGTAAGCTGTATTTGATCCGTTTGATGAGATCTTATGGATAGTTTACAATACAGGAGATGAGGATCGATGACGGGACAATATTCACTTGAACAACCCTTTTTATTGTGCAAAACCCTTTTTTTGATTTTGATTGGATGTTGAGTTTCAGCCGGGATCTGTGACGTGGACTAAGTGGTGCGTCGGACTCTGTTGTGCAAAACCCTTTTTTTTTTGTCAAATGCCCTAATATTAAACAAGTAACTAAAAGAAATGGACATTCCTTCACTCATATTGGTTGTAGTTAAAACAAACTCTGCCGCCGGATGCAACTGACTGGACTGAACGGTTACCCTGAGATCCTCCGGCCTAATGAAATAGCCTCTTCCCAGATGCAGGAGAAGACTGAGATTTCGAAAATCGACCACTCTTGTACCGAAAACCGCCACTGCTTGCTTTCTTAGCCTCTAACCCAACTCGATTCCGGATAAATGCCATCTCAATCGCTAGGGCTCGGTCCTGGTATTCCTTCAAGGTGGCACACATGAGCGGTGCCATACTCCGCCTGATATGCGGCTTCATGCGCATATTGGAATAATGGATTTTATCAGCCTCAGTCCTCACCTGATCTTTCACGAATCCCAACTCTTGATTATAAGAGATGATAGCCTGAGAAATCGGCACATCATGAGGTATAGCAGTGAAGAATTCCACAATCCTACGTTCCCTGACTGGCAGTGGACAATATTCTGCTTCCATAGCATTCTTAAATTCCTCCCAAGTGGCTAGGCGGTCTCTAGGCGCCACAGCCTCCCACCATTCCGCATCTTCCTTATCTAGAAGGTACTGAGCAATATGTACCCTCCTGTCATCGGGACAAGCTACGGCGTCGAAAGTTCTGCCCAACCGAAAATGCCAATTCTCCCAACTGAGGGAGTCAGAAGAACCAGTGAAACAAGGGGGGTGCATCTTAGTCACCTTCTGAAGCCATTTACTAGTTTCATCCTCAGGAGTCGGTGGCGGATTCTGGCGTCTGTTGGAACATTTTATTCTATACATGCATTAATAATGTTTTGATGATTAAGTTGTTCACAAAACAAAACAACGAAGAGACGAAGCAAAGCATCGAAGGAGCGGAAGATGTCAAGCTGGAAGGATTTTCATGCAGGCTAACGTACGTAACCCAATGTGGTGTAACGTACGTAAAATGGCAATATCAACGTGCATAAGGGATGGTACTTAACGTACGTAAAGGTGTTCAAACCAGATGAACGTTGGGAGAGTCAAAGTCAGAAAAGCAGCAACGGATATATGACGTCAGTAATTACGTGAGTCTAACGTACGTAATGAAGATTAGCTAACGTACGTAACACAGGAGAAGGATGTTACTGGACTGAATCTGGGTGATGCTAACGTACGTACCCCTTTGAGTTTAACGTACGTAACAGAACTTACGTACGTAATATAGTGCAGATAGCGTACGTAATGCAGTCTGAAGAGCTAATGGCTAGTTTGGGTGATGAAGGATATAAATACCACATCCTTGGTATTATTCCATACAACAACTCCAAGCAAAACATTCATTGATCCGATATTCATTTACATTCTATTGTTTTTATGATACTGAGCTTATATTGTTAGTTTGAGTGTTTATACATTCAACACATACACGAGAGGTAAAAGAAAAGATACGATTGGATTCGGTGTTATTAGGACCAAGGATCCAGCATTATTAGAATTGCAATCGCTATCTTCGTGAGGTTTATCTAGTACCCATAGAAAGCTAGAGAGGTTGATTCCTTGTCCTACGAAAAGGAAAATGGTTTAACTTGGACCAACACAAAGACAAATACGAGTGATTTATCACGGACCAATAGAAGAAGTGATTGTAATGGTTATCCCTCGACCGATAGAAGAGAGGTGTAGAGATTTTTATCTTCAACCTATAGAAAAAGATACATAGAGAGGACGTAGGCGCGATTATAGCCAAACCTCTATAAATCCTTGTGCTGTTTAATTTCCGCACATTTAATTTTCGCTTCCGCACAAACGGCGCATAATTCCGATTTTATTCCAACAGCGTCCACCCTGAGCTATCTGGGCAAGCTGAGCTACCAACTGCTGAAGTACAGCAGTAGCTCCCATGTCGGCATTACCACCCGACGGCTGATCCTGACTAACTGACAAAGTCTGCTGCCCGTCATAACTTAGGGGTAGAGTGTTCGGCACTAAATGAGAGGCCGAATCTGCAGAGGACTGAGAAAGCGGAGCTTCCCCATTATATGCACCATGACTACGGCCTCGGACGCGCCCCCTAGCTGGTCTACCGCGACCTCTCAACATACTGAAGAAAAAAATTGAAGAGAATAAGATCAGAGAAATTCACACTTTACAAAGTTGGTACTACTACTCACAATTCCAAATTACACAAGAGAAATGAATTACGGTAACATAAGAGTTCGAGGTAACAGTCACGGGTCGTACGAAGAGATGGTAGCACGATGATGTTAGGCTCAACAACTGACTCTAACGACACGACTGACAGACCCAAAATTAACCACCAGCCTAGGCATTCATAACCTAGGCTACGATACCATAAATGTAACACCTCAAATCATGTAAAGGACGTTACACGCCGAAGAACCCTCATGAGGTTTACCAGACTAACACATGACACATAATCCACAACGGAAACCCAAAAGACACATTCATCATAGTAAAATAGGGCTATGGCCTCGGCCAAAACATTTTAATGGAAGAACATGAAGAATAAGTCAAATACATATTTATTGCCCACGCAGGGGACTTTAACCGAGTTTAAAAGTAATCAGACTAACTCCAATACCCAAACAAATATGATGACAAAGCACATAACATAGACTCGAGCCTCATCATCATGCCGGACCATCCTTTGCGTGCATATCTCGTGCCCGATCCTCATCTCTTATGATACTTGAAATGCATAAGACGCATTTCCCCAATTTAAGGGGTTAGCATTCGAATAGCTAGTGCAAGTACACAATTACACTACATTATATACAGATATGATTTATATAATCACCTCATTCAGAAAACATTCGAAAAGCCATATTCCGGAATATCACATTGGCATTCAAAACAGTTTGAGAATTCATCACAATATCACAAACATTCACAACTGGTAACTCGTGGCCCCTTAGTATCGACCCCCAGACGCTCCGTCGAACGCTCTGGGTGGGAAACCACTTATGCGGCCGTACCCCTTAGTATCGACCTCCAGACGCCCCGTCGAACGCTCCGGGTGGAAGTTCAACCACATACGCACCCAAGTCCACTATCGCGGTCGTACCCCTTAGTATCGACCCCAGACGTCCCGTCGAACGCTCCGGGTGGAAGGAACAAATAACTCAAACACCCAAAAGATCATGATTCATCATTCAAATCGAAACTGTAACACACATAACGGAATGTAATACATGTACTTGCCTTGGATAACACGACGTGAAGGAAAACGGTGAAAGGAAAGGTTTCGGCCTGAATAATCTTCACAAATCCATTCCTAAAACAATAACGATATACAACCAATCTTAATAATGTGAAAACATAGGAATTCATCCTAGTTTTACCCGATTGGACGATTCGTCGAACACTATGCGGTCATAATAGATTCTAATCTATGCACGGTGCAACCCTTGAAGTTTAACCCGTTAAACTATATAGGAAGCAAGGAATTACGACTAGACAATGGTAATCTAACAACTCATCGAAGCTAAATTGGTTTCAAATGGTAAAATCATATCAAAATCTTGAAATCCCCAAACTAGGGTTCTAAAGAAATATGCCTCGATTTGAAGATGAACAACGGATGGTTAGATGCTAGAGTGATGATATGATGTCCCAAAATTGCTTCTCAACTGAGGTTTGGATGAAATCGAACGAACCCTAGGCTAGAAAAGTCGCTCCCGTCGCGAAGGAGGTGAAAGAAATGAAGGAATGAAAAAGAAAACCGCTGCCCAGTTTATTATACTGGGTAGCGTTACGGCCTTAATACGTGACCCATTACGGCCGTAATGGCATTCCTGATCCCACTGTATGGATTTCACAACATCGTTACGGTCGTTACGAAGGGGACATTACGGCCATAATTTGTAGAGGTTTACGGCCGTAATGCATGCGTACTTACGGCCGTAATGCATGCGTACTTACGGCCGTAACTCAGGCCTGAAGGTTGGCCAGCCTGCAATCTGAGAAAAATAATGACTCGACAACCACCGGAAAGAAAACAAAGCACGAGGAACGAAGCCACAGATATACTAAGATCTTACAGACGAGATAAACATAAGATCCATCACAAGTCTCCGGTCGTCTGAAAGCCGGAATAAACGAATATTGGCATCAACACTAAAAATAATAAGAACTTACAAAAATGACCCAAACATCCAGAATTCACGATATAATGTCGGGTTAACAATCCGAAAATCACAACATGATAAACTCAACCATACGAACTCATGAAAATAGAGAAACAACGAAATCGAACGAGTTTAACGAGAATCAAACGTACATGCGACAAAACACTACTCAAAACAAAAATACGTAAAAACATCTCTGAAACTCATCCAAATGGAAAAACTCAAGAACAAAATAGATTCAGAATTCCAAAACAGTAACAAGCGAGTCATCTGAAACGATCATACACCAAAAATAGAAATTACCAAAAATAGAAAGTACGGATATTACAGCGTGCCCATGTTTGCCACAGTTGAAGCAATCACCATCAAACTTCTTCGTTGGTTGCTTCCCTTTGTTCTTGTTTTGGACACTTGGGCAAGCTCGTTTGATGGAAGGACCGCCTTACTCCAACAGATTGGCCTTAGCATCAATAAGGCCTGTTGATTTATGATCATTCTTTGGCACATGAGACTCGATGCGTAATTTCACAATTAAGTCTTCAAGAGTCATTTCTTTTCGCTTGTGCTTGAGGTAGCTCTTGAAGTCTTTCCAACTGGGGGGCAACTTCTCGATCACAATTGCAATAGTAAAGGCGTCCGACAGGACCATCCCTTCGGCATTGACGTCATAAATAATTTGGAACTCTTCCACTTGTTCCATGATTGGCCTTGAATCAACCATCTTTTAGTCCAAATACTTGGCGACTACAAGCTTCTTCATACCTGCATCATCACTACGATACTTCTTTTCAAGTGCTTCCCACATCGCGTTCGATGTGTTTACAACAGAGTATACATTGTACAAACTATTCTCTAAAGAATTTAGAATAAATTTTTTACAAAGATAATCTCCATTGTGCCAGTTGTCATAGGCAGCTCGGACAGTAAAACTTATCTCTTGTGCACTTGGCGTTGGTGGTTCATCTTCCGTAAGGAAGTTTGCAATGCCCAATATTGTCAAATAAAACATCTGTTGTTGACATCTTTTAATGTCAGCTCCACCTAACTTTGGCGGCTTCTCGGCGGTAGGCATCATCCTAGGCCCCGATGTTGTTCCAAAAAAGGAACCACTTGTGTTGAACCAATAGGCTCCAACAGTAGATCCTAACATGGATCCTACGGTACCACTGAAAGTGGAACCAACGGTGCCACTCGAGGTGGATCCACCAGTAGTCAGAGAGGGGTTTTTAAACACCAAACCACTAGTTGTTGACATCATTGAAGCATTGGTGTTGAACACCGTCGCGGCGACAGTTGATGACGTGGTTGAGCCAATGTTGTTCGACATGGTCAAGGCGACAGTCGCGGAGGTAGTGGCAGTGGTGGTGCTCGAGTCGGTGGAAGCAGCAGTCGACATCTTCAAGCATAAGTTTAGGTTTCAAAATTATTAAGTTGAATTTGGACAATATTGACTCCTCCAAATGGCAAGTCGTATCTCGTCTTGCGGTTGTTGGAAAGTTATTCGGGAAAAAATTTGTCGGGCGAAATTATAACTGAAAAACAAAAGTACAACTCGAAAACCAGAAATTACAAAACTCGAACGAAAACAGTGAAATAGAAATGTAGGAGAATGAGAGTACACGGAAAATAACACGTAATTGAAATTACAAAGAAACTAAAAACAAAACTGTATGAACTAAATAGCCGAGTCGAGGAAGGCCTCTTTCCGCAAGACGAGATACGCCCTGGTAGTGCTCTCGGTTTAGGCGTGTCATCCCCAAAGATAAAACGGCTTTGTCTCAAAAGTAGTAGCACCACAAACCTACGGGCTCCAGCAAACTAGAACAAGGCGAGGACAGAGCTTCGACTTATGAAATGTATGCAGAAAACTTTGTGTGTATGTTCGATTTTTTCAAGTGCAGATGCAAATGAGATGTATGCCTATTTATAGGCCATCTCACTCTGCAGGGAATTAACACAGCCACTAATGGAGGTATTTATGTTGCATTATGCTCATGAGTTTCGAAATTCAAAAAATGGCAGGAGTTACATAATTCAAAACCTGTCATTTACTCCTCCTCATTACACCTGGGAGGTTACGGCCGTGTTATGGTTGAATTTGAACAGTCAGGACGTACCTGGACTGTATTCAGCTCCTTAACCGCTCAAGGGATGTACCTGGACATCTTTATGTGCACATATGAGCCCAACAACATTGTTGAGCTAGTCCAAAAAATTCTTAAGGAGACCAAGGTCTAGCCCAAGACCAAGCCCACTAAGAGGCCCAAAGAACAATTCAAAGACCACCCATAGATCAATTGCCAAGATCCAAGATCCAAGATCCAAGTCCAATTGCCAAGATCAAGATCAAAGCCAAGGCCGAGGCGGGCGGACGGCGGCGGCGCGCGTGTGCGCGCGTGTGGGCTTCAAGCCCATTCACATGTGCCATTAATTAATATATGAATAATGAAAACTCCTTATAAACTTGAATAATGATAGCTCATTAATCAATGTGGGATAGTCATCCCTCATTTATTCACAATTAAATGACAAACTTTAATTCACTATTTCTCACTCACCGGGAATCGGTTTAGAGAAAGTGAATATACTAAACGTAGATCGATCTTATGATATTTAATTCTACAAAATTAAATTAAATTCATTAACGATTCCAACAATTACAACTCGAAGGTCCGCCCAAGGGGCTTCTACATCGGAGACCTGGTTCTACAACGACTATTGGGACCTAATCCCGGACCACTCAGATCAAAATGGGAGAGACCATACAAGATCAGCAAGGTCCTCCATAATGGGGCCTACCGGCTGGAGTATTTGAGCGTCCAAAAACTTACTTACCCTTGGAATGCCATGTATTTGAAGAAGTATTATCAATAAGACTTGGATCGGCTCACATAACTCGTAAAGACCGAGCTCATCTCGGCACTAATAAGACCGAGTTCGTTTCGGCACTATGAATGAATGGCTCCCCCTGCACTAATAAAACCGAGCTCACCTCGGCACCATGAATAAAGAAAATTATAAAGACAACAACCGGACCAACCAGGCTTCCAAGAAAAAATGCGTAAACAAGTATTATAGACCAGTAGAGAAAATCTTATTCATTCAAAAACTTTATAGAAACCGCCAGAAAAAACAAAAGAAAAACAAATACTAAAGAAGCAGGCAGGTCATACGCAAAATAAGCCCAAAGCAAAAAGATAAAGCTACTCGGCTACATCGCCCTGTCTGGCCGCATGGAACGACTGCCCTTCACCCTCACCGAGGGGCCCCATCCGCAGCCTCATCGCCCTCCCCCTGGTCATCGACGGCCATGGGCTCCACTTGTAGATCAGACGCTCGACTGCTGATATACGCGCGAACCTCCTTAACGGACTTCCCGTTCTTCATCAAGTCCAGCATTTCATAACATGTGGAGATGTAGTTGATTGAGCATCTCCTCATACTCAGCCGTCTTCTTGAAGGTTGCCGCCCTAGCAGCCAGACCCTTGGCATAGCACATGGCCTCGCAGGTATCAACCTACTCGGTCATGCATTTGATCCGGGCGTTCGTCTCCCTCACATAGACCTCATGTTCGGCCCGGACCTCTTCGTATCGCTTATGCATCGCCTCGACCGCCTCAGTTATTTCCTGAGCTTTCTCTCTCTACATGTCGGCCTCGCTAGCTCGGCTCGCCAAGACCCCCAGTTCTTTCTTCAAGGATGATATTTCATCCTCCATAGACCTGACCAAAGGACAGACATGGTGCTCCTCCCGAAGATTCTGGAGCTCGACCATCGTCGACTTATGCTTCTCGACCAGGGCTTGAAATTCCCCAACCGCCTTCACGTATGTCCCAAGGGCGTGGCCGAGATGGGCATTCCCGAACTGGACCTGCTCGACCAGATCCATGTCATTGGTCACCAGTTCCATCTTCGACGTCCATCCCCGAATAGGAACATGGCTTGACTCGGCCACGGCTGGCGGAACCTTGTCTAGCATCTCAGCAGTGGGAATAGCTGCCCGAACATAGTTGAGAAACCAGCGCGGCCTCCTCCCTCTCATTCCCGCATAGGGGTCCTCTTGTCTTTATTAACTGGAAGGTAATGCCCCACTAGGTCAATGACAGCCTCCGTTCCTGCCACCCGACCAATCTGGACAGGGCTCGGCATTGGGAGCACTTCAACAGCGGGCTCGGCCTCTGTCTTGTTGACGCTGGCCTCCAGGTCAGTGTATCCTCTCTTCCACTTGCCCCCCCTCCCCCCCCAACTTCCTTATGCATCGCATACCGGGCGGCAAATAGAACCAACCCGAGCCACCGACCGACCTCCACAAGAAGAGGCTATTAAACTCCTCAAAAATTGGTTGGGGCCACCCATTCTGATTGAAAATGTAATATACGCCATTTTTATAATATAATATTATTATTTATAATAATATTAATAATGCATTTTCATTTTATTTAATCTCATTTAGAGGATCATGAATATTTATTTCGACGTATCACAAGTTCTAGCCCGATTAAAAATTTTTAAACGATATTAAATATTACTAAAAGATTTTACAAGCTAAATAATAATATTATTTTTTATTATTACTACTATTACTACTATTAATATTATTATTATTATTTAGTTGAGCCCAATTATTATTCAGTTTCATTGTGGCCCAATTAAAAATAATTTGAAATATCTTATTTTAAGTCCAATTGATGAGTTGGCCCAAGTCCTCTTCCTAGCACAATTATATCCATACCCTAAACCTAACTCCAATAGTATAAATACGGTATTTTATACTACATCCAATATACTGAATACACAATACTTCTCCCTTCCTCCTACAAATCGTTCCAGCTGCAATTCTGCCTTCTCATTGTTCTAGCTAGTGGTGCCACCGGGCCGTGAACTGCCGGTTCCGGGCCCGAACCGGCGGTTCCGGTTCACCAGAAGAGGTGAACCTGAACCGACCCGGGTATTCTGTAAAAGGGCCGGTTCCCGGGCCGAGAACCGGCGATTCCCGAGCTGAACTGCCGGTTCCGTTTTTTTTTGTAATTTATAATATCTGTAATATTATTTATATCTTATTTTTTTCTAAATTAAATGATGAAATTTCAAGTGTTGACACTTTGAAATTACTTAAGTTAATTTAATAAAAATATAATAAGTTATTAAATAATTTAGAAATTTAGAAATTCTTTATGTTGTGTATTTTTTTTATATAATTTATAGTAACTTGTAATATTTTTTATGACTTTTTTTTTTTTAAATTAAATTACTTGTGTTGAAAATTTGAAATATTGAAAACTTGAAATGCAATAACGTAAAAATAGTTTAAAACATTTACAATCAAAATAATGCATAAAAATTGATATATTCATTGATTTCTATGATTCTATCTATGTACAAAAGAAATGTTATAATGATACAATCTTTAAAATTGAATAAGTAAACTAACTAATACTAACTAATTCACTATATAAAAGAAATGTTACAATTATGATACAATCTTTAAAATTGAATATGTAAATTAACTAATTACTAACTAAACTAATAAAAGAAATGTTACAATGTTACAATGATACAATTTTTTTTTACAAGGGGAAAAAGAATGAATAAATAAAGAGCTTGAACTCAATTTTAATATTTAATCCGTCTCAACTAGCTTGAAATGTTATTTTTTTTGAAATGTTTATTTGAAATAAAAATTTGAAATGTTTTTTTTAATAAAAATTTGAAATGTTTTTTTTTAAAATAAAATTTTGAAATGTTTTTTTTTTGAAATAAAAATTTGATTTTTTTTTTGAAATAAAAATTTGAAATGTTTTTTATAATTTTTATAAAATGCTAGTTGGGACGAATATTAAAATTGAATGGCCTACGTATCTTCATTGAATAATGAATAATCAAAGCCCACGTAGTTCTCTTACCTTAACTTACCTAGTCGTAGGCCTCGGCGTCGGATCTTTCGGATTCGGTGTATGAATCGTTTGGGCTCTCGTCGGCTTGATCACATTGGTTCTCTTGAGCGCGCAACTCGGCTTTGGACCAATCATCAAGCAACATGGTGGCCTCCATGTTTCGAAGATCCATGTTGCTTCTTCTTTCGTCCAAGACAAGTCCACCAATGCTAAATGCTTGCTCGACGGAGACCGTGGAGGCCGGAACTGCGAATAACTCCTTGGACATGGTGGCGAGGATGGGATATTCCTTCTCATGCATGGACCACCATTTCAAGATGTCGATTTTTTGACCACCTACATTTCTGAAAGCAAATGTACTAGACAAATATGTATCTAATTCGTTAGAAGTATGACTCCTTTGTGTTTGCATAAATGAATAGGCGGCTTGAGCGAATTGATTGTCGATAAAAGAAGTACCTCCTAATGAGCCTACATGAAATTGGTCCTGAAAACTACTATTAGTGCTTACATTTGAAGAGTATGATGAGTTTGCTAGTGTATATTTTTTATCATATTCACTAAATAAGACCTTAATTGTGATTTCTATTCTAACTTTAATGTAATCTACATTGGGAATGTAAAATTCCATTGGTTCATTATTTGCTAATGCTTGGATATAAAAAGGCATTTCCTTAAAGGCACCATAATAAATTTCTAACATGCGATTAACACCGACTAGTTTAAATGTAGGATCTAAAATTTTAGCAATTAAAAAAACATCGGGAATTTCTAGAAAATATGTAAGCCACTTAATGACCATTTCATATGCTATTTTACTTAAATCTTGGTTATGACTACATGCATTTAAAGCAATAGCAATATACATACAATGTTCTAAAACTTTAACACTAGAGGGCAATAAGAGGGCAATAAAAGCAAGTTAGCCTCGGGAGTGGCTCTAAAAAAATCACATAAATGATCATGGAAGGAGAAGGGTCGAGAAGAACATGGAAGGGTAGAGAGCTTACATATGACTTTACCATTAAGTATTATTCTTAACAAATTTATTATTGTTTTTTTAACTTTATGCAACAAGAATCTGACAATTAAGCAACCCATGAAGTACTCTCACTGTACTTTCACCAAAAATAAATTTTGAGGCTGTTTTGGATGGGTGACCCGGTCTTCTTTTTTCTGGATTTTTTTTTTAAATTTTCATTATTAAATATTTTAGAACTTATCAATTTTTTTGAATGGAATACTAGGAAAAATAGGAATGAAAAATTAAATATGAGAGAAGTTGTTGAAGTATTATTTTTTATTGAAAAAATAGAAATATTAAATGAAAAAATTGAAAAAAAGTATTAAAAGTTAATTTTAAAGTGAGTTACGTTTTGAGAGTTATATTCTTTAATGTTTCCTTAATGAATAGATGTGGCATTCCTGGTCTGATGGGTTGATATAGATTAAAACTACAAGATTAATTGTGCTTGGACTAGTGTAGTATTAGGGATGGCCGACTTCTTGGGAAGTCTTTTTTTTAGGACTTTTTTAAAAAATTTCATTGTTAATTTGAACTTATTAATTTTTTTGAATGGAATACTAGGAAAAATAGGAATATAAAATTAAATATGAGTTAAAAGTTGTTGATGTATTATTTTTTTATTTTTTATTGGAAAAATAGAAATATTAAATAAAAAAATTAAAATGAGTGATTGTGCATACCCTTACTCCCAGACATCGGTCTGATTATCCAACCACTCAAGTCATGCAATTGTTCGGCATTTATCTGAAATGTACACTTGCATGCTTTCATCTTTGTGTCCTTTCGAGTGCTATCTGAAATGTACACCTTAGTAGTGCTATGATTAATATAACAATCATACGAGAGAATACTCAAAGGGCGGAATCGGCGGACGCCTGCGCCATGGACAGGCGGAATCGGCGGACGCTTGTGAAAAAATTCGACCGCCGCATCCGGAGTGCACTCCGACACGGCGACCGACGCCCAAAGTAGCAGAAACCCGAAAAAAAATTACCGGAGCTTTTTATTTTCCAGACATGGCGGCGGACGGCGGCGGTGCGGCTGTTGTCAATGGATTTAATCAATAATTTTTTATTATGATAGTGTAGTGAATAATATATGATTAAAAGGACACTAAACATTATGATTGAAACAATTGGCTGTTTCTGTTCGTTGTTCGGGGCTCGCTAGCCCGATGTCGGGATAACTTGTGGGGTTATCCAATCCGTGTATGTCTTGCAGGGACTCTGAGGTTCGTGGCTTGTTAGCGCGATGCCACTCCGGTATGTCTTGCCGGGATAACATTTGGTATGGTTTCCTATTGGGTTATTCACTCGGGTATGTTCTGCGGGAGCATCTGAGGTTCGTGGCTAATAAGTACGGGATGCGAATAATCCTTAGGAATACGTGTTTGATGATTCGGGTCGTGGACCCTATGTTTCGAGATTTGGGTCTTGGACCCCGTGTTTTGTGAATTGGGTTGTGAACCCGTATTTTATTATCGGAATTGTATTTTGGGAAAGATGATTTTGGGCCGCGTCCCCAAGCGTTTTCGAAAGACTTGAGAATTCTTTAATCCCAAAAGTTTTCAAAACTCCCGAGATCGTAAAATGTTTTGTAAGATGTATATTGGGTTTATTCCCACCTTTCCCGATTTGAACAGTTTTGATCAAATGATTTATCTCTGGAAGTATGTTCATGATTATTATATTCTTGGAGTATATTGTGTATGGCTCGTATTCGTATTTTATACTCGAGTATTCGGGGGGTAGATGTTTGTATTGCGTCCAGGTACTTGCAGGTTGCTGGGAGCGAACCACAGGATCGATACGAAGGGTGATGGAAGACGACGATACTAATCACATGAAGACCAATTGTCAGGATATGTAGTTATTTATGGTGATGTATCGCCGGAATATGCCGTCGTGACCTAGATCTGGAGCGATATTGTCCGTTGTCGTCGCATGGGTAAACGCTCTGGATTGAGCAGCGGCGCACGGCGAGGAAACACGGCGCACGGCGAGGAAACCACAAGGTAATCTGCCACGCTGCAGTCGCCGGTCATTTTATGTTCGTTATTATTTCTATCAAAAAAATAAAAAAAAAATCAAAAAAAAAAAATAGTGTCAGATCGCGATCCGAAATTTCGGACAAATTTCAGACCGCAAGGCAGGCACCCTGCCAATCGCCCGGATCGCGGTCTCCATATCATGGACCGCGATCCACTCCCCAGGTTTTTTTAAAAAAAAAAAATTTTTTTCTTACTTCAGCTTAACAAAACAGCCCGGCCCCAGCCCCTTTCCCATCCTCTATCCCTCAATTTAACCAATATTACTTTTTTGACAGACAATTTAACCAATATATAAATGTATAAATAGTCGCATTAATAATAAATGTACTCGAAACATCTATTATACTAAAAGATTGAGTCCCCTTATAAATGCACATGGTTCATGTGTAAGTACCTTAGTTTAATGTTCATGTTTAAGGGTAAGTACATTGGCATACGAAGGGGATGATACAAGTGTTTCTTTGGGCGAATTAAATGTAACATTCAAGATGAATGCGAAGGGTGGTTGTAGGAATTGAATGTGGAGGAAGATGAATAAGAACCATTCCACATTTAGCATCTCACACTTAAAAGCCATCATTTGTAAGTATAAATAACACATGCATTCACCAATCATCATACGCTTTCGGTGCTCCCATTGTTTGTGTTTGGTTTTGCTAATTTGTTGGTTTATGTGTGGAATTAGAAATTTGTAACCCTTTTCTGTTTACATTTTTTGTAGGTGAGGTAGGAACAC
This sequence comes from Orobanche coerulescens, assembly GCA_033398695.1. Lineage (NCBI taxonomy): Eukaryota > Viridiplantae > Streptophyta > Magnoliopsida > Lamiales > Orobanchaceae > Orobanche > Orobanche coerulescens. The sequence continues at coordinate 181,002,255 of CM065809.1, forward strand.
CATGATATTTAGAATGTTAAGAGACATCATCATGCATCATGCCTACGTTTTGAATATGAAATCTATCCCTACCACCCCTTAGGCATCAAGAGCAAGACTTTTTCAGGAATACAAGGAGGTGCAAAGGGAGAAAGTAACTGATCCAGATATACAGCTTCTCTGCGATGATTCCAATATCTTTAAATGGACCGCACTTATCAAGGTACGTTCCACATTATTACAAACACACATTTTTATTTTGGTGTTGTTTGACCAATTACTATTTTTTTTATACAGGGACCATCAGAAACTCCTTATAAATGAGGAGTCTTTCAGCTTGCGTTTTCTGTTCCAGAGCAATACCCTTTACAGCCTCCGCAAGTGAGTTTTTTGACAAAAATATTTCATCCAAATGTACATTTCAAGGTATCCATCTCCTTTTTTTCTTCTTCTATAAATGCGTTAATAAATATAAACATCTGTATAGTTCTTTCTCTTCCCAACATTCTTAAATAAATGAGGACCAAATATTTACCAACACATGGAATAAATATGGATTTCTTATTTGATGATTTGTTATATTCGTACATCTTTCCTTAGTTGTCCTACTTACTTCTCTAATTTATCGATGGTATATGGTAATTGTTGGTAAATATAACTAATGATTGTCGTCAAAAAACTGATTTTTTGTGTGATGTTATTCATGAGCACATGATTAGTTTATGTGTAATGTTTTTCATGGTTTAACCTTTTGTTTGTTATTATGTTAACGTAGGTACATATTAATAACGAGTAATTAGGAAAAGAATACCTCCAGTTTTCACACAATGACAAAAATTTTCCTCTAGGTACTAAAACATATTTACAACATTCTTGAATTTGCGAGTTATATTTATTATTTACTACTTCAATGTCCTCAAAGCTTTTCGATTCTGAATACATGTAGTTATATCTATCTTATGAATGTAACTGATTTTAAGTATTTTTTTCCCATTCAATTTTCAGAGTAACCTAATAAGGGAGGCGACGGCTTTCCTCTTGCATGTGCGCAGATCTTGGTTGCAAAAAATGTATCGTTTGCTACATATATTGGTTGCAAATTTGTTGTATATAGATTTAGGTAGTCTATAGCAATCCGATAATAGATCACACTCGGTGTAATGTTGTAACTAAACCGCGATAGTGATTAGACACAATTTGTTCAATGTATATGAGAAAAAAAGTTGGTTTTCTATTTTTTGGTTAGGAATCATGTGAAGTGGTCTTTAGTTAAATGATATAATGTATAGTATATGTGCAACTATTTTGCTGTAAGTATTAGTCTTTTTCAAAGATGTCGGGGTGTTAAATGTGCAACGACTACAACACTATCATATACAAAAACCACGGGTTATAACTATGAATATAAAGGAAAAACTACATAATTTATGCTCGAACCCATTTGTAAATTTTAATAACAAATTAAAACTATTACTAACATTTGGTTTGTTTTTTACCGACTACGACAAACAATTGTTGAAAACAAACCAAAGAGGAAAATAAATCAAGCACTATTACTAACGTTGTTGGTTTGTTTTTTACCCACTACCAACAAATAAATACTTTCTAAGCATTAAAATGACAAAGTTACAAATTTTTGCTCGAACCCATTATTAAATTTCAACCTTAAATAAAAAAAATAATAATAAAAAAAACACAAATAAATACTTTTCTTACGGTACGCACGGGGCTAAATGAAACAGTACCACCAAAAAGGTTGACCTTTAGACATAACCAAGATTAGTGCCGCACATTACGTAAGAAACAAACAGATCCAAACTATGTGTAACAATAAAAAATCATAATAAATAAAATAGCTATATAAAAAAACATAGAGCTGAATAAATTAAAAGTTGCTTAAAAGATTTAAATCATATAATATGTCATGTGTAGAGCATGATTTTGACATACGGGTATCGTGTCAGCGTGACAATCTAGATACTAATTCAAAAACAACATACTTCAAACCCAAGTCGTTATCCAGCATACTACCCTTATCTCTCTTTCACGTTAACCCATATCATGAACAAAACCAATCAGCAGCTTTTAAAATCCATTAGCAGCATTAAGATTTTCAAGAGCAGCACTAATAATCACAAACAGCACTAACTGAAGCTAGCAGCATTAATCCGTTAACTAACAGTAGTAACTTAGAAGAGCAGCATTAACGAATTAAAGGCAGCAGTATTAATAAACAAACGAGCAGCATTAAAACCCACTAGCAGTATTAACAAGCGCAGTAACCTCAGTCCCTCTTATGCATATGTCTACCAATACCAGTAACTTTTTTTTTTTTGAAGCAAGGGATAGCTCCAGTAGGGTTACTTTAGTAGCAGTAGGCTTACTCCCATAAAGCGTAGCCTTACTATCTGTATCAATAACCATGTGAAAGACCAGTAACCACACTAAACGTAGTCTTATTCCCTCAAAGCATAGCCTTACTTACTCCAGCAATCTCATTCCAAATTACAACCAGAATCCAATTATTCAAAACCATTTTCAAAAAATTAGTACCGCGAATTACAATAACAACAATTAGATCAAACCGTTGTGCGTAGCACGGGTCTGAAATGCATAACATTAACTCTGTTATTAGCCCTGCGTTAAAATATGAACGTTAATGCCGCAAATTACGAAAACACTACAGCAATTAGATCAAACCGATGTGCGTAGCACGGGTCTGAATGCCTCGTATAAATCATAAGAACCACCAAATAAATAGTGAATTTAGTTACACATGGTGATGATAAACATAGTGTAACATAAATGAACATTCAATACTTGTTATAATAGTAATACAAAATCAAGCTACAAAAGTATTTGAATTACAATGTATTTTTTAGCTTCAATATTCCTTTTCTAAATGTGTCATCATCATAAAGCATAAAATCATCACGTAAACTTTTATTATTACTAAAATATTTTAATAATATTTTATTGAAGATGTCCATTGTAACTATACTAGCCGTATTATATAATCTATCTATCCTATCATTCAAAGGTTTCAACTCCGGAGAAAGTCCGTCATAATCATTCATGACAGTTGTGAAAGAGAGTTTGGGTTTGGATTTCTTCTTGGATCCAGATGTATCGTCGCTCGTTGACATCCTTTTACCACTACTACTCGTTCCCCGCAACGTTCTAGTACTATTATTCTTTTCCCTCTTTCGCTTAGATTTGAGATATTTTTGCCATATCTTATTAAAAATAATTTTCAAAGAGGGAAAATACAGAATCACATGCATGTGAAGCTGCTCTATGTTCCTTAATTTAGGATCCTGCAAATTTATGACATTTGAGAATAAGAATAGCAATAAGCGATAAAAGTCCAAGAATTAAAATTACTTAGCAACTAACCTCATTATCTATTTGTCTGCCAACCATACCAGTTTCATAATTAAACTTCAGACCCTTTACCCCTCGTTGCATCAAATTGCAATAGTCTTGAAATTTGGTATGGAACAAGTTCAATATATCCCTAACCTACAAAGAAATATAAAGTTTATAGGATTGAAGTAAAAAGTATATATTTTTCATATATAATAATAGACTATTATACACACACACAAGATGATGGACCAAATTATGCAAATAAATATACTATATACTTGTACCTCATCGTCAAACACCTCTATTGAATACAGTTTCATTAACCGTTCCGCCAAATATCGACCTTCCAATACTGTAAAAAAACCCTCACTTCCTCTGGCACCAGCTTTAACAGCCACATCAAGAATATATGGTACATTGGGATGATCCAAATTGGGCGTATTTTCTCTAGAAGCAAATAACATTTGGGCTTCTGGATTCATGACCTGCAAAATGAACACCACTCAGTTTCTTACAATATGTTCTTTCTCTTCGATTACATGTATCACTTGCATGTATATGTTATAATATATGTTAACATGATTCAAGATAGAAGCAAGCATGGCATATGTTGAATTCCAACGTGTAGAAACATCTTTGACAAAATTCATATATTAAATCTTTTTAGTACGACAATATCTTTGCCATTTTTTTTCCAATTGACGCTTTTCGATGCAACATATAAACGGCATTTCTAATGGGTTCAACACTTTCATTAATAAGAGCATAAGCATCGTGTACACAAAAAAGAGCAATTTAAATTTAAAGAATGGAGGAGAATAGAAGTAGAAGAGAAGAGAGTTTAGAATATTGTTAACACAATGGGGTGATTTTAAAGGTGGAAGAATGGGGTATTTATAGATAAAATTGGAGGGAGTTGGGAAAATTTTGAATTTGAAAAAATTTAAAATTTGAAAATTTGAATTTTGTTTATAGATAAAATTGGGGGGTTTGAGAAAAATTTGAATTTTGAATTTGAAAAAATTTGAAATTTGAAAATTTGAATTTTGTTTATAGATAAAAGTGGGGGGAGTTGGGAAAAATTTGAATTTTGAATTTGAAAAAATTTGAAATTTGAAAATTTAAATTTTGTTTATAGATAAAATTGGGGGAGTTGGGAAAAATTTGAATTTTGAATTCGGGCGGAAAACCACCGGTTTCGGCCCGAACCACCGATTCGGGCGGAAAACCGTCGGTTCCGGGCAGAACCTTCGACCCGTAACCGGCCCGTGCAGAACAGCAGTTCCAGTTCCGAACCGGACCGTCGAAACCGGACCGGTCCGGGCCGGAACCGCCGGTTCCGATTAAAATGCGGCACCACTAGTTCTAGCGGCAATTCTGCCTTCTCATCATTCCAGCCGGAATTCTGCCTTCTCATAAGTCTCATCTTCCCAGCAGGTAAAATAAAAAATCTTCATACTGTCTAGTTTTACTTTTTACATCATCGTTCAAAACCATATGATTTCAAACTGTACATCCAATTTTCACACGATAGATTCATCAACCCAGTTAAACCCCAAAATTCATCAAAACCAATTTCAGACCAGAAACCATCCGACCAAACTTAAGCCCGAAACTACTAGGCCCGCAAAACTCAACCCTATATCACGGTCCTCACAGACCTGAACCAGAAAATACATACAAACTTTCAAACTAACCTAACCTCAATCTCAAATTCGACCATCGCTACGCACAATGGCCCATAACACATCTCTCTCAATCCAGCTTGAGTCACGTAACTAACGTACTGAAACCAATTACACCTGTTGCGTCCCAAATCGAGCTAGTACCGCCACTTACCTGCTCACCTCCGGCCTTTGCCTTCACCGCCACAAAATTTCCTAGATTTTCAGTGTGATGGCATGGTATTCTGCGTGTATGTAGGTATATATGTAGATGGGTGTGTGTGTTTGTAGTTTGTGAGAGTAGAGAGAGAGAGAGAGAGAGAGAGAGAGAGAGAGAGAGAGAAATCTCAGAACTTAGAGACAGTCGGTGTTCTGCAGAGAAGGAGAACACGAAGATGCTGAAATGTAGAGAAGAACCGAGAGTTAATGAGAGGGATCTGGTGTCTCACGCGAAAAGAGGGATTTTTATATCCCTGGACTTTTGGTCGAATTCAATTTAGCCCTCATTTTTTCAGTAACCTTTCAATTCCACCCCAGACATTGAGATTCTTAAATTTGACCTCAGTCAACTTTAAAATTTTCAATCCTGTCCTATTTGACCCAAGACATTAAAATGTTGACTGTTCAATTAATATTAATAATTAGTTTAATTTTATGTATATATTTTTATTTTCAGTCATTATATCATAATATTTTATAATGGTAAAAAATACTATAATATGTAGACATTAACAAGGATATACAGGCTTAGGATTTGTGAGTCGAGCATCTTCATATTCAAGTTCAAGCAGCATCATTTTATTCAGGTGGGAATTTTCACTATCACTTGAATTGCTTTAATTGGATTATATATGTGATATTCTATTTATGTTTAAAATTGATGATACATGTTGTAAATCAGGCTCATCTTGTTAGGAGTATGCCCTCGAATGCCACTCAGGGGATGTATGAGTTATGGCATTGTACTTGTTATTATGTAAATTCATTATCAGAAGGCAATTGTATGTTTCTTTATTTACTAGTAGTCACTGGTATTCCTGACTCGTAAATATATATAGAAACTAGTCCGTGTATTTGAGAGCAAAACATTCCACTCCTTATTGGATAAGGGTATCGACACTGGAAAGGTTTATGGCTCAAATACTTAATCGTTCGCAAGTCGATGAAACTTGACTGGGCGTTAAGTTTATGTGGAGACTTGTATGATGTGTTCTTTGACTTGGAGAGTGCCTGTCAAACACTAATGGTTAGTGGGAGCACACATTATAGGTATGCTAATTGGATTAGTATACTCGAACTGACTCATCCTCGATTCATCACACAGATTTCACTCCGGGACAGTCAATGACGAAATCGAAAGGTTGTGATAGGTATTCGTGAACCTTCGACTTGAGGATTTAATATGGATGTGCTTGTGACGTTAATATTTTCATTAGAGTAGTTCGACCCAGAAAACCGGAAGGTGAGGGTCAACCTCGACGTGCGTCTTAACGGGCAAGTAGCAGGTTCTACTGAATACCAAGATAGAATTCTTTCTCCTGTTAGTGGACGTGTTATATGTCCTATGCGGTTATTGGCAGATGATATCATAAGTCTTTGGCCAAAGAATTGGAGCTAGTTGTATTGGATACACGAGAACTCGATGATCTCGATTTGCATTAACTCATGCATAGCGTCAAGTACATATAGGGTTTGACTGACAGTGACCCTATAACTTGATCGGGACATTTGGAAGAAGGGTTTACACGTATACTGGTATTCACGACAAAATGGTTCTTGAATGATCCCAATCATTCGTTCACAGTTGGGTACAGTGTAGGCCGCGAGGCTGGCTAGGTGGTGCTGCTACTCTTTGGTTCCTCCTATGGTAACTGAGACGGACCTACCGAGTCGCGCAATAGGATTGACGATGAAATGAATCGAGCTTATTCTCTCTTTATAAATATTAGATATTGGATATCTAATTTATTGGATATTGGATGTCTAATTAATTTAGGGACAGTGGATGTCTAAATTAATTTATTGGATAAATTAATTTACGGCATAATGAATTAAATATAATACTAGATGATTAATTTAATTCATGAATATAATTATTTCTTTGAGAAATTAATTATATTATTTTGTATTCGATATGATTAATTAATTGTATTAATTAATTGATATAAATACATCAGAACGGAATTGGAGTTTATCTGTTTGGACTCACGGGAGTCCGAAACGAACCGAACTCGTCTGATTCCTTCTAGATGGTCGTCCCATTATCTACCACCTCGCTTGGTCTTGATCTTCACCTTGATGGGTGGAAGACATTAGACTAAAGTAGGGATAATATCATATAAAATATGATATGAGGTGATTTGGTCTAAAGGGAATAAGGATAAAAGTTGTAATACCCGTGATTTTCTCCTTTGGTAATTTTTGTTTTTGGTATTTTTTTTGGTTTCCAGAACTCGCTTGCGAGCATTTTAATATTTTGATAATGTTTTGTTCTGCGTGTTTGGTCATCCGAGTTTGTTCCGGGACTGTTTTACCCAATCCGTGTTTTGAGCGTCTTTCTCCACTATTTGGTTCATTTCGTATGATGGTGGTTCGAAACTACGGTTTCGTGTTCCCTATAAGTCCATTGAGCTTTGTTATGCGTGTTGTGAGCTTCGGTTTGGTTGTTTGATGTCTTATTGTGATTTGCGAATATTTTGGGTCGTTTTGTAATTTCCTAAAGTTTGGGGGTAATTACTTGCGAGCACCATGTCAAGATAACTTATGGGTGTGTTTGAGTTGTTTTCAATGAATTAATCCAGGTGGGACCTTTGGGGCCACGGAGATGACTTGACTGTTGATTTGATATCTCTGAAATGTGAATGTTTGAATCTTGGATCCCGGTTTTACTGGTGGATATGGTTTTGGTCTTTGAGGTTTGGGTTGAGAATAAAATCATTTATATGATTTCGAAAGAAAACCTTTTTGAAAAGGAAAAATATTCATATTTCATGATTTTACACTGAGACCCTCGAAGTCTCTAAATAATCTCTTAAAATGATTTTCGGAGGGATTCACATGATCCATTTTAAAGCAAATGATTTTGAAAATACTAGGCTCGGGGATCGTGTTACTACCTTGTCGAAAGGTTATTTTCATAACGGTTGTATTCTTGATGTATAATTGTATAGCTTGGTTATTTGCTAGCGATTTCCATCGCTAACCCCTCGTTGGGGGATTATGTGATGTTTTTCAGGTATTCCGATTTGAGAGAGAGCAACCACATGATCGGTATGGAGGATGATGTAAAGCAGCGATACTAGTCACAGTTGTAGTCCGTTGTCCGTCAGTGATCTGTCGGTCCGAGTATTTATTCTAGTTCCTTGTCATCCTTAAGAGGATGGACATGTTGTGTAAATTGTAATCGAGTTGTAATTTGGTTTATCAATTGTACTGCTATGTCGTATTTTGAGAGACCGAACCGGACTACGGTTTTATGTTTTGGTCGAATTGACCACGTGTGGGTTTGTTTTGTGGTTTCCTGCCTGGTAGATCCTTGCGGAAAGGATCTACGGAGTGTAATGTCGCTAAGCGGATTGGGGGTGTTACATAAATGGTATCAGAGCTTAGGTTTGCGAAAACCTAGGCAGTTGGGTCTAGTTGGGTCTTGTCGAGTCGTGTCTTGTCGGAGTCGTGTCTTTTCAGAGTCGTGTCACCCGGGTGAGAAATTGTGAACAAGTGTGATCATTTTGATCCGTTGTGATCAATTGTGATTCATTGTGATTAGTATCGTAGTGCAGCCATCATCTCCGTGCGGCCAGTGGACGTAAGTCTCTTCTTTTATGCGAGGTATTGGTATTTCATGATTCCCTGTATGTGCGATGATTGTGGTTCGTAATTTTGTTTGTGTAGTGCTGTAAAGTGAAATCCGTGTTTGATACTTGTCGTATATCATGTGTATAATGAGCTTAATATATTGATGGTTTGACACCGATTGGTGCAATACGATGTGAAAATTGTGAATCTTGACGTGTTCCAGAGAATGTATCGATGGTAGAGTTCGTGAGGAACTCAGATGGGTAGTTTTGACGTATGTGTGAACTTGGTGTTCGCGAATTATGTTTGATTGAATTTGTGATCTCGTTGCTGAGTGTGCATGTGGTTTCAAGTTCGATTATTTTTGGATAGTTGTAATTATGTCCGCTGCATGTAAGTTTGAAAATAGTTTTCTTAATTGCAATTATGAGCCTGAGTATGTTTGTAAAGAACCGATTTTTGAAAATATTTTGATGGTGCGGTTAATCAACAGTTTTGCATGGATTTTGAAAACGGTTAAGCTTTGACGAGTTAGTCTTGTATTTTCAAATGACACCTTCAGACGGTATCTGATGTAGGCGTTTTAAAGTATTTTGGATATTGTAATATTACCGTCATTTTGATTATGATCGAAAGGATTTTGGAATTTTTTTACTAAGATTTAAAAGTTTCGCTTCGAAACGGAACAGGATATTGATGATTTCAAATTTCTTTTTTTCTAGACTGAGTTCTTTCCACTTTACGAGGAACGACAAGTCTTCTAAAATACTTTTCACACTTTTTCAAAATTTTCAAAATAAGAAATCCTTGATCCGTTTCACGAAGAAGAGATAATTACAAGCATTTTTGTTGTTTGAGAAGGAAATTCCATTTTTTTTAATAGGTACGTTCGACAATTATGTTTGAAAGAAACATGTGCTGACTAATATCATTACCCATGTTGATGATGCTCGAGTTGTGGTCATTAAACTATTTTTACGTGAATCTTGTTAGAAAGTTTGAACTTTGATAAATTTCAGAAAATTTAGTGTTTTAACTCAGAGATTTTGACTTGAGATTTTCAAAAGTTCAACTGAATTGGGATGTTCTTGATTATTGGAAAATCGATGAGTTTTTTGTCAACTTTAGTGTAGGAGTTATGACTATTTTATGAGAGTTTGGTTTTGTTTAAAAAACGACGGTAACAGTTGAGAATGGTTCGAAACTTGAATGATATTGTCGTATATGCGGTGATAGATGCGCTTAATGCCTTGGGCATGTGTTGAACGTTTCGAGTGGTTTACCCATGTGCTTGGTTCTAATATGTGATGACTTGATAAATGTTGTTGTCGGAAATATTCATTTCCGAATCTATGAGAACTATCAGATATGAGTTTATTGTGTGAACACTCTATGGTAACTCTTGTTAGCAAGAATATTTATGTGCTTCGCAGTGTGTCTTGTATGGACCTTCTTTTGTAATTGATGTTATGTGTTGTTATGTCTCGTTTTAACAAACGGTTGTTCAGTTTAGTATGTCGAGGGCCAGAGGTCGGGGTCGTGGCAATCAGTCGCGCGATCAGGATTATGCTACCGGTGATGGCGTTGGTATTGGTGTTGCTACTATACTTCAGCAGGTGGCAGACCAGATGACTCATTTGACCCAGACGGTTCAGCGTAACACTACCGTGACTGAGAACGTCGGGTCGACTCAGTAGTTTAGAGAAGTGGTTCGTATGCGTCCTCCCCGTTTTGCGGGCGTAGGTGATACTTTGGGCTAGGATGGTTGGCTTTTCCAATTGGAAAAGATTTTCAAGGCGGTTGGTTGTCCAGAGGAACGGAGGATTCCTATCGCTCAGTTCCTTCTCGATAGTGACGCTGCTAATTGGTGGGAGGCCGTTGAGCCTCAGGATCATGCTGTTACTTGGGATGAGTTCAAGAAGTTGATGGAAGCAGAGTTCTGTCCGGAGCCGATCCGAGAGCAGAGGATCCGCGATTTTTATCTAGCCGAGTCGCAGGATGTACCCGTGTCGCAGACTGTTATCGATTATAGTCGACAGCTCGCCTACGTGAAGGGGTGTAATATCCGCATTTTTCTTTCCCTTGTATTTTCATTTTTGGTGTATTTATAGATCGTAGTGACCCTCGTGTACCTTTCAGTGTATCCTTCCTGTCAACTGTTGAACTGTATTCTCGTTATTGTTGTGCGGAACCGCCGTTTCGGGTTTGCCGTGGATCCATTTCGTGTTATTGGTTCCCAAATATTGATTCCTATCGTTTTTATTCTCTTTTCGGACATTTTTTATCATTTTGGGACCCAAAGGGGGTGTGGGCCGCGGCACAAGGTGTGTGCGCCGCGGCACACACATTTCTCCAGTTGTTGGTCGAGCGGACTGTACTGTGTGCCGCGGCACACCCATCCGGTGCCGCGGCACACTCGTGTGACATCTGCGACCAAAACCCGATCAGCTAAGTGCCGCGGCACACGCAGCCGTGGCCGCGCACACCGCCGAACCACAGGAGCAATTTTTGGCTCGTGCCGCGACACTTTGGCCAGCGGCACACCATGCGGTCAACTGTATAATCTCGTTCTTATTAGACGAGATCGGCCATTTCCTCTATTTCTTCACCTGCGCGAGAGAGAGAGAGGACTAAGGGGGAGAACTTTTCAAGCATTCATCCATTGGGGGTTGATTTTCATCATTCTCCTTCGGTTGTGAGGCCCGGATAATCAATCTAACGCGCGTTCTACAGATCTTAGTACTTGAATCTCCAAAGGTAATATCTCTTAGAACCCTATTTTCGATTAATTTGGGGGTTTTGGGTTTTTCTTCCGATTCGTTCCGTTTTGTTGGTGGATTCATGATGTATACGATTAATATTGTTAGTATCTTTAGTTTTCCTACAGATTCATGGATATTTTGTGGGTTTTTACGGAATCGAGAGGGTTTGGTTGTGGTCCGCCCTCGTTGTTATTTTTGGTACGAATATACATGAATCGTAGGCGGGTTTCCGGGTGTATTCCATTTCCGTATTCGTCTAGAGTTGGTTGTGATTGTGTTATTCGAATCGTTAGGTTCATTTCCGCCGGTTCCTTGCGGTCGTGTTCGATTCTTCCTTTCCATTCGTATCACCGTCTATTAGCCGAGGCAAGTACCCTTATGAACTTACAATATTAATGTATTAGTATTGCATGAGAATTGTGTGTGTGTGTGTGTGTGTATGCTCACTATGGGTTAGACCCGACGGGGTCTCGGTAGGGGTCCACGGAGGGGTGGATCCACGAGCTTGCTTTTAACCACTATGGGTTAGATCCGATGGGGTCTCGGTAGGGGTCCACGGAGGGGTGGATCCACGGTTAATTGTGGTGCATTTTCACAAATGTGACTTGATTATTGGCATTTCCGGAAATGAGTGATTTGGAACTATGTTTTTTTGTATTGCATGCATTACTATATGTGTAAGATGTAAGTCGTTCATTTGGTTACTTGTACTAGCGTAATTGCTAACCCCTCTGGGGATCCGTTTTGGGGAAATTCGTTTTATGAATTTCAGGTCAGGTTCATCGAGACGAACGGGTGCTGAACCAGTATGCGGATGATGGCCGTGCGTGATGATTGTGCACGAGTGGTGTCTTATTGCTTCTACCTTTTTACATTTTGTGGTCTTTAAACTAATAGAAGTACTCGAGTACTTAAGAACTTTTACTCGTCGGGATTGTATTGTTGTTTATTATGTTTGTGTCGGATTATGGTGTTATGTTAGACCGGTTGAACCGGGTGGATTATTTTGTTGGGCGTCTTTATGACGAGGTATTTTTTTTGTTGTTTCTGTGAGTCGATGAGTATGATGCTTGATCAGCCTGGTGGGTCCCATATAGGGATTCACGGCGCTGTAATATACCTCGGATATCCTGGGGGTGTTACAGAAAATGGTATCAGAGCACTAGGTTTATGGATACCTAGGCTTGTCGGTTTATTGGGTCTTGTTGTATTTTGTTTTGCACATCATCATCCCGCTTGTTGTTACCCGAAATATTATCCGAAGATAATGTTGCTGGAATGATCGAGTAACCAACAAGTGCGGGAGCACGTCCGTGAGAAATTAAATGACACAAGATTTGCCGGGGTTGTTAATCCCGGGCTTGAATGCTCTCGCAAGATTTTATTAATAAGTATACTGTTGAGTACAAATATTAACGTTAGAATCTATCACAAAGAGTGTAAAGGATTCTAGTTTTCTAAGCTGTGGAGCGTATAGAATGCCGGAAGAATCAGATATGGAGTTCTGTGAATTCTTGCTATGGATGTTCTATGTGTGAGAATGTCTTTCTCTTTTCTCTCTCTTGTTTGCTGTGTATTTCGCCGTCCTTGTTCTGTGTTATGGACCTTCTATTTATAGCAGACCAAGTTCCTGAAGGCCCCCCTCCGATCGCAGGCGATCGTCGTTATTTATATTATAATAAGACGGCCGATCGTCTCGTCGCGTGGGGCTTTTCCCCTAAAGTCCGCGGTTGTTACCGATATGGCCAGACGGCTCGACGGGAACTCGCATGCGCCCGAGCTGTCACCCACCTTTTCGCAGATCTTGTTGGTAGGTGAAGTTGGTGACAGGCGTGAGCACAGTCTTGTCACAAGATCTTGCTTGCAGTCTCGCGGCCCTGTTGGTAGGTGAAGTAGGTGACAGTCAGGCACCGATCTTGTCTGTCAAGACCTTTTGAGATCTGCATGTGGGTCCCAGCCCGAGATTTGGGCTTTGATGCCTTTTGACGGATGTTGGAGTAATACACGGCACGAGACGATCGCCAATCAACAAAAGACGATCGCCAGTCAACAGAAGGTGATCGCCGTGGGTGCCGAGTTCAGGGTGTTTGCCCCGAGCATATATGCCGCACAACAATTGCCCCCCAGCTCGGCTCGATGTTGAAAACACGGGGTGAGGTGGCACTTTTGGCGATCGCTAATGTTTTAGACGACCGGTCGATCTGATTTCAAATTTGGACGATCTCCCTTTGCGCTGGGAGCGGCGGGAAAAGAGACGCGGGCTCGCGAAACAATGCAAGGACACGCGTCGCGTTTCTATTGAGGAGTCCGACGGTTCGTCCGACTTTGTCGATTGGCGTGCCCTCGAAAGACGCGTCTGCGGACCCGAGGGCCGCATTTATTGCGTCTGGTGCCGGTTGCATCCGGCCCTCGGACTTTCGCCTATTTGCCCAGATACCCCGCCTCCATCTATAAAGGGGCTAGGGCTACTCCATTTTCATTTTTACGCGTCCTTGTCTTCCTTTGAAGCTCGCAAAATTTCCGTAGCTTGTTGTGCCGACTGCCTTCCTTTCTTTAGGTAAGAAACCCGATTTTTCACTCTCCCTTAACTTTTTGAGAATATGTCGGGAGGATCTAAGGCCTTCGAGGTCGGAAGCACTGGCCGCGGCTTCGCCGGACCGGGAGGAAATTCCTGTGGGAATCCCCGTGGAAACGGCCGCAGAGGCTATTCGTGCGGGGATTACACCCGCAGAGCTTGAGGAGCTTTTCAATGAGGCCGTAGTGGCGGGATCTGCGGCGGCGGAGGAGCGAGATGCGTCGCCGGTGGAGGAAGACGAACTGATACGTTTGTCTTGGGAAAAAGACAGCGTCTCTGGCCCGGTTTATAGGGCTTTTGCTAAACTTATGGAGGGGATTGCCGGGCCCTATCCGGAGTTTGATTTCGAAGCTTACTCCGCCGCTTATCCCTATGTACATGTGAAGCGGACGGAGTTTCGGGCTGCTGAACCGTCTCAATGGACTCTTGGTCAGATCCAGAGTTCGGCGACCTGGAAGGACATGACCCGCTGGAGGGCCAAATATCATATCCCCTCTGATGTGTCATTGCACGTGCCCGCCGAGAACGAACGTGCCGACCAGCCTCCCGAGGGTATGGTCGCCATCAACGAAATGACCACAGGCTGCCGGTCTGCGGTTTCCCTTGCTTCGCCCAGATCTGCGATCGCCTGAATTTGGCGCCTCTTCACCGACGCCGAACGCTCGGCTGCAGATTATCAAGGCACTGCCACGTTATTTGGCGGTCACAGTTGTTTCGCTTGCCTTCATGCGGAGAGATGACTTATCTTTTAAGCCGACCGTGCGTAAAGGGTCGATCGGCGGGTACCATATCCAAGGTCGCCAGTGGTAGGGTGGTTATCGGGTGCCGAGCAAGACTCGAGGCGACACGAAAAGTGGTCTTTGGGTTGGTGGTGCATGGAGGTCGGCATCGAGCGAACCGCCGAGGAGGAGTTGGATATCCCTACCAATTTTCGGAAAGGAATCCAAGTAAGGGTTTCCTTTCTCCCTTTGTTGGATACTCCTTGGACTGATCTAATTTTATTTTCCTTTTTGCAGGATCCCTTGTTCCATCGGCCGACGATCTCCCCTTTGATTTCTCGATCATCTGGGAGCGGATTCGTGCATTGCCGATTTCCTATAAAGACGTTCGATCAGTCAGCCACGAAACTCACCGGTTGGGAGCTCGACTGTTTCGCTTCCCTCGCCACCTGAAGGCACCTGGTATGACTTTCTATCCACTCTTTTCTGCGAGGCGATCGTCTCCAAGAGGTCGCCACGTTTACGTAAGTGTCTAACTTGTTTTAGTTTCTTCTTTGGCAGAGACTTATTTTCCCCGGATCACCGAGATACCTCACCAGATCGCCATGTCTAACCCCGGTTTTCTCGGTCGCCTTCATATGGGAAAGAAAACGGGTCGCGTTGCCGCGACGTCGTCTCGCCCTGCCCCTGTGGTGAAGCCCGTTGCGGTGCCGGTCGCCGAACCGGAAACTCAAGGTGAGGATCAACTCCAGCGCAACCGCAAGAGGCGGAGACCGGAGGCGTCCCTTCCGTCGGCTGAGGCGGACTTGGCTATACTGGAGCCGCCGATCGCCGCTCCCCCCGTTTCTTCTGTTCCGATGGCGGAGGGGGCTGGTCCCAGGCCGTCGGCGTCCAGCTCCAGGTCGCCTTCTGGCTACTTGAAAAGGACGGCGATCGCTGACGCCGAGACTCCTCGGGGAAAGCCCTTTTTTGGCCGTGACCCAGAGCTGGTCAACAGGTGAGAATGTTTTGAACTTTCCGAGGTAGGCGCTCTGAGTAAGTCTTAGGCTAACTTTTTTGGTTTCCTTGGTTTGCGCTGCAGGGTTCGTCTCGCCGATCCGGACGTTGCTCCCATGGTGCTGGACTTTCTGTCGAGCAAGGCTCCGCAACAACCTCTTGATATCCCTGCTTACGTTCGCCAGGCCACCGCCTCTTTGCCCAAGGCTTGGACGACCGACCTCGATGCGATCGCTCGTCGGCGATCTGGAGACGCCATGCAGGCGACCGTTGCCCTGGCTCTTCAGACGGCGACGATGGCCGTCCAAGCCGCAAGGGATTTTGAGGGGCGACCATCCACCGCTCATCTCCATCGCGACCTCGAGGCCGCCTTAATGTAAATATCGAGGATGCCAACCGGATCCGGGCTATGGAGAAGGAGTATGAGGAGACGGCCAAAAGGGCCAAGCGGGATGTGGATCGATTGATGCAGAGCCGAGCCGCTCCAAGGAGGCTGCCGATCGGTCCCGTGACGAGGAGCGCGGCTCGCCAGAAGCTTCGCCGCGTCGCAGAGGAGGCGACCGGACTAAAGGCGATGGTTGGCCGGCTTAGCGGTGAGCGACGCTGCAAGGAAAGAGCCGGAGAAATCCTGTGGCGAGAATGCCGCCAAGGTTGCCGAGTCATGAGGCTGAGAAAGTGGCCGCGGAGTTGAAGGGCCAACTGAAGGCGATCGAGACCGATCCCTACCAAAGTGTGGCGCTCGCCGGCGAGTTTGCCTATTACTTGGCATATGCTGACGCTGTCCGAGCCGCAAAAGAGGCAGGGATCGAGATCGGTCCCTTGATGGAGAGCTTCAAATCTTACGCCCTTGCGCATCCTTTGCACCCGGAGTTCTCCCTGCCGATCCTTGACTTGGCCGACTTCGGGATCGACTTGAGTTGGTACTCGGGTAAACTCATTCATCCCGAGGCCGAAGCCGATCCGCAAACCGAAGGCGAAGACCAGCAGGCGGAGCCTTAGAGGCATTTTTGTTTTCCTCCAGCACTATGTACTTTTCGTTTTCCTTTTGAAATGCCTTCGGGCCTCGTGATGTACTAAACTTGCGTTGCGAATAAAATGTTCTTCTTTTCATACGATCGCCTTTGAATGTTTGCGTGCAACTTTTACAAGTATGTGTATGATTGCTTTCGACGTTTTGTTCATCCGATCGATTGTCTGAGTGTTGAACGTATCGATATGTTTTGAATCGGAATTCTTACTTGTAGTTTTTTGTTGGACGACTTCGATCGTCCTGCGCGTATTTGAGCGGATGTGTTTGAGTGAGGCCGATCGTGTGTGGTTCCTTTTGTTCGATCGTGTTTGGGATTAGCTCGACCCATCTTCGCCCTTGTTTTTGTTTACTTATTGTAAGTAAGGAAACAAAACTAGGTCGTCCCAGGCTATCTTGACTTAAATGCCTGACGAATTATGTATGGTTGGGGTGTTCGATGGATCGGCCTCCCTTATCGAGTCTTTGTGTGCGAGGGATGTTGTGTATCCCGCGACTCACTTTTTGTGAGGGTCCTCCGATAGACTACGCCTGCCTTGTGTTAAAACGAAAGGTGGGCGATCTTGGTCTGGAGGAAACCTTGCGCGGGGCGTCGTCGGTTTATTCGACTCCACGCCCGCGGCTTGTCAGCTCTGCTTCCACCTCGGCTCGCCATGAAGATGGCGACCCTCGACGGTGTACGTTGAGACGGGGGTGGTGGCACGTCGCATTGTCCGGGTTCACCAAGTTAGATGATGGACCATTGAGGGAGGGCGATCGTGTCCACTGATTAGTTTTGGAGGGTCCTTCGGCTACGCCGGCCTCGTATCCAAACGAAGGGTGGGCGATCTAAGCTCGAAGGAACCTTGCATGGGCGAAGCTGTTGGTTCCATCGACCTCCAGTGCCATGGCTGTATTGGTTTCTACCTCGGATTGTCATTCTTGAACGACGATCCTCGACGGTATGTAACATGCTTGTGGGGCGATCGCCAGAATAGATGGGATAGAGAACAAAAATATTTCATTATGTTCCATGTACATTTGGTAGTTGAAAATGAATACAAAGTTATCATTGATAGTATTTCTTCAGATGTACAGCGTTCGTGGATACTGGTCCGAGTACCGTCGGGGTGTTCCAGCTCGTAGGCTCCCTTAGTCAGCCATTTCGATATTCTGAAGGGGCCTTCCCAACTTGGTCCAAAGACACCTGTGTGGGTTTGGATCTTTTTGAGGACGAGATCGCCCACTTGAAACCGCCTTTCCCTGACCTTCGAATTGAAGAACTTTTCGGATCTCCTTTTGTGGATAGTGTTCTTCATCTCCGAGGTCAGTCGACGTTCTTCGAGCATGTCGAGGTCGATCCGCCGGGCCACATCATTATCGATCGTCATCTCTTGCTCGGTTCGATGGCTGAGGACGGCGATCTCCGAGGGAATCACCGCTTCTGTTCCGAAGGCGAGGGCGAATGGGGTTTCGCCCGTCGAATTGCGGGTCGTTGTTCGGTAAGACCACAAAACGTCTGGGAGCTCGCTCGCCCATCGTCCTAGCCTGGATTCGAGTCGTGCTTTAATTGTGTGTTTGAGGATCTTGTTCACTGCCTCTACCTGCCCGTTCGTCTGAGGGTGATAGGGAGCCGAGAACAACCTTTTGATTCCCCACTTATCACAGAATTGCATGACTTCTAAGCCGTCGAACTGCTTTCCATTGTCGGAGATGATGGCCTGGGGTAGACCGAACCGGCATATGATGTTTCTCCAGATAAACTTGATCACTTGCTCCTGGCCGATCTTGTTTAGCGGTTCGGCCTCTGCCCATTTTGTGAAATAGTCGACCCCGACGATGGCGAACTTACAACCTCCTGGAGCCGTCGGTAGGGGACCTATAAGGTCGATGCCCCATTGAGCGAACGGCCATGGGCTGTACATTGAGGTGAGCTGCTCGGGAGATTTTAATACTTGGTCCCATTATCTCGGCATCTATGACACGACTGGCATAGGCGATCGCATCCTTCAAGTGACGGCCAAGAAACCTCGCTGGTTGTCTTATGGATGAGAGCTCGCCCACCAGCCGTGATTTCCTGCATTCCGTCGTGGATCTCGGCTAAAAACGAAATGTCCTTCCTCCTGTAATACACTTGAGGAGGGGAAGGCCGAAAGCTCGCTTGTAAAGACGATCGTCCAAAGGGTGTATCTCGGTCGCCGAGCCGGAGTTGGCGAGCTTTGATACGGCCGTCGAGGACCGCCCCGTCCTTTAAGTATGTGATGAACGGAGTCATCCGGCTTTCTTCTAACGGCAATCGTGGCCACCAGGGCTTCTTTCGATTGCCGCCTTTCGACTTTGTAATTTGGATATTAGAGAAATCGGTGCCCCATCCGACGATGCTAGCTTGGATAGGGCATCGGCCTGAGAGTTGTGCTCTCTCGGGACTTGTTCGATTTGTACTTCTTCAAATTTCGTGCACATCTCGGCGACCAGCTCTTGGTATTTGATCATCTGTTCGCCACGTGCCTCATATTCTCCTTTGACTTGGTTCACCACCAGGAGGGAGTCCATGAAGATATGGAGGCGACGAACATCTAGGGCGAGAGCCAGGTCGAGGCCGCCAACCAAGGCCTCGTATTCGGCTTCATTGTTGGTCGCTCGAAATCCGAAACGCACGGCATTTGTGAAGCTTTGTCCGTTGGGGATAATGAGGACGATCCCTGCCCCTGATCGCGAGTTGGTCGCTGAACCGTCAACGTACAGCTTCCAGGCAGGTCGACCGACATGGGTCGGACTGTGAGGGAATGTTAACTCCACCACGAAGTCCGCCAGAGCTTGGCCCTTGATCGCCGTGCGAGGAGCGTATGTGATGCCGTATTGGGCGATCTCTAGTGACCATTTGAGGAGCCGCCCGTTGGTGTCCGGTCGATGTAGAACTTGCCTTAGAGGGAGAGTTGTCAAAACCTCCACTTGATGGTCGAAAAAATAGGCTCTTAGCTTACGGACACTCATGACTAGAGCGTAGGTGATCTTCTCCAAAGGTGTATAGCGTGTTTCAGCGTCGTGGAGCGCTTGACTGACATAGTAGATCGGCAGATGGACTAGTCCTTCCGCTCGCACCAAGACCGCACTCAGCGCGACCTCCGAGGCCGCTAGGTAAAGGAATAATTTCTCCCCGGGGATCGGCTTTGCCAGGATCTGGGGATTGGATAAATATTCCTTTATTTTGGCGAACGCCAGCTGACTCTCCCTCGTCCATGCGAACTTTTTGTTTTTGATGGTCGCGAAGAAAGGCTTGCTTTTATCGCCGAGCCGAGATATGAAGCGGTTGAGGGCGGCCAGACAACCTGTGAGGCGTTGTACCCTTGATGTTCCGAGGTTCCCGCATGTCGAGGATCGCCTGTATCTTGGTGGGATTCGCCTCGATCCCCTCTGGCCGACAATGTGCCCCAGAATTTCCTGAGCCCACCCCAAAGTTGCATTTCTTGGGGTTCACTTCATGTTGAACTTTTCGAGAATGGCGAATGTCTCGCGAGATCATTGAGGTGATCTTCCTTCTTGAGGCTTTTGACCACGATATCGTCGATGTAGACCTCCATGGTCTTGCCGATCCGATTAGCAAACATCCTGTTGACCAGCGCCGGTAGGTCGCCCCGCATTCTTCAAACCGAACGGCATCCGACCCAAAAGTATATGTCTTTTCCGTGTGGAAAGATGTGTGTTTTATGTCTTTCTCCGCCATTGGGATTTGATGATATCCGCGAAGGCATCCATAAATGACATCATTTCGCACTGCAGATCTATCGACCAAGTGATCAATATGAGGCATCGGAAAGTGATCCTTTGGACAAGCCGCGTTGAGGTCGGTGAAGTCAATGCATAACCTCCAGAACGGTCGGCTTCTTGACGAGGACCGCGTTAGCGACCCATTGTGGGTCGCCGTAGCGACTCGATTAACTGTTGTCGAGCAACTTTTGGACCTCTATGTCGAGCGCCGCGTATTTTTCGGGCCGAATTTCCTACGTTTTTGATGAACAGGCTTCATCGCGGGTCGATCTTGAGATAGTGGCAAGCGTGCTCGGGACTTATGCCAACCATATCTTGATGCGACTGTGCGAAGACTCCGATGTTCTTACGCGAAATTGACCAGATCTCCTTTCGGTGCGAGGTCGATGCTTGCGCCGATCCGCACTTCCCGCTCGACGAGCCGGATCTATGGCTATACTCTCCAACTCTTCGATGGGGACGGCCGCTTCTTGCTTGGATCGATTTCGGACTCGATCCTTGGATCGACGCCGAGACTTGGCTCAAACCGATCCTTGGCTCGATGTCGTCCGTTAACCGATCCGAGATGCCGCCCTCCGAGTTGGGTTGATCCGATGTGTTTGGTTCGCCGATCTCCATGGGTCGATCGTCGATCGCTTCAACGTTACACATATAGGGGAAGTATTGAAAACAAGATGGCGACACAGAGTAATTTAAACATCTTTTGCCATTAGTGGTCCCCTTTACAAGACCGACCGTCCCATCGGCGGTGGGAATTTGATACAATAAAAGAAGGACGGCGACCGCCTCAAAGGTTTCTAAGAATGGACGACCTAGGAACCCATTATAGATGCTGGGTCTATCTATGATTACAAAATTAAGGTTCCTAGTGATCCTAACCTTGGGATCGTAAATGCATATCAGCTCGACGGAGAGCTTGATCCTCCCATAGGCTCGACAAAGGCTGTCGCCGAATCCCTGGAGCACGGTGTCAAATGGCCTGATGAATTTGGTCAGGTTTCCGAGCTGATCCAGAGCTGTTTTGAATATGATATTGCAGAAGCTCCCGTTGTCGACCAGCACGCGGTCGACCGCCTTCCCCAGGATACAGGCAGAGATCACCAATGCATCCTCTTTGGGGCATTGTACCCCCTCCCTGTCTTTATTGGAGAAGGTGATGAGCGCGTTTCTAGCGATGGTCGGCTCTGGGGGCACCACAATATGGACTCCGGCGAATGCCCTCAGTTCGGCCTTCCGCTTCCTGTTTGACGCGGTGGAAACCGGGGAAAGGCCCCCGAGGCTCCCCCCTCCTGCTTGGAGCATATTAATCCGACCGCCAGGGTTGATCGGAGGAATCGATTCATCGGAGTGCTCTGGCTCGTGTTCGATCCTGGCGACCGGATTGGGAGGCGTCCTTTCGATCTGACGGCGCTCGCGCCCTCCGGTCCTCTCTGGTCGAGGTTCTGGCTTGGTGACTAGGTTGTCTAATTTGCCTTCTTCGAACAGTCGCCAGAGTTGCCTGAGGAGGTCGCGGCATTGGCTGGTGTTGTGGCCGGGACTTTTGTGATAGGCACAGAACTTGCTACGGTCTAGATGACCGTGGTCCCTTATTGGCTTCGGTTTGGAAAGCCACTCCCGCCCCTTAATTGCGTTGAAGATGTGGGCTGGAGACAAGTTGAGGTTGTGGAGGAGGTGAACCTCTACGTCACCAAAAGCTTTGAATTCGCCAGGCGGCTTTGCGACCGCCTTTCTGGGCTTGGCGACCGCCTTCTTTTGAACATGGGACGGCATCCTCCCCTCTCCGGTGGGTTCCTCATCTAAACGGAGGGAGAGCATCCTCTGCCTGGCCAGGAAATCGGCGGCTCTGATGCGGAAGACCGAGTAGGTCGGGGGGATATCCTTTGTGAGATGCCTGAACATGGGTGAGTGGCCGTAGAATCCCCAGATGAATAGAGGGCGAGCTCGTCGCTAATGGGTTCACCGGTGAGGACTATCTCGTCCACCCGGCCGATGTAATCTCGCATCTCGCTCGCCCTTCCCCGCTTGATTTTCATCATGCGGTGGGGCCTTCGTGGCGAGCGACTTTGGCGGCGAAGTACGACGTAAAGTCGTCGCCAACTTCTCAAGCAATTGATTGAGCGAGGAGGCGGCGAGATGTACCACCTGTGGGCGAGGTCGCCCAGAGTTAGCGGGAACATCCGACACTTCGTCGCATCTCGATGCTCCGCATCCGGTCATGTAGATCCGAATTTGCTCAAGTGGGTCTCCGGTCCGTTCTTCCCTCATAGAGGTGTCTGTGGGGAGCGATTGTTGGTTGAACCGGGCGAGCTCGATCCGACCGCGAGTGGTTCACTTGGTCCAGAGATCGATCTCCCGGCGCCCGCCTCTGTCTAGTAGCGCCTTCATTTCGCCGAGCCGCGCCGCATTGCGCCCATCGCGTGGCTCGACAGCCTTGCCGATTGGCTACGGAGCGCGAGCCGAGGCGATCATGTACCGATCCCCGCCCCATGGTGGATGACGAGTTCTTCGCCCGCACTCATTTTTCGGCGAGTGGGGCCTGCCGACCGCCTTGTCTTGGGAGTCGGATATGCCGAACTCCCGGTGAAGGATTCGACTCCGATGCCTCCCGACTCGGCCCGACTGTCCGGTCGCCACGAGGATCACTCCCTGGCGGCCGAAGACGGAGTCGTCCCGCCTAACGAGCCTTTGATCGCGGCTCTGGGTTTTCTGTTGATTTCTCAACATATATCCCCTTGAGCTTCCGCTTGCCAGCTCGGCGGATGGTTGACGGAGTGATGGTGGGCGAGTCGCATGCAATCCGTCGCTCCCTGAGGACGGCTATGGCCTCTTCAATCTGTTCCGCGGTCTGGAACTGATCGAGTGAGAGACTAGGGCCGTCCCTTGGGGGCGGGAGTGAGGATCTAGCGTCGCCGCGGTCGCCTTCCGCCGCGGGCTGGGATTCTGTCCGTGTCGGAATGATATTTCCGGCGGATCTCAGGGTGGCTCTCTTGGAAGTTGTAGCAGACGTCATTTTTCTGGAGGTTTGTTTCTTTTGAAGAACAGTGAGTGTTCCTTCAAGTGTGAGTCCGGAGAACAATGAGTGTTCTATGAGACGATCGGAATAAAAGTGAAGGTAGCCCTTCTTCTAGCGCCAATTGTTGGCACAACAAGCTACGGAAATTTTTGCAGAGCTTCAGCAGGAAGACAAGGACGCGTAAAAAATGAAAATGGAGTAGCCCTAGCCCCTTTTATAGATGGAGGCAGGGGTCTCTGGGCAAATAGGCGAAAGTCCGAGGGCTGGGATGCAACCGACAGCCAGGACGCAATAAATGCGGCCCTCGGGTCCCGCGTACGCGTCTTTTCAAGGGCACGCCAATCGACAAAGTCTGACGAACCGTCGGACTCCCTCAATAGAAACGCGACGCGTGTCCTTGCATTGTTTCGCGAGCCCGCGTCTCTTTTCCCGCCGCTCCCAGCGCAAAGGGAGATCGTCCAAATTTGAAATCAGATCGACCGGTCGTCTAAAACATTAGCGATCGCCAAAAGTGCCACCTCACCCCGTGTTTTCAACATCGAGCCGAGCTGGGGGGCAATTGTTGTGCGGCATATATGCTCGGGGCAAACACCCTGAACTCGGCACCCACGGCGATCACCTTCTGTTGACTGGCGATCGTCTTTTGTTGATTGGCGATCGTCTCGTGCCGTGTATTACTCCAACATCCGTCAAAAGGCATCAAAGCCCAAATCTCGGGCTGGGACCCACATGCAGATCTCAAAAGGTGCTGACAGACAAGATCGGTGCCCACAGCCTGTCACCTACTTCACCTACCAACAGGGCCGCAGACCTGCAACAAGATCGACAGACAAGACTCGTGCTCACCTGTCACCAACTTCACCTACCAACAAGATCGCCGACAAGGTGGGTGACAATGCCAGTGGCGCATGCGAGTTCCCCGTCAGACCGCATAACCTACTGCCAAGAATAACCGCGGACTTTAGGGGAAAAGCCCCACGCGACGAGACGATCGGCCGTCTTATTATAATATAATAACGATTTATCGCCTGCGATCGGAGGGGGCCTTCAGAACTTGGTCTCGCTATAAATAGAAGGTCCATAACACGTAACAAGGACGGCGAAATACACAAAGAAACAAGAGAGAGAAAAGAGAAAGACATTCTCACACATAGAACATCCATAGCAAGAATTCACAGAACTCCATATCTGATTCTTCCGGCATTCTATACGCTCCACAGCTTAGAAAACTAGAATCCTTTACACTCTTTGTGATAGATTCTAACGTTAATATTTGTACTCAACAGTATACTTATTAATAAAATCTTGCGAGAGCATTCAAGCCCGGGATTAACAACCCCGGCAAATCTTGTGTCATTTAATTTCTCACGGACGTGCTCCCGCACTTGTTGGTTACTCGATCATTCCAGCAACATTATCTTCGGATAATATTTCGGGTAACAACACCGCTGCCATGATTCCGGTACTACCAGTGCCCGTAAGTTTTCCTTCCTCTGTTCCTTATATCCTCGTATCGTACCTTTGATTCTCGATTTGTGATTGTTCTTTTCTTGTACTTACCATCGTATGGCTTTTGCTACTTATTTAACTCCAGCATGGATGCTGGAAGAGGTCGTGGTCGTGGTCGCGGTCGTGGTCGTGGACGCGGCCGGGGACGTGGGGCAGCCGGTGGAGCGGCCACGCCACGCTTTCGGAGCCGGCAAGATCGGCGACCGCCACGCCATGCTTCTTCTCAGGAGCGCGCCGACCTTGGTATTGCGGTTGTTATGCAGCAAATGGTGAATCAAATTGCGGCGATAGCTCAGGCGGTTCAGAACCCGGATCCGGCCCATGCTAATCGGGGCGGAGCGGATCGTTGGCTTCAGGATGTCATCAAGATGCATCCTCCTCAGTTTTCGGGAGCTTCAGACCCGATCGGCTGGGAGGGGTGTATCAAGGAGATATCTAAAGTCTTCACTGCCACCAACTGTCCCGAGGACCGTAAGGTCCCCATTGCCCGGTACTTCCTCACTGGGGACGCTACGGATTGGTGGGAGGCCGTTGGGCCCAAAGAACATGTTGCTTCGTGGACCGAATTCCAAGAACTGATGGAGACTGAATATTGCCCGTGGCCGGTCAGACAGGCTCGAGTACATGCTTTCTATGATGCTCAACCACGGGATATCCCCGTATCTCAAGCTATTGCCGATTTTAATAAGGAGTTGGGTTATGTGAAGACCCAAGTTGTCGAAGAGAGCGACAAAATTTTCCATTTTTCCAGGAGGATGAAATTGTCTATTCGGGATTATATGTCGGGGCTCGCTCGTACTACCTTGAAGGATTACCAGAGTAGGGCCCTTGCTTACGATATGTCTGTGACGGCGAGTGAGGCGGCCCGCGAGAGCAAGAAACAGAAGTCCGCCGGGAATTTTTCGGGCCACAAAGGTGGGGGTCAGCAGAAATTCCAGTCTGCTAACTTTTCCGCTGGTGGTGGCCCAGCTCGATCTACTGGTTTTCCCCATAGGGCTACCAGTGCCCCTTCTCGAGAGGTGAAGTGTTTTAACTGTGGCCAGCCAGGCCACATCAGTCGTAATTGTCCGAGTCCTTTGCTGACATGTAATCGGCAGGGCACCGGCCACAAGGCGGCTTTCTGTGCTGAGAGGGAGAGAATCGTGGGTGCCCGGACTTCCATTCCAGCGCCTAGGGAACCGAGTGTGAATCAAGGATCGTTTGCTTCTCAATCTCCGCCGAGTGCTAGTCGAGGGAGAGGTCGGGGTGAGCCCTCTAAGGGGAGCTTCAGCCGGCTCACCACCCGCGTATCTATGAGATGCGGAGAGCCGATGATCCAAATGCTACCGTGGCGGCAGTGCACCGTTCATATTCTTTCTCATCCCGTCTGCGCTTTTTGATTCTCGTGCTACGCATTCGCTCATATCTCCGGATTGTATGCGCCGCTTGAGTCTCGACCGCTTGACGCCTTGTGAGCCCTTCATCGTTAAGCTTCCTAGCGGTGATCGATCGTTGGTGATCGGGAGGTTCGAGACCTGCTCGTGTTTATTTGTGAGAGGGCTTGGCCCTCTAATCTTATTGTTGTGGGTATTGAGGGTGAGGACTTAATTCTCGGGGATGATTGGCTCGAGCGTCATGGTGCAATCATGAACTACCGCACGAGGATCATCACCATGTTAGCCGATGACGGCACCGAGCACTCTTTCGCCGGGCGAAAGAGGGGGAACCAGAAATTCGTTATTAACGCCTTGAAGGCGATGAGACTCCTGCGAAAGGGGTGTACTGGCTATTGGTGCTACGCCTTGAAGGCGGAGAGTGGTGGAGTCGAGCTTTCGTCGATTCCAATCGTTAATGAGTTTTCCGATGTATTTCCTGACGAGTTACCGGGATTGCCACCGGATCGTGAGGTCGAGTTCGCTATAGAGTTAGAGCCGGGTGCGGCTCCTATTTCGAAGGCGCCCTATCGCATGGCACCTTCAGAGATGTCCGAGTTGAAGAAGCAGTTGAGTGAGCTTCTTGAGTCGGGGTATGTTTGACCGAGCGCCTCGCCTTGGGGCGCACCGGTCCTGTTTGTGCGGAAGAAGGATGGTTCACTACGTTTGTGTATCGACTATCGCGAACTAAACAAGGTGACCATCAAAAACAAGTATTCGTTGCCGAGAATTGACGACTTGTTCGACCAGTTGCAGGGAGCTGCGGTATTCTCGAAGATTGATTTGAAATCGGGGTACTATCAGCTCCAGGTAAGAGAGTCCGATGTGCCGAAGATAGCTTTTCGGACGAGATACGGACATTATGAGTTCGTAGTTATGCCTTTCGGGTTAACTAATGCGCCGGCGGTGTTCATGCAGTTGATGAACAAAGTCTTTATCGAGTATTTGGATAAGTGTGTCGTCGTCTTCATTGACGATATTCTTATTTATTCGAGGAACGAGGAAGAGCATGCCCATCATTTGCGGATAGTGTTAGACATTTTGAGGGCCGAGCAACTCTATGCGAAGTTCTCGAAATGTGAGTTCTGGGCAAGGAAGTGATGTTTTTGGGTCACGTGATTTCACCGAGGAGTTCGAGTGGATCCGCGAAGATTGAGGCAAGGTTGATCGGGCGCCGCCACTAGTGTGAAGGAGGTCCGTAGTTTCTTGGGTTTGGTGGCTACTACGTAGGTTCGTCGAGTTTCTCAAAACTAGCTCGGCCACTTACACGATTACTCGAAATCCGAGAAGTTAAATGCGGAATGACGAGGCGATCGATTTTGAGGAGCTGAAGAAGCGTTTGACTTCAGCTCCGGTTTTGGCGTTGCCATGTGGCAATGAGGGATTCACCGTTTATAGCGATGCTTCGGGTCAGGGTCTTGGGTGCGTATTAATGCAGCACGGCAAGACCATTGCCTTTGCGTCGAGACAGTTGAGGCCGTATGAGCTGAACTACCCTACTTATGATTTGGAGTTAGCGGCAGTCGTTTTCGCGCTCAAGATTTGGCGTCACTATCTTTTCGGCTCTGCATGTCAGATTTTTACCAATCATAAAAGTCTGAAATACATATTTACTCAGCGGGAGTTGAATATGAGGCAGAGGAGGTGGTTAGAGCTGATTAAGGATTATGACCTCGAAATCCTTTATCATCCGGGCAAGGCGAACGTCGTGGCCGACGCCTTGAGTCGGAAACCGATTGCATTGCGATCGCTTTAGATCCTTACGACTCAGTCTGAGCTTCGGCGGTCTTTGATCGAGTTAGATGTTGAGGTTTTGTTGCCTGGAGCTGTCGGGCAACTTTGTGCTTTAGAGATTTCGTCATCTTTAATCGATGAAATTAAACTGAAGCAGTTAGAGGATCCGATGATTACTCAAATCCGAGAGAACGTTCTTAAAGGAAAGTCTCGTGGATTTGTGATTCACGAGGATGGTGCTTTGAGATTCCAGAGTCGGCGTTGTGTGCCGAACGACTCAGAGTTGCGACAGAATATTTTGCGTGAGGCCCATGCTACACCTTACTCCGTTCATCCTGGTTCGAGTAAGATGTACAAGGACTTGAGAATGAACTTCTGGTGGAATGATATGAAGGAGGAGGTCGCGCATTTTGTAGCAAGGTGTTTGACTTGCCAGCAAGTCAAAATCGAGCATCAGCGACCGGCTGGGCTTTTGCAGTCACTTCCCATTCCGGAATGGAAATGGGAAGATATTGTAATATCCGGTATTTTTCTTTCCCTTGTATTTTCATTTTTGGTATATTTCTCGGTCATAGTGACCCTCATATATCTTTCAGTATGTTCTTCCTGTCAACTGTTGAATTTGTATTCTCGTTATTGTTCGTTGTTTCAACTTTCCTCATATGAGTTCGACTTTGTTAGATCACCATTAATTTTTGGTGACTCCAAAAATTATAAATCTTTGCAATATTATAGATCATCGAGTTAGCTTTCCAATGGTTCAAACGGTGAGTCAATCGGAGTCCGGACGAGAGAGTTATGGTCGTTTGATTTTGGCCGAGCACTCCGGGAGCCTTTCGGCCGATAGGGGCGATAGACTCTCATGCCGCGATCTGTATGGGTATCGGTTGGGCTATCGGCCGATAGGCGGCGATATGTAAATTTCTTCACCTTCGAACTTCCGGTAGCCTTTCGGCCGAAAAGGGGGTCGATAGACTCTCTGCCGGCATCCCGTAGGGTATCGGTTGGGCTATCGGCGATAGGCGGCCGATAGGTTCTCTTTGTGTTGCACTATAAATGTGGTTTTGAGCGTGAATGCTCATTCTTTCCCATTTTTTCCACCGAGTCGCGAGAGAGAGAGTTAGAGAGGGAGAGAGTTCTTCATCCGGGGTCGATTTTCATCATTTCTTTTCGGTTGTGAGGCTCGGATAATCAATCTAACGCGTTCTACGGATCTTAGTACTCGAATCTTCCAAGGTAATGCTCTAAAACCCTATTTCGATTAATTTGGGGGTTTTGGGTTTTTCTTCCGATTCGTTCCGTTTCGTTGGTGGATTCATGATGTATACGATTGATATTGTTAGTATCTTTAGTTTTCCTACGGATTCATGGATATTTTGTGGATTTTTATGGAATCGAGAGGGTTTGGTTGTGGTCGCCCTCGTTGTTATTTTTGTATGAATATACATGAATCGTAGGCGGGTTTCCTGTGTATTCCTTTTCCGTAATCGTCTAGAGTTGGTTGTGATTGTGTTGTTCGAATCGTTAGGTTCATCGTCGGTTCCTCACGGTCGTGCTTGATTCTTCCGCTCCGCTCGCGTCACCCGCTATTAATCGAGGCAAGTACCCTTATGAACTTACAATCTTGACATAGTAGTTTTGTATGAGAAATTGTGTGTGTGTATGCTCACTACGGGTTAGACTCGACGGGGTCTCGGTAGGGGTCCACGGAGGTGTGGATCGACGAGCTTTGCTTTTAACCACTACGGGTTAGATCCGACGGGGTCTCGGTAGGGGTCCACGGAGGTGTGGATCGACGGTTAATTGTGGTGCATTTTACAAATGTGATTTGATATTGGCATTTAGGAAATGAGTGTTTTGAACGGTTTTCTTTATTGCATGCATTACTATATGTGTAAGATGTAAGTTGTTCATCTGGTTACTTGTACTAGCGTAATTGCTAACCCCTCTGGGACCGTTTTGGGAAATTCGTTTTATGAATTTCAGTCGGGTTCATCGGGACGAGCGGGCGCTGGACCAAGACACGGATGATGGCCATGCGTGATGATTGTGCATAAGAGATGTCTTAATGTCTTGTTGTCTTTTCATCTTTTATGGCTTTTGAACTAATAGTCGTACTCGAGTACTTAAGAGTTCTTGTTTGTCAGTTGTATTGTTGTGTTTATGTTGTGTTGGATGATGATGTTCTATTGGCCGGTTGAACGGGTGGATTGTTCATTTTGCGTCTTTATGACGTGGTGTTATTTTATCGTTTCGTGAGTCGTTGTGTATGATCTTTGTTCGGCTGGTGGGTCCCATATAGGGATTCACGGCGCTGTAATATACCTCGGATATCCGGGGTGTTACGAAAATGGTATCGAGCTCTAGGTTTATGGATACCTAGGCTTGTTGGTTTATTAGGTCTTGTGGTGTTTGGTTTTGCACATCATCGTCACGCGCCATGATTCCTGACTACCGGTGCCGTAAGTTTTCTTTCCTCTGTTCATTAATTCCTTGTATCGTACCCTTGATTCTCGACTTGTGATTGTTCTTTTCTTGTACCGATCCTCGTATGGCTTTTGCTACTTATTTAACTCCAGTATGGATGCCGGAAGAGGTCGTGGTCGCGGTCGTGGTCGTGGACGCGGCCGGGGACGTGGGGCGGCCAGGGGCGGCCACGTCACGATCTTGAGGCATCGGCGACCGTCATAGCCATGCTTCTTCTCAAGAGCGTGCGATCTTGGTATCGCGGCCGTTATGCAGCGAGATGGTGAACCAAATGGCGGCGATAGCTCAGCGGTTCGTAACCGGATCGAGGCCCACGCTAATCGGGAGGAGCGGACCGTTGGCTCCAAGATGTCATCAAGATGCATCCTCCTCGGTTTTCGGGAGCTTCGGACCCGATGGGTCGGGAAGGGTGGATTAAGGAGATATCTAAGGTCTTCGTTGCCACTAATCGTCCCGAGGCGTAGAGTCCCTATTGCTCAATACTTTCTCACGGGGACGCTACGGATTGGTGGGAGGCCGTTGGGCCCAAAGACCATGCCGCTTCGTGGTGAGTTTCAAGAGTTGATGGAGACCGAATATTGCCGTGGCGATCGGACAGGCTCGGGTACATGCTTTTATGATGCTCAACCACGGGATATCCCCGTAGCTCAAGCCATTGCCGATTTTAATAAGGAGTTGGGTTATGTGAAGACCCAAGTTGTCGAGGAGAGTGACAAGATTTTCCATTTCTCAGACGGATGAAGTTGCCGATTCGGGACTATATGTCGGGGCTCGTATGCACTACATTGAAGGATTATCGAGTAGGGCCCTTGCTTATGATATGTCGGTGACGGCAAGTGAGGCGGCCGCGAGAGTAAGAAGCGAAGTCCGGGAACTTTTCGGGCCACAAGAGTGGGTCGGCAGAGATCCCAATCTGCTAACTTCCCCGCCGGCGGTGGTCCACTCGTTCACTGGGTCCTCGTGGAACTACCAGTGCTCCTTTTCGTGATGTGAAGTGTTTCAATTGTGGGCGTACGGGCCACATCGGTCGTACTTGTTTGAGCCCTTTGCGACGTGTAATCAGTGTGGCGGTAGGCCACAAAGGCTGCTCAGGCTTTGAGAGGGAGAAAATTCTTGGCGCCCGGCTTCCATTCCAGCCTAGGGAACCAAGTGTGAATCGTGGATCGCTTGCTCCTCGGTCTCGCCGAGTACTAGTCGGGGAGAGGTCGGGTCAGCCTCTAAGGGGGGAGCTTCCAGTGTCGGCTCCGCCCATCCGCGTGTCTATGAGATGCGGAGAGCCGATGATCCAGCGGCTACCGTGGCGACAGGTACCGTTTATATTCTTTCTCATCCTGTCAGTGTGCTTTTCGATTCCGGTGCCACGCATTCGTTCATATCTCTGGATTGTGTGCGTCATTTGAGTCTCGACCGTTTGACGCCTTGTGAACCCTTCATCGTTAAGCTTCCTAGCGGTGATAGGATCGTTGGTGATCAGGAGGTTCGAGACTGTTCTGTGCTTATTTGTGAGAGGACTTGGCCCTCTAATCTTATTGTTGTGAGTATCGAGGGTGAGGATTTGATCCTTGGTGATGGTAGCTCGAGCGGCATGGTGCGATCATGAACTACCGCACGAGAGTCATCACTATGTTAGCCGAGGACGGCAAGAGCACTTTTCGCGGGGCGAAAGAGGAAGCGAACTCGTTATTAACGCCTTGAAGACGATGAAACTCCTGCGTAAGGGATGTATCGATTATTGGTGCTATGCCTTGAAGGCGGGGATGGTGGAGTCGAGCTTTCGTCGATTCCGATCGTTAATGAATTTCGATGTTTTTCCCGACGAGTTACCGGATTGCCACCGGATCGTGAGGTCGAGTTCGCTATAGAGTTAGAGCCGGGTGCGGCTCTATTTCAAGGCACCCTATCGCATGGCACCTTCGAGAGATGTCCGAGTTGAAGAAGCGGTTGAGTGAGCTTCTTGAGTCGGGGTATGTTCGACCGAGCGCCTCGCCTTGGGCGCACGGTCTGTTTGTCGGAAGAAGGATGGTTCGCTACGTTTGTGTATCGACTATCGCGAACTAAACAAGGTGACCATCAAGAACAAGTATCCTTTGCCGAGGATTGACGACTTGTTCGACCGATTGCGAGGAGTGCGGTATTCTCGAAGATCGATTTGAGATCGGGGTACTATCGGCTCCGGGTGAGGGAGTCCGACGTGCCGAAACGGCTTTTCGGACGAGATACGGACATTATGAGTTTGTAGTTATGCCTTTCGGGTTAACTAACGCGCCGGCGGTGTTCATGCGATTGATGAACAAAGTCTTTATCGAGTATTTGGATAAGTGTGTCGTCGTCTTCATTGACGATATTCTTATTTATTCGAGGAACGAGGAAGAGCATGCCCATCATTTGCGGATAGTGTTAGACATTTTGAGGGCCGAGCAACTCTATGCGAAGTTCTCGAAATGTGAGTTCTTTGAAGGAAGTGATGTTTTGGGTCACGTGATTTCAGTAGGGAGTTCGTGTAGATCCGCGAAAATTGAGGCGGTGTTGGATTGGGCATCGCCCACAAATGTGAAGGAGGTCCGTAGTTTCTTGGGTTTGGTGGCTACTACCGTAGGTTTGTCGAGGTTTCTCGGCGGCCCGACCACTTACACGCTTGCTCCGTAATCCGAGAAGTTCGTCTGGACCGATGAGAGGCGATCGAGTTTTGAGGAGTCAAGAAGCGGTTGACTTCAGCCCGGTTTTGGCATTGCCATGTGGCAACGAGGGTTTCGCCGTTTTTAGCGATGCTTCGAGTCGTGGTCTTGGGTGCGTATTGATGCAAGACGGCAAGACCATTGCCTATGCGTCGAGACAGTTGAGGCCGTATGAGCTTAACTACCCTACTCACGATTTGGAGTTAGCGGCGGTTGTCTTTGCACTCAAGATTTGGCGTCACTATCTTTTCGGCTCTGCATGTCGATTTTTACCGATCATAAAAGTCAAGTACATATTTACTCGGCGAGAGTTGAATATGAGGCAGAGGAGTGGTTAGAGTTGATTAAGGATTATG
Organism: Orobanche coerulescens; assembly: GCA_033398695.1. NCBI lineage: Eukaryota > Viridiplantae > Streptophyta > Magnoliopsida > Lamiales > Orobanchaceae > Orobanche > Orobanche coerulescens. Next base: position 181,036,074 of record CM065809.1, read on the forward strand.
ACCTCGAAATCCTTTATCATCCGGTAAGGCGAATGTCGTGGCCGACGCCTTGAGTCGGAAACCGATTGCGTTGCGAACGCTTGAGGTCCTTACGCCTCGATCCGAGCTTGGCGGGCTTTGATCGGGTTAGATGTTGAGGTTTCTTTGCTGGATCTGTCGGGCAACTTTGTGCCTTAGAAATTTCGTCGTCTTTGATCGATGAAATTAAATCAAGCAATTAGAGGATCCGATGATTACTCAAATCCGAGAGAACGTTCTTAAAGGAAAGTCTCCGGGTTTGTGATTCACGAGGATGGCGTTTTGAGATTCAGTCGGCTTTGTGTGCGAACGACTCGAGTTGAGGCGAGTATTTTACGGGAGGCCCATGCTACACCTTATTCCGTTCATCTGATACGAGTAAGATGTACAAGGACACGAGGAGGAACTTCGGTGGAATGATATGAAGGAGGAAGTCGCACGGTTTGTGGCGAGATGTTTGACTTGCCCGGCGTGTCAAAATCGAGCATCGACGGCCAGGTTATTATGCAGTCACTTCCGTTCCGAATGGAAGTGGGAAGATGTATCGATGGATTTCGTTACGAGTTTGCCGAGATCGAGGTCGGGCATGAATATGGTATGGGTGATTGTTGATCGCTGACCAAGTCGGCACATTTTACGGGCATCAAGGACACTTGGGGCCGGAGAAGTTAGCTCGTGTGTTTATTGCGCGATCGTGAGACTTCACGGTACTCAAGTCTATTGTTTCGGATCGTGACGGCCGTTTTGTATCGCACTTCGGGCGGTGCATAAGGCGTTAGGTACCGGTTGCGTTTGAGTACCTCTTTTCATCCCGATCGGATGGGCGGTCGGACGCACTATCCGGACATTCGAGGACATGTTGCGTGCTTGTGCCCTCGATTGGAGTAGTGATTTGGGAGGAGCATTTGCCATTGATCGAATTCACGTACAACAATAGTTGGCACGCGTCGATTCGGATGGCACCGTATGAGGCACTTTATGGCGGCGATGTCGATCGCCGATTTGTTGGAATGAGGCGTCCGATTTAGTCGGGACCGAGCCGGATGTCGTTTTAGAGACGAGGCGGAAGATAGAGTTAATTCGAGAACGGATGTTGATCGCCGCAGTCGACGAAGTCATATGCCGACGTCCGTCGTCGACCTTTGGAATTCGAGGTGGGAGACCACGTTTTGCTAAAGGTGTCGCCGACGAAGGAGTTTTTCGTTTTGGGAAGAAAGGAAAGGTGAGCCGAGATTTATTGGACCCTTTGAGATTCTCGGCGAGTCGGTGAATTAGCGTACCGTTTGGCGTTACCTCCAGCCTATAGTCATGTTCATAGCATTATTCATGTTTCACATCTGAGGAAATATGTTCCGGATCCTAGTCACGTCATCGATTATGGCGAGGTTGATATTGCTGAAGATATTACTTTTGAGGAGCGTCCTTTGAAGATTTTGGAGCATCGTGAGAAACGACTAAGGCATAAGACCATCCCTTTGGTCAAAGTTCAGTGGTCGAGACACGGTGTCGAGGAGGCAACTTGGGAAACCGAGGATAGCATGCGTGCTAGGTACCCGGAGTTGTTTGTTTCTTAAGTTTCGGGACGAAACTTATTTTTAGAGGGGTAGAATGTAATATCCGGTATTTTTCTTTCCCTTGTATTTTCATTTTTGGTATATTTCTCGGTCATAGTGACCCTCATGTATCTTTCAGTATGTTCTTCCTGTCAATTTGTTGAATTTGTATTCTCGTTATTGTTCGTTGTTTCAACTTTCCTCATATGAGTTCGACTTTGTTAGATCACCATTAATTTTTGGTGACTCCAAAAATTATAAATCTTTGCAATATTATAGATCATCGAGTTAGCTTTCCAATGGTTCAAACGGTGAGTCAATCGAGTCCGGACGAGAGAGTTATGGTCGTTTGATTTTTGGCGAGCACTCCCGGGAGCCTTTCTACCGATAGGGGGCGATAGACTCTCTGCCGATCAGTATGGGTATCGGTTGGGCTATCGGCCGATAGGCGGCCGATATGTAAATTTCTTCACCTTCGAACTTCGGTAGCCTTTCTACGAAAAGGGGGGTCGATAGACTCTACTGCCGGCATCCCGTAGGGGTATCGGTTGGGCCTATCGGCCGATAGGCCGGCCGATAGGTTCTGCTGTGTTGCACTATAAATGTGGTTTTGAGCGTGAACAGCTCATTCTTTCCCATTTTTTTCCACCGAGTCGCGAGAGAGAGAGAGAGTTAGAGAGGGAGAGAGTTCTTCATCCGGGGGTCGATTTTCATCATTTCTTTTCGGTTGTGAGGCTCGGATAATCAATCTAACGCGCGTTCTACGGATCTTAGTACTCGAATCTTCCAAGGTAATGCTCTAAAACCCTATTTCGATTAATTTGGGGGTTTTGGGTTTTTCTTAGGTCGTTCCGTTTCGTTGGTGGATTCATGATGTATACGATTGATATTGTTAGTATCTTTAGTTTTCCTACGGATTCATGGATATTTTGTGGATTTTTATGGAATCGAGAGGGTTTGGTTGTGGTCCGCCCTCGTTGTTATTTTTGTATGAATATACATGAATCGTAGGCGGGTTTCGTGTATTCCTTTTCCGTAATCGTCTAGAGTTGGTTGTGATTGTGTTGTTCGAATCGTTAGGTTCATCGTCGGTTCCTCACGGTCGTGCTTGATTCTTCCGTTCCGTCGCGTCACCGTCTATTAATCGAGGCAAGTATCCTTATGAACTTACAATCTTGGCATAGTAGTTTTGTATGAGAAATTGTGTGTGTGTATGCTCACTACGGGTTAGACTCGACGGGGTCTCGGTAGGGGTCCACGGAGGTGTGGATCGACGAGCTTTGCTTTTAACCACTACGGGTTAGATCCGACGGGGTCTCGGTAGGGGTCCACGGAGGTGTGGATCGACGGTTAATTGTGGTGCATTTTACAAATGTGATTTGATATTGGCATTTAGGAAATGAGTGTTTTGAACGGTTTTCTTTATTGCATGCATTACTATATGTGTAAGATGTAAGTTGTTCATCTGGTTACTTGTACTAGCGTAATTGCTAACCCCTCTGGGACCCGTTTTGGGGAAATTCGTTTTATGAATTTCAGTCGGAGTTCATCGGGACGGCGGCATTTGGACCAAGATTACGGATGATGGCCATGCGTGATGATTGTGCATAAGAGATGTCTTAATGTCTTGTTGTCTTTTCATCTTTTATGGCTTTTGAACTAATAGCTGTACTCGAGTACTTAAGAGTTCTTGTTTGTCCAGATTGTATTGTTGTGTTTATGTTGTGTTGGATGATGATGTTCTATTGACCGGTTGAACCGGGTGGATTGTTCTGTTTTGCGTCTTTATGACGTGGTGTTATTTTATCGTTTCTGTGAGTCGTTGTGTATGATGCTGTTCAGCCTGGTGGGTCCCATATAGGGATTCACGGCGCTGTAATATACCTCGGATATCCTGGGGGTGTTACAGATATATCGATGGATTTCATTACGAGTCTGCCGAGATCGAGGTCGGGCATGAATATGGTATGGGTGATTGTCGATCGTCTGACCAAGTCGGCACATTTTCTGGCCATCAAGGACACTTGGGGCCCGGAGAAGTTAGCTCGTGTATTTATCGCGCAGATTGTGAGGCTTCACGGTACTCCGAAGTCTATTGTTTCGGATCGTGACGGCCATTTTGTATCGCACTTCTGGCAGGCGGTACATAAGGCGTTGGGTACCCGTTTGCGTTTGAGTACCTCTTTTCATCCCCAGTCAGATGGACAGTCGGAACGCACTATCCAGACGTTCGAGGATTTGTTGCGTGCTTGTGCTTTAGATTGGAGCAATGACTGGGAGGAGCATTTGCCATTGATCGAATTCACATACAACAACAGTTGGCACGCATCGATTCGGATGGCACCATATGAGGCACTTTATGGGCGGCGATGTCGATCACCAATTTGTTGGAATGAGGCGTCCGATTTGGTCGGGACTGAGCCGGATGTCGTTTTAGAGACGAGGCAGAAGATAGAATTAATTCGGGAAGGGATGTTGACTGCCCAGAGTCGACAGAAGTCGTATGCCAACGTCCGTCGTCGACTTTTGGAATTCGAGGTGGGAGACCACGTTCTGCTAAAGGTGTCGCCGACGAATTGAGTTTTTCGTTTCGGGAAGAAAGGAAAGTTGAGTCCGAGATTTATTGGACCCTTTGAGATCCTCGAGCGAGTCGGTGGGTTGGCATACCGTTTGGCGTTACCTCCGGCCTTGAATCATGTTCATAGCGTTTTTCATGTTTCCCAGCTGAGGAAATATGTTCCGGATCCTAGTCACGTCATCGATTATGGCTAGATTGATGTCGCTGAAGATATTACTTTTGAGGAGCGTCCTTTGAAGATTTTGGAGCATCGTGAGAAACGACTGAGGCATAAGACCATCCCTTTGGTCAAAGTGTAGTGGTCGAGACACGGTGTCGAGGAGGCAACTTGGGAAACTGAAGATAGCATGCGTGCTAGGTACCCTGAGTTGTTTGTTTCTTAAGTTTCGGGACGAAACTTATTTTTAGATGGGTAGAATGTAATATCCGCATTTTTCTTTCCCTTGTATTTTCATTTTTGGTGTATTTCTCGATCGTAGTGACCCTCGTGTACCTTTCAGTGTATCCTTCCTGTCAACTGTTGAACTGTATTCTCGTTATTGTTGTGCGGAACCGCCGTTTCGGGGTTGCCGTGGATCCATTTCGTGTTATTGGTTCCCAAATATTGATTCTTATCGTTTTTATTCTCTTTCCGGATCATTTTTATCATTTTGGGACCCAAAGGGGGTGTGGGCCGCGGCCTGAGTGTGTGCGCCGGCACACACATTTCTCCGATTGTTGGTCGAGCGGAGTATCGTGTGCCGCGGCACACCAATCCGTTGCCGCGGCACATTGCCGAGTCGATGCCGCGGCACACCCGTCCGGTGCCGCGGCACACTCGTGTGACATCTGCGACCAAAACCGATCAGACCGTGCAGCGGCTGCCACGCAGCCGTGCTGCACACTGCCGAACCCTGGGAGCAATTTTTCGGCTGTGCCGCGGCACACCATGCGGTCAACTGTATAATCTCGTTCTTATTAGACGAGATCGGCCATTTCCTCCATTTCTTCACCTGCGCACGAGAGAGAGAGGACTAAGGGGGAGAACTTCTCAAGCATTCATCAATTGGGGGTTGATTTTCATCATTCTCCTTCGGTTGTGAGGCTCGGATAATCAATCTAACGCGCGTTCTACGGATCTTAGTACTTGAATCTCCAAAGGTAATATCTCTTAGAACCCTATTTTCGATTAATTTGGGGGTTTGGGGTTTTTCTTCCGATTCGTTCCGTTTTGTTGGTGGATTCATGATGTATACGATTAATATTGTTAGTATCTTTAGTTTTCCTACGGATTCATGGATATTTTGTGGGTTTTTACGGAATCGAGAGGGTTTGGTTGTGGTCCGCTCTCGTTGTTATTTTTGGTACGAATATACATGAATCGTAGGGGGGTTTCCGGGTGTATTCCATTTCCGTATTCGTCTAGAGTTGGTTGTGATTGTGTTATTCGAATCGTTAGGTTCATTTCCGCCGGTTCCTCGCGGTCGTGTTCGATTCTTCCTTTCCGTTCGTATCACCGTCTATTAGCCGAGGCAAGTACCCTTATGAACTTACAATATTAATGTATTAGTATTGCATGAGAATTGTGTGTGTGTGTGTATGCTCACTATGGGTTAGACCCGACGGGGTCTCGGTAGGGGTCCACGGAGGGGTGGATCCGCGAGCTTGCTTTTAACCACTATGGGTTAGATCCGACGGGGTCTCGGTAGGGGTCCACGGAGGGGTGGATCCACGGTTAATTGTGGTGCATTTTCACAAATGTGACTTGATTATTGGCATTTCCGAAAATGAGTGATTTGGAACTATGTTTTCTTGTATTGCATGCATTACTATATGTGTAAGATGTAAGTCGTTCATTTGGTTACTTGTACTAGCGTAATTGCTAACCCCTCTGGGGACCCGTTTTGGGGAAATTCGTTTTATGAATTTCAGGTCAGGTTCATCGAGACGAACGGGTGCTGGACCAGTATGCGGATGATGGCCGTGCGTGATGATTGTGCACGAGTGGTGTCTTATTGCTTCTACCTTTTTACATCTTGTGGTCTTTAAACTAATAGAAGTACTCGAGTACTTAAGAACTTTTACTCATCGGGATTGTATTGTTGTTTATTATGTTTGTGTCGGATTATGGTGTTATGTTAGACCGGTTGAACCGGGTGGATTATTTTGTTGGGTGACTTTATGACGAGGTATTTTTTTTGTTGTTTCTGTGAGTCGATGAGTATGATGCTTGATCAGCCTGGTGGGTCCTATATAGGGATTCACGGCGCTGTAATATACCTCGGATATCCTGGGGGTGTTACAGAAAATGGTATCAGAGCACTAGGTTTATGGATACCTAGGCTTGTTGGTTTATTGGGTCTTGTTGTATTTTGTTTTGCAAATCATCATCCCGCTGCCATGATTTCGGTACTACCAGTGCCCGTAAGTTTTCCTTCCTCTGTTCCTTATATCCTCGTATCGTACCTTTGATTCTCGATTTGTGATTGTTCTTTTCTTGTACTTACCATCGTATGGCTTTTGCTACTTATTTAACTCCAGCATGGATGCTGGAAGAGGTCGTGGTCGTGGTCGTGGACGCGGCCGGGGACGTGGGGCAGCCGGTGGAGCGGCCACGTCACAGTCTTCGGGAGCCGGCAGTACCGGCAACCGTCACAGTCATGCTTCTTCTCAGGAGCGTGCCGACCTTGGTATTGCGGCTGTTATGCAGCAAATGGTGAATCAAATGGCGGCGATAGCTCAGGCGGTTCAGAACCCGGATCCGGCCCATGCTAATCGGGGCGGAGCGGATCGTTGGCTTCAGGATGTCATCAAGATGCATCCTCCTCAGTTTTCGGGAGCTTCAGACCCGATCGGCTGGGAGGGGTGGATCAAGGAGATATCTAAAGTCTTCACTGCCACCAACTGTCCCGAGGACCGTAAGGTCCCCATTGCCCAGTACTTCCTCACTGGGGACGCTACGGATTGGTGGGAGGCCGTTGGGCCCAAAGACCATGTTGCTTCGTGGACCGAATTCCAAGAACTGATGGAGACTGAATATTGCCCGTGGCCGGTCAGACAGGCTCGAGTACATGCTTTCTATGATGCTCAACCACAGGATATCCCCGTATCTCAAGCTATTGCCGATTTTAATAAGGAGTTGGGTTATGTGAAGACCCAAGTTGTCGAAGAGAGCGACAAAATTTTCCATTTTTCCAGGAGGATGAAATTGTCTATTCGGGATTATATGTCGGGGCTCGTTTGTACTACCTTGAAGGATTACCAGAGTAGGGCCCTTGCTTACGATATGTCTGTGACGGAGAGTGAGGCGGCCCGCTAGAGCAAGAAACAGAAGTCCGCCGGGAAATTTTCGGGCCACAAAGGTGGGGGTCAGCAGAAATTCCAGTCTGCTAACTTTTCCGCTGGTGGTGACCCAGCTCGATCTACTGGTTTTCCCCGTAGGGCTACCAGTGCCCCTTCTCGAGAGGTGAAGTGTTTTAAATGTGGCCAGCCAGGCCACATCAGTCGTAATTGTCCGAGTCCTTTGCTGACATGTAATCAGTGTGGCCAGCCGGGCCACAAGACGGCTTTCTGTGCTGAGAGAGAGAGAATCGTGGGTGCCCGGACTTCCATTCCAGCGCCTAGGGAACCGAGTGTGAATCAAGGATCGTTTGCTTCTCAATCTCCGCCGAGTGCTAGTCGAGGGAGAGGTCGGGGTGAGCCCTCTAAGGGGGGAGCTTCCAGCGTCGGCTCAGTCCACCCACGTATCTATGAGATGCGGAGAGCCGATGATCCAGCGGCTACCGTGGCGACAGGTACCGTTCATATTCTTTCTCATCCTGTCAGTGCGCTTTTTGATTCTGGTGCTACGCATTCGTTCATATCTCTGGATTGTATGCGCCGTTTGAGTCTCGACTGTTTGAAGCCTTGTGAGCCCTTCATCGTTAAGCTTCCTAGCGGTGATCGGATCGTTGGTGATCAGGAGGTTCGAGACTGTTCTGTGTTTATTTGTGAGAGGGCTTGGCCCTCTAATCTTATTGTTGTGGGTATTGAGGGTGAGGACTTAATTCTCGGGGATGATTGGCTCGAGCGTCATGGTGCAATCATGAACTACCGCACGAGGATCATCACCATGTTAGCCGATGACGGCACCGAGCACTCTTTCGCCGGGCGAAAGAGGGGGAACCAGAAATTCGTTATTAACGCCTTGAAGGCGATGAGACTCCTGCGAAAGGGGTGTACTAGCTATTGGTGCTACGCCTTGAAGGCGGAGAGTGGTGGAGTCGAGCTTTCGTCGATTCCAATCGTTAATGAGTTTTCCGATGTATTTCCTGACGAGTTACCGGGATTGCCACCGGATCGTGAGATCGAGTTCGCTATAGAGTTAGAGCCAGGTGCGGCTCCTATTTCGAAGGCGCCCTATCGCATGGCACCTTCAGAGATGTCCGAGTTGAAGAAGCAGTTGAGTGAGCTTCTTGAGTCGGGGTATGTTCGACCGAGCGCCTCGCCTTGGGGCGCACCGGTCCTGTTTGTGCGGAAGAAGGATGGTTCACTACGTTTGTGTATCGACTATCGCGAACTAAACAAGGTGACCATCAAAAACAAGTATCCTTTGCCGAGAATTGACGACTTGTTCGACCAGTTGCAGGGAGCTGCGGTATTCTCGAAGATTGATTTGAAATCGGGGTACTATCAGCTCCAGGTAAGAGAGTCTGATGTGCCGAAGATAGCTTTTCGGACGAGATACGGACATTATGAGTTCGTAGTTATGCCTTTCGGGTTAACTAATGCGCCGGCGGTGTTCATGCAGTTGATGAACAAAGTCTTTATCGAGTATTTGGATAAGTGTGTCATCGTCTTCATTGACGATATTCTTATTTATTCGAGGAACGAGGAAGAGCATGCCCATCATTTGCGGATAGTGTTAGACATTTTGAGGGCCGAGCAACTCTATGCGAAGTTCTCGAAATGTGAGTTCTGGCTGAAGGAAGTGATGTTTTTGGGTCACGTGATTTCAGCCGAGGGAGTTCGAGTGGATCCGCAGAAGATTGAGGCAGTCTTGGACTGGGCGCCGCCCACTAGTGTGAAGGAGGTCCGTAGTTTCTTGGGTTTGGCTGGCTACTACCGTAGGTTCGTCGAGGGTTTCTCAAAACTAGCTCGGCCACTTACACAGTTACTCCAGAAATCCGAGAAGTTAAATGCGGAATGACGAGAGGCGATCAGCTTTGAGGAGTCAAGAAGCATTTGACTTCGCTCCGGTTTTGGCGTTGCCATGTGGCAACGAGGATTCGCCGTTTATAGCGATGCTTGGTCGTGGTCTTGGGTGCGTATTAATGCAAAGACGGCAAGATCATTGCCTTTGCGTCGAGACAGCTTGAGGCCGTATGAGCCGAACTACCCTACTCATGATTTGGAGTTAGCGGCATCGCGCTCAAGATTTGGCGTCACTATCTTTTCGGCTCTGCATGTCAGATTTTTACCGATCATAAAAGTCTGAAATACATATTTACTCAACGGGAGTTGAATATGAGGCAGAGGAGGTGGTTAGAGCTGATTAAGGATTATGACCTCGAAATCCTTTATCATCCGGGCAAGGCGAACGTCGTGGCCGACGCCTTGAGTCGGAAACCGATTGCATTGCGATCGCTTGAGATCCTTACGACTCAGTCTGAGCTTCGGCGGTCTTTGATCGAGTTATATGTTGAGGTTTTGTTGCCTGGAGCTGTCGGGCAACTTTGTGCTTTAGAGATTTCGTCATCTTTAATCGATGGAATTAAACTGAAGCAGTTAGAGGATCCGATGATTACTTAAATATGAGAGAACGTTCTTAAAGGAAAGTCTCCTGGATTTGTGATTCATGAGGATGGTGCTTTGAGATTCCAGAGTCGGCTTTGTGTGCCGAACGACTCAGAGTTGCGACAGAGTATTTTGCGTGAGGCCCATGCTACACCTTACTCCGTTCATCCTGGTTCGAGTAAGATGTACAAGGACTTGAGAAGGAACTTCTGGTGGAATGATATGAAGGAGGAGGTCGCGCAGTTTGTAGCAAGGTGTTTGACTTGCCAGCAAGTCAAAATCGAGCATCAGCGATCGGCTGGGCTTTTGCAGTCACTTCCCATTCCGGAATGGAAATGGGAAGATATATCGATGGATTTCATTACGAGTCTGCCGAGATCGAGGTCGGGCATGAATATGGTATGGGTGATTGTCGATCGTCTGACCAAGTCGGCACATTTTCTGGGCATCAAGGACACTTGGGGCCCGGAGAAGTTAGCTCGTGTGTTTATCGCGCAGATTGTGAGGCTTCACGGTACTCCGAAGTCTATTATTTCGGATCGTGACAGCCGTTTTGTATCGCACTTCTGGCAGGCGGTACATAAGGCGTTGGGTACCCGTTTGCGTTTGAGTACCTCTTTTCATCCCCAGTCAGATGGACAGTCGGAACGCACTATCCAGACGTTCGAGGATTTGTTGCGTGCTTGTGCTTTAGATTGGAGCTATAATGCACGGATTCTTCAAAATTGGGCAGTATGCAGTATCGGATACTGCATGGGTGCGGGTGCGGGTGCGATTCGCGTGGGATTCGCACGGGATTCGCCACGTGGCGAATCCGTGCAAAAAAAATTCGGACTCGCGTATCCCGCACAGATACGCGCAGATAGATACGCGTATCTGTGCCGTGATACGCGAGTCCGAATTTTTATGTTTTTTTTTTTTTTTAGATTATTTATAATTTTTAAAAAGTAAATCAAATAAATTAAAATACAAAAAGTAAATCATTTAATAAGTAATTACTTTTACCTTTAGCGGTATTCACGGACAACATTAGAAAGCTCATTGCTCAAAGTCATTTGAATTGTTTTTGTATGACTTGTTTTATATATTTGAATTGATTTTATGGTGATATTTGAATTGTTGTTTTTTATATTTAACAAGTGTTATATATAATAAAATATAAAATAAATAGACGTATCCTTGCCGTATCGCACCCTAACATTTTCAAAAAACCGTATCCCCGCACCCGTATCTGCCCGCACCCGCACCCGCCCCCCCGCACCTGTGCAACATAGGATTGGAGCAATGACTGGGAGGAGCATTTGCCATTGATCGAATTCACATACAACAACAGTTGGCACGCATCGATTCGGATGGCACCGTATGGTATGAGGCACTTTATGGGCGGCGATGTCGATCACCAATTTGTTGGAATGAGGCGTCCGATTTGGTCGGGACCGAGCCGGATGTCGTTTTAGAGATGAGGCGGAAGATAGAATTAATTCGGGAACGGATGTTGACTGCCCAGAGTCGACAGAAGTCGTATGCGGACGTCCGTCGTCAACTTTTGGAATTCGAGGTGGGAGACCACGTTCTGCTAAAGGTGTCGCCGACGAAGGGAGTTTTTCGTTTTGGGAAGAAAGAAAAGTTGAGTCCGAGATTTATTGGACCCTTTGAGATCCTCGAGCGAGTCGGTGGGTTGGAATACCGTTTGGCGTTACCTCCGGACTTGAGTCATGTTCATAGCGTTTTTCATGTTTCCCAGCTGAGGAAATATGTTCCGGATCCTAGTCACGTCATCGATTATGGCTAGATTGATGTCGCTGAAGATATTACTTTTGAGGAGCGTCCTTTGAAGATTTTGGAGCATCGTGAGAAACGACTGAGGCATAAGACCATCCCTTTGGTCAAAGTGTAGTGGTCGAGACACGGTGTCGAGGAGGCAACTTGGGAAACTGAAGATAGCATGCATGCTAGGTACCCTGAGTTGTTTGTTTCTTAAGTTTCGGGATGAAACTTATTTTTAGAGGGGTAGAATGTAATATCCGCATTTTTCTTTCCCTTGTATTTTCATTTTTGATGTATTTCTCGATCGTAGTGACCCTCGTGTACCTTTCAGTGTATCCTTCCTGTCAACTGTTGAACTGTATTCTCGTTATTGTTGTGCGGAACCGCCGTTTCGGGGTTGCCGTGGATCCATTTCGTGTTATTGGTTCCCAAATATTGATTCCTATCGTTTTTATTCTCTTTCTGGATCATTTTTATCATTTTGGGACCCAAAGGGGGTGTGGGCCGCGGCACAAGGTGTGTGCGCCGCGGCACACACATTTCTCCAGTTGTTGGTCGAGCGGACTGTACTGTGTGCCGCGGCACACCCATGACCCATCCGGTGCCGCGGCACATTGCCGAGTCAGTGCCGCGGCACACCCGTCCGGTGCCGCGGCACACTCGTGTGACATCTGCGACCAAAACCCGACTGTACCGGGTGCCGCGGCACACGCAGGCCGTGCCACGGCACACTGCCGAACCCTGGGAGCAATTTTTTGGCCCGTGCCGCGGCACACCATGCGGTCAACTGTATAATCTCGTTCTTATTAGACGAGATCGGCCATTTCCTCCATTTCTTCACCTGCGCGCGAGAGAGAGAGGACTAAGGGGGAGAACTTCTCAAGCATTCATCAATTGGGGGTTGATTTTCATCATTCTCCTTCGGTTGTGAGGCCCGGATAATCAATCTAACGCGCGTTTTACGGATCTTAGTACTTGAATCTCCAAAGTTAATATCTCTTAGAACCCTATTTTCGATTAATTTGGGGGTTTTGGGTTTTTCTTCCGATTCGTTCCGTTTTGTTGGTGGATTCATGATGTATACGATTAATATTGTTAGTATCTTTAGTTTTCCTACGGATTCATGGATATTTTGTGGGTTTTTACGGAATCGAGAGGGTTTGGTTGTGCTCCGCCCTCGTTGTTATTTTTGGTACGAATATACTTGAATCGTAGGTGGGTTTCCGGGTGTATTCCATTTCCGTATTCGTCTAGAGTTGGTTGTGATTGTGTTATTCGAATCGTTAGGTTCATTTCCGCCGGTTCCTCGCGGTCGTGTTCGATTCTTCCTTTCCGTTCGTATCGCCGTCTATTAGCCGAGGCAAGTACCCTTATGAACTTACAATATTAATGTATTAGTATTGCATGAGAATTGTGTGTGTGTGTATGCTCACTATGGGTTAGACCCGACGGGGTCTCGGTAGGGGTCCACGGAGGGGTGGATCCGCGAGCTTGCTTTTAACCACTATGGGTTAGATCCGACAGGGTCTCGGTAGGGGTCCACGGAGGGGTGGATCCACGGTTAATTGTGGTGCATTTTCACAAATGTGACTTGATTATTGGCATTTCCGAAAATGAGTGATTTGGAACTATGTTTTCTTGTATTGCATGCATTACTATATGTGTAAGATGTAAGTCGTTCATTTGGTTACTTGTACTAGCGTAATTGCTAACCCCTCTGGGGACCCGTTTTGGGGAAATTCGTTTTATGAATTTCAGGTCAGGTTCATCGAGACGAACGGGTGCTGGACCAGTATGCGGATGATGGCCGTGCGTGATGATTGTGCACGAGTGGTGTCTTATTGCTTCTACCTTTTTACATTTTGTGGTCTTTAAACTAATAGAAGTACTCGAGTACTTAAGAACTTTTACTCGTCGGGATTGTATTGTTATTTATTATGTTTGTGTCGGATTATGGTGTTATGTTAGACCGGTTGAACCGGGTGGATTATTTTGTTGGGCGTCTTTATGACGAGGTATTTTTTTTGTTGTTTCTGTGAGTCGATGAGTATGATGCTTGATCAGCCTGGTGGGTCCCATATAGGGATTCACGGCGCTGTAATATACCTCGGATATCCTGGGGGTGTTACAAGGGGCATGTGAGGACCGAGGAAGACAAAATCCGTCATTTCGATATGCGGATGAAACCATAGATTCGACAGTACATGTCGGGTTTCACTTGTCCTACTTTGAGAGAGTATCAGAATCGAGCCATGGCGTACGAGATGGCATCGTTATCTATTGGGCCTTTGCATGAGCCTAAGAGGTAGGGGACGTCTGGAGATTTTTCGGATAGTGTGGGAGTCGGAACTTCTTCTCATCGGGTTTCGCATGTAATGCCCGGATAAATGGTGTATTTACCTTGTACTCGATCTTGTATGATCTCGACTTCATGATGTTATAATTGTAGATTGGTTTCCCGTATTTGTACCCTTATTTTTTATATATCTTCAACATTTCATGCATGATTCTGCACGTGATTACGTACGCTATCAGGCGTCCATAACATACGCTTAAGATTCAGTATTACGTACGTTATATGATGTTCTTAACGTACGTAAGCTAAGTCAACTTGGGTTCGGATAAGGGTCGGCGTGTGGGGGCCGAGGGAGGGGCCGGGGAAGATTCGTGTGATTTCCGCGTGAACCTGGACATAGGTGCTACGTACGCTATGGTGCATGTTTTACGTACGCTAAGGACATGGATTTTACGTACGTAAATCCCGTGTGATTACGTACGTAAGGAAATGGCGAAATCAGGCCAGTGAACTCTGGTCAGACGATTACGTACGCTAAGGCTAGGGTATAACGTACATTAAGTTTGTTACGTACGTAAGGGTGATTGCATAACGTACGTAATGCCCAGAAATCTATTTATAGAACCCGACCCTCACTTCATTTCCCACTCTTACCTTAGCCGATTTTCGTGTTCTTGAGACTATCCTTCACCTCATATCCCTCATATCATCATCTACATCTGATTTTGGGAAGCCTAGACCGTGTGATTTGGTGATCAAGCTTCCGGTGAAGAGTTTATTGAAGATCTTCTTTATTCTTACATCTCTTAAGGTATGTTACGATTCACCAAGCTAGAATTTACATTCTTAGCTATACTTTGAGCTTGTTTCGGAAATCATTGGATTAGTTAATGATCTTTTGAGTCCAGCACCATATTTTGGAGTTTAGAACCCGATTATACCTTGTCTTTCTTCCATTACTTAGAGTATTGATTTAGCCTCGGTGGATGAAAGCCTTAACATGAAGTATCCTTAATTCGTCGAAGTAATAAGCATGATTTCAGTTAGATTCTCTGAACCCTTTTTATGTTCAACTGGGTAATTCATGTATGTTAGAAGAATTGGCTTTGACAATATTCTCCATGTTATTGAGGTTGATTTATCGGCCAAGTCTTTGAACTCAAACCGGATCACCGTAGTATCGTTTTCCTTGCGTAATATTCGAGCATGCTTATCATCTTGAGTAACATTGGTGGTAAAATCATAATAGCAGGTCATATGAGGATTTAGAATTTAATCCCTTATTAAATCACGAAATCTTCAATACCTTGTAAAACATCGAACTTTTATAACATCGGTATTTCCCTTCGAAATGATCGTTCAACGCTCCTGTAGTGCCTTATCGTTTCCGGTTCAGTTCTTATCTAGTCTTATAACCGTGAACCAACCTAGCATCACTACTTTACGATCATAATATAAGTATTCGGTGATCGTATGTTAGTATCGAGTGGTATGTTAAGTTCCTTGTATCTCTTTTTGAACAAGGTCCGAGCCTTGCATAGGGGTCGATCGTAGGGCGGTGGCATACGGACGCGTGACGTTTGTTGAAGTATTTCATTCTTGCCATTTTCGAGGCAAGTATCATATGTTGAGTTTGATTTATATTGGAACTTTGATCATGCATATGGTTTTGTTCATGTTGTCGAATATGAGATTTATTTCTGTAAATTCTCGTGGTATTCGTTGTTAATAGTTCGTATTGATGAAAATATTGAAATGCATATATGTATGCATAATTAATTGGTTTATGGTATAAATGATCCGAGGGGGTCATGAGGATCTATGCTGAGGGCGCTGGATCGAATGTCCACCATGCGTTGGTCCGAAGGGATCATCATGGGGATCTATGCTGAGGGCGCTGGATCGCTGGACGGGTTTTCCACCATGCGTTGGTCCGACGGGATCATCATGGGGATCTATACCAATGGCGCTGGATCGCTGGATTACCCTGTATTGTATTGATGGAATCGTGAGGATTCACATCGTTGGATTCCGATGACGGAAGTCCGTTTTGCATGTTTTATGATGCACTGATGATTTATGTATTATGATACTTGTACTAGCATTGTTTTGCTAACCCCTTCGGGGGTGGACATTGTTTTGATGTTCAGGTAGCCGAGGAGCGGGTAAGTAACCACAAGATCGGAGACGATGAAATGGCTCAGTGATGTGGTTGATGTTTATTGTTATTGTGATTTGTCTTCTTGGTTCACTTTAGTACTCGAGTACGTGTGTTTTAATAATGTTATTTTCGATATGGTTGTATAAGTTAACTCTTTGGATCAGTTGAATCAGTTCTATGTTTTGAACTTCAGTTGTACGGTTGGATTATATTTACTTTTCTTTTAATTAGCCTTGTAAATCCTTACTTAAAGGGTTTACGGCGCTGTAATTATTCCGAATATCTCGGGGTGTTACAGATAGGGCTGTTAGCGGTCCGAGTGAACCCGAAACCCGGTCATGAACCGGACCGAAATACCCGTGACCGAAACTCACCCGAAAACTAACGAATTCGGATTCGAGTTCTAAACATTGAACCGAAATCGATAAGACCCGGACCGATAAAACCGAAAAGAAACCCGGTAATAAATTAAAAAAAAAAGTTTATATGTATTTTATAATTTATATATTTTATACATATATTATTAATACGTTTTGCGTGTTTTAAACACAAATAGCATGCTGGTCAAGTAGTTAAGACGCTATACCTTTGAACAAAATGTATGGAGTTCGAATCATGTAACCCCCATTTATGTGATTTATTTTGCTGATCTTCCTTCATTTTCCTAGTAAAGATCCATCCCACATAGGGCTGTTAGCGGTCCGAGTGAACCCGAAACCCGGTCATGAACCGGACCAAATACCCGGAACCAAACTCACCCTAAACTAACGAGTTCGGATTCGAGTTCTAAAAATTGAACCGAACCGTTATCGGTCCGACCGGATCTACCGGTAACCTATCGGACCGAATCCGACCGAGAAAACCGTCCAACCGGTCCGATAATGTTTCTAGTTACGTAATATGGTATCGAGCTAAGATTCATGGATATCTTGGCAATGGGTTAGTTGGTCTGCTTTACGTTATTTGATTATTGGTCGCTTGTAACATCACCGCCGAGCCAAAGATCGTCGTGTGGACCGTGGTTGTAAGTTTCCTAATCTCAATTACTACCGCTTTATTTAATTCATGTTTTGTGAACTTTGATGGACTTTCTTTAGAAAGTTCAGACCGGATATCGAGTATTTGTGTTTACGATGTTGAGAGGAGGTCGTGGACGCGGACGTGGTCGTGGACGCGGACGTGGAAATATGAGACAGAGGATTCGGCCTACCCCGGAGATATCTCGCTAGTCGAACCGATTCCCATTCTCGAGGATGCAGGATCGGAATAACAATGCAGATCCTAATGTGCCGGAGTGCTTCAGCAGTGGTTGCTCGATAAACCAGCTTTGCTCAAGTTGTTGATCGCATGCAGACGGCGATGGGACAAAGAAGATAACGTGGATAATCGTGAGACAAATGGCTTACCGAGGTGGTCAAATTGCACCCTCCGAAATTTGACGGCTCGCCGAGACGCTTTCTTGGGATCACCTGTCAAGGAGTTAGAGAAGATTTTGCGGGGATTAATCGTCCCAACGATGAAAGGTTCCGGTCGCCCAGTATCTTCTGACGGGGGAGGCTTTCGATTGGTGGGAGGCCATTCGACCTGAGGAGCATAATGTTGACTGGACGGAGTTCAAATTAATGATGGAAGCGCAGTATTGTCCTCGCCAAGTTAGGGAGGCCCGAGTCCGGGAGTTTTTCGCACCACAAAATTCAGAAGCATCAGGATGACGTGATTAAGACTTTTAATCACCAGTTGACTTATGTGCGCCACTTGGTCAGGACCGAGGCAGAGAGGATTTTTCATTTTGACATGCGAATAAAGCCGGAAATTCAGCAGTATATGTCCGGATTTGAATGTACCACTTTGCGACAATATCAGGACAAAGCTCTGGCCTATGATATGAAAGAGGCGGCAGTAGAAAAGTCAACGGAAACAAAGAAACAGAAGGTGTCTGGCAACTTCACGGAGAATAAGAGCAGCACTGCAGGGGCCGCCCTCTTTTCATTCATCCAGAGGCCTCCGCATCCTTCTCGAGGTGGAAAGAAGTTCCGGCAGACCAACCGCTTTGACGCGGGAAGAAATGTTATAACTGTGGCAAAACGGCATGTCCGACGTGGACTGCTTTCGCTACCACGTGACTGTTTCGAGTGTGGACAGGAAGGGCATCGCGCAACATTTTGTGGGAATGCGACTCGATCTTTTGGCACTGGCACTCCTGCACCGGTTCCGAAGGACACTAGTGTAAACCAGACGCAGCAAAGCGGTTTCCAACAGCAGAACGTTGGGAAAAGAGAAGCATCTAGCGCTGTGTCCGTTCCTCCGCGTATTTACGAGATGAAGAAGTCAGACGATCAGAACACAGCTGTTGCATCAGGTACGATTTAGATCCTTTTGCAACCAGTTAGTGTCTTATTCGATTCAGGAGCTACGCATTCCTTTATATCTTTGAACTTTGTTAATCGTTTGAAAATCTCGTGCTTGTATGATTGTGAACCTTATGTTGTGGGATTACCGAGCGGAGAGAAAATTGTGGGAACCCTAGAAGCTAGAGATTTTCCAGTGTCTATAGGAGGGAGAGATTGGCCATCAAATATTATTGTAGTTGACATCCTTGGTGACGATTTAATTCTCGGAGATGATTGGCTCAATCGTTATGAAGCTATTTTGAATTACCAAAAGAGAGTCATTTCTATCATTTCCGATGACGGGTCTGAACATTTATTTAAGGGGTGGAGACCGGGAAGCTCAGGAAAATTAATCAAAGTGATGAAAGCAGCGAGATTGCTAAAGCAGGGTTGTTACGGATACTGGTGTTATGCCATGAAGAAAGAAGAAGGAGTAGAGCTCTCATCTATTCCAGTTGTGATTGAATTCTCAGATGTATTCCCTGACGAACTACCTGGATTACCTCCGCAGAGAGAAGTGGAGTTCACTATCGAATTAGAGCCTGGAGCTGCTCCTATTTCCAGAGCACCATATCGTATGGCGCCCATCGAGATGTATGAACTAAAGAAGCAATTGGAAGAATTATTACAGAAGGGTTATATTCAACCTAGCGTTTCTCCTTAGGGAGCGCCCGTTCTCTTTGTCCGGAAGAAAGACGGATCCCTCCGATTATGTATTGATTACAGGGAGCTCAACAAAGTGACAATCAAGAATAAGTATCCTATACCTCGGATCGACGACTTATTTGATCAACTGCAAGGGGCAAGGGTATTCTCGAAGATTGACTTGCGATCAGGATACCATCAGTTGAGAATTAAGGAATCGGACATACCGAAGTCTGCTTTCAGATCGCGGTACGGGCATTATGAATTTGTAGTGATGCCATTTGGACTTACCAATGCTCCTGCGGTATTCATGCAATTGATGAATCGGGTATTCTTAGAATACCTAGATAAATTTATGGTCGTTTTCATTGACGACATCTTGATCTATTCAAAGAACACAGAGGAGCATGCTGAGCATTTGCGTGTGGTTTTGAGCACCTTGAGAAAAGAACAGCTTTATGCGAAGCTTTCCAAATGCGAGTTCTGGCTTAGGGAAGTAACCTTCCTATGGCATGGGATATCAGCTGACGGAGTTCAGGTGGACCCAAAGAAAGTCGAGGCAATCTTGGAATGGGAAGCTCCTAATAACGTGAAAGAAGTCCGGAGTTTCTTGGGACTTGCTGGATATTATCGCCGTTTTGTAGAGGGATTTTCCAAAATTGCTCGTCCACTCACTCAGCTGTTACAGAAAACTCAAAAGTTCATGTGGGATGAGAAATGCCAAGCTGGTTTTGATGAACTTAAGAAGAGACTGACGACAGCACCTATATTAGCATTACCAGATGGAACTGATGGATTCATGGTATACAGCGACGCTTCAAATCAGGGTCTGGGATGTGTGTTGATGCAAAAGGATAAGGTGATTGCCTATGCTTCTTGGCAGTTGAAACCGTACGAGGTTAATTACCCGACCCATGATCTGGAGTTAGCAGCTGTGGTCTATGCCTTGAAAATTTGGCGACATTATTTATACGGCACTCATTGTCAGATCTTTACAGATCATAAAAGCCTCAAGTACATTTTCAGTCAGAAAGAATTAAACATGAGGCAGAGAAGGTGACTGGAATTGATCAAGGATTACGACTTGGAAATTCTCTATCATCCGGGTAAAGCAAACGTAGTAGCCGATGCATTGAGCCGTAAACCTATTTCTCTTCGAGTGTTGGAAGCACTTACATCCCAAACCAGCATTCAACGGGAACTGATCCGCGAAGGGATTGAAGTATGGGCACCAGGAATCTAAGGGCAACTATATGTGATGGAACTGACTTCATCACTAGTCGAGGAGATCAAATCCAAGCAGTTGAACGATTCTCTGATCCTTCGGTTATGTGATGAAGTAAAGAAAGGAAAGGCCCCAGGATTCGTGATACAAGATGATGGAGTTTTGAGATTTCAGAGTCGACTTTGCGTTCCCGATGTTGATGATTTAAGACGAACAATTCTGAAGGAAGCTCATAGCGCGCCTTATTCTATTCACCCAGGCAGCAGTAAGATGTATAAGGATCTTAAACAAAACTTCTGGTGGGGAAACATGAAGAAGGACGTAGCAGAATACGTTTCAAAGTGTTTGACTTGTCAGCAGGTTAAGATTGAACATCAGCGACCTGCCGGAATGTTAAAACCGCTTCCGATTCCTGAGTGGAAGCGGGAGGATATCTCGATGGATTTCATCACCAATATGCCAAGGACCAAGACGGGAATGAACATGATTTGGGTTATAGTTGATAGACTAACGAATTCGGCTCATTTCCTAGGAATTAAAGACACGTGGGGACCAGAGAAATTGGCACGAGTATTTATTACAGAGATAGTCAGATTGCATGGGACGCCGAAGACCATTGTTTCAGATCGAGATGGTCGCTTCGTGTCGCACTTCTGGAAGGCAGTTCACAGGGATTTGGGGACCGAGCTGAACTTTAGCACGGCTTATCATTCTCAAACGGACGGTCAGTCCGAAAGGACTATACAAACAGTAGAAGATATGCTGAGAGCTTGTGCTTTGGATTGGTCAACTGAGTGGGAAATTCATTTGCCGTTGATTGAATTCACCTACAATAATAGTTGGCATGCTTCTATTAAGATGGCACCATTTGAAGCTTTGTACGGGAGGAGATGCCGATCACCCTTGTGCTGGGATGATTCTTCGGACTTGATTGGGACGGAACCGGAATTGATAGTTCAGACTCAAGAGAAGATAGCTTTGATTCGGGAAAGACTGTTGACTGCCCAGAGTCGACAGAAGTCTTATGCAGATGTACGTCGTCGCCCTCTAGAGTTTGACATTGGGGACCACGTACTATTGAAGGTGTCTCCTACACGAGGGATTTTCCATTTTGGGAGGAAAGGTAAGCTAAGTCCGAGATATATCGGGTCATTTGAGATCCTCGAGAGAGTTGGGGATTTAGCATATAGGTTGGCCTTACCGCCATCGCTGAGTCATGTTCACAACGTGTTTCACGTATCCCAATTGCGGAAGTATGTATCAGATCCCAGTCATATTATTGATTTCGACGAGATCGAGATAGCCAATGACGGCACCTTCGAAGAGAGACCAATAAAGATACTCAAGAGTCGAGTCAAGCAGTTGAGGAATAAACCGATCTCCTTGGTAAAAGTTCAGTGGTCTCGTCATGGAGTCGAAGAAGCAACTTGGGAGACGGAGGAGAGTATGAAGTCGAGATACCCGGAATTATTTTCGTTTTAAGTTTCGGGCCGAAACTTCTTTTTAGAGGGGTAGTATGTAATGCCCGGATAAATGGTGTATTTACCTTGTACTCGATCTTGTATGATCTCGACTTCATGATGTTATAATTGTAGATTGGTTTCCCGTATTTGTGCCCTTATGTTTTTATATATCTTCAACATTTCATGCATGATTCTGCACGTGCTTAGGTACGCTATCAGGCGTCCATAACGTACACTAAAGATTCAGTATTACGTACGTTATATGATGTTCTTAACGTACGTAAGCTAAGTCAACTTGGGTTCGGATAAGGGTCGGCGTGTGGGGGCCGAGGGAGGGGCCGGGGAAGATTCGTGTGATTTCCGCGTGAACCTGGACATAGGTGTTACGTACGCTATGGTGCATGTTTTACGTACGCTAAGGACATGGATATTACGTACGTAAATCCCGTGTGATTACGTACGTAAGGAAATGGCGAAATCAGGCCAGTGAACTCTGGTCAGACGATTACGTACGCTAAGGCTAGGGTATAACGTACATTAAGTTTGTTACGTACGTAAGGGTGATTGCATAACGTACGTAATGCCCAGAAATCTATTTATAGAACCCGACCCTCACTTCATTTCCCACTCTTACCTTAGCCGATTTTTGTGTTCTTGAGACTATCCTTCACCTCATATCCCTCATATCATCATCTACATCCAATTTTGGGAAGCCTAGACCATGTGATTTGGTGATCAAGCTTCCGGTGAAGAGTTTATTGAAGATCTTCTTTATTCTTACATCTCTTAAGGTATGTTACGATTCAACAAGCTAGAATTTACATTCTTAGCTATACTTTGAGCTTGTTTCGGAAATCATTGGATTAGTTAATGATCTTTTGAGTCCAGCACCATATTTTGGAGTTTAGAACCCGATTATACCTTGTCTTTCTTCCATTACTTAGAGTATTGATTTAGCCTCGGTGGATGAAAGCCTTAACATGAAGTATCCTTAATTCGTCGAAGTAATAAGCATGATTTCAGTTAGATTCTCTGAACCCTTTTTATGTTCAACTGGGTAATTCATGTATGTTAGAAGAATTGGCTTTGACAATATTCTCCATGTTCTTGAGGTTGATTTATCGGCCAAGTCTTTGAACTCAAACCGGATCACCGTAGTATCGTTTTTCTTGCATAATATTCGAGCATGCTTATCATCTTGAGTAAGATTGGTGGTAAAATCATAATAGCCGGTCATATGAGGATTTAGAATTTAATCCCTTATTAAATCACGAAATCTTCAACACCTTGTAAAACATCGGACTTTTATAACATCGATATTTCACCTTCGAAATGATCGTTCAACTCTCTTGTAGTGCCTTATCGTTTCCGGTTCAGTTCTTATCTAGTGTTATAACCGTGAACCAACCTAGCGTCACTACTTTACGATCATAATATAAGTATTCGGTGATCGTATGTTAGTATCGAGTGGTATGTTAAGTTCCTTGTATCTCTTTTTGAACAAGGTCCGAGCCTTGCATAGGGGTCGATCGTAGGGCGGTGGCATACGGACGCGTGACGTTTGTTGAAGTATTTCATTCTTGCCATTTTCGAGGCAAGTATCATATGTTGAGTTTGATTTATATTGGAACTTTGATCATGCATATGGTTTTGTTCATGTTGTCGAATATGAGATTTATTTCTGTAAATTCTCGTGGTATTCGTTGTTAATAGTTCGTGTTGATGAAAATATTGAAATGCATATATGTATGCATAATTAATTGGTTTATGGTATAAATGATCCGAGGGGGTCATGAGGATCTATGCTGAGGGCGCTGGATCGAATGTCCACCATGCGTTGGTCCGAAGGGATCATCATGGGGATCTATGCTGAGGGCGCTGGATCGCTGGACGGGTTTTCCACCATGCGTTGGTCCGACGGGATCATCATGGGGATCTATACCAATGGCGCTGGATCGCTGGATTACCCTGTATTGTATTGATGGAATCGTGAGGATTCACATCGTTGGATTCCGATGACGGAAGTCCGTTTTGCATGTTTTATGATGCACTGATGATTTATGTATTATGATACTTGTACTAGCATTGTTTTGCTAACCCCTTCGGGGGTGGACATTGTTTTGATGTTCAGGTAGCCGAGGAGCGGGGAAGTAACCACAGTACCGACAGGACGATGAAATGGCTCAGTGATGTGGTTGATGTTTATTGTTATTGTGATTTGTCTTCTTGGTTCACTTTAGTACTCGAGTACGTGTGTTTTAATAATGTTATTTTCGATATGGTTGTATAAGTTAACTCTTTGGATCAGTTGAATCAGTTCTATGTTTTGAACTTCAGTTGTACGGTTGGATTATATTTACTTTTCTTTTAATTAGCCTTGTAAATCCTTACTTAAAGGGTTTACGGCGCTGTAATTATTCCGAATATCTCGGGGTGTTACATCACATAGTCCTTCGGTGAAACCTTCATTTTCTTCGTTCGGTGGAACCAAGAGTTCCAAGCCGTTTTCTTTGACTCCTAGTCAGACCGGGAGGTGTTTTAATTGCAACGTTGTGGGTCATGTGCAAGCTAATTGTCCTTCGCAACCGATTACTTGTTATAACTGTGGACTTGAGGCCCACAGAGTTCAGTATTGTGAAATGTTCCATGAAGTTTCCCAGAATCGTGCTTCGACATCAGTATCGGGATCGATTCGTCAGGACCACTGCGATTTTGTCGTCCGTGTTTTGTTGTTTGTGACTTCACCCTTTCTTTTTATAAGTTTCGGGACGAAACTTTTTTTTAGAGTGGTAGAATGTAATACCCGTGATTTTCTCTTTTGGTAATTTTTCGTTTTGGCATTTTTCTGGTTTCCAAAACTCGCTTGCGAGCGTTTTGACATTTTGATAATGTTTTGTTCTGCGTGTTTGGTCATTCGAATTTGTTCCGGGGCTGTTTTACCCGAATCCGCGTTTTGAGTGACTTTCTCCGCTATTTGGTTCATTTCGTATGATGGTGGTTCGAAACTATGATTTCGTGTTACCTATAAGTCCGTTGAGCTTTGTTATGCATGTTGTGAGCTTCGGTTTGATTGTTTGATGTCTTATTGTGATTTGCGGACGTTTTGGGCCGTTTCATAATTTCCCAAAGTTTGGGGGTAATTACTTCTGTTGTCGTATTCCGAACCTTCGGGTAGTCAGAATCGTATTTTCCTTTAACGCTTGAGTTCGTCGTTGTGCACTCTTCGTATGCATGTCCTCGTCTTGTGTTGTTGTTGTTCTTTCGCGGTTTTGTCGCGCTCGTACTCGACGAGCTGAACTTAGCAGTTCTGGAACTGCTAAGTGACTTACGTACACTATGCTATAAGCATAACGTACGTTATCACCATGTGCCTTATGTAAGTTAAGCCTTCTCATTACGTACGTAAGGGTATTTCAGTTCAGACAGTGAGTTCTGGCCGTCGATAGCGCACGCTATGTGTTGGCCCTAGCGTGCGTTAACTGTGCGCATTACGTACGTTAAGCCCTTGCCATAACGTACGTAATGGTCTTCGTTATTTCGAACAGGAGGTTCTGGGCACCGATTACGTACGTAATATGTCGTTCCTTACATACGTAATATAGATAACGTACGTTATTCTTCATGTATAACGTACGTAATGCTGGCACGGGTTTATATACTCAGGGGTTGACCGAGTTCGTCATTTCTTCACCTTCTCTTCGTCTCTCTGCGGCTGGGCGACTCGTGGGCGATTAGAGGGAGATTTTGGAGATTTGTAACTCCAAGTTTACATCTTCCTCGAGTTCTTGGTGTTGATTAACATCATCAATCTGTGTTCTTCGTCTTTGATTCGAGGTAATCATCTTGTAAACTCTTCCTTTATATTTCGTGAATCTTCAAGATTCGAGTTGTTCTTCATGAATCGTGTTGTTGTATATCATCAATCGGTTGTATTGATTCTATCCCTATGATTTGATTCGTGTCTCTTGTCCTATTCGGGTTCGAGTGATGTTCTTGATGTTCTTGGGGAAATATTGAACCCCAAGTGTTCGATCTTTTGTTTCTACGAATTCTTGTTGGGGATTTCGTATATTTTCCATCCACCTTGCGATCGACTTTGTAGTAATTATGTTTTTCTTGTGTTTTCAACCTAGTTGAAGGATTCGAGGGTTTCCAATCGAGCTTTTTCGTTGATCCGCGTGCTTTGGACTTGAGGCGAGTATCTCGTCTATATTCTTTATACTTTGAGAATATGATGTGTCGTGAATTTAACGTGGACTTGTTAGTGACAGTATATTTAACCGTAACTTACTTTTAATGAAGATGCAATTTTATGAAAGTAATGACGAACGTAAACTTGAGTTTCATGAAGAATGATAACAACCATTTCATGTTATTTTATGCTTAAGGTGGATACTAGAAATGAGTAGTTAACTGAGGAATTGTGGAATCGAGTAATACTTGTATTATTCGCTCGTTAATCTTTTTCCTGAATGATGTTGTGCTGTGAATGTTGTGCCTTTGTGGAAGTTATGTTGCGTTAACTTATGTGTTACATGTTTGCGGTTGTAGTGAATATTGTGCCTTTGTTGTTGTTTTGTATCTTAGCGAATTGAGATGTTATCCGGGTAGAGACCCGTCGAGACCTCCGGAGGCGCGTTACTTGCGAGTATGGCCAGACGTTACGTTGGGACCATAAGGTTATCAATTCGGGTAGGTCTGGGGAGGGCTCCGAGAATCGTCACTTGCGAGTGCGATGTCATGATAACTTATGGGCGTATTTGAATGATGTTATCCGGGTAGGGTTTCGTCGAGGCCTCCAGAGGCGCGTTACTTGCGAGTACAACCAGACGTTAGGTTGTGACCTAAGGTTATTAATTCGGGTAGTTCTGGAGAGGGCTCCGAGAATCGTTACTTGCGAGTACGATGTCAAGATAACTTATGGGTGTGTTTGAGTTGTTTTCGATGAATTAATCCGGGTGGGACCTTAGGGGCCACGGAGACGACTTGACTGCTGATTTGATATCTCTAAAACGTGAATGTTTGAATCTTGTATCCCGGTTTTATTGGTGGATATGGTTTTGGTCTTTGAGGTTTGGGTTGAGAATAAAATCATTTATATGATTTTGAAAGAAAACCTTTTTGAAAAAGAAAAATATTCATATATCATGACTTTACACTGAGACCCTCGAAGTCTCTAAATAATCTCTTAAAATGATTTCTGGGGGGATTCACATGATCCATTTTAAAGCAAATGATTTTGAAAAGATTAGGCTCGGGATCGTGTTACTACCTTGTCGGAAGGTTATTTTCATAACGGTTGTATTCTTGATGTATAATTGTATAGCTTGGTTACTTGCTAGCAATTTCCATTGCTAACCCCTCGTTGGGGGATTATGTTATGTTTTTCAGGTATTCCGATTTGAGAGAGAGCAACCACAGGATCGGCATGGAGGATGATGTAAAGCAACGATACTAGTCACAGTTGTAGTCCGTTGTCCGTCAGTGATCTGTCGGTCCGAGTAGGGGTGTACAAATCGGGTTTATTTCCAAACCGGTTCGGGTTATAAAACCGAACCGGTTTTTGGTCGTATTCTCAAAACCGGTTTTTTGACCAAACCGGTTCGGGTCGGGTTGGGTTGGGGACTGTAAAAACTCGACCCTATACTAACCGGTTTGGGTCGGTTTGTGACCGGTTCAGGTAGGAAAAAACGGTTATAACCGGTTTTTAAAAAAAATTAAAAAAATAATATATTCTTATTAAATAAACCCATTATACATTAAATATAAACTTTTATTAAAGAAACTCATTAGAACATTAACTTTTATTCAAACATTTAGAATTTAAAATATAAACTTTTATTAAATAAACTCATTACAACATCAACTATTATTCAAATATCTAGAATTTAAAACATAAACTTTTATTAAATAAACTCATTACAACATCAACTATTATTCAAACATTTAGAATTTAAAACATAAACTTTTATTAAATAAACTCATTACAACATCAACTTTTATTCAAACATTTAGAATTTAAAACATAAACTTTTATTCATCGAGAGTGATATCTTCTTCGGAGCTAGCCTCGCGTGAAGCTTCATCGAGAGCAATTTCTTCATTGGAGAGTGAGATTGCAAAACCTCCTTCCACCTCGATATCGTGTATTTCTTGTTCAATGTCTAGTTCTCCTTCAAGACTTTGAGTGTGTTGTATATGCTCGGATGCGTCCAAGTGATCATTCAAGCAAATACACATCTCCAATGATGCCGGTGTGAGTCTTGTTCTTCGTATAGATAATACCCTACCACTAAGAGAAAAAGCGGATTCCGAAGCTACCGTAGAAGCTTGGACGGTTAGTAAATCTCGGGCCATAGCGGTTAGAACGGAAAATTGAGTTTCCCTTCCTTTCCACCAAGCCAAAATATCAAAATTTGCGAATTCATGGGGTCCCATAGTCGATAAAAAATCGGTTCCAATATATCTCCCATATTCGCTAGTCGATGATTGGTCACCCTCACCCCTAGCGCGTTTAGTGTTTTCTTCTCTTAAACTATTATGTAAGTTAAGTATGGGATCCACGCTAGTAGAAGTAGAAAATGATGATGAAAACGAACTTGAAGAATCATTTCTTGAACCATACTTTTTAAAATAAACCCCGAATAAATCTTTGAAATTTCTATTAAAAATGGCTTTTGCATCTCTTGAATAGAAAACGTTTTCGTTATGCAACTCTAAATCAATAGAGATTTTGTCGATAAGTAGTTCCACCCCGCTAATATTCATACATGGGTTCAAGGCGGCGGAACAAGTAATTACCGGTGACATTTCTTTAAAACATTTTCTTAGTTTTTCTTTCATGAGCGAAACCATTTTTTCATATAAATCACCACTTAATTCGTAGTCGCTTAATTTTGAACACATTAAATAAATTTGATTAAGTACCAAATGACTCGTGGGATAATAAACACCCAATAATAAAGTTGTTGCGTTTTTAAAAACTTTGAGCAATTCGCTTATTTTTCTAACCATATCCCATTGTTCCGACGTAAATGGTGTAACCCTACTCGTCCTATTCGCAAGTTCATCATGAAAAAGTTGTAAAGTATCACGTTGGCGTAAACCACAACAAAACATTTTATAAGTCGAATTCCATCTTGTAGGAACGTCCCATTTAGGGGTTAAAATAATAGAATTCGTGTCCTTACACAATTTCATATATTGTTTATATCTAACTTTACTTGAACAAAATATATCTTGTAACATTTTTTTAAAAGCTTCTTTTAGGATAAATTTGTGGTAGTCTTCATCGATGACATCTTGATCTATTCGAAGGACTCAGAGGAACATGCGGAGCATTTGCGTATCGTTTTGAACACTTTGAGGAATGAACAGCTTTATGCGAAACTTTCTAAATGCAAATTCTGGCTTAAGGAAGTAACCTTCCTTGGGCATGTGATATCAGCTGATGGAGTTCAGGTAGACCCGAAGAAAGTCGAGGCAATCTTGGAGTGGGAATCCCCTAATAATGTGAAAGAAGTCCGGAGCTTCTTGGGACTTGCTGGATATTATCGTCGTTTTGTAGAAGGATTTTCCAAAATCGCTCGTCCACTTACTCAGCTGTTATAGAAGACTCAAAAATTCGTGTGGAATGAGAAATGCCAGGCGGGTTTTGATGAACTTAAAGACTGACGACAGCGCCTATACTAGCGTTACCAGATGGAATTGACGGATTCATGGTATACAGCGATGCTTCAAATCAGGGTTTGGGATGTGTATTGATGCAAAAGGATAGGGTGATTGCCTATGCCTCTCGAGAGTTGAAACCATACGAGATTAATTACCCGACTCATGATCTGGAGTTAGCCGCTATAGTCTTTGCTCTAAAAATTTGGTGACATTACTTATACGGCACTCATTGTCAGATCTTCACAGATCATAAGAGCCTCAAGTATATTTTCAGTCAGAAGGAATTAAATATGAGGCAGAGAAGGTGGCTGGAATTAATCAAGGATTACGATCTGGAGATTCTCTATCATCCAGGCAAAGCGAATGTGGTAGCTGATGCATTGAGCCGCAAACCTGTTTCTCTTCGAGTGTTGGAAGCGCTCACGTACCAAACCAGCATTCAACGAGAACTGATCCGCGAAGGGATTGAAGTATGGTCACAAGGAGTCCAGGGGCAACTATACGTGATGGAACTAACTTCGTCATTAGTCGAGGAAATCAAATCTAAGCAGTTGAATGATTCTCTGATTCTTCGGTTATGCGACGAAGTAAAGAAAGGGAAGGCCCCAGGATTCGTGGTACAGGACGATGGAGTTTTGAGATTTCAGAATCGACTTTGCGTTCCCGATGAGGATGCTTTGAGACAGACAATTCTGAAGGAAGCTCACAGCGCACCCTATTCTATTCACCCGGGCACCAGTAAGATGTATAAGAATCTAAAACAAAATTTTTGGTGGGGATATATGAAGAAAGACGTAGCAGAATACGTTTCGAAGTGTTTAACCTGTCTGCAAGTTAAGATTGAACATCAGCGACCTGCCGGAATGTTGAAACCACTTCCGATACGTGAGTGGAAGTGGGAAGATATATCAATGGACTTCATCACCAATATGCCACGAACCAAGACGGAAATGAATATGATTTGGGTGATAGTTGATCGACTAACCAAGTCGTCTCATTTCCTGGGTATTAAAGACACTTGGGGACCAGAGAAATTAGCACGAGTGTTTATTACAGAGATAGTCCGAGTGGTACTTGAAGAGTGTTTGAGTATTGTTACTAAACCAAAACTCAAATAGGGTATTTATAGCTGATTAGGGATGGCAAAAATGGTAAAAAAAAAAAGGGGCAAAAAAGGGTCAGATTTTTGAATCCAAGGGCTAGCTAACGGACACATGCAAAAACTAGTTTCAAACCGGTTTTTTCAACCCGGTTTCCGAAACCGATTTTTTCAACCCAGTTTCCGAAACTGGTTCCCCTAAAAACCGGTTTGGACCGGTTTCTAACGGGAAAATGCAAAACTGGGTAGAAACCGCCGGTTTTGAGACAACCCGAACCGGTTTTGGTCAAAAATCAGTTTTGACCGGTTTCAGTTTCAGTTTTTTTTCCGGTTTCAGTTTCGGTTTCGTTTTTTTTTGCCCACCTCTAGGTCCGAGTATTTATTCTAGTTCCTCGTCATCCTTAACAGGATGGACATGTTATGTAAATTGTGATCGAGTTGTAATTTGGTTTATCAATTGTACTGCTATGTCGTATTTTGAGAGACCTGATCGGTCTACGATTTTATGTTTTGGTCGAATTGACCATGTGTGGGTTTGTTTTGTGGTTTCCTGCCTGGTAGATCCTTGCAGAAAGGATCTACGTCGTGTAATGTCCATAAGCGGATTGGGGGTGTTACAAAAGTAGACTACTTCAACTCTTGCAAAAAACCATCCGTGAGTTTTCATAAGGAGAGAGAGAGAGAGATATATTTTTTCTCCTAGTCTTCACCTTCATCTTAATATTCTTCTTAAAGAAAAATATAAAGATATAATTGAGTGATATAGATTAAACACTTAGAGTGTTGTAATCTTGATTAGAAAGCTTCCATAACTTGATTCTAGCCGTAACCTTGGAGGTTAATTGGGTGATTGTCATTCCGATCATTTCTCCGGCGTGTGGCAAGTAGAGACGCGGTGCTTTCGGTGTTGGATCATCCAAGAGCTTGACGAATAGGATTCGTGGGAAAAGCATATAAAGCTTGGGGAATCGTCTTCAAGGAGTACACCATTTAATCAACGGACTACAAGGGTATGATTTCTAATCTTCCTTGTTTTCGTTTTATATTCGTATATACGTAGCTTGATCGATTCTCGTAGGAAATCAGATCGAATTAGATTCGTATTATTGCTTCCGCTGCGCCTTCGTTTTAGGCACCAAATCCCAACATACCTGTGTACGTGTAAAGAGGCTTTCTTAAGATATATGTTGTGTGGGGACACCTGCACAACCTCAATATTCACATGCGTGTTCGATTCAGGTTATATGTGGTATTGTGTGTATGTATTCATGTTGAGGAAAATATTATTGATAGAATAATTATTTAAATGCTTTCCATGAGATTGTATATTACGGTGATATGTGTGATTTTCACGAGCTGAAGGAAGCTCACCCCCACCTATATTGATCCTCCAGGTTAAACCGAGCCGGATGGACGAAGGAGCGAACCGAGATGGCATATGATGATATTTATTAAAATGATGTTTCCTTTTTGTCTTATGTTTTTTGAAATATAATTTGGGGAAAACTCTTGATTAGAAATAATAATTTATAAATTATCTTCCCCTACAATTATTATCTTTTATCTATGATGTGTTGTTGCCTTAATTAATATGTATTTATTTTAGTCTGTGTAGCGACTCGACTTTGTAGGCGAGAATTTTAATATTCTCAAAAGAATTTATTTCTTGTCAAAATTCAGCTTTTTACTCATTTCCCCTATAATTACCCCTAGAAAGTCGGGGCGTTACATAGTGGTATCAGAGCGGGTTTTACCTTTCTGTAGACTCGCTAAAATATAAAAGTATCATATGCCCTCAGCTTCGCCATTCGTCACTCCGTCCAAGGTACCAAATTTCAATCATTATTCATTCATCTACTCCATTCGTCCCAGCTAACATGAGCATTTTGACTTTATATGGTCAATAATTTTCAAGTTTGACTTAGAATTAATCTCAAACTATAATGATAAAATATTTAACAAAAGTATATTATGAAACTTTAGATGGTGAAGTTTCATAATATAATTTTGTTAAATATTTTATCATTATATTTTGAAATTATTTCTTAGTCAAACTTAGAAATTATTGACTATATAAAGTCAAAATGCTCATGTTAGCTAGGACGGAGGGAGTATCATTTTATTTTATTTACATGATTGTATATGTATATGTACAAACTGTTAGAATGGCAAAACATAGGATGACACCACGTAAGAGGATTCCTGCTACGTTTGACTCGCGTCTTCTGGCACGCAAGGATTGGTGGGATGATCCGAGTTTACCAAAAAAACACACCGCACTATGTCATCAACAAGCTCAACAAGTGGTTGCAATCTAGGAAACAAGGTTCTGTCACGCAACAGCTGAACCACCTAATGCTAAATCTACCCGGTGACTGGAGTTACTGTATTTTCCAGCTTTGGTAAGAGTCCATAAAGAAAACACCAGAAGATCGGGAGACCACTGATGATTTTCAATTCGTACCTGTGCGTTTATTGGATATGTATGCTCGAGATGTGATACCAACTGCAAATTGGAGTTCCGACTCTACGGATGAAGAAGACCCTGAGGAGGATCCTGAAGAAGACACGGAAGAAGATCCCGAAGAAGATCCAGAGGAAATTCCTGATGAGAGCTCAAAGGAAGACCTCGCAGAGAACATGAAGGATGTTATCATGGCAGGCGTTGAGTCTGACGAAGACATTATTCTTCACTTTATTTGTATGTTTCTAAATCTATTAAAATAAATATATTTTAAGGAATTAATATTAATTTTTTGAGAATTTGTATTAATATTATCATTTACTTCTAATTTCTAGGATTTACTTATGAAATGTAGAATTAATTGTTATTTTTTTAGAATTTTTACATATTTTTGGCATTTATTTGTACTTTTTTCTATATTTATTTATATTATTTGTTTTATAGGATTTATTTATATTATTACAAATTTATTAAAATCGACAATAAACATTTGCATCTTATTTAATTCAATAAACCTATTTATAATGTTAGGGTATTCTTATTTATTTGTATTTTATGCATTTATTTGTACAATATTTTTATTTTACATATTTATTTAATTTATATTATTAATATGGATATATTTTTATGATTTTTTGTAATTTTTAACTAATTATTATTTTAGAATTTATTTTTTATATTTTTAACATTTATTTGTATTTTTTAGAATTTGTTTGTATTTTCTCAAATATTATTATACTTGATTGGATTTATTTTATAGTTTCTTATATTTACTTGTGAATTTTAGAATTCATATAAATTTTATTATAATTTTTGAAAATTATTTTATAATTCAGATGATTTTTTTGTGTAATTTACATTATAAAAATAAAAGAAGAGAAATTTTCTCTGTATTTATTTCTTTTCTCAACTTAAGGTTATTTTTGTACTTTTTAAATTTATATTTTATATACTTATTCACTACAATCCTAATACTTACCTGCATACAGGTAGTACAATGTATACTTATTCCAAAAAAATCTCAAAAGAGAAAATATCCGTATAAAGCCGAAGATGGATATTGAAATTTTAAAAGACATTTTGAGCATAACCACGCATCAGTCCAAAGAGATCAAATCGCAAAGTCAGGTAAATAAAAGAACTACGTAGGACCTCGATTCCTCATGAGGATACGTAGACAATTTAATTTTAAGTGAAAACTTAAAATTAATACAAGCTATTTTTTAAGTAAAAGAACTGCATAAGGTTTTGATTCCTTACGAGTATACGAGACAATATAATTTTAAATGAAAACTTAAAATTAAATATAAACTCATTTTTCCCAATAGATTCCTTTGTTCATTAACTTCTTTTTCGTATATGAAATGATAGTAATAAATTTTTAAAAATTCATTTAAAAAAAATCACGGATCGAATCCGGACCTCAATCCGTGGCCGACCCGTGAAGACCCAAAACCATACATTTCGTATCTATAGGTGGGTTCGAGTCTTGTCGGCCGTCCCGTAGACGGACGGTCCGACCCGGTGGGCACCTCTACGTGGACGGTGGGAGATCATTACGAGGAAAAGAAAGGGTTTGCAAAAGAAAAAGCCGGCCCGCACCACTTCGTCCATGTCATCGATCCTCATGTCTGTTCAAGGGAAAATTCATAACCGTCGATAAGATCTCATCCAACGACTCGAAATCAGCTTCTTTAAGCTCCACGTCATCGATCCCCGCTATCTCATGCCGCGATCCTGTTGAAACTCAACATCCAATCAAAAAGGTCCAGTTATTTCATCATCCCGCCATACTTCTCCCCAAATCCATTGTATAAAACCTCCTCCAAAGCCAAACCCCTTCTTCATCCGCAAATTCTGATTTCCAGTTTCTTACTTTTCTAAATCAGATCAAACCCTAGAAATGGCACGGACGAAACAAACTGCACGCAAATCCACCGGCGGCAAGGCTCCCCGAAAGCAGCTCGCCACCAAGGCAGCCAGGAAGTCCGCTCCGGCCACCGGCGGAGTGAAGAAGCCCCACCGCTTCCGCCCAGGCACCGTCGCTCTCCGCGAGATCCGAAAGTACCAGAAATCCACTGAGCTTTTGATCCGCAAGTTGCCTTTCCAGAGGCTCGTTCGTGAGATCGCACAGGACTTCAAGACGGATCTGAGGTTTCAGAGCTCCGCGGTGGCGGCGCTTCAGGAGGCCTCGGAAGCGTACCTCGTCGGACTGTTTGAGGACACCAATCTATGTGCTATTCATGCCAAGAGGGTGACCATTATGCCCAAGGATATGCAGCTGGCTCGGAGGATTAGGGGTGAGAGAGCTTGATTTTGATTATGAGGGTTGTTGCTTGTGGTGGTCCATGTCCGGTGGTTATTAGAGTAAATAGGTAATATTGTCGCACTGTAATGGCTTTTCCTATGTTGTTTAACACAGCAAGCTTGTTGGATTTTATTTCAGTAATGAAAGCTAGTAAAAAGCTATTTCTCTTTCTTTGTTTCTTCTTCTGTTTTTCATTGATGAATTCTTCTGTCTTAAAAAGTATGAACTGAGTACAGTACAGCATGATTACATGGGGAATTATTGAAAGATAGAAGATCGAAAATCGAACCGTAAATCTCAGTGGATTTTTTCACATATCATAAATTGTCGTGGAATGTGTAAGAAATTTAAACTTTTTAAAGAGATTAATCTTTGGGTGAAATGTAAATCTATGAGGGGATGAATTGAGTATAAATTTGATTGTTCATGGTCCTCAAGATAATATATTGATCATAATTATTTATAATTTTACCCTCTAAAATATTATAAAATTAGTTGTTGTGTTTGTGTGATTGAAATCTGTAGAATATACTTACTATAAATGAAAATTGGTAAGTTTTTGTGGACGAATCAAGACAAAAGGTGTAATGTGTAAGTAGTTTGTGGACAAAGAGAGATACTTTAAATTGATTGACAGTTTATTTATAACAATATTAAATCATAATTAGATGTATGTTTGATAAATTTGTTGTTAAAATTAATCAAGTTTTATCCAAAAATCAAATGAGAACAACTAATGATAAAAATCACAAAGACCGTGTTCTAAAAATAATTAGGGGTATCTAAACATATACTTAAGTAATGAGTTTTATATGACTACTATTTTACTAGTTTATTTATTGATTAGTAAATATTATTACGATATAGACATAATATTAATTGATAATACTCTGTTTTTCTGTAATTGCAATATCTGTATTTTTACGTTTCCCAATTTACAATTTTGACTATTAATATTTTTAATTATTTATTTTTAAAAATTGTAAAAGTTGATATTTTGAAAATATATTTTATTGTATACTCACGTGATTATATTTTTTCGTTGTATAAATCACAAAATGATCAAAAGAGAGTATATGAACAGTGTAATAATTAATTCGTTGAAATAATAAGAGAACAGAAAAATGGTATATAATCAGATTAATTTAAATTTGTATCATAAATATATTAAAATATTTTATTGTCTCAATTATAAAATGAGATTTAAACAAGATTTTAATAAAATGAACTGAATCGGATCAATCACCTTCTTGGAATTAATTATTAATTAGCGGAGCAAATGTGAATAGTGAAGACCCCATTTTCGCGAGGCATCAGCCATGTTTGCGCGGAGGTGGACTACCTCAGATCAAAATAAATACAAGTAAATAAATAAATGTCCAGCGCTTTCTTCCTCCGGGGCACGGAGTTCATAAATAGAGAGCTTAAAAAACCAGAGATACGATCAGATCTTAGATCACACCCCCAATCATCACGCTATCCTCTTTCGATTTCCCAATTCAGGTAACATCTCCGTTTCCTTTCCATTTTTGACTGTTTTCCGGACATTTTTGGGTTCCTTGTTTATTTATATTGAACATTTTGCCCCTTTTTTTTTTTTTTTTTTAAAATTTGTTTGTGGGTTTAGTCATTAAGTCTGTTGTTTCCTGACGATCGATTGAAATTTCAGTTGTTAGAGCTGCGCATATTTTTTTTTTTCGTGATTTAGTTTTGATGTATTGGGGTTTGGATTTACCTGCGCCATTCAATAAGCTCATTTTAGCTGATCCTTTTTCTGTTGTGGTTTGTCCGTCGCCACCTGTCTGAGTTGGATATTGTTAATACTTGAATTTTGTCGCTAATTGATTTGGTTAATAGTTTGTCGCTATGAGGTTTCGATGCGAAATTGAGTTTGTGGTGATAATCTCTTAAAAACATGTGTTTTATGATTGTGCCAACTGCAAATTACAATGCCTGTATAGTCTCAGTTATTTGTTTTTCTGTCTAACGGAATGGTGATTCCTATTGATAATTGATGGGTATCGTTCTGTAATTGTTGTAAACGAGTTCCTTGGCGAATAAAGTGGAATTTTGTGAATTGATCTTTTAGTACCCTTGATTCCGAAACGCTGGACTTATATTTTTGTACTTTGAATCATATATAGCAGGTTATTACAACTGTAAAACAATGTCAAGAAGACCCCATACATCTCGTCGCTTTGCGGACAGTGGGAGCATTCCTTTTGTGGGTGCACTGCACCCCAAGGCCCGCCCATCGCCCCTAGTATCTATAGGACTTGTCGTGGTGGTAAATCTCGGTTTCTTTTACTCCACATTATGCATGCCGGCGGGCACATATGGGTGCATGCTATAAGTTAAGGAAATTGCGCGCAGATGCCGACTTCGTGTGTGCACTTGCATACGTGAATTTTCTTACTTCCATGCATATTGCTTAATCGTGATGATATAATATGATTTTTTACTTGGAAATCATGGCCAGAGAATGTTGCGTATTCTAAACCTTGGCTGTGTTTGGTTCTCTTATTCACCTGTCTGACATTAATAAATTATTTTTGGGTTTGAGTTTGGAGATGGATCCCCTGTAGATGTAGTTCGTGTGAATTTCTTGTGTAGTTGCTTGGAGAGAGAATTGCTTTTATGCATACACCTACAAATCTTCATCTATGCGTATACATGCATTTATCTTTTTCTCTCTCCAATCTCACAGGAAATTAATGGAAAGTAAATGCAGAGGATCTGGATCCATTTGACTTGATAGTGAGAAAACTTATGGGGATTTTCTTAAATTTTTAATTTTCAGGGAGCACTGCTGATTGTTGGGTATGTATATCATGGTAGCAGGAGCAGTGACATAACTGCTTTGAATAGACTTGATGGTACTTTCCTATCATTTTAAAGAGTAACCTTAGTATTTTAAGTGCTAGTGTTTATTTATTTTATACTATCTTTCTTGTGCAGTAAAGGCTCTGCCATCATTATATGCACTAGAGTACAAGGGTTTATATTTACACCCTGCTTTAGAGTAATTGATTCATGTATATGCAGGTGGTGTTTCATGTACACTAGAACTTCAGAGGTTAATACCTATTCTCAAGAAAGCATACGGCGACGGCACGCGGAAAGTGTTGCATGTGGGCCCTGAATCCTGCTCGGTAGTCTCTCAGTTATTAAAAGAAGAGGATACTGAAGTTTGGGGTCTAGAGCCGTACGAGTTGGACGATGTTGATGGAAGTTGTAAAAATCTTGTGCGCAAAGGCATTGTGCGTGTGGCTGATATCAAGTTTCCACTACCCTACAGGCCTAAGTCCTTTAATCTTGTAATTGTGTCTGATGCATTGGATTACTTGTCACCAAGGTATCTTAACAAGACTGTTCCAGAGCTAGCCAGGGTGTCTTCTGATGGCTTAGTCATATTATCTGGTTTTTCTCTAAAAACCTTGCCTTCTTTTATATCCTTCATAGATTATTTTCTTTGATTCGTTCGAATTATATTCTGTTATATTTTCCACCTTAACAATCTGGAAGATCTTGTCTGTGTGATGCGACACACACTCTTTTCATTTGTCTTCCTCAATCCAATTGATCAAATTTTCAAAATACAACCAAAACAATCCCTTGGAGTTGAAAGGTGAAGGATAATTTTCTTAGTATTAATTGGTCACTAACCAAACAACAATAAAGGATTTCGATGTGTGTATTAGATCTGTGTCCTCTCTAGTCACCTATTACATAATATCGAGTTAAGCTGATCATGTACTCATATGTGACAAGTATTAAATTCACGGTGGTGTTTTTACTTATTTCGTGCATGTTGTAGGTTACCCAGGTCATCAAAGAGCTAAAGTGGATGAACTATCCAAGTTTGGACGCCCTGTAAGTGTTTCCCTTGTTTTCTTTTTCTTTATTTGGCATTGGCTATTTCTATTCTATTCCCTTCCCCCACCCCACACACACTATAGGGTGCTATTAAAATCTTAAATAGATGGCTGGGGAGCACATCTTTGGGAATTTAAATGATAAATATGAGTCTTGGTTGCAAGTTGTTAAAGGCGTGCTGAGGTGTGAGGCACACAAATGAAATCTGAAAATCTTTTAAGCCTGAAGGCGTGCAATGTTAGTGAGGCGTGCGCGTGGGCGCGCCTTCCATCAGTGCCTTGGTACTCCTAGGCACCTCTCTCTCTCTCTCTCTCTCTCTCTCTCTATATATATATATATATATATATATATATATATATATATATATACACAACATTACACCAATGCCTCAACGGCTCCCGCAAAAAGCGGGGTAAGGGGAAATCAGATGTACGCAGTCTTACCCCTGTCTTAACACATAGAGGCTGTTTCCGGATGATCCAAAATAAAAATTGCATCGAGAATTACATGGAATGACTAGTATTTCATTAGAAAAAGAAGTGCAGCCTGTTTAGTGAGTTATTTTGTTGTATTCCATTATAATCCAGAATCAAAGAATAAGGAGTCTTTGGCTCCATTGGAAATAATGGAGAATCTCTCTCTCTCTCTCTCTCTCTCTCTCTCTATATATATATATATATATATATATATATATATATATATATATATATAGATAGATATAGATATATATGTTTTTATAACATTTTTACAAGTTGTTTTAACTACTCCCTCTGTCCCGCTTAAAACTTGACAAAGAATGTAATATTGGTGTTTTTTAAGTATATGCTTGTATGTGATAGATCGACAAGTTGTATAAGTAGTGATAACGAGTGTGTGGTGGAGATTAAACCATAAAAGTTATTGATGATATGCGTATGGTGGAGATCAAGTGATGTGATTGTGATTGTTTGATGTAACTGTGTGAATTATAAACGTGAAGCTTCTAAAGTGGCGAAAATGGGGTAAACGTAAAGTTTTGAGATACAGGACAGAGGGAGTAAATTTTTTTGGATAGTTATATTTTTCTTGTTATTATGTGTTTGAGTTTTATGATTTAATTATTTATTTTTTATTGAGGTGCGCCCCGATCGTAAAAAAAGAACAACGCCCAAGACTGCCGGTAGGCGGCCACAAATAAAATAAATATGTCAGTTAATATGAAGGATACTTTTTGGAAGTTTATTATTGTTGAATATTTGATATTGTTACATTTAACACGGAGGGGAGGGACAAAGTGGTCTTTTTCAGGTTTGCACTACAATGACAAAAAAACATCAATGTTCCTTGTATTATAGATAGATAGAGGTCTGCTACGGTCTTATGAATCTTGATCCATCTGATAGCTCTCTAAAATTCTAAAACTAAATCTTAAAATAGAATGAAAAGTATCCCCCAAAATAGAAAACATCAAACAAAAAAACTAAAAAACTAAAAAGAACCATGAAAATAAAAAAAAGACTAAAAAACTAAAATAATTAAAAAACCCTAAAATTAAAAGAACTAAAAAATTGAGAAAAACTGAAACACACTAAAATTTCGACTTCGATAAGACGGTCTCACACAAGTTTTTGCTTTGAATTTTGAACATATTGGTGAGGACTGTTAAAAGTTTGCTTGGTCTTCTTCTAGCAAAAATAAATAAGTAATAACAAAATAATATCAGACACCGGAGGATTCAATTCAGTGTAATATTTCTCATAAGCATTGCATATTTCGGACAGCAAACCTAAATCAGCAGTAAGAACTGGCTAGGTAGCGGCGGAAGCAAGAAACACTTGGAAAATAATAATCTACATGCCGTTGATCATTGTGTAGGCCAAATTCCGGAGCTCATCATGGTGGGTAAGATTCTTCATCCAAACCAACTTGGAAGAGAACGAAACTGCCGTCAAGAAGTTCGAACAGGCAGCGGCCAAGAAATCCTACAAGTCAGCCTGCCAAGTTTTCCACCTCAAATCTCTGCACTGACTTAGCTTCGATCGGAGATCGTATTCTTTGTGGCAAACGCCACCAACCGTCCGCTTTTAGTTCTCACACTGTTTAAATCACCGTTGGAGAAGTCGGTGTTAATTTGTCTCTCGTCCATCGGAAATTTTGTTAACCTCGATTATTAGCATTACAGAAATGTACTTGGTTTGGTATCAAGAAGTGATGTGGAGAATTTTCAAAACTCATGTACTCCCCCCCCCCCCCCCCCCACTGTATTTATAAAGGGATTTAATTAGTTTACTTGAAATCCCTTTCAAGTCGATCTTCCTTATCTAATGTGATCTTCCGTATGGATTGTTTTTCTTTTTATACAAAACGATCCCATGGTTTATTATATCCGAATGTTAGATGCCCTATGAATTGAGAAAGAGTGGAATCTTAAATTACGTCGTGTTAATTGTTGATTTACTTTTTTTAGATTGAAATTTGGTCATAAGTTATCTCATAAAATGTAATTTTAAAATTTACAAAAATTATATTGGGAGATTCGTATTAAAAGTATTTTTATAATATATTTCTTAAATAAAATTTATTATTTTCATAGCAGAGTTCAATCAAAATAAAATAATACTCCCTCCGTCCCAATTACCTTGGATCGTTTGACTTTTTTCTGGTCAAACTTACAATATTTTGACCGTGATTATTTATAATTATATAATTATAAAAATTATAAAATCATAGTATTTTAAAAAATGCATTTCATGGTAAATCTATTTTTATTAATGTCACATGATAATTAAATACTCCCTCCGTCTCATAAGTATAAGCACTTCTTACCGTTTTCGTCAGTCCCCAAAGAATAGGCACACTCAATTTTTGGAAAAACCTAGGACTGGGACTTTTAAAACTGGGAACCGCGGAACCGATTCGAACCGCATTAGAACCTACGGTTCGGTTCAGTTCTTAGCAACAATTTTTTTTTTGTCGGTTCGGTTTGTACTGTTAGTAATCGGTTCGGTTCGCGGTTCACTATTCCTTTTTAAAGAGGAATCGTTTAAACAACAAGGAACCGTCCGAACCGCTCCGAACTGAGAAACCGCGTCTGAATAAAATAAAATATAATATATTCCTATTAAACATAATTAATATAATATAATAATATAATATAATATTAATAAAATAAAATATAATATAATATATCCCGTTCGAACCACACGAAATCAGTTCCGGTTCGGTTTCGGTTCCCAGACAATTCGGTTCCGAGTCGGTTCGGACAAAAATCCTGGCAAAACCAAACTGCGAAAAAACAATGCTGTTCGATTCCGTTTCCTGTATTTTTCTCATTGGAACCAAAAAGTCCCAGACCTAGAAAAACCAATTTACCTTTTTTTCGATAAAGTAATACTCTCTCCACTAAACACTACTATCATTTCACTTTTATTAAAACTCGTGTCATTCCTCCAGGTGTCTATACTTATGAGGCGAATGGAGTATAATTTTTTCTATTTGATGGTCAAAATTAAAAAAAAAATTAATTATGGTAACAAACTTTTTTTTGTATCATTTAGGGATATGAACTCGTTTCCGTCCAACCAAATTAGGGTATCCGTGAAATTTCGTCAGTTAAATCTAACGTACTTGTTGATGTGTCCGTTAAGTGACATGTGTCACCTTTTGATTGGTCCTTGTGATAATAAAGAAATAATAAAATAATAA
Source organism: Orobanche coerulescens (assembly GCA_033398695.1). NCBI lineage: Eukaryota > Viridiplantae > Streptophyta > Magnoliopsida > Lamiales > Orobanchaceae > Orobanche > Orobanche coerulescens. The sequence goes on from CM065809.1 coordinate 181,079,026, forward strand.
TAAAAAATCTAAAAATATAAAAAATAAAAAAATCTGAAAATTTAAAAAAAATCCAAACTTTTTTAAAATAAATCAGAATATTAATATTAAAAATTGGATATTTTTATTTAAAGTTCAAAAATAGAAATTAAAAAAAAAAATAGAATCTGATTTTTTTTAATCTGTTTTTTAATTTTTTTTAAAAAGAAAATAGTTTTTTCATGAAAAGTAAAAAAAATTATGAAAACAAAAACTAGTAGGTTTTAAAAAAAAAATAATAATTCAGTATTTATTTATTTATGGAAAATAATATTCCAATTTTTTTCTAAAAACAAATTATAAATCAAATCGAGATTTTTTTATTTTTATTTTGGAACTTTAAATAAAAACATCCGATTTTAAAATTAATATTTCAGAAATTTTAAAAAAAATAAAGTCTGGATTTTTTAATATTAATATTCCAGTTTTTTTATTTTTTATATTTTTTAGACTTTTAAATTTTTATTAATTTTTTATTAATTTTTTATTATTACATGGACCAATCAAAAAGGGACACGTGTCACTTAACGGACATATCAGCGAGTCCGTTAGATTTAACTGAAGGATTTTTACGGATACTCTAATTTGTTTGGACAAAAATGGGTTATATCCTAAATGATACAAAAAAAAATTTGTTAACACGCGTAAAATTTGGGAAATTGATATCCTTAATTGGTCATTAATATTGCAGAGTTGTAGTTACTTAGGCGGATCTATTGGTAAAAGAGGGGGAGAGTGCCCCCACTGACTTTCAAGAATCTAAATCTAGCATCCCCTACCCTATAAAGTGTATTTATTTTCTATTTTACCCATCTATGACCCATTAGTCCATTACCAGAAATTCGTTGACTTTAGCTACCTGACCTTCAATTTAGTTGGAGGTCAGGAGTTCAATTTCTAGTGGCAACATTTTGGAATTGAATTTCTCAAGGCTCAATTATCCCTTAGTCTTTGACTAAGGGTTATGGTCTAGTCCTCCGGGGTACGCTGGTGGAACAATTAAATATTGAGGGCTTCAAGCGGCAGTGTGGGAGGCCAGATCTCGGTGGGAACCTGCGGTTGGATTTGGGGAGTCCAGCATGGAGCAATCACTTGGGGGACGACTCCTTATGCGCGGTAGTTGAGGATATTTAAGAACCTGGGAGCCAGATACACATCTCTCGATTTAACTGGTAGCAGTACTGTGGGGCCGAAACTGTATCCCGAGAACTAATAAGGTGTAAGCTTGGAACCTCGGTATCAAAAAAAAAAAAAAGAAATTCATTCACTTTTGTGTGCCCTTGACCACCAAGTTTTCTCGGCCAGTGATTATTACTTAGGGGGAGGGAGTGGTCACAAGAAGGCACGGGACGGGACCCTTGTGGCACGGGAACACTGCCGCCGCCCCTATGATTACGCACGAGAAGCTTCTTGTGGGTGAAAGTTTCACACACGGGATCGAGCAAGAAAAGTGAACGTTGCATATTAAATTTTGTGGACCGTGAAAAAAGGAAGTGAGTGAAGGGTGAGTGAAGTGTTGCCAATAAAAATATGGGTGAGTGATGGAAAAAGTGGGTGAATGATGTGGCATAAGGGGATTGGTTGAGAGTGAGTGGTGGGAGAGAGAATGGGTGAACCGCTCCTCCCCCCTTATGAGGATTTTCATTGCAAAAATTGTGACCATATTAACAACAAAATATGGAATGTATCATGAAATATAATGTAATTGGAGAGAAATCTCATATTAACGTAATGTTAAGTTAATTAATGTCTATTATATTAATAAATTTGGGATACATACCGAATAGAAGAGGTAGGAATAAATTTGGGGACGAAAGTAATACGTGATTAAGTCCTAATATATTTGTGTGTTTGCAGCATGTGTTTTACTATTTTTAGTTATTAAAATTAAATATATGAATTTTAAATTTAATTTCTTAAAAGTGAATAAATTTATATTTATTCTGTAATAATTATTTTTACTGAGAATTAATATTCATATTTTCCATTATAAAATTTTTGTGCAATCGATCATTAATGTAAACTTATCAAGTTTATTATATTCAATATGCATGTCTGATTGAAGACCGTGAAATAAGAATTAATTTGATATGTTTTTCATTAAGCATGAAGTTGATATAAAAAATTATAAATATTTAGAATTTTAAGCTAGAAAAATAAATAAATTATTGATAGATGATTGTAAGTTGTGAAAACTCCCACAATATATATCTAAATTTCTTTATATTTTTGAAATTTTGAAAAGACATCTCTATATATAAACTATGTTAATAAATTAAAATATTTGCATAAAGTTTCAAAATCTCAAACACTATAATTTAGTGGGATTTGAATCTCCACCCTTTCGCTAACCTCGCCTTCCTTCATGGCCGCGAGAGAACTCCATTACAGGTCGAAGAAACTCGCTGCTTCCACTTCGTCAGTCGCGCCCCGCCTCCTTTTCTGTCTTCTCTGCCTCGTCTCTCTTTTCCTCTATTTCTCTCTCTTTCGAAACGACACCGCGTCGCTGTCGTCAACCTACTCACTGGTGCCCGGGAAGAGTAACAGTAACTGCAACTACTCAGATGGGCGGTGGATCTACGATCCTACAGTCATATATCCTCCGCGGTATGACCATACCTGCAAGGAGATATTTAAGGGGTGGAATTGCATCGCCAGTAACAAATCCAACGCCGCTGATATTCTCAAGTGGCGCTGGAAACCTCACGGCTGTGATCTCCCGCCGTTTGATGGGTTGCGATTCCTAAAGAATTTCCGAGATACGAATATTGGTAAGCTTTTTGGTGATGATTCAGCCGTACACACAGTTTTGGGTGTGATTGTGAATTGATCGCTTACTCCCATCACCATGTTTTGTAAATTGGTAATGTGAGGCTACTTGTTTCGGAATAGTAAAATCTGCTTATTGCGAATACGTGTATTTATATACTCTTAGTTATTTCCGTCTTCTTTGAGTGTTACTGAGAAGTCTAATTTTATGGTAAATCACCATTTTCTAACAACTTATAGGTATTGTATTTAAAGTTTTCTGTATATTTTGTGGAATTGAACTCTTATTATTGTGTTTGATAACAAATTTTACTTTAGTCTCTGCAAATTGTAGCCATTTTCTTCAGCTAGATCTGTTCTGTTCTGAGGGAGTGTACTCTACAGAGATTTTTCTGATGCTTTACTGATAATATTAGCTAGTACTTAACCATGTTTCAACTTGTAATTGTTTTCAACGCCAGAACCACAGTGAAAAACTGTTCATATCACATGAAGATGTTTTCTCTCGACATTTGGGTAGGTTTTAAGATCTTACCCTTTGGTGTTATAACTGAGTGCTACATGTAGACCTTATGGATCTTTAACAGTGCAGGATTTGTTGGAGACTCCTTGAATAGGAATATGTTTGTTTCTTTTTTCTGTGCTTTGAAACAAGTGTCTCCTGAGGTTAAAAAATGGCATCCTGTTGGAGCTGATCGCGCTTTCACTTTCATAAAGTACAATCTTACCATTGCGTATCATCGAACAAGTCTTCTGGCTCGTTATCGTAGGTAAGCTGAGTGCAATTACTTTTATGAAGTTGTTAAAAAAGTGAGAAGCGCTTACATCGCGGGAAGGTTTGGCACCTGAATGTCGATGAAGCATATGTGTTGCATGTATCTGATATGTCGACGTGCAAGTATTCATCTTAGGACTCGTTTACTTGGTTTGATAGGATAGCATTATTATTTTGAATAGTAGGCGGATAGCACTGTTCCCAGAAAAGAGTCGGGCGTTTGTGTTTTGTGATTGAGCTACTGGTGAGATTGGGATTGGTATCCATACTCTGCATTTAACATAGATTCCATGGGATCTTGCGATGAATTAATGAAATTGCCCTTTGTCTTTTATACTCGTCCGCAAATGTAAGGACGGTAGGGTAATTTGCATAATTTGGAGGAGGGACAAAAATATCCGGTGGGTGGACTATGGACAGTTTATTATGTCGTTGTGGGATCATATCCAGGGCCGGAAATTTGGTCTCTGGCTGGAAAATAACTTTGGAAATTCTTATGTTTGAATCAAGCCCCACAACCCAAGTTAAGGGTCTACATAAAGTATCCATAAGCTGAACATGCATATGGATTTGATAGTGTTGCTAGCTGTATATGAATGACCGCACCGCACCCCCCCCCCCCCCCCCTCATAATACAAATGCAAACTGGTGAGTTTTATTATGTGCATCGACTTCGGAGTCTTATTCCTCACCCGATGGAGTAGCTGTTTTAAAATGCTTTTGAACATTAAATATTGGTAGATGATTTGTGCTTCTTGCGAAAGTTCTAGACTATGAAGTAGGTTCTAATCTTGTTTCCTCACACATTTAGTACCTGAATTTGCCTTGATATTGTTTCTGTTTTTTGTTTTTGCTATGTTTCAAATTGAACCTCTGACTTTGGTGTCTCTCTGCATTTTTCACTTGTTTTCCTCCTTTCTATGCTTCCTAGGTGGTCAGCCAGTAGCAGTATTGGTACATTGGAGTTACTTGGTTATAGGGAGGGCTATAGAGTTGATGTTGATTTACCAGAAGGAACTTGGGCAGAAGCTCCAAGTTTCTACGATGTACTCATCTTCAATACTGGACACTGGTAATTCACGTTTCGTTTTTTTCCTGTATACTGATTTATCATTTAATGTTGCATTGTACGGCTTTTGTCGGTGAAATGGAAAACTAACTAAAATTATTTGTAGGTGCTGGTATGCACCTGATTTGCTTTCTGATCATGTATTATATATTGCTTCTTGAAGCTGAAAGCCCTTGCCTAGCTTGTGAATTTTCTGAAGTAGGTCATTCTGGACTTCAGTTTTCTAAGCCAGATGCATTTGTTGGTCTGTGATCATTTATTGCTGAGCAGAAACTGTAGTTTTATACCATGCACGTGCTATATAAAAGAGTCATCTTAAACAAACTTTCCCCATCATTACGATAAGCTGCTCAAGATAGCTTGTTATCAATTTGTTACTCCCCAAATATCAATGGCAGATTATGATCTTATGCACATTGCGTATGAGGTTAAAATTTCTTGCTGTTCATTTGTTTTTTTTTTACTCCGCTTTAGGTGGTGGGCTCCTTCAAAGTTTGATCCTGTGATGCTCTTCTTTGAGAAGGGTATACCTGTGACTCCTCCAGTCGCACCAGATGCTGGGCTTGATATGGTGTTAAGACACATGGTATGCCTCTAGGCTTCTCTCCCATCCAGATCCTCTACACTTTGAATAGAAAAAACCCTCTCTTTTATGGTAGACTGATAGTTCTGCTCCTGCATTCCGGAAGTTCAAAACTCCAATTATTTGTTCTTACCAGATTTTCCCCACAATGTTTTTACTAGGTATCTTTTGTGGAAAAGAATGCACGGCCCAGTGCGATTTTATACTTTCGAACACAATCCCCAAGACATTTTGAAGGAGGCGACTGGAACCAAGGTGGTACTTGTCCCCGTCTACAGCCTCTGGTCCCACAAGAAGTAAGCGTTTTCTACGTTGCTATAAGTTTCTTAGACCCATAGATCAGTTTTATATCTATGCTTGTGTAGTAGTTTGGGGATAATTACCCCACCTGATTAAGCATGAACAAATTCAGTTTATCTTTCAGAATTATGAGTCCCCCCCTTTAGGTATTACGAACATCCAGACAGTTTGCACTTTCTAACAACTATATCCCCTACTGAGATGCAAATCAATTTGTAAAAAATAGTACTCCGTTCCACTTGAAAAGTCTAATTTTGATTTAAGAAACAATGTTTTAATTTTAGTCAATGAAGGTACAATCTTTCTTAAAACCATCTATCTTCACTTATTTTTTAATTTTTTCAGTCAACTACTATTGTAATTTACATAACAAAAAAGATTTATATAAGGATTACTACATAAAAAATTAATAAGATACTAATGTTTTATTTTGAAAATAGATTTTTCTATGGGACAAAAAAATATATCAAAAGTAGACTCTTCAAGGGGGATGGAGGGAGTAACAAATAATGATAAGGTTATATGTAAGTAGCTGGTTTTACTCTTTATTTCAAGATGTATAACTAGAGTATACTCTGTGTTCAGGTAGAAGAGCTTTTCTCTCTTAAGAACAACGGAACGAATGTGGAGACACGTCTTGTGAACCAGCATCTATACAGGGCCCTTAGAGGTTCTAATTTCCGGATATTGGACATAACACATATGAGCGAGTTTAGAGCTGATGCCCATCCATCTACAACCGGTGGGAAGATACACGACGATTGCATGCATTGGTGCTTACCAGGACTTACCGATACTTGGAATGACTTGTTCATAGCACAACTAAACAGCCTCGCAGTTAGAAACTGATTCATATTGCTCTTTCTGTACTAGAGTACGCGAGGAAAACCCTAGCGACATATAATCCTCGTAAAATAACTAATCAGTTAGTAGATTCATATTATTATAACAGAAAACATATTTTCAAGAAATCGAGAAGTAGCAATGTTTTTAAGAAAAGGTTTTTTCGGGGGCATTTTGACCGGAATATAACGGTAAAATCTCCTTGCATGTTTGGTCACCGGCTAAATCATTTATCGGACTTATAAGCACACGCCCCTTGGTACCGAAATCTATCTCTCGGATTCATAAACTGTTTTCTGGCACATAGGTATGGTGTAATGTGCCGGTTCCAAATTGGCACAATGGACTACGAACTCGAAGTTAAGACATACACTCGGGTAATCGACTAAAGCTAGCTCATCCAGTCGTGAACTTCACTTGGTTATTTTGTTCGCCCTCTCTCACCCGGCACGAGATTCTCTGTGCTGTTTTCTGGGTGATCGTTTCTTTACGAAATAATACCTGAACTGATGGGTTTTCCCAAATGCTTTTTTAAGAACGAGATTGAACTCATAAATTTTGTATATTATCTATAGAGGAGACTTTATATAGATTTTATGAAGAAAGTCAGTTTTGGAATATGATTATTTTAACGAGGTAAATACAAGTAAATCCAACAATTTTTAGAATGGTTTAAAATATTTTATCAACTATGATATTTAGTTTAATCAGTATTACAACGAGCGGCTTGTGAGCATATTAAATTAATTTTTCTTTTTTTAACATCAAATTATATATATATCCTTAATACTTTATTTATTTATTAGTAATAATAATGTTTATTAATACAAATAGTTCTTTATTTATATAAGTTTTTTTTTCATAAAAAACTAAAAAAATAATGTTAGCGAATCGCTTACAAGTGCTCGAGGATGCTGTCGATTCCTAGTTTGTTTGGTAGATCTCCAATTGTATTTCCAATGATAAACACAATTAATTTAACGTTCTTTTTTTTTTTGTTAAGGGAGAGACGAGAAACTCCCCTTATCTGTATCAGAGGTCCCTTGACCAGGCGGATGTTAAATCGAGGAATATGCACTAATGGCAGCCCTGCAAGGGAGAAGACCAACGAGACACGAACCCAGCAACAAACCTTGCAATATTTCAGCAAAGTATTGTCACCACACGGATTCGAACCCGTGATGTCGGAGTGTTTCCACCCCAATCACTTTGCAACTTACCATTAGTCTATGCCTTTGGGGACAAGAACGTTCTTTTATGTTTAGAGATAATGTTGGAGGAAGACGGCTAACCACTAAACATCTTAACCTCAATAATTATTTTTGGAATATCTTTTTGTTAAAAAATAAACTCTAAGATTTTGATATTCAAAACAATAGAATGATTTGGAAATCCTACCTGAGGGAAGAAGTTAACTTCCAGAATCCAGTGCTGATCTCCGAGTGGGAGAGTGTTGATTCAAATCTGGTTTAAAAACCGATCTCTGTAAACTGTATTAAATGGGTAAGACCAGTCATATATCAACATGAAAGATATAGACTGAAGTGTATTATTAAGAATATTAGATGTCCTCTCGTGCGATGCACGACGTAAAATGTTAAATATTTTATTATATTAATAATATGTGATAGAATTTCAATAATATTATTAAATTATTATAAAATATACATGAATCAGTATACATACACATATACATATACTATTATTTAATTTAATTTCATTTATAAACTCTTATCATGTGATCTAAGGGCACATGATAGGAAAACCGTAAATTAATTAAGCACCGGCATTTATTTTTTCATATAGGACAATATGAGTCTTATATCTAATTTTATAAATAAGAAATTAAATTATGTTTATTGTTATCAACTTTCATTATAGCCGACCCCAGCAATTTGACTACGCTCTGTTGTTGTTGTATTATCAACTTTTATTAAAAGTATATAATCGATATTCTTACTAATATAAATTTTTTATATGATTTGACATCAATGTAATATATTTTACTATTTTATAATCAAAACAAAATAATTCTTAAAAATCAAATAATTGTTAAAAAGCTATGAAAATAAACTAAAAATATAGTTTTCTTCAATATTCTTATATTTTTATATTGAAATATTTTAATCATCTAAATATATTATAATTATATTTATATTATTTTATATATACTATATGGATGTCAAATTAAAGAGCACGAAGTAAGAATTAATTTGATACATTTTTTTCAAAATTAAAATTGATACATAAAAGTTATAATTGTTTAAACTATTAGCTTAAAAATAAAAAGAATAAAATGAGAGAAAGTTTTTAATTGGTAGATAGTATATAATGGAATAACCTCCTAACTTCCTCCCAAAGTAAACGTTTATTTTTTTAAGATTTTTAAAAAGAGGATTAATATGGAGATGACACATGTTTCCTTAGATTTTTTTGCGGCTCTCTTTTAATATTAAGTATAGATGTGTAAAAGTTCGATATAAAATATATAAACATGACAGTAATTTATATGATCATTGTATATTTGTAATATTTATATTAATATACTAATATAATTACATATCGATATCTGATGAAAAGGACGTCATATATTTTTGATAAATATTTAGATTAAGGTCACACATTTTATACTTAATAATATACTATGACATCCACAATGATATTAATTCATTAGGCATTAAATAAAAATATAATCAACTTATTATATTTGTTTATATAATTTTTCTTTTGCACAAAAAGAAGAATCAATCAAGAAATTATTTTAACTAATAATATATCTTTCTACTGGGAATTGTAAGTCTAACATGTCTATAATTCCTTTTTCAAATACTTTTAAAATAAAATAACTCAATAATCTAAAATTATTATAAGAAGGTGAAACTGAAGTAAAAATATCAATCTTGTAAAAAGATAGATTTACTTCAAAGAAATTATTTGAAAATTATCTGATTTTTGTATTTTATATACAAATAATTTAAAATCAAGATATAATGTAATAATTATTCAAAAATAACTTATATTAAAAAAGAAATATTTTATTTATATATATGCCTAAGGAATGTTAAATCAAATATCATAAGGAAAAGATTAATTTAAAATATTAATAATAAAAAATAGAGTTGAGACGATAAAACTATTAACTTCTAAACATTGAGAGAAAAATAAAAAGAAAAAAGAAAAAAATTTGATTCCCATTAACTCTCATTAAAATGTGTAGGAGTTAGTGTATTTTTAAAAAGAAAAAAAATAATTAATTCAAAAAATCCACATAATGACACGTGTTTTGTACGACTCTCTTTTAATAGTAAAGTAGATAGGGTTGTTGCGTACTTCATATTTATCTAATGAATACCTCATATATGGAGTCGGGTAGACGTAGAGAAGTTATTTTTGAACCGATATAAAATACCGTCTCTTTATCGCTCACTGTATTTAGACCCGGCAATTTACCACACGACACGAAAATACGACACGAAAACGACACAAAATTTTAGTGTTTGGGTTTGCATTTTGAGTACACGACACGAAAATACACGAACACGAAAGTACACGATCGAAATTTAGTGTCGGTTTTGTGTTTACTCTTTGGGTACACGACACGACACAAGGTACACGAAATAAATAAATAAATAAATATAATATTTTATATTTAATTTAATAAAAATATATATCTTATGAATTCTGTTTATACTAAACCTTAAAATTTGAAAATATAATGTGAATTTTCATAAATTTCGTGTAAACATTCGTGTTTTCGTTGTCATTCGTTTCATTGTCTACTAAAACCTATAAAAATAATATTATAATATTAAAATTATTATTTTTTATAATATTTTAATATTTATTTTATATTATGTGCCTGACACGAAAACACGACACGAAACGACACGAATTTGCGCGGTACACGACACGACACGAATTCATTTAGTGTCGTGTATGGATTTGGACTTTTGGTACACGAAACACGAAAGTACACGATACGAAAATACACGACACGAACAAATTGACAAGTCTAACTGTATTTATATGCAATCGTTATTCATTCACATAACATAAGTATATGTCAAACTTGCGAGTTTGACATATACTTACTTTGATGACTTGCTCTAAATAAAGTTTAATACCGCGTCATTATTGTAAATATTGAATCTGCAGAACAGTAAATACTTTTTGTGCCTGTCGCTGTGTCTTCCTAGAACAAAGCCCTTAAAGTCTTTCACAATGCACTTATAAAAAAGTATATTATGACCAACAATTATTTCGAAAAATATGATCTAAGCGTCATACTTTTCCTTATAATAAGTATATTTGCGTTTCATCATTGTTCGACAGAAATAAGTTAACTTATACATAGCTTATATCATTCTTTTTGCTTATTTAAAAGGTCTAATTTAGTACACCATAAAACTATTATATAAACTATTTTATTGAAACACTACTCAAAACAACAATCGAATAAACTAATTTATTAATCAACAACTTACTTATCAATTAAACTCGTCAATAAAAATTAATAATTATCTATTATATATAAAACTTATTCCTCTTAATTTAATGTGCAGGGGGATAAAAAAATATTAAAAAAAAAATTCAATGTTACAATTAACTATGGACGCATGAAGTACAATTTGAAAAAATAATGAGTAAGAATTTTTTTCCACTCCTCAACGGTTACAGTTACTTGATTCATATATGAAACAAAAAAAAATTCCTATTTTAGTAAAACAAGACTGGAAAATCGTTTTTCACAGCTTCGATTTTTAATTTTAAATTCAGCTTTGGATAGTGCAAAACCATCCCCGACGAACCGTTGCCATATATATAAAGCTTATCCCCCTTAATTTAATGTGCAAGGGGGTAAAAAAAATGTTAAAAAAGAAATTAAATAAACCAGAAGCCAAGAATCGGGAACTGAGCAGCAACGCGTGGATCAAAGCGGTGGAGTTGAATATGAAAGGAAAAAAAATCACAATAGTGGTTCACTTTTCTTTTGTTTCGGTAATAAAAGAAAAGTTTCACTTTTCCTCTCTCTCCCTCCCTCTCTCTCTCTCTCTCATTTTTCAATATTCTGGGTTTAAAATTTTCCACTTTTTTATATCTGTTGGACGAAAAGCTGCGAGCTTGAGGCAATGTGGGAGCAGGAAAGACGACTTCGTTTCAAACATGAAAATCTATACGGCGACGTTTCAGAATTTACATACAGCTAATACCAACATCTATCTATTATATATAAAGCTTATCCCCCTTAATTTAAAGTGCAGGGGGGTTTGTGCACAAAAATTAGTATTGTACAACTAATGCATTGTACGCCATAAATAATTTCGTTTTTTATAAACTCACGAATTTACATCTACATATTAAACTCCAAGGAATACAAACAATCGTGTTAAAAACGAAATCATATCGTAGTTTCAAGATTGCATAAAATTGTAGAATGTTAAAACAAAAGCTGTTAGTATTTAAAGATTACATGTGAAAAGACTCTTTTAAATGTAACGTCTTAGAAAAAGTCCTTTTACATGTACTCTTTTAATGTGAATAAACTATTTTAAGTACTGGAAACCTAATTAGTACCGACCATTACACTATGAATATTTAGATGTAATGGGTGCAATGCACGGGTTGATAAAACATTACACTATGAACATTTAAAATAAATACAATACATTACATATAACTAATTACATAGACTAAAAGAATTCTACACGGAAAAAGCGTTACGGATGAGTCCTTATTCATATTAAAAGACTACATGTGAAAAGACTATTTTAATTGTAACTTTAAATGTAAATAAACTAATTTAAATACAAAAGTTATGATAACATCACAATTAAATCCTCTAAAATAAATACAATACAAATTCTCTAATAGGCATCTAAATACCGTCATATGCTCATTCAAGCGTCTGCAACCAATGCTCATTCAAGCGTCTGCAATCAAAGATCGTGCATCGCACGAATTGGATCAACCCTCCTAATAACTAAATTTAAACTCCGTCGTATCATTATCTTGAATTACAAATTCCTAAAGTCACCTCTTTTCCCACCTTTAAGAAACATTTATCGACTTACAAGTTGTACTGATAAAGTCACCTCCCCCCAACTAAAAAAAGGTCCATTTTGGATTAGTCACGTGATTTTCAATTTATTAACATATCATCCCCTCTTATGTATTTAAATGAACTGCGATTATATGTCATACATGCATTAGAAAATTTTACTTCGATATGCAGATAAGGCAGTTACACATGCACTATTTACTTCGATATAAAATATATTTTTGTTATATTGTAGTTTATGAACTTAGTAAATACTCTCGCTGTCCCGTTTGAGTCCCGATAGATAGTACTATGATTTTGATGTTTTTTTTCTTGCCAAAAACCATCCTTAAGTCCATCTACTTTTATAATTTATTTCATTAGGTCTCCATACAATTTTTCCATTTAAATAAATCCTTATACTCTTATTTTTGGTGATAATAGGTTCTTATTTAATTTTTCCGTTAACTAATTTGCAAGTCATTATTTATTTATTCATTATTTTCCACATCATATTTTCATTTTATTTTTTAAATGCCGTGTTGTCATTATTTATTGATTAAATATTAGTAAATGGCAAAAGAGTTTTAGCACTCTTTTATTCAATAAATAATAACATGACATTTAAAATAAAAAATAAAAATATGATATGGAAAATAATGACTTGTAAATTAGTTATAGCACTCTTTTATTCAATACGAGTTTTAGCATCTCGTCTCATTATTCATAGAATTCTTTTATTTAATAAATAATGACAACATGGCATTTAAAAGGTAAAATAAATACCTGATGTGGAAAACGATTAGAAAATAAGTAGTGACTTGTAAATTAATTAACGGGAGAGTTAACAATGTTAAATAAGGACCTAATAGCATCATAAATAATAGTACAAGGATTTATTCAAACAAAAAAATTGTACGGGATCTAGTAAAATAAAAATTAGAAGTATAGGGATTTTAAGATGGTTTTTTCCTAAATTATATGATATACTTGGTGTATCATTTATGCACCGACTCTGCTCCCATGATACCATTGTAGCGGCATCGCCTTGTATTTGTGTTCTCCACTTAATATATGATTGTAATTAGAGATCAATTATCATTAGTTAATGCGATTTTTAGCACAAAAACTCATTCTTAAATAATTATGCATACAAAAACCCAAAAAACATTACTTATTAAGAATGTGAGGGAGTACTGCATCACTTTTCGCCTTCCTAATCTGGCAACCTATGTGGGTACTGTCCATGGTACACCCCCACGTAGTGCATCCCCTGCCGGATGCACTACATGGGGTCTCTCCATGGACGGAACCACCTATGTGTTATAACATTTTGAGTATAAACCAGGGGGCCCTTAGTGGAAGACTCGGGTTCCTCTCTTAGTGGAAGACTCGAGTTCGATTTCTTTTGGGACGAATTATAAATGGAGATATAAGGAGGCTTGGCGATGAAATCTAGGAGGGTCCATTGCTTGGTGAACTAACTACTAACAACTAACATTTACCGATAAAAAAAAATCATTTGAGTATATCGTTGAGTAGTCGATAACTTGCAATAATTTACTTAAACCCTTGTTTTAGTAAAGGCAAAACCATAAGAATTTAAAGGCTTTACATTTGGCCAAATGTTTTTGAGTGACCCTAGAATTTAAAATCGTTGTAATATACTACTATGGTTATCACTCTTCTGCACATGCCATTTGCGAATAATAAGGAGCTAACTTTTTAGGGCTTTGACATATGATGTATATATCCAAAAATGATCCCTATAAATACCCAATAGCTAAACCTTCCAATGAATCAAATCATCAAAATCCCATTTTCTCATACGAATATTTCTAAACTTGCAATATGGCATGCCATACTATTTCCCTTCTCTTCCTTTTAACGCTATCGTCTTTGATAATATCCTCGAGCGCTCAGAACTCGGCACAGGACTACGTAAATTCCCACAACACCCCTCGTGGCCAAGTGAGCGTGGCTGCGGTGACATGGGACACCACACTTGCTAACTATGCTCAAAATTATGCCAACCAGAGAATTGGCGATTGTGCCCTGACGCACTCGAACGGACCCTATGGCGAAAATCTAGCAAAGGGCAGCAGCATCACTTTCAGCGGTGTGTCTGCAGTGAATCTCTGGGCGGCGGAAAAACCGAACTATAATCACACCTCAAACTCGTGCATCGGCGGGAACCAATGCTTACACTACACGCAGGTGGTGTGGGGTGATTCGGTTAAGATTGGGTGCGCTAGGGTTAAGTGCACCAACGGATGGTACTATGTGGTTTGCAGCTACGATCCAAAGGGCAATTTGGCCGGCGAATGGCCTTATTAGGCAATTTTTTTCGCACTTCGATTTAGGTAAGCTAAATGGTACTAAATAATAAAGCTACTTTGTTTGGAGAAATAGAAGTAGAAAGATGTGCTTTGTGCTGATAAATGTCATCTAATAAAAACCATTTCCTTTTTAGTCATGAGGGAAAGAAAAGGGTGTGTATTAAGGCTTATTATGGGCCTTCGTTTAGTAAAAGTGGGCCGAGAAATATACGTAAAATTTTGCATGCAAGAGTTAAGCCATAAACTTATTCTTGTTTAAAGAAGTTGAATCTTGAAAAGTTTGTTGTTGCTTCAAATTGATTTGTCTTTTCTTTATCAACTTTAATATTTGGTTTGATCTTATCATATTAATTGCTAAACTTGCCGATATTGAATGAATTTTAGCTCTTTCAGGTCTGGTTTGACAGTTTTCTCTTGTGGTGCGGCCTCCGACATACCTCCAACGGTTTTTTTTGGTGCGGTATCTGTCGGCGACAATATTGAATGAATTTGAGCTATTTTATTACATTTTTTATTACTTTACTCACTAACTAAGTTGAGGTTAATTCTTTAATCCGACATCAAAGAGGCAGAATACAAAAAGATATAAGGTATTTAAAAGCTTGGAAAAGAAATTAATGGAGTCAAACGAATACAAAGAGAATTGGATAGTACTCGAACAAAGAAGAAGCTTGTTTAATTATATAATACACCATAAATCCACAACTTGCTTGTTTGGTTTGATCCAATACTATTTGCACTCCTAACTCTAATAATCCATTATTAAATTATCTATAATATAAAAGATAGTGGTATTTTCTGATTCTCCTAATGTGCACATGAAGATATCACTACCCCTCCCTTCATTTTAGATTTAACAGTATTAAATGTTCAGTAATAATAAATTTTCAAAGATACCATTCGTTTTTTTTTTTGCGGCCGGCAGTTTTTTGACCACAGTTGTTTTCTTTTTCTTTTCGCCCGACAAATTTTTTTTGTGGTGCTGCCGCCGATAGACCTCCAATGACGGCAATTTTTTTTTTTGGTGCGGCTGCCGTCGGCTACAAACATTTTTTTTTTGGTGCGGCTACCGTGTGACCTCCGAAAACTAACATGTTTTTTTTCCTACCGAGGTAATCTGATTATTTAATTATTTCAATCTAATTATGGCAACGCCACCCACGTCATCTCTAATATATAAATATAGTATAGATTAATAGTGAATCATATCCAGTGGCGGAGCCAGGAATTGCCGATGGGGAGCTGAATTGTATGGGGTTTGGGGGCGGTAGCCCACGAGCCGATTTTTCTGGGCCCACGTTTTTCGGTCCAATAATAATAATCCCAAGAGATGTATAGAGTCTAACCTCTTTCTCTTTTGTTTTAAAGGTAATGGTAGCATTACTTTTAGTTCAAAAGTTCATTTTTAGTATGTTTAAAACCTTTTTACTTAACTAATAGAAACGTGCTTTAGTTCTCTTTAGTTTTTCTCCTATTAACGTTTTTTTCCCTCATCTAATTCACTTTATTCCTCCCTAATTTATTTCTTCTTCCCTGCATTATCTTTCGTCTCCCGCAGCAAGAGGCCATGGATAAAACTTTACACTAATTACTCAGTGGCGAAGGTCGACGATTGCACGTAGCTACTTCTTGAACAGTTGGATGAATAATAAGGGGAGCTATTTGTACCGCGACGAAGGGTGCTTTGCCAAAAATTTATCAACCACAATACTAAAAGAAAATTTTAAAATTTCTAATTGGGAGTGCTTCAGCGGACCCTAGCACCCCCTGTCTCCGCCCCTGATCATATCATACTGTGAAAATAAAGAAGCAATCAATGCCTTCATTTGGAGGAAATTTAATATTATCACAATTTTAAATTAAAAAAAAAGGATAGACATGTTGTCTTATGGTTTTTGGTAACCTATTTGACATCGAAGGATATTTAGATAATTACATAAAAAATTATCTTCTTTTAAAATAAAATAACTTACTCGTCTGTTATCTATTTTGATAAAAAATATATCAAATTAATTTTTATTTTATGATCTACTACAATATATTTTTATATTATTATTATTCCAAATTATGATTTTTTTTATTATTATTTTATTATTACCCAGCAATAAAATCCCACGTGGCACTTAACGACCATGTCATCAATTCGTTAAAACTTAACGGAATAGAAATAACGGAGTCTCTAACGTGTATAACGGAATAAACTTGAGTCCCAACTTTGATACATTTTAAAGATTAGAAATGCCAAACTTGAGTTCCTAGTAGAGCAATTTTGTCTTTAAAATAAAATAACTTACTCGTCTGTTATCTATTTTGATAATATAAAATGCATACTGTACACATAAAAATGTAAAATAATAATTATTATTAATTTCAGAAAGAAAAAAAAAACAATACCTAAAACATAATGATGTAATCTGTCCATGCACTTTCTGTAGGAGAAAACACGAGAAACCAAAAGCAATAGCCAACCCCTAACCCTGCTAAGAGTTTATTTTCATTTAAATTAAGCTGGTTATTACAAGTTACATTGGTTTCTCTAATCTTTAAGGTCTTCAGGAAACTGCATCTTTTCGGAAATCAGGAAAGGCAACACATTTCCTTTTAGCAGTTTGGAAAATTTTGAATGTATAAATCAGAAATTTGAATGTAATTTATTGCTGCCACTGTACAAAATTGGCCGGCCGCCGGCGGAGGTACGTCGAAAAGCAAGCCGACGGTCTGTCATAAAAAACAAAAAAAGAAAAAAGAAAAACTAGCCGATTGCCAGAGGTCCATTGGAGAACCCCGTAAAAACAGAATTTATTTTTTGAATATTAATTGCCCATTTAATTTTATTTAATATTCTAAGATTATTTTTTTAAAATTTTTGTTGTTGAATATTTTTTGATATTATTATTATTAAATTATTGTGGAACATTTCGCATTATTATTAGTATTATTAAATTCAGTACAAAAAGAAGGAAGGAGAGAGGAGGGGTACAATAGTCTTTTCAAGTGCACACTAACACAAAAAAGTGTCTTTGTCTTTTATATTATAGACTAGAGATAACTAGTGCCATAATTGGATTAAAATAATTAAACTACCAGATTATTTTGTTAGAAAAAACATGTTTGTTCCCAAAAATCTATCGGCGGCCGATGAGTCAGCCATTAGAAAAAAAAGGAAACGAACTGTCGTAAAGCATGCCGACAGTGTCCGCGTACAAAAAAAATGACTCGCCGGGAGGTCGCACTGCGGCGACTTCACGGAAAACTTGTTCCGCTTGGTGAAATAAAAATTGTTGGCCGCCGGAACTGACGTCGTCCTGCAACAACCCCGCCGGAAAATATGGTCGACCGGAGATATCTGTTAGGAAACAATTTTTTTGTTGAAGATTAGTTGTTTCTTAAATTTAATTTAATATTTTTAAGAATATTTTTTAAAATTTAATATTGTTGAACATTTGATTAATATAATTATCAAATTCAACAAAAGAGGAAAAGAGGGGCACATTGGTCTTTTCAGGTGTACACTATCAACAAGCACCATTATCGTTTATATTATAAATTTTAGATAACCCGTGCCATAATTGCACGGTGGGGTGATTTAATTGAGTTAAAATAATTAAATCACGAGATTACCTAAAAATATATTGGTTCACAAAATTCTATCGGCGACCACGAGCCTGCCGTAAAAAAAGGAAAAAAAATGGGAAAGTAGGTGGCCGGGCCTAGTCTTAAAAAAAAATGACCGACAGCCGGAGGAAAGCAAACTGACATCCTGGCGATTTAAAAAAAAAAGGACTGGCCGTCAGCGGTTGCCCGATGGAAAGCAGATCGACAGGCCTCACGTTTATTAAAAAAATAAATTTTCGGCCACAGAAAAGCAGGTCGACAGTCTGACGTTAAAAAAAAATAACCGTCGGCCGGAGGTCCGCCGAAAAGTAGGGCGGTGACCCGGCGGAAAAAAAATTCCGGCCACCGACGATGGCCAGCCGAAAAACAGACTGTCAGTTCATCGAAAAGCAGACCGACGGCCTGGCGTTAAAAAGAAAATAAAGCAAAAAACGACCGGCCGCCGGAAAACAGGTCGGCGATCTGGCGTTAAAAAAAATAAATGATCGGTCGTCGGAGGTGTCCCGCGTGAAAGCAGGCGGGCGGCCTGGCGTAAAAAAATTGCCGATCATCAGAGGTCCACCGGTCGCCGACGGTCGCCCGCCGCCCTGCTGACGAAAATAAAAAATGGTCGGCTGCTGGAGGTCTGCCGGCGACCGGCAGCGGTCCTGCCGAAAAATTTGGTCGGAGGAGGTCCATCGGAGATCCCCTTAGAAAAGATTTTTTTTTTTTTGGAAAATTAATTATACCTTTAATTTAATTTAATTTAATATTCTAAGTTTTTTTTTAAATATATTATCGTTGAACATTTGATATTATTATTATTATTATTATTATTAAATTTAACACAAAAAGAAAGAAAGAAAAGAATATGGGTAAAATAGTATTTTCAAGTGCACACTACGACCGAAAAATTAGACCCGATAATTTACCACAAGAGACGAAAATACGACACGAAAACGAAACAAAAATTTAGTGTTTGCATATTGAGCACACGACACGAAAATACACGAACACGAAAGTACACGACCGAAATTTAGTGTATTGTGTTTACCCTTTGGGTACACGACACGACATGAGGTACACGAAATAAATAAATAAATAAATAAATAAATAAATATATATATATATATATAATATTTTATATTTAATTTTATAAAATATACATTTTATGAATTCTGTTTGTACTAAACTTTAAAATTTGAAAATATAATGTGAACTTTCATAAATTTCATTGCCATCCGTTTCATTTCGTCTACTAAAACTATAAAAATAATATTAAAATAATAAAATTATTATTTTTATAATATTTTAATATTTATTTTATATTATATTCCTTACACGAAAACAAGACACGAAACGACACGAATTTACGCGGTACACGACACGACATGACACGAATTTATTTCGTGTCGTGTATGAGTTTGGACTTTTGGTACACGAAACACGAAAATACACGACACGAACGAATTGTTAGGTCTACAAAAAATATTACTGTCTTTTATATGATAGATATTGCTTTAAATTGACTTGACAATCAAATATTTAATTCTGGTAACATGATATGAATCAAATTTTTAAGTGCTTTGGACATTCACTATACAAGGATGACAATGAATGGACGCGGGCGAATGCAAAGACCCCTGCTCTCCATCCATAATTCCATATCCCCGCTTTTTATCCTTATCCCCGCCACCGCCCCCCTCTCTAACTTAACGGGTATTCCTACCTTCGTCCCTGCAGGTACACACAACCATCCTCATCTCCGCTCATATCCCTACTTTATTTGGTTCTCCGCCACTATCTCTCATTCCCGCTTTGTATTCGATCGTAGATATCATTTTCATATTTATACATTGTAAAGGGATTTGATTTTTCCAAAAAAAGAAGAAAATATATTATTAAAAAATAATATAATAGTCACGCGAGTTAAAAACGTATTCCACTTACACTCCTAATTATTAGTTGGGATTTTTTCTAGACTCTGTATTGTCCAAGACTAGGGCTGCAAACGAATCGAACTATACCGAACATGGTACGTTTGAGTATACGTTTGAAAATGTCGAACCTTAGGTTCGAACACGTTTGAAAGTGTCGAATCTTAGAATTTAACGTCTGGGTAAACGTTTTAACACCTATGACCGAGCAGAACTTTTGTGAATGAGCCGAACCGTTTGACTAAACGTTTCAAATATTTACGAATGACTGAATTAAATGGATGGGAGTTGCTGAGAAATGAAAAAAATGAGATAAATGATGTTAATTTTGTATCTTTATCAGATTTTCAACATAGGTTTACATTATATCTAAGGCATGAAGCAAATATATTGCATGCAACATCAACAAATTGGACTAGGGCTGTGTTTTTGCTTAAATAGACTGATAGAATTAGTTGGGCTGTGAGAGTTATTTTTAAAGAGCCTCTGCTACAGTAACCGAGCCGAGCCGAACCGTTTGGTCTGGTTTGCGAAATATTAGGGTTTGGCTCTAAGTTTGAGGGGCCGAATCAAGCGTTGGATCGAGCTTTTTCGAGGTGAATATCTTGAACCAGATCGAGCTTTCAGGTTCATTTACGGTCCTAGAAGAGATAGATTTATATACTCTCCCGTAAATAAATATAAGTCCTTTTAGTTTTTTATTATACCACTATTCAATTGGTAGAATTCCTAAATAATCTCCTTATAAATATCCTCTCAATACTTATACTATCATAAATATTATATTTATTTGGTAGTAGGAGATATTGTTACAAATGTAAAGATAGGGGTATAGTAGGAATAAATTGATAAAACTATGTAGAATGAACTATATTTTGTAAAAAAATATTAAAAATTTAGGCTTATATTTCTATACTGATGGAGTATAAGAGCTTGAGGGATAAAAAGTAAAAATATGACCTTTCTGTTGGGAGAAAATTATTTATTGAAATACGACTTTTCGAATATATATATATATATATATATATATGACTAGGGTGGAAGCACCCTTAATGGTAAAATCTAGAAACCAATTGCATTATTAAGTAATTTCATTGCATATTTATTATTATTTGTCAGCATCGTTCTGCTAAGATATGCAACAAATAATGCAATAAAAAAAATATATAAATGCATATAATTCTACTCATATACAGCCGTTAGATTACTAATATCAATGACCTACAAAAATTTCTAAATTTCACAATGATGGAATTATGGATGGACCAGGGGATATGAAAATATTATGTACTAGAGATTTTCAACATAGGTTTACAACATAGATATCATTTTCATATTTATGTATTGCAATGGGATTTGATTTTTTCCAAAAAAAGAAGAAAATATATTATTAAAAAATAATATAGTAGTCACGCGAGTTAAAAATGTATTCCACTTACACTCCTAATTATTAGTTGGGATTTTTTCTAGACTCCATATTTGTCCAATAGAAGAGACATATTTATATACTCTCCCGTAAAGAAATATAAGTCTTTTTAGTTTTTTATTATACCACTATTCAATTGGTAGAATTCCTAAATAATCTCCGTCTATATATCCTCTCAATACTTATACTATCATAAATATTATATTTATTTGGTAGTGCGAGATTTCGTTACAATTGTAAAGATAGGGGTATAGTATGAATAAATTGATAAAAATATGTAGAATGTGTTGAAGGGAAAATAACATAAGACAAGAAAGTAGGGCAAAGTGGTGTTGTATTATTCCATCAATGAGATCCCTTTAAATAGGGTGAAGTACATACAAGCAGGCCTTAGCCAAATCCTATCTAGGAAAGCCCATAAACTAACAAAACCTTGTGGGAAAACCTCGTCAAAACCTCGTCTATAAGGTGTATTATTCCTTTAACACTCCCCCTTGTGCCTAGTCTATAAGCGCATGTCATGTTGCCTCGTTAAAACCTCGTCAAGCAAAAACCCAGTGGGAAAAATGTCTTGATCGTAGGGAAAAGAGTACATCATCTAGACACATCGAGTTTAGACTTCGTCCTTTGAATCTATCCTCTCATATGATCGTTACATTTGATCATAGCGCTATTAAGGTGACCATTCCATCGATCCCTAAAATCGTACATCTTGTTACCTCGTTAAAAACCTTTCCAAGTGATAAAAACCCTGTGGGAAAAATGATCCTTGGAAGGAAAAGAGTATAACGTACGGTGTGGATGTAAGACTCCCCCTGATTTGTACATCAATCAAGTAGTCGTTGCCTCATTAAAAACTTCGCCAAGTAACAAAACCCAATCGGAGAAAATGAACCTTGGTCAAAGAAAAGAGTACAACATATGTGATTAAATTTCTTTATAAATCACCATTTCCTTGTGATCTTTACATCAATCTCGGAAGTTGGAAAACTCTACAGCTCCCCCTAATGCTTACATTTCATATATCGTTGCCTCGTTAAAAACCTTGCCAAGTAACAAAACCCAGTGGGAAAAATAAACCTTGGTCTAAGGAAAAGAGTGCAACCTATGTGAGTATGTTACGTTATATCTCACATATTTCCCGTTATGATCATTCCATCAATCAAGGGGATTTACAAGTTACATCATGTTCATAAATGTAAGTATGCTCATCAGTGGCAGTACTTAACCGCTAGTTCCTCACACGTGTAGAATGATAGTTCTTAATCATGTACACTCACGGATTGATTCATGTAAAGCAATAATCTTGTCGTGATTCGAGAAGGTAGCCAAAAGGGGTTTGCATAGTCGATTTCCAAGACATAAGCAATTCATACCAACACATACTTTGTGGTAGTTGCTTCACCGACATTTACTTTAGCATTTGCCTTTTAAGTAGCGGCTTCCTTTGCACCTTGTAGGAAAGAATAGTCCCAAGTCAATGGTTTCTTTTAAGTATCAGAAGATATTCTTGATACCATTCCATTGATGTTGCGTCGATGCTGAACTAAATCTAGTCAGCGGATTAACTGAGGAGTGATAGCAGGTCGTGTACATTGAGCTAAGTACAATAATGCGCTATCACACTATGTAGGGAATTTCAGCTCCCAAAGCTCTTCGTCACTTTTCTTTAGACGAAATGGATCTTTCCTTTGTATCCAAATGTTCGACCTATCATGAGGTGCTAGTTGGGTTTATCTTGTCCATGTTAAAGTGCCTGAGAAACTTCTGGACATAGGAAGACCGGTGGAATGAATTCCACAAACTCGATGTCTACGTCAATGCCTCGACAGAACCGACTTTTCCCAAGATCTTTCATCTCAAACTTAGATTTTCAGTATCCGGTGGTTTCTCTTATTTCATCAAGACCGATTATGTTCACGTCATCGGCATACATTGCGATTATCGTGAATCCGGAACTTATTTGTGAAGGCGCAGGGACACAATTCATCGTTCTTATATCCCTTACCAATCAAGTAGTCACTTAGACGGTTATACCACATCCTTAGGGATTGCTTCAAAACCGTAGAGTTGAGCGTTTCAATATAAATGCAAACGCACTCCGTGGTTTAGAGTCACTTGATTTGGGTAACGAAATTCCATAGGGCACTTCCGTATATATCTCCGTATCTAGATCCCCAGAGAGATACGCAGTAACCACATCTATTGGCTGCATTTCCAGTCCCTCGGAAATTACTACGCTAATCAAATAGCGGAACGTATACGTGGGAGTACATTTCCTCGTAATCAATTCCAGGGCATTGTGAGAAGCATTACTTCGTGAACCTTGTACATTAGGACTCTACTATTCTCACTATGATTTACGACAAAGGTTCGATTATGTCCTTCAGGCTTTACACTTGATTAGGTTAGCACTACCTACACCAAATACCTGTCTCTTTGTCGGAGAATCTAGTTCTACCTGGAATGTTTTTCTTATAGGCCAATCAGCTCTATGTTGATTTCATCCAACCGAGCGAGGTTCGACATCATCGTACTTTATGATTCATGACATGTCATCAAAGTGGGTGGTTGATCAGGCCACACCCTCATAATTTCATCGAGATTCTTGATTTTCTGAATCATATCTTCGGGGCGTCCCCCTCGTCATGATTCATGGACATAATAAAATCAAGCATGATCTCATGAAACGAGTTCATTGATGGTTAACATGTAATTTTGTGCCATACTCTACCTCTTACTTGGGTGAGTATTTAGTCGAACCATGTGGCTTCCACCCATTCCTTCGCAGGGAGCCACAGCCTCAACCACACCTCCACCAAATGCGGTTGCATCACCCGGTTCATTGGTGATGTGCCCCTTGGAGGGGACTTCTAACCTTACAGGCACATTTGCAGCTGTAATGTGAGATCTTGTCACTTGAACGATATCAGTAAATGCATCAGGCATCGAATCTGCTACATCCTGAAGATCGAGTGTTCTTTGTGCTTCACGGTAACATTGTGAAGTTCGGGGATCATAATGAGACAAGATGGAGACACCATGACAATTCCTGTCGTTCCCCGAGAAATTACATTTTCTATCCTCCCCCTAACGACGGGAAGGTTGTCTCATTAAAGTGACAATCCGCAAATCGTGCGGTAAAGAGATCACTGTGAAGGTTCTAAATAGCGGATAAACGTCTGGAGATTCTTATCCAACGTGAATACTTAATCGTTTCTAAAGACCAATGCGTTGTGGGGCGCAGAAGGCACATATAATGCGTAACCAAATATGCGCAATTGGCACTCAAGTCCGTCTGGGTCCAAAATACAAAAATCAGGCTATCCAGTTACCAACTGGTACGCATAAACTAATTGGTTAGCAAAAGGTCTAAATGAACGACTTAAGTAAAGTTGCATGCAATATTGCATAATCCCAAGCAAATATATGCAAATTGGGGCGCATAACCAATTATATAATCACCATACATATTCTTTCGACGGTGGTTTATGTGAGACCTTTGCATATGCACATGGGACGAGATACTATTCATTGATCTCTATCAAGCAATAAACATCAAGTACTTTTTGATGTGAACTCTCCAACATCATCGAGTCCTTTAGATGTGATAAGGGAGGTGAGTCCTTATAAATTATTTTGGAAGTTCTGCAGCAGTTTGAGTGGACAGGAGAGCGACATGTGACCAATATATCGGAAAATCCATCAAAACCATAAATACATAAATGGTCCGCATATTAGGTGGATGGATCCACAAATTTCTCCTTATATTCAGCGTAAGAATGGAATATTTACTTTTGTTTCTTTAGCGTAGGAAGGTCTCGCTCCTACTTTGGCTAAAGAGCAAGCTTTGCAACACTAACTGGTGGGCATTTGATATGCATCTAGTTCTTTGGATGACATAACACGATTAACATCAACATTGTTCTTTATGTTGAGTTGTTGCCACATTTTCACTCGAAAAGTAATGATGTTCGTACAGGTTCTTTAGTATACATATCATCATACTTCGACCAGGATGACCTAGTCTATCGTGCTAAAGCCTATATGAGTCTATGTCCCAAAGCACATTGTTGGTGACAACATAGGATTTCAAAAACCTAATAATAGTGAGGTACATCCACTAGATCGACTCATCAGTTATTCTAAAATGCATTTACGTCCACATTCATTAGAATTAATAAAAGAAACTCTATTCCATTCTCACAGTGGGTTTCAATCTGGAAACCATTGCTACGTATATTGTTGAAGCTAAGTAAGGTTCGAAGGGCTCTAGATGCATACAGAGCATCGGTAACTTAGAAGACTGCCGTTTAGGCATCAAGAATTGGGCATTACCTCGCCCTTTGATGAGTTGGGAGGACCCAATCATCGTAGTTACCGAGGTTTGGCAGGCGACTAATTCGATGAATATAAGCCTTATTCTAAGAACATTCAAGTTCTACTCGATTCATTCCTTAGAAAAGAGTGAAATTTCGAACCATAAGCATTCAAGCATTATTCAGTACTTCGAAATAAAGCTAAGAATCTAACGTAAGCAATATTAATATCTTGTTCGTGAAACAACATTGCATCACGCTATTATTGAAAATAAAACACCAACACACTCGTCTTGAGGCAACTATACCAAATGTAAACGAGAAAGTAAACATAATACTAAGATTCAGTCTATAGACTGTGACTCGTATGACTCAATTAGACGATTAGTGACTGTGAAATTGACATAGGGGGACTTGTCTAGATCATATTCTTCCATATAGTGAGTTCTCCTTTCTTTGGACTCTCTATATTTCTTGTAGCGAAATGCGACTTGCTTGCTTGCATGGCAGTTCTTGTACCATGTCCAGCATCTCCACAATGATAGCACGGTTCATTGCCAACTCGAGCCTTATAGGCGATAGGATGGGTAGGTGCTTTTTGGTTCCCTTAGCTAGTAGAGCCGGGAGCACCAAGTCTTCGCATTACATTAGAAGAACCCCCACGTCTTTGACCACGAAGCCTATCATATCCAGTCCCCTATTCATTGGGGTAGTTTCCATTCTTCACTTTGCCATAATTGGCCTTGGGAATTTTCTTTGTCCCAACCGGCCTGACATTACTGCTCACTAACATTTCGTTATGCCTCTCAACTACTTGCAGTAGGTTGATTAGCTTACTGAAGGTATTGATGCGTTTATTATCATACTCCAGCATATACTGGTTCGTTAGTATAAGAGCGGAAGTAGGGAAGGTGAAAGGGTTTTATGGATCATGTCGTCTTCTGTGATGTCCTTCCCACAGAAATTTAGGCGTGCCTTGAGACAGAGCATACCTTTGTTGAAACCGTTGATCCGTTTATAGTCAAGCAAGCGGATTTCATTCCACTGCACGGTCAACTTTGGGAGCAAAGTGTCGTGAATGTTCCCAAATTAGCCCTTACGGGCATCCCATAGTTCTTTAGGGAATTTCAACTGTAGATATTCCTATCTCAGGCTGGGTTTGATGTGTCACCTAAGGAATATAAGTGCACTCGCTTTTATCTTATCAGACGGTACTTGGTCTGTGGTGTTAAGTAGCGTACCACTATATTCTTTAGTGATAAATGTGGTCTCGGCGTAGGAGGAGACCCATCTATGGTACTCAAGCTCTTTTGAGTCCAAGATGTCAAATTCGGGACGAGTTGGATCATCCATCTTGAGACAAGAAAAAAAGGAAAATGAATTTTCACAGTATATCATGAGTACTTTCCATGATAAAATTTTCAATAATGTGGAGGGTTATTATTTTTCAGAACCAAGATATGGTCAAAATTACTTTCGATGCTATTGGGGTTTATACCGATGAAATTACTTTATCACGGTTCGAGTTGATATAGATAGTAGAAATAAGTCCTCTAGGTTCTACTAATGATGAACTTAATATACATGCCATAACTAATAATGCATGCAAAATATATATATAATTATAGATATAATCACATAGCCCTATGAATATATCTATACACGTATAAATGTAGTCAAAGAGGTATCTTATGCCGCAATAATTATTAATTCAACGTGAATTTATTTTAATTCAAGTTGCTTAAGCAATTTATTTTAATTTAATTAAAATTATGGATGCATCATGCTTTTGGTTTAATTAAGCATAAATAAATTCGGAGTATAATATGCAGTTAATAGTAATTAAAAAAAATATAAATTCGCACATTGCAAATAGTAGGGTTCGTATTTGTGTACTTTGTTTTGTGAATAGGAGCAGAAACGAGCTGAAAACAAGACTGCGTGCGGGTCGGGTCAAGAATCGGACCGTTCGGCAAGAATCGCCGGGTCTCAGAATCGGGTTGAGTCAAGAATCGGTCTGGAGATTTGGGGGATGAGTCAGAAGACGACGACGACACGGGAACCGGCGACAGGCTTGGATTGCAGGAGACGACGACGACGAGTCACGGGCTTCGATTACAGAAGACGACGACGACGAGTCGAAGGTTTGCAGACGAGTTGCAGTGGACGGGCGATTGAAATCGGAGCAGAAGGGGCGGGTCGCGATCTGGACTGGAGAAGCCGGAGGAGCAGGGCGGGTCGCGAGGAGGAGGTCGCGTCGGACGGATCTTCGCGCGCGGGAGAGAAGCAGGCGACGAGCCGGAGGAGCAGGTCGCGTCGGACGTCGGGGAAGGAGATGACGCCGGCGATGGAGATCTAGGGTTCGGGAAGAGAGGTGACGGCGCGGCGGTGTTTCTAGGGTTTTTGGCCGCGGATTTTTTTTTTTTTTTTTTCCGTAAATTTCAGGGATTTTTCGGTGGTTGAACACGTCGATAACGTGTTGAAGGAAAATAACATAAGACAAGAAAGTAGGCAAAGTGTTGTTGTATTATTCCATCAATGAGATCCCTTTAAATAGCAAGATATACTGATGCCTTAGCCAAATCCTATCTAGGAAAGCCCATAAACTAACAGACTTAGGCACATAATGGGTATTATTCCTTTAACAGAATGAACTATATTTTGTAAAAAAATAATAATAATTTTTAGGCTTATATTTCTATACTGATGGAGTATAAGAGCGTGAGGGATAAAAAGTAAAATGACTTTTCTATTGGGAGAAAATTATTTATTGAAATACGACTTCTCGAAGTGAGATAGATAAGTATATATATACTTATTATAGTAAATAAGCTTCACAACAATTAATCAATTGTAGAGGAGAACTAACCTGCTAAAGGGAAATTCCTACACTTAATCAACACTTGAACCCTTGTTTCAGTAAAGGTCAATAACCAAAAAAAATTATCTCAATTTGTCAACGCTCCAAATGCTCTATATATGGTCCAATTGTTCAAGTGACATAATATCTATATCCAAAATGACCCCTATAAATATCTAATATAGCTAAACCATCCACTATACCAATCAAATCAAATTCCCAATTTCATCAAACGATCACTAAAACGGCAATATGGCGTCCCGTAATGCATCCCTTATCTCTCTTATAATGTTATCGTCTATGATAATATCCTCCGGTGCTCAGAACTCGGCCCAGGACTATGTGAGTTCCCACAACACCCCTCGTGGCCAAGTAGGCGTGGGCACCGTGACATGGAACACTAATCTTGCTAACTATGCTCAGAACTATGCCAATCAGAGAATCGGTGATTGTGCTTTGACCCACTCTAACGGACCTTATGGCGAAAACCTAGCTAAAGGTAGCAGCATTACTTTCAGCAGTGTGTCTGCAGTGAATATGTGGGTTGCGGAAAAACCGCACTATAATTACACCTCGAACTCGTGTATAGGTGGAAACCAGTGTTTGCATTACACGCAGGTTGTGTGGGGTGATTCGGTCCGCATTGGGTGCGCTAGGGTTAAATGCACCAACGGATGGTACTATGTGGTTTGCAGCTATGATCCTCCGGGCAATTGGGAGGGAGAGTGGCCTTACTAGGCAAATAATTCCAACACTTTGATATAGTTAAGGTAATTGTACTATCACATGGTTCTTATGTGATGGGGTACTAAATAACTAAGCAACTTTAGTTGGAGAAATAAAAGCAGAAAAATATGCTGTATGTTGATTAATGTTATCTAATAAAAACCATTTCTTTTCTAGTCATGGCAAAAAGAGAGGTATGTAAGAAGAGCTTATTATGGCCTTTACCAAAAGTACGATAAAGAATGCTTATGCTTCAATAATTTATTTGTTTTTGTGATTTTGGTTCCATAATTATTTACTTTCCAATCTGATTCGTGTAAAAGTTATCTAATTTTAAAAATAATTATAATTGGAAAATGTCAAATTAGCTCGGAAACAGTCACTTGTAAGTCGCGTATCCTTTAAAATCAGGAATTCCGGTAAGAATTATCAGTGTGGCATAAAAAAATTGATACGAATTATTTAATTTATCGAAGTCCAACTCAATTTACAGTATTGTATTAGGGTTTACATGCATGAGGTAAGCTCATAAACTTATTCTTGCAATGTGATATATGTGTAAAGTATTGAGCAAGTTTGATATTGGCTCAGATTTGGTTTGACTTTCAGTATCAAAATTAATATCTTATTTGACCTTATTTTACTTTTTAAATTTGTCGATATTGAGTTATGTTGGCTGCGAAGTGAGTTTATGTAAGTTTGATCATTTTATTTAGTAATTGAGTCGAACTTGATTCTCAGAGTTCATACCAAAGAAACAAAAAGGGAAAGAAAGAAAAAAAAATCAAAAACAAAGAAAAGAGATTAATAGATCTCAAGCTCGAATTAAATGACTAAACATAATGGGGAATTAGACAGTGGTCGAGCGATTAATATTCTCAAATCTCGGACTAGAGGTTTGAGTTTCGAATCCCATCGTCCCCTCCCACGATACATAGTTGAGGAAAAAAAAATTAAAAAATATATAAAAAGTCTATAATATTATATATTACACCATAAATCCACCATTTGCTTGCTTGCATGTGATTCCAAGACTAATCACACTCTTAATTCTTGTTAATCCATTATTAAATTAGTATATATCATTTATAAAAGAAATTGGTATAAGAAAACAAGTACTACTTTGATCAATACTTGGTAAGAGAACACTCTTTCGGGAGACTATTATTAAACCTCTGATTATCCTGGCAATAATCATATATGAGGTAATTTTTCCTGACCCATTTGAACAGCCTTCTTTGGGCCCAAGTTAAAGAACTGGACCTTTCTTGGTTCCACCAATTTGCTGGGCTACCGACCCCGCAGAATCTTGGGTTTCTCTTCCAAATGCAGGCATCAATCTTGTGGTTTTTGAATGCGGCCACAAATGGGCCAATAGCCCAATCAATTTTGTCTTTGCCACCATTTGTGGCCCAACTTTCACCATTCCAAATACTGGCCTGAATGGACATGGGCTGCCATCTTGGGAACGGGACCCCTCTGTCTGCATGGTTTCTATATGTCCTGATTGGAACCCAATCTACCATGAATCTGTAAGAAAAGATCTTCGAGCTTATAGAAATTTGGTAGTAATATTTTAGGAGGGGGGGGGGGGGGGGGGGGGCAATTTTTTTTAAATTAAAAAAAAATGTTGATTTTATTTGTAGAATTTATATTTTTAAAAAATACATCGTAAATTATCCCTTAATGGTTTCCAATAAATATAAGAGTTAGCAAACTAACAAACAGATCATATCTCATGCCTTGCCTAGATCTTACTTAAAGATTATGGGTATAATAGTATTCATGTACTCGGCCGGATGCATATTAATTTACTCATATAACATGAGTACTCGTTTACTTGTATAAGATGAATGCGTATATAATGCGAGTAATGGAGACTTGTGTGCTCAATCAAACGCGTACGTCGTGCTCATACAATTATATGAGTACAAAAGTAATTTTTGGCCTGAATAATATGAGTATTGGACTATATTTAAACATAGATTAAACACGGAAGAGTTTAATCATGAGATTAGTTCCCATGCAAGACCATGTTTATAAAGATGGATAAGGTTAAATTCTTTTTAGAAAACAAAGAAAAGTTGTAGCTAAAGGTAGAGGTGTCAATTCCTAACATGACACCAAACGAGAACCCGATTCAAACCCGGCACGAAAATATCGAGGGAAACACAACAAGATGAACATAGCTAACTCGATCATCTCACACAAAATGGCCGATTTATTTTAAAATATACTCCCTCCGTCCACGAAACAAGTTCACAGTTGGTGCTCGGCACGAAAACTAAGAAAGCTGAAAAAGGTGGTGTAAAAGACTAAAAGGGTAGTGTTAAAGGTGGGTCCAATTGGTAAAGTGTAGTAATTTTAAAAACAAGGGAGGATAAATATGTCCAAAAAAACAGAATGAGAACTTGTTTTGTGGACAAAAATTTAGAGGCAAGTGGGAACTTGTTTCGTGGACGGAGGAAGTAATATTTATCTTAATTTTTACCTCTATTTTTGAACATAACCCAAAACCAACCCAGATTAATTAATTAACTAACTAACACACCTAGTCCTAGTTAAAGGTGGCTTACACAATTTGGTGAAGGTTCCATAGCACAGAATAGGTGTGGAAATCCTTTGTTGGATCAAACCACAACTTGATCCTTTGCTCTCTGTCATCAAATCCATTTGAATATACATTAGTTTGAAGAATATAAGGAGGTTGCCCAGCTACGTTTCCCAGGAACTCAAAATCGAGCTCATCTCGATTCGGTTCGCCTGAACTCAACTGCATTATCAACAAACAGCGGGATAACAAGATGAGCGTGAGAGATATTATAATACCATTCTACTTTCTTATATACTTACATGACCAAGAAAATATATATTGTATTCTTAATTTCTTACAAACTTACATAAAATGCCACAACTGTGCCTGCTGAGTTCCCTGGAATCAACTTAATTTGCATGTCAAACTGACCAAACAAAAACATGTCTTTTGAAGCAAAACCACAACCTGTAAAATAAAATAAGACTTATAATAAGAGCAGAAATTTATGGGGAAGTTCGAAGGTAACTATATGGATATCATACCTGTATCTATATTAATCATTGGATTCATGATAAAAATTATACTCTCTCCGTCCCTTAAGTATAGACACCTGGGTGAGCGGCACGGGTTTTAATAAATGGCGTGTTGAGTGGATAGAGAGTATGACTTTATAGAAAGAAGTGGTGTGTTGAGTGGATAGAGAGTACGACTTTATAGAAAGAAAGGGTAAAGTGATTTTACAAAAAAATGGAGTATGCCTATTCTTTTAGGGACAGACGAAAATGGTAAAAGGTGTCTATACTTCAGGGACGGAGGGAGTATTTCACACAAATCCAATGATGAATTAATATACATACATGCATGACACCTGCATGGATATCTTAGAATTTTCCAAAATTTATGATATAGTAGGTCTAATAATGTGAAATCTAATGAATAACTCACATATCCCCTAATATTAAAAATCAAAAAAAAACTTAATAAACATAAAAATCAGAAAATTCTAAAAAAAATAGAATAACTAATTAAAAAAAATTAAAAAACAGATAACGACCTCTAAAAAATGAAGAAAAATGACCAACGGAATGAACGAAAACCATTAAAGTTAAAAATAAAAATTTAAGAAAACCCTAAGAAAAATTACAAAAAACTGAAAAAAATCACCTAAAAAAGGTTCGTCTTACACTACAAGACCAAATCGGTTCTCACCCAAATAATTGCCGAACATATATATATATATACATAATATTACACAACTAATATTGTCCTCTTATAAGTAAACAAACCTGAATCCTTGTCAAGTGTTAAGCTTCTGTTTCTGCCATCAGAGGATGTATTAACATGACTAGGGGACCATGTCACATAGAAATCCTTACTAAAATCCCCTGTCGATACAATAGAAGCCGATGAACCTTGGATTAAGACGATCGAGAAAACAGCCATGAAAACCGAAAAAATATTCGTCATTTTTATGTAAAACAATGAATGAGATTGATTGAGGTCTCATGAACAAAGAGACCCAATATATAGGTATTGCATGAGAAGGTTGTTCAGATTAATGTGAAGAGAACCAATCATAGATTTTTGTTTAAGCAAGAATATCTTCAGTAGGAAGTAAAGAAATATACTAGTGTAATATAATATATATATATATATACTATTAGTAATAATTATAATAAGCACATATTTGAATTACATTTACAGGTTTGTTTAGAGGTTACATCAAGAGGCAAGTTTTGAGATTAGTTAGCAACACACTGTAACCATATATGATTAGTAAATTAATTAAGCTAATTTACTTATTTATTTATTTAATTATTATCTGATTATTCTGGCCTCAAAACATAAACAATATATTTCTTTTGCAATATGTCGAGCTTTTGGCATATACTTTCCCCATTTCATTGAAGAGAGAGAAAATCCATGCATGCATTTCAACTATAATTTTTTATCACTAGTATTTATTTATGTATAAGTAAAACCACAAAAGAAATTAAAATTTTCAATACAATTTTTCATGTCTCTAGTTAAATAATTAAGCTAATTTATTTAATTATTATCTGATTATTTTGGCCTCAAAACATAAACATTAATATCTTCAGCTTTTGACATTTAATGTCTCCATTTCAAAATAAATTGAAGAGAGAGAAAGAGAAAAAATCCACGCAATTCAACGTATAATTTTTTTTATCAATCGTATTTTTAATTATATATAAAACTACAAAAATAAATTCCCATGGTATTTCTTGTTGGGAAAAATACCGACTAACGTCACGTCACAATGAATAAAGCGGAACCTCGTTTGACAAAATTCCCACTCTTCAATCGTAACTTTGTGGTTACCGACAAATAGAGCACCAATTACAACTCGATAAAATAATACAAATGATATTCGGAAGCAATAAACAACGAGACACAATTTTAGCGTGGAAAACCCCTCAAGACGAGAGTAAAAACCACGGGACCGAAGCCGCTTAAAATTCACTATCACCAATACACACAAATACACAATCTTCCCTAATACAAACTAGGGGTATACTCCAATCGTCAAATACTTGGTAATAAATGTTCTTCAAGTATTTGGAATCAATAAAAACAACAAGATCGATAAAGAAAACAACCGTAAATGGCTTACACAAAGAGCTAATGAAATACCCGTACTTCCGGACTCAAAAACTCGATCTACACCGGTAAAAAGATTTGCCCAATAGCTACCATGCTCTTGTCAAAAGATCACGACGATCCGACCGATAAATCTCTGGAAAAATAAAAAAATGTATTTCTCTCTCTATATCTCTCTCCTCTTGTTCTTGAAGTGTAGGTGATGAATGATATGAACTCCCGCAGCAAACATGATAGAAATACACAACCTGTGCAAGGTTGACTCGTGTGCCGCGGCCCAGCCCAAGTGTGCCGCGGCACACAGCGCAAAAATGCGCCCAGGTATCTGGCAGGGGCCGCGGCCCAGCAGGAGGGTGCCGCGGCCCAGCAGGAGGGTGTCGCGGCCCGTAGTACAAGCGACTTTGCCAATCAAGCAACAATCGGGGCCGCTCGCGAGGATGTGCCGCGGCCTGTGGTGACGGCAGACCCGACATGGGGCGCTCGGCAGGACCCAGCATATGGGGCGCTTGGCAGGATCCGGAAGGGGTGTGCTCGGCAGGGGCCGCGGCCCAGCCGACAGGGGCCGCGACCCAGAGTACAGTCTCGGCCGATGTTGAAGAAAAATTCCGGGGGCCGCGGCCCGACTGCTGTGTGTCGCGGCCCGACAGTGCAAAATGAGGAAAACGTCATTTCGAGCGTAGTGCCACGGACCGGAGGGTCCGGGCTGTGGCCCGGAGTCCGGTCGACTCCGAAAAAGCCTATATTTCGGAAATTACTCCTACAAATCTCCCCCTTTCCGGAATATAGGAAGAGTTCGCCATCCCGGCGATCGAGCAACACACTTTCACCTTATCTCTACTTAACGCTTTCGTTAACCTATCGGAACCATTATCATCGGTATGAACTTTATCAAGTTCAAACAAACCATCCTCCAAAGCATCTCGGATCCAATGATACCTCACATCGATATGCTTCGTTCTCTTGTGAAAAGTCGCATTCTTAGCCAAATGAATCGCACTTTGACTATCACAATGAACTACGTAACGTCGTTGTCGGAAGCCTAGCTCTCGTAAAAACATTTTCAACCATAAGAGCTCTTTGCTCGCTTCCACCGCCGCAATATACTCGGCCTCCGTTGTAGACAAGGCGACACACTTTCGCAATCTTGATTGCCATGACACGGCTCCCCCTGCAAACGTCATCAAATAACTGGAAGTGGATTTTCGGTTATCTTCATTACCGGCCATATCCGAATCGGAATATCCAACAAGCATTGCTTTTCCATTTCCAAACGTAATCCCCAATTTGGAAGTACCCCGCAAATATCTAAATATCCATTTTACGGCTTCCCAATGCTTCTTACCCGGATTCGATAGAAACCGGCTCACCATTCCCACGGCATGAGCAATGCCGGGCCTAGTACATACCATAGCGTACATCAAACTCCCGACCGCCGAGGCATATGGAATTTTATCCATATCCTCAATCTCCTCCTTCGTCTTAGGGCAATCTTGGCTCGTCAATTTAAAATTGTTAGTAAGAGGCGAACTAACAACTTTAGCTTTGTCCATGTTGAAACGTTTAAGCACCTTCTTGATATATTGCTCTTGCGACATGTGCAATTTCCGGGCTGCTCTATCCCGAGTAATTCTTATCCCAAGAATTTGTTTAGCCGCCCCCAAGTCCTTCATGGCAAAGGACTTACTCAATTCTTTCTTCAAGTCGGCAATCCTTTCGGCATTCTTGCCAACGATCAACATGTCGTCCACATAGAGCAATAAAATGATAAAGTCATCATCTCCGAATTTCTTGAAAAATACGCAATGGTCGAGAGTCGTCTTCCGGTAGCCTTGCTCCCCCATAACCGACTCAAACTTCTTGTACCATTGCCTTGGTGCTTGTTTCAACCCGTATAAACTCTTCCGAAGTTTACACACATAATCCTCTTTTCCTTCGACCTCAAATCCTTCCGGTTGCTTCATATAAATTTCTTTGTCAAGGTCTCCGTGAAGAAAAGCCGTCTTGACATCCATTTGCTCAACCTCAAGATCGAGGCTAGCCGAAATACCAAGGACCAATCGAATCGATCCTATCTTCACAACCGGAGAAAAAATCTCGTCAAAATCAATGCCCTTCTTTTGACTAAATCCTTTCACCACGAGTCTAGATTTGTATTGGGGCAACGAGGTATGCTCCTCCGACTTCACCCGATACACCCATTTGTTTCTCAAAGCCCTCTTGCCTTTCGGCAACTTCACCAACTCGTAAGTGTTATTCTCATGCAAGGAACTCATCTCGTCTTGCATGGCATTCATCCATTCCTTCTTCTTTTCATCCTCCATGGCCTCCGCAAAATATTCGGGTTCTCCCTCATCGGTGAGTAAGACATACTCATCGGCCGAATAATGGGTGGAGGGATAACGGTCCCTCATCGACCGTCTATGTGGAACAAAAGATGACATGTTCGTCATGGGTAGCTCGGGATGAGCTCCATCGGTGTCATCTTGTCTCAACTCATCGTTGTCACCGGCATCTTGTTGTTCATCATTTTGGATGTCATCTCCAACGGGTGTCTCAACATTTTGTGGAGGAACGGGGTCTAAATCAATAAGATCATAGTCGTGTTGCGGAGCCGACTCTCCATTCTCAACATCTTTCATCGTTTGATCTTCTACAAAAACAACGTCTCTCGACCGAACAAGCCTCTTTGTAACCGGGTCATACAATTTATACCCAAACTCATCAAGCCCGTAGCCAATGAAAATACACGGTTTCGTCTTGGAATCAAGCTTTGATCTCTCATCATTCGGAATGTGAACAAAAGCTTTACATCCGAAGACCCTCAAGTGGCGGTACGAGATCTCTTTACCGCTCCACACCTTATCCGGCACATCAAAATCCAAAGGAACACACGGCGTCAAATTGATAACATGAACCGCCGTGTTCAAAGCTTCTACCCAAAACGACTTTGGCAATCCGGTATGTGAGAGCAAACAACGAGCTCTCTCGACCAAAGTCCGGTTCTCTCTGCCAAGCCATTGAGTTGCGGAGTCTTCGGGGGCGTCTTTTGATGTCGGATCCCTTGCTCTCGGCAATATTCATCAAAGGGTCCGGTGTACTCTCCACCATTGTCCGTCCGGATACACTTTAGTTTCTTCCCGGTCTCTCTTTCCACCGAGGCATGAAATTGCTTGAAAGTGTCTAACACTTGATCTTTGGTCTTCAAGGTGTAAGCCCACACCTTCCTAGAATGATCGTCTATGAATGTGACAAGATATCGGCAACCACCGAGCGTCCTCGTCTTCATAGGACCACAAACACCGGAATGAACAAGATCAAGCACATTTTCCTTCCGTGAAGGAGTATGACTCTTAAAAGTAACTCTCCTTTGCTTCCCGGCCAGACAATGAGAGCATCTTTTAAGGTGTACCTTATGAACCCCGGACAATACCTCTTTTTTCGACAATAGCGCCATTCCTTTTTCACTCATATGACCGAGCCTCTTATGCCATAGCTCGGCCATGTCATTATTGTCGATTGCGTTCACAAAATTAGTCGTGACCTTCGGAAGTGTCACGTACAATTTTCCTTCCTTTTGTCCTCTCCCGACAATCAAGGAACCTCTCGTGAGTTTCCACAACCCCTTGCCAAAACTGCTATGGTAACCGTCATCATCGAGTAAACCAACGGACATAACATTAAGCCTCATGTCCGTAACATGTTTTACATTTCGTAAAACAAGTTCCATTCCGGTGTCGAATCTCAAATGCACATCTCCCACTCCAATAATCTTGGATAACCCGTCGTTCCCCATCTTGACTATACCAAAGTCGCCCAGAGTATAAGAGGAATAAAAATCTCTACGTGATGTAACATGACACGTAGCTCCACTATCGACCACCCAACTCGAATCATCTCTAGCAAGATTGACCATATCATAATCACAACAAACAAAGAATTCTTCAGTAGTAGTATTAACTTCGGCTTTATCATTACTACCGCTTTCCTTCTTTTGTGAATTTTCTCGGCCTTGGCAATTCTCCTTCTTCAATTGTCGGCAAAATTTCTTAGTATGCCATTTCTTACCACAATGGTAACATTCGATGTTGGCATACTTCCCCCGAGAACTACTCCTTTGTGGCCCTCTATTACTCGGACCTCTACTTTGAACTCTCCCTCGTCTTTCGGTAACTAGAACATCCGACTGTGAATAAGATCCTTGTGCTTTTCTTCGGACCTCCTCATTCAACATGTTCCCTTTGGCTAATTCCATCGAAATGACTCCATCGGGGGCGGAGTTAGAGAACGACGTTCGAAACGTCTCCCAAGAATCCGGCAATGTGCCTAACAACCACAAAGCTTGCACCTCCTCTTCGAATTTAATTCCCATTCCGGCAAGTTGATTAATTATGCCTTGGAATGTATTTAAGTGATCCGATAGAGGAGTCCCGTCTTGAAACTTCAAATTCATCATTTATTTAATGAGGAATAACTTATTATTCCCCGTCTTCCGAGCATACAATTGCTCGAGCTTGTGCCATAACTCTCGAGCATCCTTCTCTCCACAAATATGGTTCAAAACGTTGTCATACACCCATTGTCGAATATATCCGCAAACTTGGCGATGCATAATAGTCCACTCCGCGTCGGACTTCCCTTCCGGTTTATCTTTGCTAAAAACCGGCATATAATAATCTTTCACGTATAGAAGGTCTTCCATATTCCCCTTCCATACGTGGTAGTTTGAACCGTTCAAGTTAACCATTCTACTCGTGTTGGCTTCCATCTTATGATTGAGATACTAAACACCACGAAACAACAAATCCCGTGGCTCCGATACCACTTTGTTGGGAAAAATACCGAATAACGTCACATCACAATGAATAAAGCGGAACCTCGTTTGACAAAATTCCCACTCTTCAATCGTAACTTTGTGGTTACCGACAAATAGGGCACCAATTACAACTCGATAAAATAATACAAATGATATTCGAAAGCAATAAACAACGAGACATAATTTTAGCGTGGAAAACCTCTCAAGACGAGAGTAAAAACCACGGGACTGAATCCGCTTAAAATTCACTATCACTAATACACACAAATACACAATCTTCCCTAATACAAACTAGGGGTATGTAATATCCGCGATTTCGGATTTCGGTAATTTTTTTTTTGGGGCGGGGGTCCGTTTCAACGACTCTCTGGGGACTGTTTCATCATTCTGAGAATGATTAATTCTGCACTTTTTGTTATCCGAGTTCGTTTCGGTATTGTTTTGTTGAGTTCCGTGTTTCTTAACGACTTTTCCGCACTCGAGTTCGATTCTCGTGAATCTCATTCGAAATTACTGTTTCGAGTTTCTCGTAAGTCCGTTTAACTTTGTTAGACGTTTTGTGAACTTCGGTTTGGTTATTCGATCACGTATCGTGATTTTCGGACGTTTTGGGCCATTTTCGTAATTTCCCAAAGTTTGGGGTAATTACCTTCCGTTGTCGAATTTCGAGCCTTCGGGTGGTCGGAATCGTGTGTTCTATTAGCTTTTAGATTCGTATTTGCGAGTACTTCGTAACCGCAACTTCGATTCGTATTCAGGTTCGGGTTTCGGGGTCGTTCGGATCGTTGTTGTGGTTCGGACGTAATTTTCGGTCTGTGTGGAGGTGGCTGGCCGGACCTGTGCGACACGGCCCTGAAAACGGTGCTGCCGAGCGCCGTGTCCTGCGCCGGGTCGGCCAGGACTGGCAGCCTGCCGAGACACGGCCGAGACACACGGCGCTGGTCTGGGCCGGTTGCTGCACCGTGTTCGGCAGGCGTATAAATATGGCCGAGCAGTCGTTTTTTTCACTCGTTTCATTTCCTATCCTTCCTGTCCGCGGTTGGAGTCTTTGTGAAGTCGAAGACATGTTGTTATACTATGAATCCACGAAGTTTTGGAGTTCATAACATCAATTTATCATCACGTAACATCCTTCAATCCAGCGAATCAAGGCAAGTTTTCTTAAAATCTAGTTTTGGGGATTTTGTTCGATTTGTCCGTTTAATCCGTTTTAATTCAGAATAGTGCTGGATTTATGATTGTTAAACAATATTATGTCGAATTCCTTGCTGTTCCACGGTTGAATCGCCGTGGATTCGTCGTTTTATTGAGTATCTATTCGACACCTTGAAGGTGTTCGATAAAATGTCGCAAAGAGGATTCGAGCGTTCTACGATTATTCTTCCTCGTTCGTTCGTTAATTTATTGATGGTATGATGTTAGGGTCAGATTTCTCGCAAAGAATTCGAGTCGGAACCCTTCCGTTCGTCGTCTTCTTCAAGCTTTTCAATCGTGGGTGTATTCATTGTCTTCGCCGGAGAATTGTAGGTGTTCGAGGTGTCCCGACTGAGCCGTGTTCGTAGGAGTGTCCGGTATCGATTATCGAGGCAAGTATCTTGACCATACATTACGTGTTTTGTGGATATAATGATTGTTAATCATCGATATGTGCTAAATAAATATTTATAACCATTTTTCAAAAGGATCGGTAAATGTAAAATGTAATTCTTTTGTTAAGATATGTGCGTGGAGTCACGTGGTTATGGATGAAATTGTGATGGTCGCTTATATTGTGATTTTTCATTATATGGGTCGTTGTAGATATTATGTTAAATTAGAAATCGGCTTGTTGCTTGTCTTAAAGATATGTCAATAAGACGTAGTGCCGGGTAGATAGTACATTTAGATATGTGCTATAATATTTTGGTGATCACCTGGTTGTGTGGGTTAAGGTGGGTGTTATTAGTTGGGTTAGTCGTATTGGTTGACCAGCTGTTATACCGTTGATGTGTAGGGATGTCCTTAGGATTGTTAGGTTGTAGCTAGGACGATCGTAGCTATGCGTTGGATAATTGGCCATTTCTAGCAAGTGCCTTGGTTATATATATAATATATATATATATATATATATATATATATATATACTGTGATTGACTATAGAGGCTTGTGGTTTGAAACTATGTTAAATTGTGGTTTTTGGGTGCGTGAGTTGTGTTCCTTCCACCCAGAGCGTTCGACGGGATGTCTGGGGGTCGATACTAAGGGGTACGGCCGCGGAAGTGGATTTGGGTGCGTGTGTGGTTGAACTTCCACCCGGAGCGTTCGACGGGATGTCTGGGGTCGATACTAAGGGGTACGGCCGCGGAAGTGGTGTCCCACCCGGAGCGTTCGACGGGATGTCTGGGGGTCGATACTAAGGGGTACGGCCACGGGATACCAGTTGTGATTTGGTGATATCGTGATTCTGGTAAACTGTTTTGATGACTATTATGATATGTTCGGAATATCACAACATTTTGGTTCTCGATGTT
This sequence comes from Orobanche coerulescens, assembly GCA_033398695.1. Lineage (NCBI taxonomy): Eukaryota > Viridiplantae > Streptophyta > Magnoliopsida > Lamiales > Orobanchaceae > Orobanche > Orobanche coerulescens. Next base: position 181,121,102 of record CM065809.1, read on the forward strand.
GATGTACATTATGTATTGAATCTTGGTACTTGGCTAGAATGGCACTAGGATATGTGTCTTAAGTGTTTAACTCCTTGACTGTGAGTTTTGTTGTTTGGAAAACGAAAATGGATATTGTTTCGTGTATTGTGGTTGATTAGGTTTCAGGTTGAGATCCCAACGGTTCTGTATAGGTTGTTTTGTGGAAAATGAACTTTGGGGCTGTGACCCTAAATGGCTTTCGAGGAATTAAGAACTTTTCAATTTCTAATGTTTTCAAAACTCCCGAGATTTGGAAATGTTTTCAAAGTGCTTGCTTGCTTCGCTTCTACTTTTTAGACTTGAACTATTTTTAACTAAAAATATCTCAAGAAGTCTTTCGTTGTATTCTCGGAATGTGTTGTGTATGGCTCGTTTTTGCACTTTATACTTGCACTAGCGAAACGGTGGAGTTTTGCTAACCCCCGAGTAATCGGGGGGTGGATTTATGTATTGTGTCCAGGTACATGCAGGTTTTCGGGAGCAAGTCACAGGATCGGTACGAGGGATGATGGAAGACGAATGATACCAATCACACGAAGGCCAGTTTTGGGTTAAGTTAGTCGAAGTCCATTGTATTGTCTTTTCCGCTGTCTTATTGTTCGTTGTTGCAAGTATTTTACCCTTGCGTGGGTATGAGTCTGGATGAGTTTATGTATTTTGATTTGTAAGTCAGTGACGAAAGACCAAATCGATCTATTGGTTCGTTATTTTGATTCGTCGGTATGTAATGTAATGTGTTGTTTTGATGTCTAGCCTGGTGGATCCTCATGGAGAGGGTCTGCGGCGTGTAATATTCCCGGTTTGATCCAGGGGTGTTACAGGGTATACTCCAATCGTCAAATACTTGGTAATAAATGTTCTTCAAGTATTTGGAATCAATAAAAACAACAAGATCGATAAAGAAAACAACCGTAAATGGCTTACACAAAGAGCTAACGAAATACCCGTACTTCCGGACTCAAAAACTCGATCTACACCAGTGAAAAGATTTGCCCAATAGCTACCAAGCTCTTGTCAAAAGATCACGACGATCCGACCGATAAATCTCCGGGAAAATGAAAACTCTCTCTCTCTCTCTCTCTCTCTCTCTCTCTCTCTCTCTCTCTCTCTCTCTCTCTCTCTCTCTCTCTCTCTCTCTCTCTCTCTCTCTCTCTCTCTCTCGAAGTGTAGGTGATGAATGATATGAACTCCCGCAGCAAACATGATAGAAATACACAACCTGTGCAAGGTTGACTCGTGTGTCGCGGCCCAGTCCAAGTGTGCCGCGGCACACAGCGCAAAAATGCGCCCAGGTATCTAGCAGGGGCCGCGGCCCAGCAGGAGGGTGCCGCGGCCCGTAGTACAAGCGACTTTGGCCAACTGAAGCAACAACTGGGGGCCGCGGCTCGGCAGGGATGTGCCGCGGCCCAAGGTGATCGGCAGGACCCGGCATGGGGCGCTCGACAGGATCCAGAAGGGGTGTGCTCGGCAGGGGCCGCGGCCTAGAGTACAATCTCGGCCGATGCTGAAGAAAAATTTCGGGGTCCGCGGCCCGGCATTGCAAAATGAGGAAAACGTCATTTCGAGCGTAGTGCCACGGACCGGAGGGTCCGGGCCGTGGCCCGGAGTCCGATCGACTCTGAAAAAGTCTATATTTCGGAAATTACTCCTACATTTCTCATGTCTCTAGTTAAATTAATTAAGCTTTTATTTATTTATTTATTTATTTATTTATTTATTATCTGATTATTGTGGCCTTAAAACATAAACAGTATCTTTCTTTTGCAATATTGCGAGCTTTTGGCACAGACTTTCTCTATTTTCAAAATAAATTGGAGAGAGAGAGGAAAAATCCATGCCGTTCAACGTTTAATTTTGATGACTTGTTTTTCAATTATATATTAAACTACCAAAAAAATCTCAACAGCATTTGTTTTAAATTTAGTAGAAAGAATACGATAAAATATTAATATATGAATATTGCAAAAAAATGAAGCACAGTAAGTGTTAAAAAATTTGGCCCAAATGATTATTTTTATTATGGGCCGGTATTTTTGCAGCCCGACCCAGATGTTTTAAATCCATTCCCCCCGGCTCCTTTGATCTCACCCGTTGGTTGAGGGTTGACCTATCCCTACCGTTGGTCCCTTATATTTATTCCCCCCCCCCCGTAACCCTAGCCTCACTTCTCTCAGTTTTTTCTCTCTCCCCTCACCTACCCGCCGACTGCCATGGAAAGGATTTTCTTACCTTCCTCCTGCTCGGCTTCATGTCCCGATTTGGAAGGGGATCGAAACCCATATCAGTTTTTGATATGATTGGATTCGATCCTCCGAAAATCCGTGGCTTCTCCCGGTTGGCGTTTTGCCTATTTAAGGCCGGCGATCTGAGCATGAGAGAGACACACGAAAAATAAAAACCTAATTTTCTAAGTGAGGAAGAAATCGATTTGTGTTTTCTTGGTGAAAATTTTTCTGAGTGAAAAATCCTTTCTGAGTGAAAAGTTACTTGAGGCGATTTGGGGGGATTTTCGGGAATACTTGGAACCAAATGGGTATTTCTCGGATTTGTTAAATGCAGGTTCTTTGGCCGCGGATACGCACGGAGCCTTGGACGCGGGTACTAGATAGAGGAGGACTGAGCCGAGGCCAAGTTCCGGTCGTCTCTCACCACCGTCTACCTTGTGTTGATTCGGATCTTTGTGATCCTTTTTCGGTTTGGTTTTCTGGCACCTTTTTTGTTTCCCTACCTGTTCTTTGTGATTAATCTGTTATACGGGTTAATTAGTTTTTCCCGTTTTTTATTTCGTGTAATTTGTTATCCCCAAGTTTGCTGTGTAATTCGTTCATTTCCGGAATTTATTTATAATTTGTTTACTACGCTGTTGTGTAATCGTCTATGTATTCCGAATAGTTTCCCCACAGTGGTATCAGAGCCCTCTAAAAAGGGGTTTCTATTCGGAAGGGCATACGGGTTCCGGTCGTGGGATCCGCTCAGGTATCACTTTCCATACTCTCTCTTAAATTCGGTATTGTTGGTCTGCTGCCCTTCGTTTTTTTATTTTCGCTTCCGCCTGCTTCTGTCCTGGTGACTGTGATTGCTTTGGTTTTTTGATACCTTGTGTTGAGACTGTTGAAATCGCTATCTCTGGGCATACCAAACCCCTTGCCTGGACCGTAAGTGTTCCTCGGATCTTGTGGGGGCTCCGGGATACGATTCCAGCTCGTATCATCTTTTAAAAATCTGGTGTGATTTTTTAATCTGTGTGTTATCTGTGTGATATTGGTATTCGACTCCAGCTCACTTCATTTCAAAATCTGGTGTGATTTTGTTCTTTGTGGTATCTTCGTGATATTTATCTGTCACCTCTGTTTTTTCAGTTTTATTAGTACCTTGTGCTGGTATTTTTTAAAAACCTTGTGTGATTTTTTACAAATACTAAAATGGGTTCTCTAACTTCATTTACAATGGCGCCTTTTGACGGTAAAGGAGATTTTAGAATTTGGCAACAGAAAATGAAATCTATACTTGTCCAACAAAAATGTTTTAAAGCCATTGAAGGTACTTTCCCATCCGATGTGTCTTCGAAAACGAGAGGAATTAATTGAGTTTGCTCATTCTTCTATAATCTTGAACCTGTCTGATTCTGTGATTAGACGAATAGCAGTAATCGATAATGCAAAACATCTTTGGGATAAACTTGAGGAAACGTTCTTGAAAAATCTTTGCCAAATAAATTATTCCTCCTCGAAAAGTTTTTCCGTTACAAGTGGATTTGAATAAAGATATTGATGGCAATCTTGATACCTTTACAAAGTTAGTACAAGATATAAAACAAACCGGTGATAAAAACATTGATGATTATTCCCTATTGTGCTCTTGAATGCTATCCCGTATGCTTATAATGATGTGAAATCGCCATTAAGTATGGTAGGGATTCGTGACCTTAGATATCTTGTTATAAGTGGCTTGAAGAGTAAGGAATTAGACTTGAAAGTTAATAAGGTCCATAAACCGGTTTCGATGTCAATTTTGTAAGGTCTAAACCACACCTTAAAAAGAAACCGTTTATCAAAACCGATCCCAAAAGTCTAATAAAAAAAAGGGGCAATGGAAGGATAAATCTAAGTTCCGCCTAAAACCGCAAATGCTATAACTGTGGTGAATCGTCATTATATACAAGAATGCACCAAGCCTAAAAGAATTTGCCAAATGATCGCTAACTTTATCACGGGAATGTCTTTACGCTTATTGATAATTTGCATCTTTCTCGTGAATTCTGCTTTCCGGGTCTAAGTGAAAATGAATGGTTCTTTGGATTCTGGATGCACTCACCATATGACACCTTATAAACAGCATTTTACGAGTTATACTAATCTTGGTGATCGGTATGTGTATATGCCTGATAAAATGAAACGGGTTGTGGCCGGGGTTGGGAATGTTTGTTTGAAATTTGCTGATGGTACTCAATTTACTTTAAAAAATGTCAGACATATCCCCGATTTATCTAACAATTTGATATCTTGTACTACTTTGGAAGATGAGGGTCTTAGGGGTTCATGGGGAAATGGTTATATGAAAATCTGCAGAGGTTCCTTAATGTTGTTTAAAGGAATCCGGAAATTTAATTTATATATTTGCCAAACTGAAATTGCTGCATGTTCCAACCTGGTTTGTGCGGATAAAACTGTAATACCCGGTTGTAATTCAGTCATTATCATTCAGTAATTTCATTCGGTGATTGTCACTCAGTGGATTTTCACTCATTTATAATCATTTATCAATCATGTTCATTCACCCGTGTTCACCGTTCGGAAAAACTTCGAGTTGTGTATCGTTATTGTCCATTGTTTCAACTTTCCGCATATGAGTTCGACTTTGTTAGATCACCATTAATTTTTGGTAACTCCAAAAATTCTGAATCTTTGCAATATTATAGAGCATCGACTTAGCTTTCCAATGGTTCGAACGGTGAGTCAATCGGAGTCCGGACGAGAGAGTTATGGTCGTTTTAGCTCACCCGCTCATTTTTCAGTTATTGGCCGATCACTGCCGACCGAACTCGGCCGTGTCGTCCGACACGGCCCGTGCTGTACTCTTCCGGAAATGCCGAAGTCTCTACCACAGGACCCGACCGTGTCGTCTGGAACGGCCGAGTCGAACTCTTCCGGATAAGTCAGAACCGACTGCCCAGACGCCCAACCGTGTTCCAGGACACGGTCGAGTCATGCCGAGTCGCTGTCGGACGGGTCACTATCGGAAGGCCCCTCCGCGCCGCGACCGTGTCAAGCAGGACACGGTCGAGTCCCTGCCGGCCAGCTGCGCACCGCGACCGTGTCAGGCGGACACAGTCGAGTCTATCAGACGAGTCAACCCCTATAAATTCGTTTTTTGAGCATTTCAGCTCATTTCTTCCTTTTCTTCCACATTCATACGAGAGAGAAAAGCTTGAGGGAGATATTTTGTCATCATCAATCACTTGTGTGTTCGGATTTCATCATCTTGATTCATTGGAAAGCTTGGATAGTCGATTTTACATGTTTTCATCGGATCGAATTGGTTGGATCTTCAAGAGGTAAATTCTTCAACATCTTGGATTTCGATTTTGTGTTGAGATATGATGTTTTGGACGCGATAATCATGTTATATGAAGGGATATGTATATGATTATGAGTTTGTATAAGGATTCATTGGATTATTGAGGGATTATTCAAGAACACTTTGAATATCGAGTTGAAATTGGGGGTTTTCGATTAATTGTCATTATAATCACGTTTTCGGATATTCATTTTGGATTATTGATAGTATTCATGAGGTTTTGTGGGTTTGAATCATTCATTGGAAGTTGGTTTCGGATGTAATTGAGTTTTGGTTGTAAACAATTGGAGATTGTTTACAACGCGTTTGTTTTAATGCCCCAATGAGTTTCGGGTATTGTTGTATCGACTTTTGAGTTGGTTGTGATCATGCTTGATTCGTGTATTAAGAGAATTGTTGGTATTTGTGTTGTTCAAGGTTGTTCGAGCGGCCGATAATTTCATTAAGGACGTTGATCGTGGAAGTACCTTCTCGCCTTCGGTTTGAGGCAAGTTTTATACTTGTACTAGTCAATGAGATTAATGTCATCATATATGTGTATGAATGTGTGTATCATTCCGAGACTTAGTCTTGTAACACCCCCAAGTTATTCAGGGTATATTACAGCGCCGTAAGCCCCGCCGTGGGACTCACAAGGCTAAACATACGCGGAACTATAAACTTGACCGATAAGGTCTACATACAATAGAATGAAAGACGATACAAATGGTATTCAAAACCATAACCAATGAAACCATATACATCACTGCACAAATCAATACCTCGGCAACACAGGCCGGAACGTCAAGGAAACTGAAATACAATACTCGAGTATTTAAAAATCCATTCCAGTACAACAACACTGAATGGAGGAATCCAAGAAAATAACCGGAGACAAGACACAGTATCACACTTGCCCATCATCTTCATGCCGACCCGGTACCCACTTGTCCGCTCTCCTGGAACCTGAAATACATGAAACGTATTTCCCCCATAAAGGGGTTAGCCGTCGAATAGCTAATGCAAGTATAACAATATGAAACATGATACTCCTCGACAATAAAGTAAATGTAATCCGTCAATTCATCAATATCCGTCAATTCATCAATATCCGTCAATTCATCAATATAAGACTAGTATTCCGGAATAACTAAAATCTCAAGACGTATGTGAATGCCGTAGAAACGGTTCGTTCACCTCATACGCCGTTACGTATGTGAATGCCGTCAAAACGGTTCGTTCACCTCATACGCCGATACATGTAGGAATGCCGTCAAAACGGTTCGTTCATTACATGCCAATCAATATATCTATGAATGCCGTAAAAACGGTTCGTTCATGATATGCCATCAATATTTATATGAATGCCGTAAAAACGGTTCGTTCATATCATACCATCAATTCCTCTTACTTTCAAAGTCGAGAACGTACAATCATAAATGTATACTTGCCTTAATAAACGTTACCGAAAATCCCGAAGGACACGGTTCGACCGGGAAGCTTGAACCACGAAGAAGACAACGAACGGAAGGGTTCCGACTTGAGTTCTTCACAAGGATGTCGTCCCTAAGTCATATCAATGATAAATCAACAATCGTACGATGAATAATAATCGTACAACGCACAAACCCCCCCCTCTTAGACCTTTTGTCGGACACCTTCAAGGCGTCGACTAATGACTCAACCAAAATGACGAATCAAAACAATCCAACCGCGGAACAACGATGGAAATGATAGAATACACCTAAATAATCATCAATCCATCACTAATCTAAATTACTACGGATTAAAAGGATGAAGTCAAACAAAATCCCCAATTTCCAACACAAAATTCAAAGTGTTCTTGAATAATCTTTCAATAATCCGATGAATACTCCAACAAGTCCATAATCATGCGTATATCACTTCATACCCCATGATTTTAACATCCAAAACATCATTACCCAATACAAAATCGAAATCCAAGATGTTGAAGAAATTACCTCTTGAAGATCCAAGCACTATGATTCGAAGAGCACGCGATAGAACGATGATCCGGGCTTAAAAATCGAAAATAGATGAAGAGAAATCACTCACTCAAGTGATAGGTGGAGAAACATCTTCCTCTCAAACCTCCTCTCTCGCCCAAGTGAAGAAATGGGAAAAGTATAGGTTGAATCGCACAAAACGCAGATATAGGGTAATCTGTCATGTGTGCCGCGGCTCAAGATATGTGTGCCGCGCACGTGCCCAAAATTCGCTCCCGTGGCTCGGCAATGTGCCGCGGCTCAGCCAGTGTGTGCCGCGCACCGGTACAGCGGTTTTGGCCGAACTGAAAATGAGAGTGACTTAGCTATTTCGACCATAACTCCCTCGTCTGGACTCCGATTGACTCACCGTTTGAACCATTGGAAAGCTAACTCGATGCTTTATAATATTACCGAGATTCAGAATTTTTGGAGTTTCCAAGAATTTATGGTGATTTAACAAAGTCGAACTCATACGTGGAAAAGTCGCTAAAGAACACGGAATTCAACAGAACGATACCGAAACGAACTCGGATGACAAAAAGTGTAGAATTAATCATTCTCGGGATGACGAAACAGTCCCAAGCAAGTCGCCAAAATAGACTTCCGCCAAAAATAAAAAATTTCCGGGGAACAAAATTACGGGTATTACATTCTACCCTCCTTAAAAGAAGTTTCGTCCCGAAACTTAAAACAGGTAGGGAGAAGAAATATTTCACCAGGAAAAGCTCAACGAGATGCACAAAAACCGAAACTTACGCCCAAACGGCGAATCATCAATATAGAACACAACAATACATTACCCGAAGGTAAACCAAACCCATGCCGAAAAAGATACGAATTCACAATGCCCGAAGGCTCCAACGGAAATACCGATACATCACAATGGCCTGAAAGCCGAACAGCCCAAAGCTGCAAATCATCACAAAATAGATCTCAAAGAGACCAACCTGACTGTCGGACATACCCCTCGGCGTATGAACAACCAGTCGCAAATCGTCGGACATATCCAATACAACATGGACTACGAACGATCAATCAATAAAGCTCAAGAGGGACATCACAGTACGCCCGATCCGGAAATGTGTCCGTGCACATGTCCACCCCGTATACGGAATCCAGAATATACGTGTGACAATGTACCTAATTAGCCTCAAGGACTACGTCTCGTGTGCACGGTCCAATGCGGAAATATCCACGCATGACCATCGAGTGCCTGGCTAAAAATCCTACACATAACCAATCAGCACGCAGACATGATTCCAGATATGCCACGATACAACATGACAACGAAACTCAAGGGATAAAACATCCAGCACGGATCATACGACTCACCAAGTGAACGATGACACACGAATAATGAAAGATCGACACGACCAACGATATTCAAAACAACCATCTTGGGATCAGAATTCCCTAAGGACCGATTAATACGAGCAACGAATCACAACACAACAGTTCGGGAAAATCCTCAACCTTCAACGATCACAAAATTACCGAGTTTACAAGAATAATAGTGTGCTGCCTTGAATCGGCCAACACGACAATAATAATTCAACGGATGGGAACTATCCTCGACAGTCCCAATTCAATACTTCGATTACCGTAGAATGGCCAATCGATAACAATGATACAACAGATGAGAATATTTTTGACAACGGATGGGAATTATCTTTGATAATCCCAATTCAATATATCGATTACCTTAGAACGGTCAATCGATAATCAATGATACGATAGAATAGATGTCCCGGTGTCTTAAACCGACCACCGAAACGGAGATGACAAAAAGGATATATCAAACGTCCCCAATCGGTTAACGTAACATCATATCTACAGTTCCAATTCGACGACAAACATTCAACGATGTCTCAGAACGACATTAATCGCGAACAATAATAATCGATACATCGATACCGCGAACCGGCTATCGACAGCAACTTTACCAACAAGTATCGTAATGCCTTGAACCGGCCATTTACAACCAACAGTAACATTTGGCATAATTTTCCGACGGGCGTCGTATCAATGATCCCCTGATATCAATACAATCATAAAGAGGCCAAGTCCCGAAATGATACACACATTCGTACGCCTACACAATAACATTAGTCTCATTGATTAGTACGAGTATAAAACTTGCCTCGATATCAATTCAACGAACTGTTACCAATTCAGTCGATTTCGTCTTACGAGTCTCGACCAAGTTAATCTACGAACCCTTCAACCTTAACCGCAACACAAAAGTCATAATCTATGATCAAACATCATATCTTACTGTAAAACGAAGGATTGATAATCAACCGGTTCGATGACGACCAATATCAATAACACCAAACCACGAACTCAATCGTTTCACCATATCTCGACCAATCATAGTCTGGACTGTCCAACTCAGACCCTCACGAATCCATGTCCACAATACGAGCCGAAATCCGATGATCATATCAGCAATCAATTCGGACCAATAATAAGGGTCTAAATATTATCGGTTCCAAACTCAATTCTTAAACACGAATTGACAAGGTTCCCATCTCGTAAATCCGTAGTTAAAATTTTCCGATGATCATCGTTAATTCTAACCATCCAATTAGTTCAGCATTATAGATAATCATATTTTAAGGTTATCAAACACTCCAATCATTCGATTTGAATATTTGCTCCGTACGTATGGGCTTCCAAATTCAGAGATGAATAATAGTCTCATCAAGCTCATAATCACATTCGTATTTCCTATACGAATATTATTTCCAACACATAGTTTAGCTCTAGATATGAATATTCCATATTCATATTCAAAACATCAACACTTCTTAAAAATTTTCATCACCTCGTATAATTCAAGAGTTCTTCAAGAACATGAAATATCCGAAATCACGTTCGTAACAACATATCCGAGGTATATATCTCCATGTTACCATTTTCTTCATCATGTCATTCATACAACCTCAAGAATCACAATGTAACCCTTATCGTCATATGAAGAAGATCTCAATAATCATATCAACATCCGAAATCTCTTATTACGATTCCAATAAATCTCGTATAGCATTATCACATGATACCATATAACACCTCAATACCGAATACCTTCCCGTACACAATCTTCTATGTACGATTACCAAAAAACATACCTCTCTCCGACTTCCTTCCGAAATGTATACCATAGACCAAGAATATCCAAAATGACATCAACAATATCCGAATACTACAATCTTCACCCCAAAACCTTACGGAGTATTACACGCCGTAAACCCTTCTCACAAGGATTTACTGTGCTAAGCACAATTTTCCACGTCATTTCAAAAATGTCAAAAAGATCGATGACGGTAATATTTTTCAAATACTAAAAAAATTATTTTCCAAATACCACAAAACGATCAAGGTTAAAATGCCAAAACTCGATTTAGGGAATCGGTTTTAAAAATAAAATTTGATTGGCAAAATACCAAAATCCATTTCAAAAATACTCACGCCGCGGATAAAAGTACACCCAATTTATGCATTTTCATTGAAATAAGACGAACATCAAAATACACGATTCCCAACATACTCCCTCCCAAGTAGTAATCCAAAAAGAAAAAAAAAATGAGCCACTATCAAAGGGATACGAGGATTACCTTGTATGGACGAACCACGAAGAAAGAATAATTGAACTCCATTCCAAGAATCATTAAATCATCATAGTCATCATATGGCCTCAAGAACATCAAGATCTCTATGATTCCATAATCATAATCAACATATTCAAAGCATATCATTATCTTCCTTCAACATAGACCTCATAGAATATGGATAACACAAGAAATCACTTCAAGCATTAACAATAGTTCCATAACCAAGCTCTAATTCCATGATTCCAAGCTCACAATCATGTTAAAAGTGTTTAAAACACTCTTAAAAGTAAAGAGGGACGAGTTTTGGAGGGAAATATCTCAAAGGATCGTGAGAGAAATGAAAGGCAACACTTCAATATATAAATTGCACTCTCATTACGTACGTAAGTGTCCTTTCTTAACGTACGTAACAACTTTATCGTACATAATCCAAAATCCATAACGTACGTAACCAACTCACTGTCTCATTCCGTGCAGTCCATTACGTACGTAACCCATACCATACAACGTACGTAATATACCAGTTGACTTGCTACAGTACAATGGTTGTGTTACGTACGTAACACGTCCTGTATAACGTACGTAACACGTACGTTGACTCACCTGTCAACATCCTCCGCTGAAAGTTGCCGAAACAGGGTCCCACCTGCCGATCAGGACTCGGTTCTGTCCGATGCCTTCGTTACGTACGTAATACCTTAGCCTTAACGTACGTAACCATGCCAATCTTACGTACGTAATCTCACCTTATTAACGTACGTAATAATTCCATACTTAGCCAATTTCAACAATTCCTGTCCAAAGTCATGACATACCAAATACGAGCATACGGCAAAATCAATACATATACTCAATTCAATAATATTGTCATACGTTCACAACGTCCTCGAGCATAATTAACCATCCACGATGTCCAATATATAAACGAAAAAAAATATATCCGAAAAATCGGGGTATTACACTCTACCCCCCTTAAAATAAGTTTCGTCCTCGAAACTTACAATCACTCGTACAAACAACATTTCAACGGGAATTCAATTTCACCAAGAATTATCGAATAATTCGAACAACATACTTACAAGTCTGCGAAGTCGAAGATCTCCCGTGATACTAGCATGCGACTCCTAAACAAAGTCTCAACATAATACCGATACACACCATTATAGCAATTAGCAACTTAACAAAATCTCAAGGAAGAGTTCACGTCCGTGACCACGGCCACGATTCTTCCTACTTTCAGCCAACATTCTGAAAGGCACACACGTGCGTAAGTATAATCCGAATCGCACCTTCTCGAAGTGACCAATTCCCAAGAATACCAATCTATAAACGAAACGATTAAGAAGAATACAAGAAGAGTGAGAGGACTTACAAGTACCGGTCGCACTGTGATGATAGCAGAGTAGTGATACTGTGGGCAAACGCCGACTCAATCGACCCAAAAGACCGACAGCCTAGGTATCCATAAACCTAAGCTCTGATACCATATTCTGTAACACCCCCAAATTATTCAGGGTATATTACAGCGCCGTAAGCCCCGCCGTGGGACTCACAAGGCTAAACATACGCGGAACTATAAACTTGACCGATAAGGTCTACATACAATAGAATGAAAGACGATACAAATGGTATTCAAAACCATAACCAATGAAACCATATACATCACTGCACAAATCAATACCTCGGCAACACAGGCCGGAACGTCAAGGAAACTGAAATACAATACTCGAGTATTTAAAAATCCATTCCAGTACAACAACACTGAATGGAGGAATCCAAGAAAATAACCGGAGACAAGACACAGTATCACACTTGCCCATCATCTTCATGCCGACCCGGTACCCACTTGTCCGCTCTCCTAGAACCTGAAATACATGAAACGTATTTTCCCCATAAAGGGGTTAGCCGTCGAATAGCTAGTGCAAGTATAACAATATGAAACATGATACTCCTCGACAATAAAGTAAATGTAATCCGTCAATTCATCAATATCCGTCAATTCATCAATATCCGTCAATTCATCAATATAAGACTAGTATTCCGGAATAACTAAAATCTCAAGACGTATGTGAATGCCGTAGAAACGGTTCGTTCACCTCATACGCCGTTACGTATGTGAATGCCGTCAAAACGGTTCGTTCACCTCATACGCCGATACATGTAGGAATGCCGTCAAAACGGTTCGTTCATTACATGCCAATCAATATATCTATGAATGCCGTAAAAACGGTTCGTTCATGATATGCCATCAATATTTCTATGAATGCCGTAAAAACGGTTCGTTCATATCATACCATCAATTCCTCTTACTTTCAAAGTCGAACGCATAATCATAAATGTATACTTGCCTTAATAAACGCACGAAAATCCCGAAGGACACGGTTCGACCGGGAAGCTTGAACCACGAAGAAGACAACGAACGGAAGGGTTCCGACTTGAGTTCTTCACAAGGATGTCGTCCCTAAGTCATATCAATGATAAATCAACAATCGTACGATGAATAATAATCGTACAACGCACAAACCCCCCCCTCTTAGACCTTTTGTCGGACACCTTCAAGGCGTCGACTAATGACTCAACCAAAATGACGAATCAAAACAATCCAACCGCGGAACAACGATGGAAATGATAGAATACACCTAAATAATCATCAATCCATCACTAATCTAAATTACTACGGATTAAAAGGATGAAGTCAAACAAAATCCCCAATTTCCAACACAAAATTCAAAGTGTTCTTGAATAATCTTTCAATAATCCGATGAATACTCCAACAAGTCCATAATCATGCGTATATCACTTCATACCCCATGATTTTAACATCCAAAACATCATTACCCAATACAAAATCGAAATCCAAGATGTTGAAGAAATTACCTCTTGAAGATCCAAGCACTATGATTCGAAGAGCACGCGATAGAACGATGATCCGGGCTTAAAAATCGAAAATAGATGAAGAGAAATCACTCACTCAAGTGATAGGTGGAGAAACATCTTCCTCTCAAACCTCCTCTCTCGCCCAAGTGAAGAAATGGGAAAAGTATAGGTTGAATCGCACAAAAACGCAGATATAGGGGTAATCTGTCATGTGTGCCGCGGCTCAGTATATGTGTGCCGCGGCACAGGCCCAAAATTCGCTCCCAGGGCTCGGCAATGTGCCGCGGCTCAACCCAGGTGTGCCGCGGCACCGGGTACAGGCGGTTTTGGCCGAATCTGGAAAATGAGAGTGACTTAGCTATTTCGACCATAACTCCCTCGTCTGGACTCCGATTGACTCACCGTTTGAACCATTGGAAAGCTAACTCGATGCTTTATAATATTACCGAGATTCGGAATTTTTGGAGTTTCCAAGAATTTATGGTGATTTAACAAAGTCGAACTCATACGTGGAAAAGTCGCTAAAGAACACGGAATTCAACAGAACGATACCGAAACGACCTCGGATGACAAAAAGTGTAGAATTAATCATTCTCGGGATGACGAAACAGTCCCAAGCAAGTCGCCAAAATAGACTTCCGCCAAAAATAGAAAATTTCCGGGGAACAAAATTACGGGTATTACAAGTCTCTTCATGAATTCATTGATATCAAGAGATCGTTCGATACGATACCTTTCGGCAATTATGCCAAATGTTTATTGTTGTTCATTAACGGCCGATTCAAGGCATTGTGATACTCGTTATTAATGTCATTGTCGATAGCCGGCTCGCGGCATCGATGTATCGATTGTTGTTAATATTGATGTCGATCTAAGACATCGTTCAGATCATCGTTATTCATGTTGGGGGTTGTTATTAAAACCATATTGGCCGAATTAAGGCATTGGCTTATTCATTTCTCATCTTCGTCGTTGGTCACCGATTAAAGGTGCCGAGGCATCCTTCGTATCATTGTCATCGATTGGCCGTTCTCAGGCAAATCGAAATGTTCAATTATTCACCATCTCATTGTTATCGATTGACCGTTCTAAGGCAATCGAGGTATTCTAATCATTCATCGTGTCATTCGTAGCGATTGGCCATTCTAAGCCAATCGAAGTGCTTACTCATTCATGAATTCATCCGCTGCATCATTGTTATCGGTTGGCCATCCTAAGGCAATCGAGGTGTTAAATTGGGACTGTCAAGGACGGTGTCTATCCGTGTTATCACATCGTGTTGGCCGACTCAAGGCGGACACTATCATTAATTGTGATACGGCTTCGTGCGTGGTCGACCTAATTGTGATACGGCCGATGCCGTGGCTCGCCCTTATTGTGATACGGCTTCGCGGCCGTGGCTTCGCCCTAATTGTGATACGGTGGATGCCGTGGCTTCGCCCTTATTGTGATACCGCCGTGCCGTGGCTTCGCCCTCATTGATACTGACTTGGTCGCTTTGACTTCAGTGTTTGTGATATTTGTTAATTTCACGAACGACTTTCAAGCCTTTTGTAATGTCTTGGTATTTTCATTGGAGCCTTTGGGAATTATGATTCATATTAAATTCAGTTCTGGTTTGGTTCATGTCGTTTAATTCATTGTGGTATTCTGTGATTATGATTCGCCGTTGGACATTTATGTTCTAACCTGTCGAACAGGTATTAATAGTATGCCGTGGGCATAGTATTTCACGAATGCTCGGTTCTTACCTTGGTTTGTGAGCATCTCGTATTATTATCATCATTGTACCGTTTGCTCGCTTTGGATGCATATCATGTTATACATGTATTTGATGTTCATTGTCTGATGATCGACTTGGGGCGGAACATGTTTTTCATGTTTTAGGTGCTTGCGAGGAGAGAGTTGAGACACAGGGGCATGATGATGGCGACGAGGCATTCGAGCGATATAGTCCGAGTTGTTCATGTTGGTCAGTCGGTTGGAGTGTTCTTCAGTTGTCAGTCATTGTCATTTTGTATTACCCGAGCAGATGCTCGTGGATGTTGTATTTTTTACTCTTGGCCATGTAGGCCCATCGTTGTCATTGAAATTCCTTATCGTAATATTGTGTCGGATATCATGGTAGGGACTATGATTTTCCCTTGTTGTTTAATTTAATGTATTTTAGTCATGTTCGCCTGGTGGATCTGCTGGCGTGGGGTCCACGGCACTGTAATAACCCAATAGGATTTAGGGGTGTTACAGAAATGGTATCAGAGACCTTGGGTTGTGAAATACCCTGAGATGTGAGTTATGTGGTCCTACCGACGCGGTAGTAGTGGGATTGTCAGGTTATGACAATCTAGTCAGTCAGGTTTTGTGAGTCGTAATATTAGTGCGACTGCACGAGTCATTCATTCATCGAGTCATCGTCAGTGAAGACTAGTATCGCGAGACCTCGAAGCTTCGTATGACCTGTGTAAGGACTCGATCCTCTTTGTGTTCATACATTCATCATGTCATTAATTGTTCATGCTTTGCTGAAACCTATATGTGATATTAGTGTTATGATTGATTCATGACTAATTGTTTTGGAGCACGTGTGACTTGTGTAAGCATTAAGGATCAACTCCTTTATCAGTTAATAATTCTCAATCATCATTTTGACCTCATCACTCAGTTAACTCATTCATCACTCAGTCAATAACATCACTCAGATAATTCATTCATCACTCAGTTAATTCATTCATCACTCAGTCAATAATATCACTCAGATAATTCATTCATCACTCAGTTAATTCATTCATCACTCAGTCAATATCATCAGTCAGTTAATTCATTCACCACTCAGTCAATATCATCAGTCAGTTAATTCATTCCTCACTCAGTCAATATCATCACTCAGATAATTCATCCATCACTCAGTTAATTCATTCCTCACTCAGTCAATATCATTACTCAGATAATTCATTCATCGATCGATTAATTCATTCATCACTCACCAATATCATCGTTCAGTTAATTCATTCATCACTCAGTCGATCTCATTGTTCAGTTAATTCATTAATCATTCAGCCCATCTCACGGTTCAGTTGTTGATCTTGAGGATCGAATTTTCAACCTTGTTAACTTGTTCAAGGTAATCATTTCAGGAATTTCATCAGGCAATCATGTTACCTCATTTGATGTTTCATACGATCTTATCATACTCTGACGTAATGTCGACGATCATTTCATTAAATCATTTTCATTGTGCGAGAGCGTGTATGCTCATTATTGTCACTCTGTAACGTAATCATAATGCGATATTCATGCGGAATCTGTAATCATCATGTGACTTTCCTACTTCAGTATGGGTAGAGCTGTCAGAGGACGCAGGGGAAGAGGTCGCAGTGCGGGCCGGAACCCGGGATCTCGTGTGCATGCCCACACAAATGCGAGGGATATCATTAATTCATCAAATAGCGAGGCTACGCATTCACTGTCAGATAACCATTCACCGTCAGGGAGTCGTACCCGAGAAGCAGCTCACTCGGAAGGTGTTCGGGTTGACCCATTCATATTTATGCAGGGCATGATGGCCCAGATGACTCAGATGACGCGGATAGTGGAGACCATGCAGACCTCGATGGTTCGTGGTCCACTGCAACAGGGATGCCAGGTGCCATTTCATGGACAGACTGGAGGAGTGAATCAGATTGTTGGCGATATCTCTCGGCAGATGCCGCCTACTTTTGAGGGTTCGTCGGAACCGGCTGATATTGTTCATTGGCTCGAGCATTTTGATAAACTCTTCGACATGGTTCGGTCCTAAGAGAGTAAAGTGGCGATGGCGGCTTATTACTTGAGTAAGGGCGCTTATTCGTGGTGGCTTTACGTGAAACCCATCGATCGTGATTGTTTTTGGAGTGAGTTCAAGACTCTCATGTTAGAGAGGTATTACCTGCTCCACTTCGTGAAGCCAAATTGTCGAAGTTTTGAACCCGAATGGCCGAGGACGAGGGTGTTATTGTCATTCTTTGAGAAGTTTCGGGGACTACTTCGCCGTCAATTATCCGTCTTGAGGCGGATAAAATTAAGTATTTTAGCAAGAGGCTAAATCCAGCTTTAGGATGCGATTGTTCAATCACAATTGTAATTCACTTAGTGAGTTCATCGGGAAGGCTCTTGGAGCAGAGCTTTTGATCAAGGAGCTTACTCAAGCATCCTTCGTTTCTTGGTGAGAGGACTAGAATGCCGGCTCGTTCGGAGGGACATCGGCCCGACGTCCAAGGGGTCGTTTTCTAGTCGTCTTCGTCTGGGATAGCATCTTCCTCTCGGCGACGAGTTCGACCGTTGTTTGCTTTAATCGTGATTCAAGAGTCACGTTAGTACCGGTGTACGGTGCGGCTATTGTTTGTTTTCTCGTGTGGGAGGCGGGGACACCGGCGAAATCTGCAGGGTTCTAGCGCCAGTAAATCTCAAGAGAGCTCAAGGTCCTCGAGAGACTTCGTTACTCCAGTCCGTGCATCATCCAAGGGACCCTATCAGGCCTCGAGGGCCAGAGGTAAGGACATTCATCACCGGTTTGAACAAGTTAATTCTTGTTCGTTAATAGTATAATCATTCATTTCGTTGTCGTTCATTCATTCATATAATTCATTCATCATACATCAATCATGTTGAGACTTGTCATCATGAAATTAATCATTTAATTCACGAGGAACAACGGTTCCAATAATTTCACTTGAACTATCACTCATGACGTTATTAATTCACCTTGGTGAGCCATTCTTAATCCTGGTCGGATTTATAGTCAATTAGCATACATCATTCATTTTAGCCACTTTCATTCTCGTGACCTTCTGAGATCATATGCAGCGGCGAGTTGATCTTCGGATATACCTTAAATCATTGAGATAAAGGATATCGATGTTGGGTACATTTGAGATGTAACCTTGTTTTTGGATGTAAATCTATCCGTATTAATGTATCGTGACTGTGGATCATTTATGGTTGATCTGTCTTATTATGATCATATTCGAGAATCTTGAGATTTGGGTCATTTGTTGGGAGTTCATCCTTTCGGCGTTGTGCTCAAGATTTCATGATAATTTAGGAAATCGTTCAATGTGTTTCGAGACGTCAAGTCTTGGGGACTTGGGCTTGCGGTTGATTTGGTCCCGAGGACTAGATGTGCATTATTGTTTTCAGATCAAGATGGATAGTTCATATCCAGAGTCGTTTACCCTTAGTTTCGAGGACGAAACTCTTTTAAGGGGGGGAGTATGTAATACCCGGTTGTAATTCAGTCATTATCATTCAGTAATTTCATTCAGTGATTGTCACTCAGTGGATTTTCACTCATTTATAATCATTTATCAATCATGTTCATTCACCCGTGTTCACCGTTCGGAAAAACTTCGAGTTGTGTATCGTTATTGTCCATTGTTTCAACTTTCCGCATATGAGTTCGACTTTGTTAGATCACCATTAATTTTTGGTAACTCCAAAAATTCTGAATCTTTTCAATATTATAGAGCATCGACTTAGATTTCCAATGGTTCGAACGGTGAGTCAATCGGAGTCCGGACGAGAGAGTTATGGTCGTTTTAGCTCACCCGCTCATTTTTCAGTTATTGGCCGATCACTGCCGATCGGACTCGGCCGTGTCGTCCGACACGGCCCGTCTTCATTTCGTCCGGAAATGCCGGTCTCGCCACGAGACCCACCGTGTCGTCGCACGGCCGAGTCGAACTCTTCCGGATAAGTCGAACCGATCGCCCAGACGCCAACCGTGTTCCGTGACACGGCCGAGTCATGCCGAAGTCAGCCGGACGGGTCACTATCGGAAGGCCCTCCAGCGCCGCGACCGTGTCAAGCGAGACACGGTCGAGTCCTCGCTGCCACCGCAGACCGCGACTGTCGAGCGGACACGGTCGAGTCTATCGACGAGTCAACCCCTATAAATTCGTTTTTGAGCATTTCACTCATTTCTTCCTTTTCTTCCACATTCATACGAGAGAAAAGCTTGAGGGAGATATTTTGTCATCATCAATCACTTGTGTGTTCGGATTTCATCATCTTGATTCATTGGAAAGCTTGGATAGTCGATTTTACACGTTTTCCGGATCGAATTGGTTGGATCTTCAAGAGGTAAATTCTTCAACATCTTGGATTTCGATTTTGTGTTGAGATATGATGTTTTGGACGCGATAATCATGTTATATGAAGGGATATGTATATGATTATGAGTTTGTATAAGGATTCATTGGATTATTGAGGGATTATTCAAGAACACTTTGAATATCGAGTTGAAATTGGGGTTTTCGATTAATTGTCGTTATAATCACGTTTTCGGATATTCATTTTGGATTATTGATAGTATTCATGAGGTTTTGTGGGTTTGAATCATTCATTGGAAGTTGGTTTCGGATGTAATTGAGTTTTGGTTGTAAACAATTGGAGATTGTTTACAACGCGTTGTTTTAATGCCCCAATGAGTTTCGGGTATTGTTGTATCGACTTTTGAGTTGGTTGTGATCATGCTTGATTCGTGTATTAAGAGAATTGTTGGTATTTGTGTTGTTCAAGGTTGTTCGAGCGCCGATAATTTCATTAAGGGCGTTGATCGTGGAAGTACCTTCTCGCCTTCGGTTTGAGGCAAGTTTTATACTTGTACTAGTCAATGAGATTAATGTCATCATATATGTGTATGAATGTGTGTATCATTCCGAGACTTAGTCTCTTCATGAATTCATTGATATCAAGAGATCGTTCGATACGATACCTTTCGGCAATTATGCCAAATGTTTATTGTTGTTCATTAACGGCCGATTCAAGGCATTGTGATACTCGTTATTAATGTCATTGTCGATAGCGGCTCGCGGCATCGATGTATCGATTGTTGTTAATATTGATGTCGATCTAAGACATCGTTCAGATCATCGTTATTCATGTTGGGGGTTGTTATTAAAACCATATTGGCCGAATTAAGGCATTGGCTTATTCATTTCTCATCTTCGTCGTTGGTCACCGATTAAAGGTGCCGAGGCATCCTTCGTATCATTGTCATCGATTGGCCGTTCTCAGGCAAATCGAAATGTTCAATTATTCACCATCTCATTGTTATCGATTGACCGTTCTAAGGCAATCGAGGTATTCTAATCATTCATCGTGTCATTCGTAGCGATTGGCCATTCTAAGCCAATCGAAGTGCTTAC
This sequence comes from Orobanche coerulescens, assembly GCA_033398695.1. Taxonomy (NCBI): domain Eukaryota; kingdom Viridiplantae; phylum Streptophyta; class Magnoliopsida; order Lamiales; family Orobanchaceae; genus Orobanche; species Orobanche coerulescens. The sequence continues at coordinate 181,142,363 of CM065809.1, forward strand.
TCATTCATGAATTCATCCGCTGCATCATTGTTATCGGTTGGCCATCCTAAGGCAATCGAGGTGTTAAATTGGGACTGTCAAGTACGGTGTCTATCCGTGTGTTACTGTCATCGTGTTGGCCGACTCAAGGCAGCACACTATCATTAATTGTGATACGGCCGTGCGTGGCTTCGCCCTAATTGTGATACTACCGATGCCGTGGCTTTGGCCCTTATTGTGATACGGCTTCGTGCCGTGGCTTCGGCCCTAATTGTGATACGGCTGGATGCCGTGGCTTCGGCCCTTATTGTGATACCGCTTCGTGCCGTGGCTTCGGCCCTCATTGATCTGACTTGGTCGCTTTGACTTAGTGTTTGTGATATTTGTTAATTTCATTGAACAACTTTCGGGCCTTTTGTAATGTCTTGGTATTTTCATTGGAGCCTTTGGGCATTATGATTCATATTAAATTCGATTGGTTTGGTTCATGTCGTTTAATTCATTGTGGTATTCTGTGATTATGATTCGCCGTTTGGCATGTATTTTCTAACCTGTCGAACATGTATTAATATTATGCCGTGGGCATAGTATTTCACGAATGCTCGGTTCTTACCTTGGTTTGTGAGCATCTCGTATTATTATCATCATTGTACTGCTTTCGTTACGCTTTGGATGCATATCATGTTATACATGTATTTGATGTTCATTGTCCTGGATGATCGACCCGGGGGCGGAACATGTTTTTCATGTTTTAGGTGCTTGCGAGGAGAGTTGAGACACGGGGCATGATGATGGCGGCGAGGCATTCGAGCGATACTAGTCCGAGTTGTTCATGTTGGTCAGTCGGTTGGAGTGTTCTTCAGTTGTCAGTCATTGTCATTTTGTATTACCCGAGCAGATGCTCGTGGATGTTGTATTTTTTACTCTTGGCCATGTAGGCCCATCGTTGTCGTTGAAATTCCTTATCGGAATATTGTGTCGGATATCATGGTAGGGACTATGATTTTCCCTTGTTGTTTAATTTAATGTATTTTAGTCATGTTCGCCTGGTGGATCTCCTGGCGTGGGGTCCACGTCACTGTAATAACCCAATAGGATTTGGGGGTGTTACAAAAACCGAATTATGGCATAATAGGTTAGGACACATGAGCATGAAGGGATTAGATATCTTGCATAAACAAAAGTGTTTTGGAAAAGATAAAATCTCTAAGTTGTCTTTCTGTGACTCTTGCATGTATGGCAAACAACATAAAACCCAATTTCCGAAACCTCCCAATTCCCCTGATCCTGTTTTTGAAAAATCTGGTTAGAGTTCCAATGTGCTTGATTATGTTCATGCTGATGTTTGGGGTCCTGCCAGTGTCCCAACTCATGGGAGAAACCGTTACTTCTTGTCAATCATTGATGATTATTCAAGGAAAGTTTTCGTTTTTCTACTCAAACTGAAATCTGATGTGTTCGAAAAATTTCAAACTTGGAAGACCTTAGTGGAAAATCAAACCGAAAAACGGATTAAAAAGATAAGGACCGACAACGGTCTTGAATTTTGCAATACTCAGTTTGATACTATGTGTTCCGAAAATGGCATCCTTAGGCATAAGACAGTTCCATACACCCCTCAACGAGCAGGGTGGCCGAGCGGATGAACCGAACCCTCCTTGAAAAGGTTAGGGCTATGCTCGCCACTACGGATCTGGCCCAAAAGTTTTTGGGGTGAGGCTCTTTAATCACGCCTATCTTATAAATAGATCACTTTCTATACCTCTGAATGGTAATTATCCCGAGTCTGTGTGGTCGGGTCATGCTGTTGATTTTTCAAACATTCGTGTGTTTGGTTGTGCTGCTTATGTGCATCAAAATGTTGATAAACTTGAGCCTAGGTCCTTGAGATGTGTTTTTCTTGGATATCCTGATGGTATTAAGGGTTATCGATTATGGGTCAGATCTGAACCCGGGTTGAAAGTGATCACTAGTAGGGATGTGGTGTTTAATGAAACTGAATTTCCTTGTCTTAATAATCCATTACCTGCTCCTGTGTTAGCTGCTGAAAATACTCCCCACCCTGTTCAGATTAGGGTGGAGCGTATTAGTGATAATGAGTTACCTGCTGAATCTGATAATATGGAAAATCCTGAAATCTCTAATGATCAACCTGATAATCAATCTGAAAATGGAGAGGAGTCTGAATCTATTCCTGATTTGTCTGATTATCAACTAACTAGGGATAGGTCTAGAAGAAATGTTAGAAGACCTATACATTTAGATGATTTCCACATGGCTTCTCTTGCTTTAAATGTGTTTGATATGCTTGATGGAAATGAACCTAAATCTTACAATGACGCTCTGTTGTCTGATAAATCAAATGAATGGTTAAGTGCAATGAATGAAGAAATGACATCCTTGCATGCTAATAATACTTGGAAACTTGTTCCAAAACCTAAGAACTGTTCTTTGATTGATTGTAAGTGGTTATTTAAAGTCAAAAAGGATGAGGATGACATCAGATTCAAAGCAAGGTTAGTAGCTAAAGGTTTCACTCAGCGCGAAGGTATTGACTATACCGAAATTTTTGCACCCATAGTTAAATTCACCACTATTCGCATCATGCTTGCATTAGTTGCACATCATAATTGGGAGATGAAACAATTAGATGTTAAAACGGCATTTTTGCATGGTGAGTTAAAAGAAACCATCTACATGAAACAACCGGAAGGTTTTATAGATGCTAACCATCCGGATTATGTGTGCTTGCTGAATAAAACCTTATATGGCCTGAAGCAGTCCCCTAGAGAATGGAACAAGAAATTTAATGATTGCATGCTGTCCTTGAAATTCTGCCGAAGTGCATATGATCCATGCCTTTATTTCAAGATTGATTGTGATGTTCCTATGTTTCTACTTATTTATGTAGATGATATGCTCTTGATAAGTTCATGCATTAAATCTATTAATCATGTCCAAAATCGCTTAGGTGAACAATTTGACATGAAATACTTGGGGGATGCTAAAAGGATTTTAGGCATGAATATCGTTCGGGATAGATCGAAAGGCACTTTATTTCTAAATCAGTCCTCTTACATTGGTAAAATTCTGGAAAAATTTTCTATGGTGATGCAAAATCATTGGTGTGCCATGGCTTCTCATTTCTTATTATCCAAAACTCGACTACCAAAACGAATCAAATTCAAGAAATGAGATCTATCCCATATGTTAATGCTATTGGATCTCATGTATCTTATGGTCGATGCACCGGATATCGCTTATCTTGTGAGTCATTTAAGTAGGTATATGGCCGATCACAGGAAGCCTCATTGGGAGGCTCTTAAGTGGTTACTTCGGTACTTAAAAAATTCATTTCGATGGACTTGTGTTTTCTAAATCTAATGATGGGGTTAGCCTTAAAGGTTATGTTGATTCTAATTATGCCAATGATCGGGATGAATGTAAGTCCACAACTTCATATGTGTTTACCTTGTGTGGCTCATGCATTTCTTGGAAATCTCAACTTCAGCATATAGTTACTTTGTCTACCACCGAAGCTGAATATATTGCCACTACTGAAGCCTTTAAAGAGGCTATTTGGTTGAAAGGTTTACTTAATGAAATTGGTGTTCTTAGTGACAATGTTGTGGTCTTTTCTGACAGTCAATCTAGCATACACTTGTGCAGAAATCCTGTTTTCCATGATCGTACAAAGCATATTGACGCCAGGCGACATTTCATCCGTGATATAGTCGAAAAGGGCATAATTGATTTGAAGAAAATCACGTCCCAGTCTAACCCTGCAGATATGGGCACGAAGTGCCTACCGGTCGAGAAAGTCAGATCTTGCAAGTCGATACTAAATATCGACTCCTTCAACTGAAGACTCTCCAGTCTTCCTTCTCGCTATCTTTGTGATAGCTTTTCTAGTTTTCTCTGTGATTCCTAGTTTTTCCTTTCTTAGTGATTGTTTAATGTCTTTATACTTGTACTAACTTTGTGTGGTGTGCAGGTGGTGTGACGTTCGGCGATGATGACCTCCCTATCACGAGAGTACCCCGATGGCTCATTTGGTCCGGGTGGAGATTTGTTAAAAAATTTGGCCCAAATGATTATTTTTATTATGGGCCGGTATTTTTGCAGCCCGGCCCAGATGTTTTAAATCCATTCCCCCCGGCTCCTTTGATCTCACCCGTTGGTTGAGGGTTGACTATCCCTACCGTTGGTCCCTTATATTTATTCCCCCCCGTAACCCTAGCCTCACTTCTCTCGGTTTTTTCTCTCTCCCCTCACCTACCCGCCGACTGCCATGGAAAGGATTTTCTTACCTTCCTCCTGCTCGGCTTCGCGGTCCCGATTTGGAAGGGGATCGAAACCCATATCAGTTTTTGATATGATTGGATTCGATCCTCCGAAAATCCGTGGCTTCTCCCGGTTGGCGTTTTGCCTATTTAAGGCCGGCGATCTGGGCATGAGAGAGACACACGAAAAATAAAAACCTAATTTTCTAAGTGAGGAAGAAATCGATTTGTGTTTTCTTGGTGAAAATTTTTCTGAGTGAAAAATCCTTTCTGAGTGAAAAGTTACTTGAGGCGATTTGGGGGGATTTTCGGGAATACTTGGAACCAGCCGGGGTATTTCTGGATTTGTTCGTCTGGGTTGCTGGCCGCGGATACGCACGGAGCCTTGGACGCGGGTACTAGATAGAGGAGGACTGAGCCGAGGCCAAGTTCCGGTCGTCTCTCACCACCGTCTACCTTGTGTTGATTCGGATCTTTGTGATCCTTTTTCGGTTTGGTTTTCTGGCACCTTTTTTGTTTCCCTACCTGTTCTTTGTGATTAATCTGTTATACGGGTTAATTAGTTTTTCCCGTTTTTTATTTCGTGTAATTTGTTGTCCCCAAGTTTGCTGCGTAATTCATTCATTTCCGGAATTTATTTGTAATTTGTTTACTACGCTGTTGTGTAATCGTCTATGTATTCCGAATAGTTTCCCCACAGTAAGTATTTGGAAATAGATGAAATATTAAAATGGATTTTTGAAATTCCAGAATGTTTAGGAAAAACAAAAAAAAAATGTTTTCTGAAATTTATATATAATCATCTCTAGTGTCTATAATTTTCAACTATTCTTTTCCTCTTATATATACACACTAGAGATGATTGTGCCATAATAATATAATTAAATTAAAATTATAGAAAAATTGGAGACACATCGCACTAGAGGCCCGTAAGCCTTTGGCCGACGACCAAGAAAAAACAGCCCAAACAGACGGCCGACAACCCCGAAGAACAGTGTAGCACCCGACCGAGAAAAAAAAGACCCATCGCGGGAGCTCCTACGGCCGTCGGCCCACAGGAAAACATCCCGTCCATCGTAACAAAAAAAATTGGAGGACCGTCGGGGCTCCAACTGTCGGCAGCCCGCGACCCATTAAATAATAGTTGGACAGTCGGTCGAAAAAAAAAGAATGGCCGTCAGAGCTGTTGTAAATTTCACTAGATGGACACAAAATTCGGTAATTAGTATACCGAATTATGTAATTATTAAAAAACAAACAATAAGGAAGATAGAAAAAATAGAATATAGTCCTTTTCCAAATAATTTTGTTATTATTATATTACTGAGTTTATCAACTAAAATCGAAATGATCCTTCACGATCAGATCCGATAGTAAGAAAGGGGGAGAGAAGCAGACTGCCCCGTTGAGGGACGAATTTAATGCATAACAAATATGTAAAAAAACAACCTGTTTCTTGGATTTCGTAGTTGAAGAAAACCGCACGGAGAAAACTCCTGTCCTTAAAGGTTTTTACGCGCTTCAATGGCTGTAAGCTTTGCCAGAGAACCTCAGATTTGATGCGGCTTTATCGTGCTCCAACAAAGAATCAAGGATCGATAAATGCAAAGGCGACTACTTGGAATCTCAAAGAAAGAATAAAGAACACGAGAGAGAGGAGGCTGCAGATGCAGAATTCGGATGGATGAATACGGCTCCTATGGAGCTATATTTATAGTTGCAGAACCCTAGGGATGCACCAAAAAAACGGCTAGGGTTTTTAGGCCTAACTTGTCCACCAAGCAAACCCAGTTCTGGAACCTTCCAGATCCGTATTCGATTTGGGTCAGTCCGACCCGACTGAACCCGAGCTCCGTTAAAAAATTAAAGGCTCCTCAGCTCCTCGCGATCGATGCGGCGTGCGAAGTGCAAAGTGCGCCTACAACGCGCCAATTTCGCGAACCTCCCATCTCGCGTCCACGGCTCGGCTCGGCACGCGTGTGGGCTTGGCCCATCTCTAGTCTACTAAGGCCTTTGAGAGCCTAACTAGAGAAAAGACCTTATAAACTCCATTTTGTTTCTTATTCCTTCCAATGTGGGACAAAAACATGCCAAACTCCATTTAGCATAAATATTTCCAGCAATCCCCCACAAGGTTGGCAAGTTTCTTTTCACTCAGACAAATGATGTCACTTTGGTGTCACGAAGATTAAACCCCAGCATTATGAGAATAAACAAGAAGAGACTGATTCAATGGTATCCTTATAGGCTTAAACCAATAATCTTTTGACCTCTCCGGTTTACCCCCACACATCACATGTCAGCTTTGCATTCTCTCTGAGCGCTAATTTTGGCCATGCGCTAAAATCCTTTTCATGACCCTCTAGAAGACAAACCACTAGTCTTCATTTGAGGCGGCACCACCTCTAGATCATATAGGCAAAGTTTTACAACATCTTTGTTGCATAGATGTCTCTATAATTTGTTAAGAGCCTCAACTCAACATTGTTCTCGGCAACAATGTACTATCCTACCTCACATGGATCTATCATTATATGATAGTACATTCTATCATTAGTGACTTCGTTATTACCCTTTAAACTTGAGAATTAGGAGCACTAATGTCAAGATGGGTTTCCATCACTAATGATTCTATTATGGTTTTAGACCCATGACTCTCGCGGTAGATGTAACCAAATCTCTCGTCAGAGGTTTGGTATACGGATCTGCCAAGTTCCTACTCGTCTTGACATAGACAACTTTGATGGTACCATTATCAATAAGATGTCTCACAAAATTGCGTCGTAGACCAATATGTCTAGACTTCCCATTATACACGGTATTGTATATTGCTGACAGTGTGGCCTCACTGTCACAATACATGGGAATACACGGCATAGGAGTATCCCACAGACGGATATCCAATAGTAGATCTTTGATCCACTCTGCCTCTTTGCCTGCTGCGGCTAAGGCAATAAGCTCAGCCTCCATCGTTGAGTGAGCTATATATGTCTGTTTCTTGCTCGCCCAAGAAATAGCTCCTCTAGCAAGAGTATAAATCCATCCACTTGTAGATTTAGAATCACTCGTGTGATCTATCCAGCTGGCATCGGAATAACCTTCTAGTATTCCAGAAGATGACGTGTAAGTCAACTCAAGAGTACTCGTCCTTTTCAGGTATCCTAGTACTCTGCCCACTGCCTTCCAGTGCTCCGTACCAGGATTGACAGTGTACTGACTTAATTTGCTTACAACAAAAGCAATGTCAGGTCGAGTACAGTGTGTGGTATACATCATACTACCGATTGCACTTGCATATTCTAGTTGAGCTACTGCCCGACCAGAGTTCACATTAAGTTTTACACTAGAATCAAAAGGAGTGTTTAATTCCTTAATATTCAAGTGTTGAAACTTTGTCAGTATTTTCTCTATGTAATGAGATTGACATAGAGAAATCTGACTACTTGTCCTTTTCACTTTGACACCAAGAATGGTATCAACTTCTCCAAAATCTTTCATTTTAAAGTTCGAGGATAGGTATTTCTTCGTCTCAAGAATACCTTCTAGGTGAGTTCCAATGATCAACATATCATCGACATATAGACAGATAATGACAGTGTATTCGGTTGTGTATTTAGAATAAATACACCTGTCAGCACTATTGTGTTGAAATCCGAATGCAATTATAGTGGTGTCAAATCTCTCATGCCACTGTTTAGGAGCTTGTTTCAAACTGTACAGGGATTTAATAAGTCTAAACACTTTGTTTTCTTGTCCAGGTATCACGAAACCTTCCGGTTGCTCCAAATATATCTCCTCGTTGAGATATCCATTCAGAAAGGCTGTCTTCACATCCATTTGATGAATGTATAGACCTTTCAATGCTGAGACTGCTATAAGGGTTCTAATAGAACTAATTCTATCCATAGGAGCATATGTATCAAAATAATCGATACCCTCTCGCTGCCTGTACCCCTTGGAGACTAATCTTGCTTTATAGGCTGATATGGGTCCATCTCGATGAAACTTTCTCTTGAAAATCCATTTGGATCCTATGGGTCTCTTTCCCTTGGGTAGATCAACTAACTCCCAAGTTCCATTTCCCATAATTGAATCCATTTCATCATTGACAGCTTCCTTCCACAGAGGAGCATCTCTTGATGACATGGCTTCATTGAAGGTCTTAGGATTATCATCCAAGTTAATATCAGAAATGACCTCTCTCGTCACTTTCTTTTGATTTCCTTCAACCAAATAAGAGAAAAAAATCTTCTCCACAGGTTCTCTTTTCTGATTCTAGTACTTCTCCTTGGTTCCTCTACAATCGGAGGTGGGTGTATTTCTCGAGAAGTACATGATGCAAAAGATAATTTGAACATGATGCAAAAGATACTTCTCCATACTTGTATGTAGGGACGCCCGTGATTTGAACATGATGGGGGCGAGATTATTTGTTGTTGATTCAAGTGAACGAGCAAACGATAACAGTAAACCGTACTATGATTTTTATGATTTGTTGATTACAAAATTGGAACTCGAAACACAAAAAAAGTATAAGAAATAATAGTAAAACAAAAAATCACCAAGCCGGAGTGTTGGAGCAATATTTGGCATACGCGCTATTGTGCGGAAGCGTATTTAAAGGTGCGGAAATTAAAGGACACAAGATTTATAGAGGTTCGGCCAAACGTGCCTACGTCCTCTCTCCGTATCTTTTTCTATAGGATAAAAATCAACCTATGCACCTCTCTTCTATCGATCGAGGGATTACCGTTACAATCTCGTCTTCTATCGGTCCGAAATAAACCGTAACTCACTTGTCTTTTTGTTGGTCCAAGTTAAACCGTTTTCCTTTTCTATCGGACAAGGAATCAACCTATATAGCTTTCTATGGGTATTAGACAAACCTCATGTGGATATAAATTGCAATTCTAACAATGCCGGATCCTTGATCCTAATAACACCGAATCCAATCTTATCATTTCTTTTTCCTCTAGTGTATGTTTTCCTGTATAACACTCAAACACTTATCAATATAAGCACAATTACAACAACGATAGAATGTATAACAATATCAGATCAATATATTACTTGCTTGGAGTTGTTGTAGGTTCAATACCATAGGAAGTGGTATTTATAGGCTCCAAAGCCTCAACTAGCCGTTAGCTCTTTCAGACTCCTTTACGTACGTTATTAGCCACCATCTCGGCTCGTACCAATAAGAGTGAAAGGCCACCTTTACGTACGTTAGATGCATTACGTACGTTAACATCATTTTGTTACGTACGTTAAGCTCTTCACAGATCAGTCCAGTAGCTTCTTTTCTTCCATTACGTATGTTATAATATCTCCATTACGTACGTTATATGTAGTCAAAATATCAGCTGATATGATGATGTATGCCATGACGTCACAACAGTCATATAGTTTGAATTCTGATTCAAACTCTTCATTACGTACGTTAAACACAATGTGTTACGTACGTTAAGCTCCTATGGTTACGTACATTATCGTAACCCATTTATGTACGTTAGCTTCTCGTAGAACTCTCGTCTGATCAGGTAACTTTATATTACGTACGTTATGCTTGCTCCATAGCGTACGTTATGCTTGCTGTTTCTTCACTCTTTTGCTTTTTAGTCCGGTTCGAGCGTCTTCTACTTTTTTGTTGTTTTGTTTTGCTTCTTTATTGTTTTTCTTTGATTAACAACTAATTATCAAAACTTGATACTGAATATTTAGAATAAAATATTCCAACACGGAGCAAGAAACTCTTTTTGTTAGGATGAATATGCCTCGTATATTGCTGACAATCACACGCATCATCCTAATGATACAATAACGCATCAAAATTCTGGCAAGTTAGAATATGCGAAAGCTGAGCACTTTTAACTTTATGCGTGAGGCCATTTATGTTGAATGCTTGGATGCTTGTATATTCTTTCAGCATAGAACGAACTCCTATTTATACTGATATCCACACCATATTCGGCATCCACTCTTGTAATGCCGCTGGTATTTACATGATTTTTATGATTACTTCTTACCGTATTTTTATTCTGTATGATGAATATTGTATGCTTTTCGATCTTATCGTTGTACGTATGTTATTACTATGACTATTTTGGGTATATTACAGCTTTGCAACATTGTGCCACCGTATCTTTATGATTGTGTTAATGAAATTAAAAAGTCAGATAATACTCTTATAAATTCATAGGATAATTACCGGTGCAAATATGACGGTTGCCAACATCATGTTCCCCGATAAATTATTCCAAGAAAGTTGAAGAAATTATGTATTTGAACGTGTTGGAAAATACAGGTGTTAAAAGAGAGAATGACTAAATATAAAAGGTGTAGCATACACATGCGTAAGAAGCTAACCTACGCTACATTATGGTATTAGTGTATGCTATGCATGCTACTAACATACGCTATGATGGGATCGACAAGGGAAATCTTGATCTAACAACTTTCGGCCATGTGGGACCTGAAGATCCATGCTCGAGCATAAAACAAGTCAACAAGGGTCACGTACGTAACAAGGACATGTCAATGTATGCCAAGACATGAAACTTTACGTACGCTACTTTGTACAACATATGCTATGATTGAGGCAGTAACCTTGAAATGATTCAGGACTGCCTATTACATACGCTAAGCCTGGCAGCTAACGCACGTTAAGATTATAGCGTACACTATAAAATATAAGTATCGTACGTTAATAATTTGCAGCTTATAAAACCCAACCTCCCTCTTCCATTTCCCTACAAGTCAATATCCGATTTTTCCTCTTCCAAAACCTTCACACATCAACTTGAGCGTTCCAAGCTTCTCGAAGTCGTATTTCGCCATGGTGTGGGATTGTTCAAGCTCACTTGCGAATTTTGAAGTTTTCTACCATCGTTCCTTGTCCGTAAACTATTTCTTGTTGGGAGAGTTTTTCGGAACGAATCTGTCGTAGTATTAATAGAATTCGGGTTATTGATACTTCAATCGGGTTATAAATTGATGAATTGTGTTTCCTAGTAATTGTAGTATTTGTACAAATGAGGGATTGAAACCTTAGTAAAATTAGAGTAATTGTCACATCGAATTGATGTCTCAGTAGTTGTGATGAGTCAACTCGGATTCCACATCGAGATGTTTCGGTTGCCGCAACGATATGACTCAGCTACTGCCTGAGTGTCTCGGCTGCTGCCTCAACATTCGGATGCTATAGTAAGTTATCTCAAACAAATAACATTTATAAACTCCGAATAATCACGGTAATTAATGTGATTAGAGGATGCTACAACTCTTATTTATAGTGACATCCACACCAAATCCTAGAATGAGACCTTACCTCTAACATAGGGCTTCAGGTAGAGATGTTAAACGGGCTCGGGCTCGGCGGGCTGGCCCGTTTCACCCACCAAAAAATCGGGTTAGGGCCGATATTTCCTAGCCCGTTTAAATTCGGGCTTTTTTGGCCCGGACCGTTTAGCCCGAAGCCTGTTAGGGCTAGCCCGAAGCCCAATATATATATATATATATATACTTAATTTCAACTTACAGTAATACTATTTTTATATAACATATATTATTATTATATATATAATATATATATATATTAATATTACATATATAATATATATTAATATTATATATAATATATATTATTACTGTATTTGTTAATATAGTGTGTATATATATATATATATATATTTACATAAAAGTATATTTTTTGTTATATATATTATAGTATAGTTGTTACTATATATATAAAATATATTGTTACTTGTTCCGGGAAATCCTTTCCTTATTGGTGTCTTACCTAATACTGGTTGTAGGAAGATAGAGTTATGGAAGGTTCTAGACTCTTCCATAAGTAGTAGGATCCTGTTAGATGTCTTACCTTAACTAGGAATCCTATGTATGGAAGGACTCTCATTGTAATGCCTATATAAAGACCCCTCTATTCATTGTTATCAATACAATTGATTTGCTATCTTTTACTTTCTCTTTAAACACGTTATCAGTACGTAGCTCGAACAAAAAAAAAAAAGAAGAAAAATCGGCCAGCCCAGCCACCGCCGCCGCTGACTGCCCAGTTGCCGCCGCCGCCAGCCATCGCCCGCCACGCCTGCAACCGCCGCCGCCACTCGCCATCGCGCGCCACCCGCGCCGCGCATCGCCTGGGCCGCTTCGCTGAGTACTGCTGGCCGCGCCGCGCCTCAGGTAAGACTGCGCGCCTATCCGGCGCCGCAGCCGCTGGCCGGACCACCGCTCCGGCCCGAGAATCCGCCGATTCGATCCGGTCGAACATCACCACGGACCGCCGCCGACCGCCGCCAACCACCGCCGGCCGGCTCCGGCCACCAAGTCCGACCCGGTTCTGAACCTCGGACCAAAACCCGAACATCAACTTATCTTCGGAAGCCGCCAAAATTGCGCCTCCGGTTTCACGTCGTCGCATCGAGTACCAACCGGTAGATCGAAACACACCACAAATTCAGCACGTGCCTAATTTTATAATCGGGGTAATTATCTGACTTGTCCCTATTCAATTCTCTCCTTTTGGGAATTTTTCTTTTGGGGACATGGGTTATTGGGTTCTTTATCTCTCACGCTGCTTTGCGGTGGATGAGACCGCGAGAGAAGTCGGTATCTCTGTGTGTCGAAGAAAACTGTGTGATGGTCCTGGGGGAGTCAAGGAATTGTTGAAAAGTCGATACTTGTGGTTGTTGCATACACCACGTATCTGGGTGCGATCTGATATCGCCGTTTTTGTCGGCTTTACTAAAACAACAATTAAGGGAAGTACATCGAGTAACAGTTATGTTACACGCTTTTAAAATCATCGATTGTGACCGTTTATATTGTCACTGAAAATCCAACAAGACTAAATTCCTCTTGTTTATATCTTGTAGATGGCACAAAGCTCCAATGTTCATCCGGAGTTCGACATCCTTGTCCATGCTGGTAAGGAGTACCATAGGTGGGTCTCAGATGTTCGCTTGGCGTTCGTCGGTAAGAGATTTACCACCACCATCTTTCCCTCTAACGAGCCTACCGCTCAAGAACCGAGCGAGGAAACCAAGGCTAATGCAGTGATGTACTTGCGTAGACATATACATCCGTTGTTGAAAAAGTGTTATATGTATTTGCAAACCCCAAAGAACTATGGGATACACTCGAACAACGATTTAATAATGTGCATGATCAGCGCTTCCCCGAATTGCAACTTCAGTGGGAGCAAATCCGATTTTTGGATTATGCGAATGTGGAGACCTATAATCAAGCCATCCTTGATCTTCGCACTGATCTTGGTTTTTGTGGTGTCAAGAAGTCTGATCAAGATTTGATCGAGAAGACTCTTAACACGTTTCCCGTGGGAGCAAGTGTGATTGCTCATCAGCTGCGCGTTGCCTATGAGTAGGGGTGGACACGAACCGAACGAACCGAGCTTTTGGTGTTATTCACCGTTCGTTCATTCGGTTCGTGTAGTGTTCGGTTCGTGTTCGTGTTCGACGAACATTACGAATCAGTGTTCGAGTTCGGTTCGAAATATATAAATATATATATATATATATAAAATATTTTTTTTATATATATTTTTTACACCCATATTATATATATATAATATATATAATATAATATATATATATTAATGTTCGCGAACAGTTCGCGAACACCCGATCAAAATATAACATGTTCGATGTTCGGTTCGTAAATACTCGAACATGTTCGCGAACATGTTCGGTTCGGTCAAACTGTGCTCGAACCGACCGTTGACCGAGCTTTTTCACGAACAGTTCGCGAACGTTCGGTTCTTAGGCCACCTCTACCTATGAGGAAGGGAGAATTAAAAATTTTAGTGACCTTATCTCCCACCTCGCGAAAAAAGAAAGGCACCATGAGATTATTCTCAATAGCAATGCGTGCCTAGCTGGTACGAAGCCGATTCCGGAAGTGAATCAGGCTACCCACAGGAAGGCACCACGACAAAATAGAAAAAGGCAACGCTACTCAGTTTTTGCAAGCACCACAGGTGCATGACTCGAGCAAGCGAGGGAAAAGACGAGGTCGTCGTTCCAATGTGTGGAAGAGGCAAGGTGGCTCGGCCACGGGACCTAGTGGAACCCAACCACGTGGAGCGCCTCCTGCCGCCGGGATTGGAACCACTCCAAAGGAAGGCCGGAATTGCTATACTTGCAGATCAAAGAAGCATACTTACCGCAATTGCAAGGCGCCAAAGAACATCCAAGCTTACTACAAGCACTATAAACAGTACTTGACTCAAGAGTCAAATTACATGGAGGAAGATAATGAGAATACGGAGGTGAACCATACTGATATCCCTACTCAGATCCCTCCTCTTACCATTGCGGACAAAGACCAACATATGGATGTTGCCGACATTGACTAGATCATTGTATTTTGACTAGTTTTATGCTTTGGTTATGTTTTGTCTTGTTTCTAGTTTCCGAGAACTACTTTTGATTTTCAAGAATGTAATAAAGTTGTCCATGATGAATAAAATTCTTTTAATTGCTGTGATTGTGCAAAAACGAATTTTATTTTCCCTTCGAAAGCATGTTTGGTTTATCACAAAACAATTGCTCAGTAATGAATTGCTTGGTTAAATTTGATACATTGGTGGATTTCATCAAAACTTTTGATCAAGACTAGGCGCATCCTTCTTGGTATTTGTTTATGCTTTGAGAGTTCAAATGGAATCAGTGGTTTTTAAACAGCCTTAGCTGTACCGACATTCCTACTTTCTCTGCAAGTCTACCAAGTTGGAGTTACCGAAAGGATCATTAGTCGAGATATAAATCGAACACCAAGATGCGTTTTGAAGTATTTAAACGCTCCTATGGCCATATTGCCATAGTATTGTATCAACAATAACGCCTTTGAAAAAGGCTTCAACCTTGCTCTATCACTCAACAATAAGGAAATACCAAAATAGCAACTTGAAACGAGCACTGAGATCTGAGTTTAATGATCCAGAAAGAGAACGACCTATGGACAGAAAGATACGGAAGTCTAGTTTCCAGAAAAACTTACCGTTCGTCCATAGCCTTCTTAACGAAGAAATTATTGCTGTTTTAGTGAACAAAGGTCAAGCTGCGCGGAAATTATTTCCAGCGATTGTGCTAACTTTGATCCTAACCAACTTGGTCGAATTTCCCCAAACTCGAAGTTAATAAGTTTTCGTTATGTATTTCATCACAAGACTAATCAAGTTCCATGTCTTATTGTAGATGTCTCGTAGCGAAATTGAGTGCCTTGCTGATAGTGGAACAACCCACACTATTCTTCGGAATAGGCAATTATTTAAGGATATTGTGCCATATATATCCTCAGTGACAACAATGATTGGTTCCTCCCAAGTAATTCAAGGGAGGGGACCTGCTCATTTCTTGCTACCTAATGGTACGCATATTAATGTCACAAATGCTCTCTATGCCCCAAGAGCAAACCGAACCTTGCTAAGTTTTTGGGACATCCGTGCCAACGATTATCACCTTGATACACATTGTGAGAATGGGACAGAATTTTTGTGTGTTACTATGGCAGAATACGGAAGACGCCTCGTTCTCGAGAAACTTATGAGTCTAAGTAGTGGTTTATACCAGACTACAATAAGGGTTATTGAATCCTATGATGTGAGTCACGAACTGTGTGATTCCGAAGCATACCAACTATGGCATGACCGACTCGGTCACCCTGGACGCGACATGATGATTCACATTTTGAAAAACTCACATGGTCATCCGTTTTTCAAGTCCAAAAAACGATTGGAAGCACCACTCGATATCGGCATTGATGTGAGTGAGCTTGATACCGTATCACCGGGATTAAAGATCGCACGCCCTGATAAGGTTGACGGTGCATCTTTCGTAAATCCCGAGGCTTCTGTGGCAATTTCTAATGCCCATAAATCGTTTTGCAAAGCCTGTTCACTAGCAAAGTTGATACCCTCTCCGTCCTTTGCTAAAGACTCAACACAAAACATTCGCTTCTTACAAAGAATTCAAGGGGACATTTGTGGACCTATTCAACCAGAGTGCGGACCATTCAGATACTTTATGGTTCTGGTTGATGCATCGGCGCGATGGTCACACGTCGCTCTGCTATCCACAAGAAATGCTGCATTTGCTAAACTCCTAGCACAAATCATCAAGTTACGGGCTAACCACCCCGACTTTCCAATCTCGTCATTAAGATTGGACAACGCTGGTGAGTTTACGTCAGTCTTTTGATGACTATTGCATGTCGATTGGGATTGAAGTTGAACATCCCGTCCCCCATATTCATTTGCAGAATGGCCTTACCGAGGCTATGATTAAGCGATTACAGCTTATCGCCCGAGCATTGGTATTGCGCACCAACTTGCCGATTTCTGCCTAGGGTTATGCAATTTTGCATGCGGCTATACTTATTCGCTTTCGACCCACTGTCAATCAACCGTTTAGTGCGTACCAGTTGGTAACTGGATATGAGCCTGATATTTCACACTTACGCATTTTTGGTTGTGCAGTCTATGTGCCAATTACGCCTCTACAGCGTACTAAAATGGGTTCGAAAAGACGATTAGGTATATACGTTGGCTATGAATCGCCTAAAATTATCCGCTATTTGGAACCTTTGACAGGAGATCTGTTTACTGCAAGATTTGCAGACTGTCATTTTGATGAGACAAACTTCCCGTCGTTAGGGGGAGAGAGGAATCGACCGATTCCAGTTGAACGCCAGGAAATTGTCTGGTGTGCTCCCTACTTGCCTCATCAATATCCCCGCACAACTCAATCCGAGCTAGAAGTGCAACGTATTCTCAGTCTTCAGAAAGTTGTGGATTCGATGCCTGACAGCTTTACTGATACTGCGAAAGTGACAAGATCTACCATTCCCGCTGCGAATGTTCCTGCAAGGTTAGAAGTCCCAGTTATAGGGCAAGGTTCAGCCGCCCAAAGCAATGATGCCCCCGGCGTCAACCTTAGTGGTGGGACGGCCGTACGCTCTTATCCCTGCTCGAAAGAGGGGGAGGCCAGTGGGTAGAAAGGATACCAAACCTCGAAAGAGAAGAGGAACGGAGGCACAAAATCCTCTCATCATCGACACAGTGACTCCGTCACACGAGATTATCTCTGACTACGAATATGTCCTCGAATCAACAATGGAACAATCGACGGACGCGTCGGAAACTTTGTTGATGTCAGAGAATAAAGAAATCTCGATGTAATGTACGAGTGAATACGTACTATTGGACAGGTCGTCCACGCTAGTCGATGATGCTTTTGCCTACTCCGTCGCTCAAGAAATTATTGAAGACGACGACGCTGAGCCGCGCTCGGTTGCTGAATGTCAACAACGAGCCGATTGGCCGAAATGGAAAGATGCAATGTAGGCTGAACTAGACTCAATGGCTAAACGTGAGGTAATTGGCCGTATCGAGCCAATACCCGTGGGCGTTAAACCAGTTGGACATAAGTGGGTCTTTGTTCGTAAACGCAATGATAAGGATGAGGTCATGCGTTACAAAGCGAGACTAGTTGCCCAAGGCTTCTCGTAGCGCCCTGGCATTGACTACGAGGAGATCTATTCTCCCGTTATGGACATCATCACTTTCCGCTACTTAGTCAGTTTGGTAGTGTCCGAAAAACTGAACATGCAGTTTATGGATGTGGTTACAGTGTATCTTTATGGGGATCTAGATACGGATATTTATATGAAAGTCCCCGAACGGATTTCATTGCCCAAATCAAGTAGCTCTAAACCACGGAGCGCTTACGCTGTGAAATTGCGTCGTTCACTGTATGGGTTGAAACAATCCGGAAGGATGTGGTACAACCGCCTACGTGAATACTTGGTTGGGAAGGGATACGAGAATAGTGACATCTGTCCATGCATTTTCGTGAAAAGAACAGATACGGGATTCGTGATTGTAGCCGTCTATGTAGATGACATGAATGATATCGGTACCATAGATGAGGTCAATGAAACGGCCCGGTACCTTAAATCCGAATTCGAGATGAAAGATCTGGGGAGGACTCGATTCTGCTTGGGCTTAGAGCTAGAACATCGAGATGATGGCATACTCATTCATCAGTCTGCCTATGTCCACAAAATGCTCAGGCGATTTAGTATGGACGGCGATTTAGTATGGACAAGGCACATCCTCTTACTACCCCCATGATTGGTCGAAGTCTGGAAATGAACAAGGATCCGTTTCGTCCAAAAGAGGAGGATGAAGAGGTCATTGGAGCAGAAACACCGTACCTTAGCGCAATCGGTGCGTTGTTGTATCTGGCTCAATGTACTCGTCCAGACATCACATTCTCTGTGAATCTGTTAGCGAGATTCAGCTCCGCTCCCACGATAAGGCATTGGAATGGAGTAAAACACATCTTTCGATACTTGAAAAGCTCCAGTGATCTTGGATTGTTCTTTCCCTATGCAAGAGAGAGCGATATTCCGAAAGGAATTGTTGAGGTTAAGACGATGCATACCGACCGTCGATCTTCCTCTGATATTGCAGCTGAGCATGGTAGCTTGACTACCAGAAGTGCTAATGCGAGCAAGCTTACCCCTTATGCAGAGAATCCTAACGACACGCTAGTTAGATTTGCTGATGCCGGTTATCTCTCTGACCCGCATAAAGGACGTTCCCAAACTGGTTATGTGTTCACCATTGGGAATACGACAATATCTTGGCGATCTACCAAGCAGACCCTGGTTGCTACATCCTCGAACCATGCAAAGATAATTGCATTGCACGAATCCGTAAGGGAGTGCATTTGGCTCCGGTCAGTCATAGACCATATACGAGGAACGTGTGGATTAGATCCCACTACAGCAACCCCTACTTGCATCTTTGAGGACAATGCGGCATGCATTGAGCAGATGAAGTTAGGATTCATAAAGGGTGACAATACCAAGCATATTGCGCCGAAGTTCTTTTATAATCATCAGCAGCAGAAATTGCTGAATATCGAAGTGAAACAAGTGAGTTCCGATGAGAATATCGCAGACTTGTTCACTAAGTCTCTGCCGAAATCTACATTTGAGAAACATGTGAGAAGCATCGGCATGTGTCGATTATCCGAGCTCAACTAATGATAGCTCGACGGAATGAGCTGTCATGTATACCTCAGGGGGAGTATACTTCACATGATTCTGACATTTGTAGTTGGTGCGTTGTGCTCTTTTTCCTCACCAAGTCTTTGTTTTTCCCACGGGGTTTTATTTGACTTGGAAAGGTTTTTTTAGCGAGGCAACACCTTATGCACCATGTTAATATTAGTGTTCGACACAGGGGGAGTGTTCCGGGAAATCCTTTCCTTATTGGTGTCTTACCTAATACTGGTTGTAGGGGGATAGAGTTATGGAAGGTTCTAGACTCTTCCATAAGTAGTAGGATCCTGTTAGATGTCTTACCTTAACTAGGAATCCTATGTATGGAAGGACTCTCATTGTAATGCCTATATAAAGGCCCCTCTATTCATTGTTATCAATACAATTGATTTGCTGTCTTTTACTTTCTCCTTAAACATTAGTGCTTTTCTTGTTTATGATTTATAAAAAAATAAAAAATAGATTTTTTAAATATTTAATTGCTTTAGTTTGCTGCCGTTAGGGTTAGAGTGATATTTTCAGCCGTTTAAATCCCAGGCTTTTATGACTGCTTAACCCGGGCTTTCAAATTAAACCGCAGTGACCATTTCGTTTAATATCTCTCGCTTCAGGCATCAATGACAGGTTAATTGGTTTTAATGTCCACCTATATCCACCCAGCGTCCAATTCCCAGATCTGCCATGTGCTCAACGCTTTACATTTTAGGGGCTTCGGCCAGTTTGTGTACTCTTTTTGCCAAAATAGCTCGTAATTGATTGATTATTTGCTCACTCAGTTATTTTTTGAGTGAAATTGGATTTAACTTCAGGTATCGATCATGATTCAAGTAGGAATGATAATAGAGCAGGTCAATGAATTTTGACATTCTCACCCTGTGAAGATTGAAGCACGATCTGGGTACCGTTAATAATTTAATAGTTTAGATAATATTTTTAATCTCATTTTATAAAACATTTATAAGAAAAATATGTGTATTCATGATAAATTTTATTTATTCTATTTCTTAATAATACATTCAGAAACTATAATCAATTACGAGTGAATACTAGATGGCAATATCCTTAAAAAAATTCAATCTATAAGTAATATAAAATATATTTAATATATGTACACATAGTGTGACGAGATGGGAGATCTAAACTCGTTCTCATCCTCAGGGGTGTTTATGGACCAAATACTCGATTTATGATCAATTTTCATGAACCGATCTACCCTCATCGATTCGGTACAAATAATATGAACCAGTCCATATACAATATGTATTCATTTATTGGTTACCCGCAAACCGCTTTGGGTAAGTCGGGTACTTGATTCAGTCCATCATAATACAATAAATTTGTTAAATGAAAAAATAAAATATAAAATATAAAATATAAAGTACCACTAAATTTTATATTATTCTTTTCAAAGTATTAACATGCTGATAAACAGTAAATATTAAATTTCTATTATATCTCCAATCAATAATAACATAATAATAGAGTAAAAATATAAAATATTTTTTTTTTAATTTATGCGTACAAAGATTACAAAACTACTCTTATAGGTGGAGCATCATCGGAAAGAAAATCGGAGACGATCCAGCTTACACGGGCACGACCCGAAAACCGGGACCATCCTCGGCAAAACACACCCGAATACCCAATTCCAATCTACTTTTTCCTGCATATGAATTGCAACAACAAAGAACAAACCTCCCGGTCCATTTACAGTAAAACCTCGATAAATGAATATGATCGGGATCGAAGAAAAATATTAATTTAGCGGAATTATTCATTTATCGAAAGAAAATTTGAACATGTTATAAAGAATTGGGACCGGAGAAAATTATTCATTTGACGAGGTTATTCGTTTATCGAATTTTTATTTATCGAGTTTTAACTGTATTATTAGATATACTAGATGTTCTCCGGTGCGATGCACCGCATAAGATATTCTCTTATTAGAAAATAATTTTTCGATCTCTAAATTTATTTTTGATGATTTTCGACATGAGTATCATATTAACGTAATATTAATAAAAGAATTATTGAGTGTGTTATGGGGTGTAATATAATTCAAGAAAGAGTACCACATTAGCAGAGTCTTAAGTCCATTAGTGTCCATTATATGAACAAATTTCCTGGACTTACCGAAAAAAATGTAGGAACAAATTTTGGGGACGAAAATAATATGTTATTAAGTCTTAATATATGTGTGTGTGCAGTGTATGCTTTATTATTTTTAGTTATTATAATTAAATAAATATCATAATTTATTTTTTATGTAAGCAATAAATGAGTTAATATATTTTTATTTTGCATCAATTAATTTTACCGAAAATAAATATTCATATTTTTTTTAATATAATTTTTTGTGCAATCGGTCATTATTGTAAATCAATCAAATTTATTATATTCATATGGATGTCTAGTTGAAAATTGTGAAATAAAAATTGATTTGATATATTTTTCATTAAAACTAAACTTGATTTAAAAAATTATAAACATTTAAAATTTTAAACTAAAAAATAAATGAAAGATTTTTTTTATTGGTAAATGAGTGTAAGTTATGAAATAAAACTCCCACAATACATATCTAGAATATTTTTTTTTGAAAATTTAAGAATACATCTCTATATATAAATATAAATTTTATTTTAAAATAAAAAATATAAAAAGTTACAAAGTGAATAGAGGTATAGATATTCAGATCGGAGAAGAGAGAGAAACACACACAGAGACAGAGAGAGAGAGAGCGAGCGAGCGAGAGAGTGAAGCCCCTCACCCACCTTCTTACTGAAAAACAAGGAAGCATGTTTTGATTAGTAGCATTTTCTATATCTTACTAGATTCCTTTGCCTCAGGGTTTAAAATTACCATATATTTTTTTTTCTACAACTTTCAAGTTGCTACGCTACTGCTATTTCAGACCCTAATCCCAGTTTACTGGGCTCGCGTTTCTTCTCCAGGTATGTTATTTTTTATTTCTTATTTTGATAGTGCTGTTCCTTAGTTTCTTTGCTGTCTGTGGACTATTCATCGACCTTAATTATGAGCATCGACTGTTCAATTAGAGATCGGGTGAATTTTTTTCGATCATGTGTGGGCTAGTGAAATCATGAGGTTCTTTGACTTTTCTAAAATTGATTTATTTTCTTCTAATTAATTGTTTTCTGGAAATTTGTTGTGAAGATTCGATTTTCGACTGCAATCTGTTGGGTGTTTTTTTTTTTTTTTACTTCGGGAATTTGTTGATAGTGAAATTAATGTTTTCCTCTATCTGTACTAATTAATGTCAAAATTTCGGTTCTTGTTGAATTTCCTATAACAGATGTTTCTTTTCTTTGTGTGTGTGTGGAAAATTGAGAGTGAGGGTTTCAATGTTTTAAAAGGCGTGGGGCGTGTTTGAGGCGTTTTCTAAAAAATGAGGCGAGGCGTAATCCTCAGGGCATCCCAAGGCGTAAGCCTCAGTTTTATTTTTATATATATATATATATATATATATATATATATATATACACACACACATATAATAGAAGCTTCATAATTAACAAAGGAACATAGCCAAACATAGGCATGACCCGTATTTTAAAAATGGTCGAGGAATGTACATTAGGATTTTAGTGTAATTGAATTTTTGTATCTGTTTTTTATAAGGTTTTCGCATACACTATGGTTGTAATTTGTTTTCTTGTCTATTTTTGTCCGCGGCTCTAGATTGAAAAGAGTTTGGTTTTCTGTTGTTAGAAGAAACAAATGTTATTGGTGTATATATCATATGGTTTACCAAGGAAAAAGGGACATGACTATGTCTAATATGGTACTGTCCATTCTAAGGACATATCTTGAATTTTACTAAGGCAATGGTGGATTTATAGAGCGGAACAATGAAAAACTATGTCAATGAGTTTTTTTTTATTAAGAGAATGGTGGATTTATAGAGCGGAACAATGAAAAACTATGTCCAATGAGTTTTTTTTTTTAATTCTTTAGAAACTACAATCCATATTATTAATTGGAAGTTACTCACCGTCGTATTTTAACTCTGCATTTGTGCTCAGTAGCACGCAATGCTTTCTTCACTTGTTGAGAAATTTAAAATTATGTTGCTGAATATGAATTATGTTCTCGGAGTTAATATTAGTTGATTACTTCCTCTGCATCTGTCTCCATGCCCATTTTCCTCGATTGCTTCCCCGTGGTGAAGTCCAAATTCTTTCCTCGTAATGATTTGATGCGATTATGATTGAGACATCGTCTGCAATTTTTATTTTTACATATTTGAGTAGCTCAAGCTGGACCCGATCACCTGATGATTTTCTTGTGTTACGTTACGTAAACTATCCCTTGTTTTGGCGATGCATGACGGCCCATGATCGCTATTTGAATTTATGTGTATTTTTGGACAAATAAAGGACAATAGCGGCCAAATAGTGGATAGCAAGCCCTGATCGCTGCAGGCCGCTATTTGCTAGTGACAACTATGCTGAATACCTCTTAATGCTGACGAGAGATGGAAAGCGTACATTGTCTTTTAAGGAAATTAAAATGTAGGTTGCAAACGTTACATTACTTCATTAGATGTACTCTGATTAATGTTGGCTTGTAGCCGAAGAATTGATGGCTGAAATAATCAAAAGCAGCAAATTTATATTCTTGGCCCGGTATGAACTTTTTATTTATAAAGAACTAATCTTGTCAGTTGAATGTTCAAGAAACGGAATCTCATTAATTGGAAGTGCAATACCCTGAGTTAAGAGATAGGTTGCAAGGATTAGATTGCTCAGTAGTAAACAGTCTTTTTATTCTGACTAACGAATGAATGGTGGCTAATCGTCGAAGAATTGGTTCACATATTTGAATATGAGTACTATTATGGACCCGTGGTTGGAGACATGTAGTTATTTAAGGTTGAAAATTGGTCGAAAAGGTGGTGAGACTGCTGATCTAATCTATGAAACGTAATAAAAAAACGAGTCCGTATTCGATTTGGTTTGAACTTTTAATTTAATGTTTGGTTTTTACCAGCTTTCTGCATAATGATTATTACTATTTCTTTATTTACTTATTTATTATTTATTTATTTATTTATTTTTGCATAATTATTATTATTATTATTATTTAACTACTACTTTTTTATTACGTACTAAACTTTTCACCTGGAGACGACTTGACGTTTTCAGATATTGATTCATGTTAGCCGACCCCAAAGCATTTTGGGGTAAGGCTCTGATGATGATGTTGTTGTTTTTACCAGCTTATTCTTGTTCTCTTAAAACTTGAAAGACGTTACATGTCAAATTTGCAGGCGGTTCCGATTCCAATTGGCAGTACTCACGGAGAAATAGGTGAAGAAAATAATAGTCATTATGTACAGGCAGTCCCCTAGTAGGAACCAGAGATCTAAAGGGATCAAGGTTAAGTATGTTCTTCAAATCTGTTTATTGCTCGCTGTTTGCTTTTGGTTGATATACCAAATCAAACACTCCCACGACAAGAAGAAAGAGTTCGAAGAAAGTGAAGCAGAAGCTTCACTCAAAAGAGACGAAGCCGTAACACTCGGTAGGAAAGCTATCATCCGTCCGCGACACGAAATGATTTCTACTAGAAACAGTAAGCACGACGAATCGATTGAGGAAGAGGAGATCACTGAAGAAGACGGAAATAAACAAGAAGAAGACGAGACGGAAGACAAAATTGTCGACGAGGAGAAGGATAGTAACGTCGAAGACGGACAAGAAAATTCGGATGCTGAAGCCGATCGAGAAGAGGATTCGGCAGACGAGAACGAAAATCAAGAAATCGAGTCTGAAGAGGGTCATGGTCAAACGGAGGGAGAAAGTGTTTCGGATGAAAATGAGAGCATGCATGAAGCTCGTGAGGAACATTACAAGGCAGATGATGCTTCTAGTGCCGTAACTCACGAAACTAACCAAACGGGCGCCGGCGAAAATGAGAACGAACATACGGAAAACTCGAACGAGCGCGTGGACAACGTTTCAGAGGAGGAAAATAAAGAGAATAATAACAGCGAAGAAAATAATACGGGCGAGGAGAGGAGAAATTTAGAGGTGGAAAGTGTTGGAACTGCTGCTATGGTTGACCGAAAGTCAAACACCACGACCGGGGAAACGGAGGTGGATGTATTAGGCGGCTCGGAGAATGGTTCCCCACCGAATAACACAGTAATCGAAATGTCCGATGGTGATTCAACGAGCAACAGATCATCTGAGGTCGAAATAGAGAATCATGAGTCCCACGATATTGCTTCAGAACAAACCAATTATTCTATCGCAAACGATGGTTTCAATGTGTCCAAGTCCAGTTCGACAGATTCTGCTGAGACTAAAGATGCTGAATCACACACTCAGGATTTCTCTTATTCGTCCGATAATAATGCGGAGTTGGAGTCTTTGTGGTCGGAAAAGAATAAAACCGAGTCTTTACCAGATTATGAAAACTTGGAATCTACAGTGACTGAGAATCTTGAAGAAGAAATTCAGCACGACGGCATTGATGAGTCTGATACCTCAGAGAAAAATGTACACACGGATCTTGACACCCTTCCCGAGATACAAACTGAAGGAACCAACACCGAAGATGTTGTCGCTGCTGAATAAAATATATGTATCGAATCAATCGAAGTTTTAACCTTTGTTCTGTTTTCCTTCTTTTTCCTTGTCTTTTTTTCTTCAAACATGGGCTTCTCACAGTATTGTTTGATTTTTTGTTTTAATGTTTGAAATGTTATATTACTGTGTGGAGTTTTCACTTTCAGCTTTGCAGGTAAAAATTTTTAGGCAAGCCAGGCATTAGGATAATTGTCATGTAGTAACTCTCGCGTGATCGCCTAAAATTCCAACAGAGCGTCTCGAGAACTCTAACAAAAAGTGATTACTAGCTCTTAGCTGAAAAAGAAAATACTCAAATTACACCCGCAGTTTGTTTATGTGTTTTGGGCTTAAGCATAGATAACGAAGATTCGTATGGTCTTATTTCCTATTGAAGTATGCTTTCATTCTACAGGCATCTTAAGGAGCATGTTTGTAACAAAAACCAAACCCCAAAAGTGCCTCCATAGTCCCTAGTTCCTTAAGGACCGTTGAGGTAAATGGCCGTTTTTGCAGTTAGGCTAAATGTACGGGTAGTTGATGTAATAATTCCAATTTACAATTATAAGTAGATGAAGGTTTTATAGCCCTAAATAACCGTTTCCAGGAGTGGGGTCTAGAGATGGCAAAATACCCCCAACTTAAATGGGAGAATCTGTTCCCGCCCCAAATTCGATAGGTAATCCATGCCTCGACTATGTTAATGAAGGTCGGGATGAGTTAAGATCTCACCCCAAATTCGATAGGTAATCCCTGCCCGACTATGTTCGCTCACTAGAATATTTTTCGATAGTTAAGAGATTCTGTTCGCTCACTAGAATATTTTTTGATACCCCGCAAAATTGGCGTACCATCGGCATCGAAAATTTGGTACGAAGAGACTCGAACTGAGCAAGAAGCAATGGTTTGGTGAGCAAGGCAGCTAGTTGATCGCAGTGTTGACGAAGGAGACTGGTAGGAGACCCTTGGAGGAGAGTTCACGGACAAAATGAAGGTCAACGACTATGTGTTCCATGCGAGAATGTTGAATTGGATCGAGGGCAATGCGAGTGGCGCCCATGTTATCACATATTAATTTGGGAGTGATGCGAATGGGGATGCCGGGGTCTTTGAGTAAGTGGACATCCACCATACTTCAAACGCAGTGGAGGCAAGAGCACGATATTCCAGCCTCGATGGATGAGCAAGCAGAACCATTTTGTTTACGAAAGCGTCATGAGATGGGATTAGGACCAAGGAAAATAATGTAGGCGGAGGTAGATTTGCCGTCAGAGAGGTCACCTCCAAATTCTGAGTCGGAGTATGCCTGTAAAGTAAGAAAAGTCGAAGGTCGGAGAAGAAGCCATGATGTGGTGTGCCTTTGAGGTACCGAAATAGTCGTTTGATGGAGGCCCAATTATCAACGGTGGGAACAGACATGCTGGACCAAGCGATTGACGGTGAATACTATGTCGTGGCGTGTTAAAGTAAGGTATTAAAGACCGAGGAAGTAGCCCCGCCAATCTTAAAGTAAGGTATTGCATACCATGTGATTGACGGTGAATGCAATGTCGTGGCGCGTTAAAGTAAGCGATTGATGGTGAATGCAATGTCGTGACAGTGAATGCAATGTCGTGGTGTGTTAAAGTAAGGAAATCTTCATGGCTAGCCACTCAACAGAGGAATATGAAGTTGGAGGTTTGAGATTGGTGGGGCTACGAAGAGGCTTAACACCTTCCATGCAAAGTCGATCAATGTACTTATGTTGAGATAAGAACAATCCTTCCTTGCAAGAAAGTTTGGTAGGCACAGATGATGGTTATCTGGTCAATGCTGGTTCATAGAATTTTAATGAAAAAACAAAAAATGTGGAATGAGTTGAAGTTTTTTTTGTAATTGAATTTTTTTTAATGCCGTTGTGTCCAAAAAAAAAAATCATGTCGCCATTCGTACTAAGAATTCGTGACTCTGCCATTAGTTTGGCATGAGTTGAAGTTTACGTATCTTGTAAAGAATGTGGTTTCAGGTTGAGTGGCAATCCATGAAGATTTCTAGTTTGAAGTGTAAGGAGACCTCAATCACTCGAGCCCGCCCAACTAGCAATCGAAGTTGTATGTGTTGTGCGGCGATTAATACGCCTCGAAGGCGATCGGCACAACGATCAGAGAGTCTACCATAGAAGACATACTCTGGAGAAACACCCAGCAGTCGGCACCCACGACGATCGTCTTTCGGTATTCGGCGATCGTCTTTTGTTAATTGGCGATCGTCTATGATGTCCAACCAGAGACGATCGTCTCGTGCCACGTATGAATCCAACATCCGTCAAATTCGTCGAAGACCGAATCTTGGACGATGACCCACGTGCAGATCTACAAAAGGCGCCGACAGATAGGACCTTTGACCCCAGCCTGTCACCTACCTCACCTACCGACAGGGCCGCCGAAAGGTACGAAGTGGGTCCTCCCCGGACAGCGACTCAGGACGCGTGCAGGCTTCACAATGGCTCGCACAGCTGGCTGCCAGCAGCAACCTCAGACTTTAATGGAACAGCCCCACGTGACGAGACGATCGGCCACCTTACTATAATATAGATCGCCGGAAAGGCTCCAGCAGCCTTGTCTCCTATAAATAGGAGGCTCACAACAGTGTCCAAGGATCATGCGATTATCTTCATAAAATCAGGCTGTCATTACCGTGAATACAAGTGCAAAACATACAGAGTCTGGCAATTACTTACACATTCATAGTGATATTCATACATACTTACAATACATCCCAAGCAAGAACTCACAGATCTTCATATCTGGTTCTTCCGGCAATCTATACGCTCTACAGCTTAGATAACTAGAAGTCTTTACACTCATTGTAATAGATTCTAACATTAATATTTGTACTCAACCGTATACTTATTAATAACTTCTCACGAGAGTATTCAAGCTCGGGATTAACAACCCCGGCAAATCTTGTGTTATTTATCTTCTCACGGAAGTGTTCTCGCATTTTTTTGTTACTCGATCATTCCAGCAATACTATCTCCGGATAATATTTTGGGTAACAACAATTGGCGCTAGAAGGAGGGGTTCTAAACCTTCATTTTTTATTCCTACCGTCTCGAAGAACACTCACTGTTCTCCGGACATATACTTGAAGAAACACTCACTGTTCTTCAAAAGAAAAGCCTTCAGAAAAATGACATCTGCAACGACCTCCAAGAGAGCCACCCTGCGATCTGCCGGAAACCTCATTCCGGCCCGGACCGAATCCCAGCCCACGGCGGAAGGCGACCACGACGACGCAAGGCTCTCACTTCCGCCCCCGAGGGACGGTCCTAGCCTCTCACTCGATCAGTTCCAGACTGCGGAACAGATTGAGGAGGCTATAGCCATCCTCAAGGAGCGACGGAGGGCATGCGACTCGCCCACCATCACTCCGTCAGCCATCCGCCGGGCAGGCAAACGGAAGCTCAAGGGGATATATGTTGAGAAATCGACGGAAAGCCCCGAGCCGCAGGAGAAAGCTCTCGTCAGGCGGGACGACTCCGTCTTCAGCCGCCTAGGGAGCGATCCCTCATGGCGACCCGGGCACTCAGGCCCCAGCCGGGAGACATCGGAGTCCGAATCCTTTACTAGGAGTTCGGCATATCCGACTCCCAGGAGACAAGCCGGTCAGCGAGCCCCCGCTCGCCCAAGGAATGAACCCGCTGGCAGGGAGCTCATCGTCCACCATGGAGCCAGGGGATCTGTGCACGATCGCCTTAGCTCGCGCTCCGGGAGCCAATCGGCGAGAAGTCAGGCAACGGCGATGGCCGCCATGCAACGCCAGCTCGACGAAACGAAGGCGCTCTTGGAAACTGGGGCAGGCGTCAGGAGATCGATCGCTGGGCCAGTTCAACCAACGATCGCTCCCCCACAAACACCTCTATATGGGGGAAGATCGGATCCGGAGACCCACTTGAGCAAATTTCGGATCTACATGACCGGATGCGGAGCATCAGATGCGACGAAGTGTCGAATGTTCCCGTTAACTCTGGGCGACCTCGCCCACAGGTGGTACATCTCACTACCACCTCGCTCAATCAATTGCTTTGAGAAGCTGGCGAACGACTTCACGTCGTACTTCACTGCCAAAGTCGCTCGCCCTGAAGGCCCCCACCGCATGATGAAAATCAAGCAGGGGAAGGACGAGTCGGATGAAGATTACATCGACCGGGTAGACGAGATAGTCCTCACCGGCGAGCCCATTAGTGACGAGCTCGCCCTCTATTCAGTCCTGGGGGGATTCTACGGCCACTCACCCATGTTCAAGCATCTCACAAAGGATATCCCCCCGACCTACTCGGCCTTCTGCGTCAGAGCCGCCGATTTCCTGGCCAGGCAGAGGATGCTCTCCCTCCGTTTAGGCGAGGAACCCTCCGGAGAAGGGAAGACGCCATCCCATGTCCAGAAGAAGGCGGTCGCTAAGCCCAGAAAGGCGGTCGCAAAGCTGCCTGGTGAATTCAAAGCCTTCGAGGATGTAGAGATTCACCTCCTTCACAACCTCAACTTATCTCCAGCCCACATCTTCAACTCAATTAAGGGGCGCGAGTGGCTTTCCAAATCAAAGCCAATAAGGGACCACGATCATCTAGACCGTAGCAAATTCTGTGCCTACCACAAGAGTCCCGGCCATAACACCAGCCAATGCCGCGACCTTCTCAGACAACTCTGGCGACTGTTTGAGGAAGGCAAATTGGACAACTTGGTCACCAAGCCAGAACCTAGAACAGAGAGGACCGGAGGGCGCGAGCGCCGACAAAACGAAAGAACCCCTCCCAATCCGGTCGCCAGGATCGAGCATGAGCCGGAGTATTCGGATGAATCGATCCCTCCGATTAACCCTGGCGGTCGAATTAATATGCTTCAAGGTGGAAACCTCGGGGGCCTTTCCCCGATTTCCACCATATCAAACAGGAAGCGGAAGGCCGAACTAAGGGCGCTCGCTGGGGTCCATGTCGTGGTACCTCCAGAGCCAACCATCTCTAAAAACGCGCTCATCACCTTCTCCAACAAGGACAGGGAGGGAGTACAATGCCCCAAAGAGGATGCATTGGTGATCTCTGCTTGTATCCTTGGAAAGATGGTCGACCGCGTGCTGGTTGACAACGGGAGCTTCTGCAACATCATATTCAAGTCCGCTCTTGACCATCTCGGCAATCTAACCAAGTTCATCAAGCCGTTCGACACCGTGCTTCAAGGGTTCGGCGACAGCACAGTCCAAGCCTACGGAAGGATCCAGCTCTCTGTCGAGCTAATATGCTTTTACGATCCCAAGGTTAGGATTACTAGGAACCTAAATTTTGTAATCATAGATAGGCCCAACATCTATAATGGGTTCCTAGGTCGTCCGTTTCTAGAAACTTTTGAGGCGGTCGCCTCGTCTTTCTTTTACTGTATCAAATTCCCCACTACCGATGGGACGATCGGTACTGTAAAAGGAGATCAGCTAATGGCAAAGAAATATTTAAATTACTCCTATGTCGTTACTTCTTTCGATACTTCCCATGCTATGTGTAACATTGAGACGATCGACGATCAACCCATGAAGATCGACGAACCAAGCACATTGTACCAACCCGACTCAAGGGACGCCATCTCACATCGATTAACGGACGACATCGAGCCAAGGATCGGTTTCGAGCCAAGTCTCGACATCGATCCTAGGATCGAGTCCGGAAATCGTTCCAAACAAGAGGCGACCGTTCCCGTCGAAGAGTTGGAAAATATAACAATAGATCCGGCTCGCCCGGAGCGGGAAGTACAGATCGGCGCAAGCATCGATCGCGAATTAAAAGAGGACCTGATCAATTTACTACGTAAGAACATCGAAGTCTTTGCCTGGTCGCATCAAGATATGGTCGGCATAAATCCTGAACACGCTTGCCACTATCTAAAGATCGACCCGGCAAGGAAGCCTGTTCACCAGAAACGTAGGAAATTCGGTCCTGAAAAGTACGCAGCGCTCGACGTAGAAGTCAAAAAGCTACTCAACAACAAATTAATCGGAGTAGCTACAGACGATCCACAGTGGGTCGCCAACGCGGTGCTCGTCAAAAAGCCAACTGGCTCCTGGAGGTTATGCATCGACTTCACCGACCTCAACGCGGCATGTCCAAAAGATCACTTTCCGATGCCTCATATTGATCACTTGGTCGATAGCACTGCAGGCTGCGAAATGATGTCGTTCATGGATGCCTTCGCCGGATACCATCAAATCCCAATGGCGGAGAAAGACATAAAGCACACATCATTCTACACGGAAAAGGACATATTCTTTTGGGTCCGAATGCCGTTCGGCTTGAAGAACGCGGGGGCAACCTACCAGCGTCTAGTCAACGAAATGTTCGCCAATCAGATCGGCAGGAACATGGAGGTCTACATTGACGACATCGTGGTCAAAAGCCTCAAGAAGGAAGACCACCTCAATGACCTCGCCGAGACGTTCGCCATCCTCGAGAAGTTCAACATGAAACTGAACCCCAAGAAATGCAACTTCGGGGTGGGCTCCGGAAAATTCCTGGGGCACATCGTGAGCCGAAGGGGAATCGAGCCGAACCCCACCAAGATTCAGGCGATCCTCGACATGCAGGAACCACGGAATGTCAAGCAAGTGCAACGACTCACAGGTTGTGTAGCCGCCCTCAACCGCTTCATATCTCGGCTCGGCGATAAAAGTAAGCCTTTCTTTGCGACCATAAAGAACAAGAAGTTCGCATAGACGAAGGAGAGTCAAGTAGCGTTCGCCAAAATCAAGGAATATCTATCGAACCCTCAGATCCTGGCAAAACCGATCCCCGGTGAGAAATTATTCCTTTACTTAGCGGCCTCAGAGGTCGCACTGAGTGCCGTTTTAGTGCGAGCGGAGGGACAAGTCCATTTGCCGATCTACTACGTTAGTCAAGCGCTCCACGACGCAGAGACACGTTATACACTATTGGAGAAGATCGCCTACGCTCTGGTCATGAGTGTTCGCAAGCTAAGGGCCTACTTCTTCGAACATCAAGTGGTGGTTCTGACGACTCTCCCTCTAAGGCAAGTTCTACACCAACCGGACACCAACGGACGACTCCTCAAGTGGTCACTGGAGATCGCCCAATATGGTATCACCTACGCTCCCCGCACGGCGATCAAAGGCCAGGCTCTGGCGGACTTCGTGGTGGAATTAACATTCCCTCACAGTCCGTCCCAGGTCGGTCGCCCTGTCTGGAAGCTGTACGTGGATGGTTCAGCGACCAACTCGCGAGCAGGGGCAGGGATTGTCCTCATTAGCCCTGACGGCCAAAGTTTCACAAATGCCGTGTGTTTCGGGTTTCGTGCGACCAACAATGAAGCCGAGTACGAAGCCTTGGTAGGCGGGCTCGATCTAGCCCTCGCCCTAGATGTTCGTCGCCTCCATATCTTCATGGACTCCTTCTTGGTCGTGAACCAAGTCAAGGGAGAATATGAGGCGTGCGGCGAACAGATGGTCAAATACCAAGAATTGGTCGCCGAAATATGCACGAAATTTGAGTAAGTGCTAATCGAACAAGTCCCGAGAGAGCACAACTCCCAGGCCGATGCCCTATCCAAGCTAGCGTCGTCAAAGGGGGCAGCCGACTTCTCTAATATCCAAATTACAAAATCAGCAAGGCCGGCGATCGACAGAAACCTGGTTACCACAGTCGTCGTTGCCGAGGAGAACTGGATGACTCCGTTCGTCAAATACTTAAAAGATGGAACGGTCCCCGACGACCGTATCAAAGCTCGCCAACTCCAGCTCCGTGCGACCAGATACACCCTATTGGACGACCGACTTTACAAGCGAGCTTTCAGCCTTCCTCTCCTCAAGTGTATTACACCGGAGGAAGGTCGGCTCGTTTTAGCCGAAATCCATGACGAGATCTGTGGAAACCATGCTGGTGGACGAGCTCTCATCCATAAAACAACCAGGCAAGGTTTTTTCTGGCCGTCACTTCAGAAGGATGCGATCGCTTATGCCAGATCGTGTCATAGGTGTCAAGTAATGGGACCAAACATCAAACTCTCCCCCGAGCAACTCACCTCAATGTATAGCCCATGGCCTTTCGCCTAATGGGGCATCGAACTTATAGGTCCCTTGACGACGGCGCCAGGAGGGTGTAAGTTTGCCATCGTAGGGGTCGATTACTTCACCAAATGGGCTGAAGCCGAACCTCTCAACAAGATCGTCCAAGAGCAACTAATCAAGTTCATCTGGAAAAACATCATATGCCGATTCGGTCTACCCCAGGCCATCATCTCCGACAACGGAAAGCAGTTCGACGGCTTAGAAGTCATGCAATTCTGCGAGAAGTGGGGAATCAAGAGATTGTTCTCAGCCCCCTACCACCCTCAGACGAACGGGCAGGTAGAAGCCGTGAACAAAATCCTCAAACACACGATTAAAGCGCGACTCGAGTCCAGGCAATGATGATGGACGAACGAACTCCCAGACGTTTTGTGGTCTTATCGAACGACGACCCGTAATTCAACCGGCGAAACCCCATTCCCCTCGCCTTCGGAACAGAAGCGGTGATCCCTTCGGAGATCGCCGTCCTCAGCCATCGAACCGAACAAGAGATGACGACCGACAATGATGTGGCCCGATGGATCGACCTCGACATGCTCGAAGAACGACGATTGACCTCAGAAATGAAGAACACAATCCACAAAAGGAGATTCGAGAAGTTCTTCAGTTCGAAGGTCAAGGAGAGAAGGTTTCAAGTGGGCGATCTCGTCCTCAAAAATATCCAGACCCACACAGGCGTTTTTGGCCCGAACTGGGAAGGCCCCTTCAGGATATCTAAATGGCTAATTAAGGGAGCCTACGAACTTGAACACCCTGACGGTACTCCGGATCAATATCCCTGGAACGCCGTACACCTGAAGAAGTACTGCCAGTGAAAATTTTGTATTCAGTTTCAACTACCCAGTGTACAAAGAATATAATGAGATTTCTTCCTATCCCTTCTATTCTAGCGATCGCCCCACCAGGCATATCGTATACCGTCAAGGATCGTCGTTCGAACGTAGCGATCCGAGATAGAAACAATGCAGCCATGGTCCTGGAAGTCGATGGAACTGACAACTTCGCCCATGCAAGGTTTCTTTGGGCTAAGATCTCCCGCCCTTCGTTTAAATACGAGGCCGGCGTAGCCGAAGGACCCTCCAAACTAATCTGCGGACACGTTCGCACGCCCTCAAGGTACATCATCTAACATGATGTACCCGGACAAGGCGGCGCGTCCCTACCCCTTCACAACGTATACCGTCGATGGTCGCCATCTAACATGCCGACCCGAGGTAGAAAAGTGCTAACAAAGCCGCGGACGTGGAGTCGAATAAACCGACGACGCGCCGTGCAAGGACTCCTCCAGACCAAGACCGCCCACCATTTGTTTAAACACAAAGCGGGCGCAGCCTAACGGAGGACCCTCACAATAAAGTGAGTCGCGGGAATATCCCTCGCACACAAAGACACGGTTGTGGAGGTCGGTCCATCGAACTCCGCGACCATGCACGGTTCCTCACAATCGGCAAAACTGAAGATAGCTCACCAGACATACTATTTTTGTTCCTTTACTTACAATAAGTAAACAAAAACAAGGGGGCAAAGGAGGCGAGCTAATCCTAAATGCGATCGGAAAGAAGGAACCATACTCGATCGGCTTCGTTCAAACACACGCAGGACGATCGGAATCGTTCCACAATATTTACAAGTAAGAATTTCCAAAACATGTCGATACATTCAAACATTCAAACAATCGGTCGGAAGAACAAGACATCGGAAGCAATCATACACATACTTGAAAAAATTGGCATGCAATCATTCAAAGTCGATCGTACATGTAAAGACACAGATACAATAAGGGAGTATTTTATTCATGACAAGGAGATCGTACAATACAAAGCCCGAAGGCAATACAAAGAGAAAGCAAAAAATTACAAGTGAAAGAAAACAAAGAAGTCACTCAGGGCCCCTCCGGCTGGTCTTCTCCCCCAGGAGGCGGATCGGCATGCGCTCCCCCTTCGGCTTCAGGATGAATGAGTTTATCCGGAAAAGGATACCAACTCAAGTCGATCCCCAAGTCGACGAGGTCAAGGATCGGCAGGGAAAACTCCGGATGCAAAGGGTGCTCGAGTGCATAGGCCTTAAAGCTCTCCATCAAAGGACCGATCTCGATCCCTACCTTTTTGGCGGCTCGGACAGCGTCGGCATAGGCCACATAATAGGCGAACTCGCCGACAAGTGCCACATTGAGGTAGGGATCGGTCTCGATCGCCTTTAGCTGCCCTCTCAGCTCAGTGGTCGTCTTCTCAGCTTCTGCCAGTTCGACCACCTTAGCGGCCGTTTCCCCCTAGCCTTTTCCAGCTCTCCCTTCGCCGCCTCCAGCTAGACGTGCTGCCGAGCCGAAATCGCCGGTTTCGGGCCTCGAACCGGCGGTCCTCGGTCCCCAAAACAAAGGACCGAGCCCGGACCGTAAACTAGCCCGACCGCCCGTGCCGGGCTAGAAACCCGCCGGTCTAGAGCCGGGCTAAAAGCCGCGATCCGGTAAGGCCGCCAGCTTTTTTTTTTTAACTTTTATTATTATTTTTTTTTTATTTTATTCTTGTATATTTATTACTTTTATGAATAGAAAATGATAATTCTTAATGTTTTGATTTTTTTAAATATTTAAAAACTCATTAAATTGTTGAAAAATGAATAAGGAAAATTATAACAAATAAGTTTGCATTAAGAATGAGGAAAATTACAAATGAATAAGGACACAATAATTTTGCAAATAAATAAGGACACAATAATTTTGCATTAAAAATGAGGAAAAGTACAACAAATAAGTTAAGCACAATTTAAGGAGTTTTACACTTGAATTCTTGAAATGAAAAAATAATAATAATAATAAAGGACTTGAGCTCTCTACTCCACATCCGATCGATCCGTCTCGGTGAAGGCTTCATCTTCGCTCTCATTTGCATCATCCCATTCCGGTTCTTGAGCTCTAAGGTCGGCCCTACACCAATCATCGAGCAACATGGTAGCTTCAATGTTCGCCGGCTTCATCCTTGATCTTCTTTGATCTAGCATAAGTCATCCGATGCTAAAGGCTTGTTCTACGGACACGGTGGATGCCGGGACGGCAAATAACTCCTTTGCAATGATGGAGAGTATTGGGTAGTCCTCTCTCTTCGACCACCACTTTAACACATCGATCGACGGACCACTATCTTCAACACCAAATACAAAACGAGTTTGCAAGAACATATCTAATTCACTATTACCTTGCCCCATTGGAAGTTCATTGCTTCTATTTTGCATCATTCCATGCATTTGTTGAACTAAAGGATCACTTTCATTCATCTCAAAAGGAAAATCACATGAAGGCATCATAGATGAAGGCATTGTAGAAGAAGGAAACTCACTACCATGTTTTAATCTATATTCTTGAAAAATAGATCTCAAACTCCTATCAAGATCTATCTTGATTTGTGGCACGGAAGGAATATCAAAGAAGACCTCTTCACCATCAATTACAACATCACTCAAGTCCATTTGAGCAAAAGCATCATAATAAATACCAAGCATTTGACAAACACCATCATACTTCCATTTAGGATCTAAGCACTTAGCAAGTAAGAAAACCATAGGAATCTCCCTAAAATACTTGAGCCATTTTTGAACCATAAAATAAATCACACCTTGCATGTTTGGCCTACTAAAACAACTCTTAAAAGACAAGGCAATATACATGCAATGTTCCAACACTTTAACGGAAGTACAATAATAAACACCCGATAATTGTTTAGTAGCATTATGAAAAACTTTTAACAAACGATACAAATCCATACATGAATCCCAATGACTCTCATTAAGAACTAATTGCATGTTTGAGAACTCTTTCCTAAAAAAATCGCATAAATAACTCTTATACTCTAGTGTACTATTAATCAACTCATAAGTAGAGTTCCAACGATGAGATACATCTACTTTGAAACAAGTATAAACAATACCCTTTGCACGACAATATTTTTGCCATTTTTTCCCCAAAGTTTTTGATTTGTGCAAATACTTAACGGCATTTTTAATAGGAACAACGGAATCTTGAAAAATACTAAGCGCATCTTGAACACATAAATTTAAAATATGAAAAATGCATCTAGAATGAAAATATTTTCCTTCAAATGATGGTGCACATGCTTCAACAAGTTCCGGAATACTAGCGGTGTTTGCCGATGCATTATCAAAACCAACGGAAAATACCTTGTTAACCAAACAATACTCATTCAAAATCGTAATAATAATTAAAGCAATATTTTGAGCCGTGTGAGGCTCTTCAAACTCCCTAAAGGCAATCAAACGTTTTGCATAATCCATTTTGCATCAATCCAATGACAAGTAATTCCCATGTAACTATTTTTATTATAAGCATCGGTCCAAACATCGGCACAAATAGAAACTTTTTGAGACAAACGAACTAAATATTTCATTAAATCTTGTTTTTTGTCAAAGCATTGTCTCCTAATTCTCTTAAGCATTTGAGTTCTAGCTACCTTGCTAACATTGGGCCCCAAACCATCTTTATAAGAAGCTTCATACGTTATTCTATCCGCATAATTAAAAGGTTGTTTTTCCATGGCACAATATCTAGCACAAGCATCTTCATATCGATTTTTTTCAAATTTAAATAAAGCGGACGAAGACATACCCGTCGCGAATTTGAACTAGTAGTACCTCGAATTTGCGTTTGAGTAGTAGATATTCCATACTCGAATGGATGAAACCCCTCCATGTGCCTTTGTAGTGTTCCGTAGCCTCCCTTCTCGATCCATTTGTAGTGCTTTGTGCAATAGTTGCAATAAGCAATGAATCTCTTTCGACCATCGGATAAAGGAGGTTCTCCTTCGTTGATAGGAGCCAATTCTCTTTTAAAATGTTTAACGAAGATTTCGGACTTGAGAGGCTTAAGCTTACTTGTTGGCGGAGGAGGAGGTTGGTTTTGTTCGTCTTCTTCGTGCTCTTCGTCCTCTTCATGTTCATCATCATTTGTTGAGCCACGAAATTCGTATCCCGTGCTCTCCATCGTATGAACCATTTATTCAAATCGGGCATCTTCTTCGGCTTGAATTCGTTCGGCGACTTGTCTAGAAATTTCCTCCGCCAAATCGGCCCTTCTAGGCCTTTGAGTTTGAGGTTGAAAATTCCCTCCTCCACTTCGTTGGCCAAGTTCAATGGCCTTGCCCTTGCCCTTGTTATTGTTGTTCTTTGAGGGAGACATGGAGATAGTAGAATAGAGAGTATAGTAGAGAGAGTAGAGATTGAATTTTTAGAGAGAATTAGAGTGTGATTATTGGTGAATTTTGAGTTAGGAAGATGTAGTATTTATAGTGGGGATGGGTAGGGAAAAGGGGGGATTAATGGGGAAGTTTGGGGGTGGAAAGGTGGCTGCCAACGGCTATTTCCTTCAAGGAGCCGTTGCCAATGGTTGGCAGCAGTCAGTCACTGGACTGCTGCCTTTTTTTTCTGATTTTCCAGTTAGGCCCGTGTAACACCCCCAAGACGTTCAGGGCATATTACAGCGCCGTGGATCCCACACTGTGGAATTCACCAGGCTAACATACCAACAAGACATTCGACAGCGAAAAGCTATCATTAATAAAACGACAATTCAAATAAAAGACTACAAACCGACAATTAAATTCTGACATCAAATCCATTTCCCAAAACAGGAACACAACATTAACAATTTCAAACAGGA
This sequence comes from Orobanche coerulescens, assembly GCA_033398695.1. NCBI lineage: Eukaryota > Viridiplantae > Streptophyta > Magnoliopsida > Lamiales > Orobanchaceae > Orobanche > Orobanche coerulescens. Next base: position 181,182,094 of record CM065809.1, read on the forward strand.
AGTACTCGAGTACTTAAACCAATTTTATAATACATAAATCCCAAAATCAGACATCAATAGTAACCGACAGACATAACATCGAAAATCAAATACTGGACAATATCATGCTTGCCCATCATCCTCATACGTCCCGAGTGCTCGTTTATCCCCACGATCAATACCTGAAATACAAAAAGTATTTCCCCATTTAAGGGTTAGCGACAATCGCTAGTGCAAGTACAATCCATTTGAACTACATTCTAATCGATGAATATATGCGCCAAAAAGTCACTTTAGAAAACATTTTATATTCCTAATATTTACAATCACAAAACACATTATCCCCAACAAATCACAATTCAAAGTTAACAGTTGATACGAGACTCACGGCCACCGTACCCGCAGAGTCCCGTCGGACATCCCCAGGTGGCTAACCACGGTTCACGATACGCACACTCACGGCAATACGTATCCCTAGAGGCCCCGTCGGACCGTCCCTAGGTGAACATACACATAACCATCCACAACAACCACGATCTGACCATAATTCAAATACTAGAACATGTAAACAAATGTAAAGTACTTGCCTTTGAGACATTCTTCGAAGAATCGGAAGTGAAAAATGACTATGGATGATCCGAATAGAAAACGACGGTTCCTAAACGAAGAATTAGCATAACTCAGTCCCAACGGACATCAATAATCGAAAGGAATACTCCCAAAACCCCGATTACAATTAACGACAAAAGACGTTCAATCAATACGGGTGAGGGTTTACGCAAAATCTCCCCGTATTGATAATTCGCGGATTAAAATCAAGGAAACTGGATTTGGAATCATTCAATAATCACAATCGGTGAAGAATATCGTAATATAGATGAACAATTCGGAACTAAACCCTAAAATCCCGAAATCCCCCAAAAACGTCAAAATTAGGGTTCCTGAGGAATTACCTTGAATTCGGACGATGGAGATGGGTTTAGATGGTGGTGTGTTATGCTCGAGACACAAGAATTGGACTGGAAGGGAACTCCGCCGATTACTCTCCACAATCTGCTCTGAATCGCCAAAATCGCCCGTAGGAAGGGAAGGAAAGGAAAAGAATGAAAAATAATGCTGAAACTAAACTGCCCCTAATCTTTAAAAATGTGAAGTTAGCGCACGCTAACTAGCATGTATAGCGCACGCTAACGGGGCTGAGACCGGTCCAGTAGCTACTGCTGCCAATCGCTAGCGCACGCTAACAATAACGAGTTAGCGCACGCTAACTGCACATTGGTAGCACACGCAAGGCAACAGGGGTAGTGTGCGCTACCTACGCAGCAGTTCAGTACTGCTGCTCATATCAGCAGTACGCTGCTGTCGAAGGTACAAAACACGAAACGCACTTCGAAACCAGAATCCAGGAACATAGACGTGAAGCATACAAGACGACGGAGCTAAGCGCTGAAAGAGAAATACAATTCCGACCACCGAAGGGTCCGTAATGCGACAACGAAAACAAGATTCCCTAAACTATTAGGAAATTACAAAAATGGCCCAAGTGCCCGAAAATCACGAAACGACGTCGGATTTACAAACCGAAAGTCTCCACATGACCAACTCAACCATACGAACTTGTACAAACCAAGAAACAACGGAAACGAACGAGTTTTACAAGAATCGAACGTTCATACGGCAAAACATGTCATAAAATGAAATTACGTGAAAACATCATCAAAACTCGTCCAAATGGAAAAACTCCAAGAACAAAATAGATTCAAAATGTCGAAACGGTTACAAGCGAGTCGATAAAAATAGACATACCCCAAAAATGGAAACCGCTAAAAATGGAAAAATTACGGATATTACATTCTAGCCCTCTAAAATAAAGTTTCGTCCGAAACTTAAGAATCAAAAAGCTCGGGGTATCTCGAACGCATATCCTCCTCTAGCTCCCACGTCGCTTCTTCTACTCCGTGCCTCGACCATTGCACCTTAACCAAAGGAATGGTTTTGTGCCTTAACTGTTTGTCACGACGTTCCAAAATTCTGACGGGCCACTCCTCAAACGTAATATCCTTCTCGATCTCCACGTCCCCAAAGTCAATAATGTGGGACGGGTCCGGAACGTACTTCCTCAACTGGGAAACGTGAAATACACTATGTACATGACTCAGCGACGGAGGTAAAGCCAAACGGTATGCCAACTCGCCGACTCTTTCCAATACCTCGAAGGGTCCAATATATCTCGGGCTGAGTTTCCCCTTCTTCCCAAAACGGAAAACTCCTTTCGTCGGAGATACTCTCAACAGAACGTGATCTCCCACCTCAAACTCCAAGGGTCTACGCCTAACATCCGCATAAGATTTCTGTCGACTCTGAGCAGCCAACATCCTCTTTCTAATCAATTCAACTTTCTCTCTCGTCTCCAACACAAGGTCCGGCTCAGTGCCAACCAAATCGGACGGTTCATCCCAACATATCGGTGATCGGCAACGTCGGCCATAAAGTGCCTCATATGGTGCCATCTTAATCGACGCGTGCCAGCTATTATTATAAGTAAACTCAATTAAGGCCAAATGATCCTCCCAGTTACTACTCCAGTCTAACGCACACGCGCAACAAATCCTCGAACGTCTGGATGGTACGTTCGGACTGCCCATCGGTCTGGGGATGGAACGAAGTGCTCAAACGTAACTGTGTCCCCAATGCCTTATGTACCGCCTGCCAAAAGTGCGATACAAACCGGCCATCTCTATCTGAAATAATGGTCCTCGGCGTACCATGAAGCCTCACTATCTGTGCAATAAAAATACGAGCCAACTTTTCTGGACCCCAAGTATCCTTGATGCCCAGAAAATGTGCCGACTTAGTCAGTCGGTCTACAATCACCCACACCATATTCATACCAGTCTTCGTTCTCGGTAAACTCGTGACAAAATCCATAGAGATGTCCTCCCACTTCCATTCCGGAATGGGAAGTGGTTTCAATAATCCGGCTGGCCGCTGATGCTCAATCTTGACTTGCTGACAAGTCAAACACTTAGCCACAAACTGAACTACCTCTTTCTTCATATCGTTCCACCAGAAATTCTTCCTCAGATCTTTATACATTTTACTCGAGCCCGGATGGACTGAGTAAGGTGACGCATGAGCCTCTCGCATGATATTCTGTCTCAATTCCGAGTCGTTCGAAACACACAACCGACCTCGGAATCTCAACACTCCGTCCTCATGAATAACAAATCCCGGGGCTTTCCCCTTCTCTACACTCTCCCGAAGCTGAATAAACATCGGGTCCTCCAACTGTCCCGATTTAATGTCCTCGACCAGAGACGAAGAAATCTCAAGAGTACGCAACTGCCCGGAACTCTCTGGCAGTACAATCTCAATGCTCAGCTTCATAAAATCACGCTGAAGTCCTGACTGGGCCGTAAGCAACTCAAGCGCTCGAAGCGATACTGATTTCCGGCTCAAGGCGTCTGCTACCACATTAGCCTTGCCCGGATGATAAAGGATCTCGAGATCGTAATCCTTAATCAATTCCAACCACCTCCTCTGCCTCATATTAAGCTCTTTCTGCGTGAAAATGTACTTCAGGCTCTTGTGATCGGTGAAAATCTGACACGACGAGCCATACAAGTAATGACGCCAAATCTTCAACGCAAAAACAACTGCGGCCAACTCAAGATCGTGCGTAGGGTAATTGAATTCATATGGTTTCAACTGACGGGAAGCATAAGCAATCGTCCTCCCGTCTTTGCATAAGTACGCATCCGAGCCCTTGGCCCGAAGCATCACTATAAACTGAGAAACCATCATTACCACTCGGTAAGGCCAAAACGGGAGCGGTCGTCAACCGCTTCTTCAACTCCTCAAAACTATTCTGCCTCTCATCGGTCCACACAAACTTCTCTGACTTCTGTAACAACTGAGTCAGCGGTCGAGCGAGTTTAGAGAACCCCTCGACGAATCTACGATAATACCCGGCTAATCCCAGAAAACTACGGACCTCTTTCACGTTCTTGGGCGGCGCCCAATCCAACACTGCCCCTACCTTATGTAGGTCCATACGAACACCCTCGGCCGAGATCACATGACCGAGAAACATAACTTCCCGTAACCAAAACTCGCACTTTGAGAACTTCGCAAAAAGATGCTGAGTTCTCAAAATATCTAACACAATATGCAAATGACGGGCGTGCTCCTCCTCGCTCCTCGAGTAAATCAGGATGTCATCGATAAAAACGACTACACACTTATCGAGGTACTCGATAAAGACTTTGTTCATAAGCTGCATGAACACGGCCGGGTGCGTTAGTTAGCCCAAAAGGCATAACCACAAACTCGTAGTGACCGTATCTCGTCCGAAAGGCCGTCTTCTAATATCGGTATCCTTCACTCTGAGCCGATAATACCCCGATCTCAAATCAATCTTCAAAACACGGTCGCTCCTTGCAATCGATCAAACAAGTCATCAATCCTGGAGTGGATATTTGTTTTTGATGGTCACTTTGTTCAACTCTCGGTAGTCGATGCACAAACGAAGTGACCCATCCTTCTTCTTTACAAATAGGACCGGTGCGCCCCAAGGCGAAGCACTCGGTCGAATATACCCCATGTCTAGCAACTCTCCCAATCAAGCTTTCTTCAACTCAAGCATCTCGGCAGCGCCATACGGTATGGCGTCTTAGAGATAGGTCCGCACCCGGCTCTAGATCGACGGTAAACTCAACCTCTCGGCCCGGCGGCAAACCCGGCAACTCATCTGGAAAAACGTCAGGATACTCACATACTACCGGAATAGACGAGAGCTCGACTCCCCCTTCTTCCGATCTCAAAGCGTAACACCAATAGCCCGTGCAACCTCCCCGAAGAAGTCTCACCGCCCTCAAAGCGCTGATCAGTAATCTCTGGCTACCCCGCTTACGCCCCACAAAAGAATGCTCGGTACCATCAGAGGATAACATCGAAACAGTCCTCGTTCTATAATTCATGATCGCCCCATGACGGTCCATCCAATCCTCACCCAGAATCAAATCCTCATCTCTAATATCTACCGCAATCAGATTAGAAGGCCAATCCCTCCCCGCGATACTCACAGAAAAATCTCTAATCTCACGGTCCCCTACGATGCTATCCCCGCTAGGAAGTCTAACAACAAAAGGCTCACAAGCAACAAGGCAATCAACATGCATTTATGCACACAATCCATAGATATAAAAGAATGCGTAGCACGTAATCGAACAATACGGAAACATGATGGTTTAGGATGTGGACGGTACTTGTAGCCAGCGTAGCGTCGGGATCTCCGGCTCGCCTCATCTCATACACACGGGCGGAATGCACCGCACTAGAAGCTCACCCTCTAGAAGGCTGACCACGACCTCGACCTCTACCAAAACTCTGCTGCGGCTGAGGAACTGTCGGTGCCTGATTCACACTCGGCTCTCCTGCAGCTGGAGCAGATATCTGAGTAACTGGAGCCCGAGCTGCATCCGTACAAAACTTAGCACGGTGACCCATACGACCACAAGCAAGACATCGAATCGGAGGTCTATCACACTCACTCATCATGTGGCCCAGACGATCGCAGCTTGAAGCATGTAGGACCACGAACTAACCAGCGGGAGCGGACCTAGAACCGTTCCTCGACCAACCGATGGCGCCCGACTCAAGACTCGCGAACTGCAGGACCGAGCCTTCGGATACCCTCCGACTTGCCTCCCGAAAATCGACCGAGGTCTTCTCGCTTCTTTCCTTCACTGCCGTCTTTGTCGCGAAACGACATCTCGTAAGCCATCGCTTTATTCGATAATCTTTCAAAGTCGTGCACCCTGCACTGGACATGTAGTGGCGCACTCGGCTTCATCCGCATATCAAAGTGGCGGATCTTATCAAGCTCATCTCGGACTTGGTTTCTCACATAGTGCCAAGTTGATTGTAGTCCTTGATAGCTTGAGAAATAGGAACATCTTGGGGCTTAGCCTCAAAGAAGGCTCGGATCCTCCTCTTTCACCGGCCACGGACAAAATTCGTCTTCCATCGCCTCCCGAACTCGCCCACGTAGCCGCTTGGCCGCGCGGTTTCACCGCTTGCCACCATGTCAGCCTCCTTGGCGAGGAAGTACCGAGCAATGGGTACTTTCCTCTCCTCGGAACAATTAGCACTCAAACACTTTCTCCATCTCAAATAGCCAATTCTCCCAACCGTATGGCTCAAGCACCATCAAACTGCGGAGGATGCATACGAATCACGTCCCGAAGTAGCTTATCATTACCGGATCCAGAGGGCGGAACCGGTTAGCATTAGCATGGCCGACTGAGCGGCTCGAGTCGCAGCGTCATCGGTTCGCTACTTGCCGCAATATGTTGGCCACTCCAACATTCTCATGAGCATTACGGAGCTAGCAGATCGGTCTGTGACCTCCGAATCGGGGGAATACTGCTCGACAAAGAAGGCGTCGCGAACCAGCTTCCCGAGTGATCGGACATGGCCGCCCCACCGGCCGCGCCACGTCCCCTACCGCCCGCGTCCTCTACCAAAGCAGGAATTTCAAGAAGCAACGGGTAAGTACAATTCAAACGCAAAACGCAAAAGATACTAAGACAGAATGAGCGAGCGGTGAAACGAGTCAAGTTAGGAAAACTTACGAGCACCGCGCATCGAGATGATGGCATAGCAGTGATACTGTCCCAAAAACGACACTTAACTAGACCCAAATGACCGACAGCCTAGGTATCCATAAACCTAAGCTCTGATACCATATTCTGTAACACCCCCAAGACGTTCAGGGCATATTACAGCGCCGTGGATCCCACACTGTGGAATTCACCAGGCTAACATACCAACAAGACATTCGACAGCGAAAAGCTATCATTAATAAAACGACAATTCAAATAAAAGACTACAAACCGACAATTAAATTCTGACATCAAATCCATTTCCCAAAACGGGAACACAACATTAACAATTTCAAGCAGAAGTACTCGAGTACTTAAACCAATTTTATAATACATAAATCCCAAAATCGGACATCAATAGTAAGCGGACATAACATCGAAAATCAAATCTTGGACAATATCATGCTTGCCCATCATCCTCATACGTCCAGTGCTCGTTTATCCCCACGATCAATACGAAATACAAAAGTATTTCCCCATTTAAGGGTTAGCGACAAGCTGCTAGTGCAAGTACAATCCATTTGAACTACATTCTAATCGGATGAATATATGCGCCAAAAAGTCACTTTAGAAAACATTTTATATTCCTAATATTTACAATCACAAAACACATTATCCCCAACAAATCACAATTCAAAGTTAACCGTTGATACGAGACTCACGGCCACCGTACCCGCAGAGTCCCGTCGGACATCCACAGGTGGCTAACCACGGTTCACGATACGCACACTCACGGCAATACGTATCCCTAGAGGCCCGTCGGACCGTCCCTAGGTGAACATACACATAACCATCCACAACAACCACGATCTGACCATAATTCAAATACTAGAACATGTAAACAAATGTAAAGTACTTGCCTTTGAGACATTCTTGAAGAATCGGAAGTGAAAAATGACTACGGATGATCCGAATGGAAAGCAGCGGTTCCTAAACGAAGAATTAGCATAACTCGGTCCCAACGGACATCAATAATCGAAAGGAATACTCCCAAAACCCCGATTACAATTAACGACAAAGACGCGTTCAATCAATACGGGTGAGGGTTTACGCAAAATCTCCCGTATTGATAATTCGCGGATTAAAATCAAGGAAAGCTGGATTTGGAATCATTCAATAATCACAATCGGTGAAGAATATCGTAATATAGATGAACAATTGAACTAAACCTAAAATCCCGAAATCCCCCAAAAACGTCAAAATTAGGGTTCTGAGGAATTACCTTGAATTCGGACGATGGAGATGGGTTTAGATGGTGGTGTGTTATGCTCGAGACACAAGAATTGGTGGAAGGGAACTCCGCCGATTACTCTCCACAATGCTCTGAATCGCCAAAATCGCCGTAGGAAGGGAAGGAAAGGAAAAGAATGAAAAATAATCGAAACTAAAGCGCCCTAATCTTTAAAAATGTGAAGTTAGCGCACGCTAACTAGCATGTATAAGCGCACGCTTCGAAGTGAGACGGTCCAGTAGCTACTGCTGCCAATCGCTAGCGCACGCTAACAATAACGAGTTAGCGCCGCTAATCGCACATTGGTAGCGCACGCGCAAGGCAACGAGGGTAGCGTCGCTACCTACGCAGCCGATTGATCTGCCTTGCTCATATCGGCGATCTGGCTGTCGAAGGTACAAAACACGAAAGCACTTCAAACCGTAATCCGGGAACATAGACGCGAAGCATACAAGGCAGAGCTAAGCGCTGAAAGAGAAATACAATTCCGACCACCAAAGGGTCCGTAATGCGACAACGAAAACAAGATTCCCTAAACTATTAGGAAATTACAAAAATGGCCCAAGTGCCCGAAAATCACGAAACGACGTCGGATTTACAAACCGAAAGTCTCCACATGACCAACTCAACCATACGAACTTGTACAAACCAAGAAACAACGGAAACGAACGAGTTTTACAAGAATCGAACGTTCATACGGCAAAACATGTCATAAAATGAAATTACGTGAAAACATCATAAAAACTCGTCCAAATGGAAAAACTCCAAGAACAAAATAGATTCAAAATGTCGAAGCGATTTACAAGCGAGTCGATAAAAATAGACATACCCCAAAATGGAAACCGCTAAAAATGGAAAAATTACGGATATTACGGCCGTCGGTCCGGCCGGCTGAGTCTGGCAAAGCGGGCCTTTTAGGACCGGCGGGCCCTAACCGCCGGTCCTCGGTCCCAATTCCCCCGACCCTAGCCCGGCCCTAGCTTTTCGGTCCCGGTCCGGTTCGGGCCCATTGACCGGCAGTCCCGGGCTAAAACCGTTGACTTAGGGCCGATTTAGGGCCAAAACCGGCGGGCCTGAAAGCCCAGGTACGTCTACCTCCAGCTCGCGGTTGAGTCGATCCACCATCGCCTTCAGCCCGGCCTCCTCCTCCTGCGAGGCCACGTGCATCCGGCGAGCCTCCTTCTCCTGGTCGCGGAGCCGATCCACCACTTCCTTGGAGCGGCTCAGCTCCTGCTTCATCCGATCGTTGTCCTGTTTAGCTCGTTGAGCCGTCTCTATGTACTCCTTCTCCATAGCCTGGATCCGGTTAGCAAATTCAACGTTTTGGTTCCGGGCGGCCTGGAGGTCGCTATGGAGACGAGCATTAGAGGGTCGCCTCTCGTAATCCCTTGCAGCTTGGACGGCCATCGTCGCCGTCTGGATAGCCAGGGCAAGGGTCGCCTGCATGGCATCTCCAGATCGCCGAAGAGCGATCGCATCGAGATCGGTCGTCCAAGCCTTGGGCAGAGAGGAGATGGCCTTCTGGACATAAGTAGGGACGTCGAGGGACTTCTGCGGAGACTTGCTCGCAAGAAAGTCCAGCACCATCGACGAGACGTCCGGATGAGCAAGACGAACCCTGCAACACAAACAAAAGAGACAAAGGAGTTAGACGATACCTAACTAAATTTTCCAACTCGGAAAGATCAACCCGATCTTACCTGTTGACCAGTTCGGGATCGCGGCCAAAATATGGCTTGCCCCGAGAAGTTTCAGCTTCAGCGATGGCTACCTTTTTCAAGAAGCCGGCCGATGACCTGGAGCCGGACGCCGAGGGCCTAGGACCAGACCCCTCCGCCATCGGAACGGAAGAAACGGGGGGAGCGACGATCGGCGGCTCCAAGATAGCTAAGTCCGCCTCAGCTGTCGGCAGGGACCCCTCCGGCCTCCGCCTCTTGCGGTTGCGCTGAAGTTGTTCCTCCTCTTGAATCTCCGGCTCGGCGACCGGCACCACAGTGGGCCTCACCATAGGGGCAGGGCGAGACGACGTCGCAGCGATGCGACCCGTCTTCTTTCCCAGGTGAAGACGACCGATAAGACCAGGATTAGATATGGCGATCTCCTGCGGTGGCTCGACGAAGAGGGGAAAATGAATCTCTGCCAAAGAACAAACTCTAACAAGTTAGACACATACTTAGACATTGCAACTTCTTGGAGACGACCGTCACGCAGGAAAGAGTGAATAAAAAGTCGTACCAGGGACCTTCAAGTGACGAGGGTAGCGAAACAGTCGAGCTCCCAACCGATGACGTTCGAGGCTGACTGAGTGAACGTCAATGTAAGAATCTGGCAATGAGCGAATCCGCTCCCAGACGATTAAGAAATCGAAGGAGAGATCGCCGATCGCTGGAACAGGAAATCCTGCAAAAAGAGAGAAATTAGATCAGTTCAAGGAGTATCCAAATAAAGGGAGAGTTAAAACCCTTACTCGGATTTCTCTCCCGAAAATTGGTGGGGATATCCAATTCTTCCTCCGGATTATCGCCCGATGCCGACCTCCATGCACCGCCGACCCAGCACCACTTTGCCAGGTCGCCCCGAGCTTTGTTCGGCACCCCAAGGACCACCCTACCGAGGCGACCTTGGATATGGTAGCCACCGATCGATCCCTTCTGCACAGTCAGCTTAAAAAGATAATTCATCTCCAGCGCAGAAGGCAAACGAAACAGCCTATGACCACCGAACAACGTCAATGTACTGGTAATCTGCAGCCAGGCGTTCGACGTCAGCTGGAGAGGCGCCAGATTCCAGGCGACCAGCAGATACGAGACGGCGAACGGCAAGGGAAACCGCAGTCCGGCCGCCAGGGTCATTTCATTAATGGCGACCATACCCCCAGGAGGCTGGTCGGCACGTTCATTCTCGGAGGGCACGTGCATTGAAACGTCAGAAGGAATATGATATTTGGCCCTCCAGCGGCTCAAGTCTTTCCGGGTCGCCGAACTCTGAATCCTACCGAGAGTCCATTGAGACGGGTCGGCGGCCCGAAACACCGTCCGCTTCACATGTTCGTAGGGATGAGCGGTGGAGTAAGCTTCGAAATCAAATTCTGGATAGGGCCCGGCAATCCCCTCCATAAGCTTAGCGAAAGCCATATAGGCGGGGCCAAACACGCTATCCTTTTCCCAAGACAACCGCACCAGTTCATCTTCATCCACCGGCGAACCCCCTTGCTCCGCCGTCGCCGCAGATCTCGCCACTTCGGCCTCGTTGAAGAGCTCCTCGAGTTCTGCGGGTGCAATCCCCGCACGAATAGCCTCAACGGCCATTTCCATATGGATTCCCACGGGAATTTCCTCCCGGTCCGGCGAAGCCGCGGCGGCGGAGGTGATTCCGGTCTCGAAGGTCTTAGATCCTCCAGACATATTATAAAAAGTAAAGGGAGAAAGAAGATTGGTTTTCTTACCTAAAAAGTAAAAGGAGGACGATCGGCACAAGAAGCTTCGGAGATTTCTGCAGAGTTTCAGCAAGAAGGCAAGGACGCGTGAAGAGTTAAAATGAAGTAGCCCTAGCCCCTTTTATGTAATATCCGCAATTTTCGATTTCCGGTAATTTCTATTTTTCAGTGGAAATCCTTTTTGACGACTCGCTCATGACCGTTTCGTCATTCTGAGAAAGATTAATTCTACACTTTTTGACATCCGAATTCGTTTCGGTGTCGTTTTGTTGAGTTCCGTGTTTTTTAGCGACTTTTCCGCACTTGAGTTCGATTCTTGCGAATCTCATTCGAAACTGCTGTTTCGAGTTTCCCGTAAGTCCGTTTAACTTTGTTAGACGTGTTGTGAACTTCGGTTTGATTATTCGATCACGTATCGTGATTTCCGGGCGTTTTGGGCCATTTTGTAATTTCTTGAAAGTTACGGGTATCCGTATCTGTAATTGTTGTCTCGACCCGTTTCTTGGTCGCGTATGACTAATTATGGTATTATGTTTTCATTTCGGGTCGTTGATGTCGTCCGCGAACTTTTCTTCGTGTTCGTTAAAATGCGTTTTCGAAATCGAGTCGTCGAGCCACAGTGGTCGGATCGGCGAGCAGTTCTTGGGGCTGGCGGACGATTGCGGGATCGCCGGACGATTGCGGGCACCGTCCGGACAGTGCGGCGAACCGCGTAGCGCACGCTTCGGCCGAAAAGGCTGCGCGCTAACCGGCAGTGTAGCGCCTGCGCCACGGCCTAACGACGCTTATCGGTGCAGACAGTGGAGTCCAGGGGTTCTGGAATCGGTCAGGCTCGGCAGGTAGCGCACGCTACTGTCGGGCATTGCGTACGCTACGACCGGCAGGTAGCGCGCGCTACGGTCGGAAGGCTCTACCTGGCCGAGTCAGTAGGGCATATGGGCACTGGACTGCGGCCTGGGCCGATAGCGCACGCTAGCTCGGCAGCCTAGCGCGCGCTAGTCCGGCCCAGTATAAATGTGACAGAGCAGTCACATTTCATCTCGTTTTTCATTTCCTACCTTTCTCTTCCGCGGCTGGAGACTTGGAGATCTTCGAGCCATGTTGTTTTACAACAAATCCACGAAGTTCTTGAGTTCATAACATCAATCAATCATCCGTTATCGTCCTTTGATCCAACGAATCAAGGTAACCTTTCTTAGAACCCTAATTTCGTGAATTTGGGGGGTTTTGCATTTTTGTCCGATTCGTTCCGTGTTGTTGATTAATTCATGATGGGTATGATTAATCTTGGTAGTATTCTTGTGTTTAACATCATTTAATCCATTGTTCTTCGTCGAATCGAAGTATATTTCTTGATTTCCTTCGAGTCGACTTTTCGGGGGATTTGTCCTCGATCTCGTTTTTCATCCATTTTCGATGGATCGATTATGGTTAAATGATGTTGTTAAACATATTCTATGGATTGTATATCCATATTTCATCTTGGAATTCCGTTTTCGGGTTTTGACGGGACAAATCGTGTTCTTGGCCGTTTTGGGGGAAATCCTTGAACCTTCGTCATTTGTTCTTTGAATTCAGCGGCTTTGGGTCGTACTTTGGAATTCATTTTCGTTGTTATTGTTTTCGTTCGTAGTTCATGGTTGTGGATTGTCGTTCGGTGGAGTCGGCGAGTTCGTAGTCGGTTCGTGCCAACCTACTTCGGCCGATTCTCCGCGTTGTGGATTATTCGAGGCAAGTATCTTGCCCATACATCTCATATTTCGTAGGCATATTTATTGATAAATGATTTGATGTGAAATACAATGTTTAATGAACGTTAAAAAGGATCGGTATGTTCTCGATAAATATTGTCTTTCAACGATAATTCGTATACTTCGTGAATGGATATGTTCTCGGAATATGTGTGTTAGTTTCGTACGTTGAGAGACGTTATGATCGCATTGAGTGAATATAATAGACCATAATTGTTTGCCGAGGATTGTGCATTGAATTGTATATTTGTTCGGTGGGTATTCGACATGATGTGATGTTAGTCGTTACTCCTTTGAAAGGAGGTTGTGATGCTTAGTGTTGCTTGTCTTGATAATCGATTATTGTTGTGTGCTTGTTGTATGTGTTGTGCCTCCGGGTAGGATTGTTGAATCTCCGGGATCCATACTTGCTAGTATGGGTCGGGCGAAACCGTAGGGTTATCCAATACGGGTATGTCTTGCGGGGACTCCGAGGTTCGGGGCTTGCTAGCCCGATGCCGGGATAACTTGTGGGGTTATCATCGGGTATGTCTTGCGGGGACTCCGAGGTTCGTGGCTTGTTAGCGCGATGCCGGGATAACTTATGGTTGTGGTTTGATTGTGATATTCGTGTCGTGGAGACATGCGATTTGATATGTTTTTCCTATTGGGTTATTCACTCGGGTTTGTTCTTCGGGAGCATCTGAGGTTCGTGGCTTGTTAGTGTAACACCCCCAGATCAAACCGGGAATATTACACGCCGCAGACCCTCTCCGTGAGGATCCACCAGGCTAGACATCAAAACGACACATTACATTACATACCGACGAATCAAAAATAACGGACCAATAGACCGATTTGGTCTTTCGTCACAGACTTACAAATCAAAATACATAAACTCATCCAGACTCATACCCACACAAGGGTAAAATACTTGCAACAATGAACAATAAGACAGCGGAAAAGACAATACAATGGACTCAGACTAATCGAACCCAAACCGGCCTTCGTGTGATTAGTATCATTCGTCTTTCATCATCCCTCGTGCCGATCCTGTGTCTTGCTCCCGAAAACCTGCATGTACCTGGACACAATACAGATATCCACCCCCCGATTACTCGGGGTTAGCAAAACTCCACTGTTTCGCTAGTGCAAGTATAAAGTGCAAATACGAGCCATACACAACACATTCCGAGAATATAACGAAAGACTTCCCGAGATATATTTAGTTAGAAATAGCTCAAGTCTTGAAAGCAGAAACGAAGCAAGTAAGCATTGTGAAAACATTTCCAGTTCTCGGGAGTTTTGATAACATCAGAAAGTTAAAAGGTTCTTAATTCCTCGAAATCCATTTAGGGTCACAACCCCAAAGTTCATTTTTCAAAATACAAATCCGTTTAACAAAACACGGGGTCCCCGACCCAACCATTCCGGTCATAAAACACAGGTCCACGACCCGATCATCTACTTCAATTCACTTACAAGGTCACATTACACATAACACATTATTCCTATGCCATTCGCCAAACACCAAGACTCGAAATATAATGTCTCTCGACCCCGAGCACAAAGCATTGTGATACTCCTGACAATATCACAATTAACGAAAACATCAACGTCATCCTCAAGATGAAAATCACAATCGTAACCCGCGGCCGTACCCCTTAGTATCGACCCCCAAACATCCCGTCGGACACTCCGGTGGGAAACCACTTCCGCGGCCGTACCCCTTAGTATCGACCCCGGACATCCCGTCGGACACTCCGGTGGAAGTTCATCCACACACACACCCAAATCCACTTCCGTGGCCGTACCCCTTAGTATCGGCCCCGGACATCCGTCGGACACTCGGGTGGAAGGAACAACACACACACACGTTCCAAAATCACGCTTGCAAACCACAAGCCTCGAAGGTCAATCACAAGATATATAGTCGAGGTACTTTACTAGAATGGCGTTCATCCAACATATATTCATAACCCAAACTAATATTATCAACAAGAAAGCACACTATTCCAAAAGCACCGAACGGCACAACCAATATCACATAAATTCACATAATTCATCGATAACCACATGTCTCCACGCATGTACCTTAAACAAAGGACTAAACTTCAAAACTTACCGACGACGTAATCACACACAAAGGCATCACACGAAAGTATTACGATCTTATACTCAACATTAATACACGTATTCAATTAAGCATATTAATTCTCGGAACACACGAGTCGTCTTTAAGAAAAACATGTTGGTAAATATACCGATACTTTTGAAAAGATGGTTATGAATATTTATTTAGCACATATCGACGATTAACAACCATTATATCCACAAACACGTAATGTATGGGCAAGATACTTGCCTCGATAATCGATGCGACACTCCCACAATCACGGATTAGTCGGGACACCTCGAACACCTACGATTCTCCGTGAAGACAACGAATACACCCACAATCGAAAAGCTTGAAGAAAACGACGAACGGAAGGGTTCCGACTCGAATTCTTTGCGAGAAATCTGACCCTAACATCATACCATCAATAAATTAACGAACGAACGAGGAAGAATAATCGTAGAACGCCGAATCCTCTCTATGACATTTTATCGGACACCTTCAAGGCGTCGATCAAGAACTCGAAAACAACGAATCGATACGATCCAACTATGGAATAACAAGGGAAAAGATGTAATACATCTCAATAATCATCAATCTATCATAATACCAAGTTAAATCGGATTAATCGGACGAAACAACCAAAATACCCAAAATCCCCAAAATCTCCCAAAAATGGGTTCTTAGAAGATTACCTTGAGTGATTCAAGTGTTAAGATCCGTAGAACACGCGTTAGATTGATTATCCGAGCCTCACAACCGAAAGGAAATGATGAAAATCGACCCCCGGATGAAGAACTCTCCTCTATACTTCTCTCTCGCGACGCAAAGGGAAAAATGGGGAAGAAAATGAGTTTCACGCTCAAAACAACACGTTTATAGTGTAACACAACAGACCTATCGGCCGGCCTATCGGCCGATAGGCCCAACCGATAGCCATACGAATGTAGGCGAGAGTCTATCGACCCCTATCGGCCGAAAGGCTCCGGAAGTGCTCGCCAAAATCAAACGACCATAACTCTCTCGTCCAGGACTCATTGACTCACCGTTTGAACCATTGGAAAGCTAATTCGATGTTCTATAATATTGCAAAGATTTATAATTTTTGGAGTCACCAAAAATTAATGGTGATCTAACAAAGACGAACTCATACTTAGAAAAGTCGTTTAGTAATCCTGAATTCAACAAAACGACACCGAAACCCGAGCCTGAATACGAACCGAAGATACGGTTACGAAGTACTCACAAAGACGAATCTAAGAGCTAGTAGAACACACGATTCCGACCACCCGAAGGCTCGGAATTCAACAACGGAAGTAATTACCCAAAACTTTGGGAAATTACGAAAATGGCCCAAAACGTCCGAAAATCACGATACGCGATCGAAACACCAAACCAAAGCTCGCAACATGAATAATAACATTAAATGAACTTACGAGAAGCTCGAAACGACAGTTTCGGACGAGATTCGCAAGAATCGAGCTCAAGTGCGGAAAAGTCGCTAAAAAGCACGGAACTCAACAAAACAACACCGAAACGAACTCGGATGACAAAAAGTGAAGAATTAATCATTCTCGAAATGACGAAATGGTCATGAGCGAGTCGTCAAAACAGACTTCCGCCGAAAAAAAAAAATAATTACCGGAAATCGAAAATTGCGGATATTACATTCTACCCTCCTTAAAAGAAGTTTCGTCCCGAAACTTAAAACAAGTAGGGAGAAGAAATATTCCGCCAGGAAAAACTCAACGAGATACACAAGAATGCGTAACTAACGCCCAACGGCGAAATGTTACAAACAACGCAAAGGAGTATACAATGGAAAACACGCTCCACGGCGACCAACACAACGTCGCCGTTAGGGATATAATAAAAACCAACAAGTGACAACGTCATCAAACGGATAATATAGCCAAGTCAATTATCCGACAATCACAAAACACAACGAAAATCAATATGATTGACCCACCCACGGTACATCAATCAAAACGCCGAATCAACCGAACAACCACGAAATCCCACCGCCTAAGGGTGGAAGATCGAAAACGAAACTAATTTCCCGAATCAAGGGAATTACGAAGGAGCCCGAATGTTCGCCAATCACGGAACGAGGTCAATATAAACCGAACAATCAAACGATCAAACCACAACAATCGAGACAACAAAGATCGAAGAATCATGTTCGAATCACAAAGAACAATAAAGTTCAAACAACAACTCCGAGGATGATCGGTGAGAACTACAAGACATGCATTGCCGAAGATCCACAGAAAGGGAATAGCGATTGAAAAGTCACAACGACAACGAGTTATTCCGAAATAACACCACACTCGTTCGATCAACAAAAGCAAGGAGCGGGACAAGCTCGAAATGTGACGAACATAAATGAGTCGACAGTCGAAAACACAAGAGTTCCAAAGCCGATCCACTTCGAATAAAAGAACTAGTAGAACCAGATGATGTCACTCCCAAACAAGGTTCACAAGAATCGAATCGAACCCGAAAAAGTAACATCGATAACCAGATCGACCCACAACAAGATCACGGCTCGTTCGGACGATGAAACCGAAATATAGAACAAGTTCATAAAGTACCAACGATCACGAGCGAATCGGCAGATCGAGAAAGAGAAAATACAGTCTAAAAACAACACGGGTACTACATTCGACCTCTTATAAAAGAAGGTCGCCCGCAACTCACAACAAAGAAAATCAAGGTGACGACACAACAAGCAACCGACGAAACATCCTTCAAAGGCCTCTCCAAGCCGATTCTCGATATCTGTCCAAGCGCGAACTCCGAAAGTCTCGGTGAGCCAATTCACAAAATCGATTCGGTGTCCTCGAGTCCACACTTGAAACGTGTCATCGACGAGAAAGACAATTTACACGTGCATGCCCGGCACATCACGATTGAAACGCCTCGGCTCGGCATACGAAAATATAAATGCTCGATACAATGGATCAAAACACCGCAAAACAACATACCGGAGATGCCAACTCGGATAACATATCAACGCATACAAAAATCACAACAACAACGGCATCATTCGAAGATTACAACATCCCGAACGGCCATCACACAATCACAAACATCATGAAACAATCACCCATGTGTATAACGCATAAAAATCCGTGCTTTAACAACCCACACTAGTGCGACAATACGCAATCACCACGAGGCGATAAACGGTAAACATCGGTTCACACCTCTCACGAGGGCCAACAAAACATATGCGTGGCGACGACTCGACGCTCACGCCACCAATTCAATCACAATTCGGGGTTGACACCGCAACGAAAGTTCGAAAACCATACACGCATTTCCGGTCCGCAAGCAGAATGATAGGTTTTAAAAACGAGAACCACCTTTTGAAAACAGTTTGGAAACACCGGTTGATCTTGAGTATCATTTACAAAAAGTTAAACAAACATCATTTTCGAGACTCAGTAATTCATCTTGCGTTTGAACTAAAATGAGGACACCTTTCTTTTAGTGAAAACTTTCGTAATATTCGACCCTCGGGTCTAAGTATAAATGTTTCTAAACATCGAAAATATCTCAAAACATTTTGGTCCTCGAGGTAGAAAAATTTTGAAACAGATAGTTGCGCTAGTAGGCGCCTTGAAAATATAATCATTTAAAGTACGTCTCGAATTTTATTTTCTAAGATACTCAAGGTTTTCAAAGATAATACAATGGGCTACAATGCCCAAAGATTTCAGGTAAATACACGGAACATTATAGCGCCGTGGGTCCCGCACCGGAACCCACCAGGCTAAAAACCAATTACAAAAATGCCCAAAAAGGTCGATGACGGTAGTACTTATCAAAACTCACAAAATCACTTGAAAACACCCAACTACCGTCAAAACGGTCAAGGCCAACAACTCGGTTAAAGGGATCGGTTTTCGAAATAAAAATTCAGTCGGTAAAATACTGAAAGCTATTACAAAGGAACTCACTCAGCGGAAAAAGGAAATACAGTCCAACATGCACAATCCAGCAACTACTCCTCACATGAAAGAAATATGAGAGTCAAATAGTCACGTATCAAGAAATCAAAATCCATAAAAGGACTCCGTCACTTAATAAATAATCATAAAAATATAGCTCGTGTCACACGAGGCACACCACAAAGAAGGGAGACTTACATCCACAGATCGCACGAAGATGATGGTCGCATCCCGATACTAATCACGGCCGACATTCCAAACGACGCGTCGCGACACGACATCGATCGGACAAAATCGACAAAACGAGACTCAACAACACATAACTCGACCCGACACCTAGGTTTCCTCAACCTAAGCTCGATACCATAAATGTAACACCCCGCATCAAACCGGGAATATTACACGCCGCACCCTCTCGTGAGGATCCACCAGGCTAGACATCAAAACGACACATTACATTACATACCGACGAATCAAAAGTAACGGACCAATAGACCGATTTGGTCTTTCGTCACAGACTTACAAATCAAAATACATAAACTCATCCAGACTCATACCCACACAAGGGTAAAATACTTGCAACAATGAACAATAAGACAGCGGAAAAGACAATACAATGGACTCGACTAATCGAACCCAAAATCGGCCTTCGTGTGATTAGTATCATTCGTCTTTCATCATCTTTCGTGCCGATCCTGTGTCTTGCTCCCGAAAACCCGCATGTACAGACACAATACAGATATCCACCCCCCGATTACTCGGGGGTTAGCAAAACTCCACTGTTTCGCTAGTGCAAGTATAAAGTGCAAATACGAGCCATACACAACACATTCCGAGAATATAACGAAAGACTTCCCGAGATATATTTAGTTAGAAATAGCTCAAGTCTTGAAAGCAGAAACGAAGCAAGTAAGCATTGTGAAAACATTTCCAGTTCTCGGGAGTTTTGAAAACATCGTAAAGTAAAAGGTTCTTAATTCCTCGAATCCATTTAGTGGTCACAACCCAAAGTTCATTTTTCAAAATACAAATCCGTTTAACAAAACACGGGGTCCACGACCCAACCATTCCGGTCATAAAACACAGGGTCCACGACCCGATCATCCACTTCAATTCACTTACAAGGTCACATTACACATAACACATTATTCCTATGCCATTCTAGCCAAACACCAAGCCTCGAAATATAATGTCTCTAGACCCCGAGCACAAAGCATTGTGATACTCCGCATAATATCACAATTAACGAAAACATCAACGCGTCATCCTCAAGATGAAAATCACAATCAGTAACCGCGGCCGTACCCCTTAGTATCGACCCCGGACATCCCGTCGGACACTCCGGGTGGAAACCACTTCCGCGGCCGTACCCCTTAGTATCGACCCCGCACATCCCGTCGGACACTCCGGGTGGAAGTTCATCCACACACACACCCAAATCCACTTCCGTGGCCGTACCCCTTAGTATCGGCCCCCAGACATCCCGTCGGACACTCCGGGTGGAAGGAACAACACACACACACGTTCCAAAATCACAGTTGCAAACCACAAGCCTCGAAGGTCAATCACAGTATATATATAGTCGAGGTACTTTACTAGAATGGCCAGTTCATCCAACATATATTCATAACCCAAACTAATATTATCAACAAGAAAGCACACTATTCCAAAAGCACCGAACGGCACAACCAATATCACATAAATTCACATAATTCATCGATAACCACATGTCTCCACGTACAGCTTAAACAAAGGACTAAACTTCAAAAACTTACCGACGACGTAATCACACACAAAGGCATCACACGAAAGTATTACGATCTTATACTCAACATTAATACACGTATTCAATTAAGCATATTAATTCTCGGAACACACGAGTCGTCTTTAAGAAAAACATGTTGGTAAATATACCGATACTTTTGAAAAAGATGGTTATGAATATTTATTTAGCACATATCGACGATTAACAACCATTATATCCACAAAACACGTAATGTATGGGCAAGATACTTGCCTCGATAATCGATGCCAGACACTCCCACAATCACGGATTAGTCGGGACACCTCGAACACCTACGATTCTCCGGCGAAGACAACGAATACACCCACAATCGAAAAGCTTGAAGAAAACGACGAACGGAAGGGTTCCTCGAATTCTTTGCGAGAAATCTGACCCTAACATCATACCATCAATAAATTAACGAACGAACGAGGAAGAATAATCGTAGAACGCTCGAATCCTCTCTATGACATTTTATCGGACACCTTCAAGGCGTCGATCAAGAACTCGACGAAAACAACGAATCGATACGATCCAACTATGGAATAACAAGGGAAAAGATGTAATACATCTCAATAATCATCAATCTATCATAATACCAAGTTAAATCGGATTAATCGGACGAAAACAACCAAAATACCCAAAATCCCCAAAATCTCCCAAAAATGGGTTCTTAGAAGATTACCTTGAGTGATTCAAGTGTTAAGATCCGTAGAACACGCGTTAGATTGATTATCCGAGCCTCACAACCGAAAGGAAATGATGAAAATCGACCCCCGGATGAAGAACTCTCCCCCTCTATACTTCTCTCTCGCGACGCAGTGGAAAAATGGGGAAGAAAATGAGTTTCACGCTCAAAACAACACGTTTATAGTGTAACACAGCAGGACCTATCGGCCGGCCTATCGGCCGATAGGCCCAACCGATAGCCATACTGAATGTAGGCAGTAGAGTCTATCGACCCCCCCTATCGGCCGAAAGGCTCCTGGAAGTGCTCGGCCAAAAACTGAAACGACCATAACTCTCTCGTCCGGACTCCGATTGACTCACCGTTTGAACCATTGGAAAGCTAATTCGATGTTCTATAATATTGCAAAGATTTATAATTTTTGGAGTCACCAAAAATTAATGGTGATCTAACAAAGACGAACTCATACTTAGAAAAGTCGTTTAGTAATCCTGAATTCAACAAAACGACACCGAAACCCGAGCCTGAATACGAACCGAAGATACGGTTACGAAGTACTCACAAAGACGAATCTAAGAGCTAGTAGAACACACGATTCCGACCACCCGAAGGCTCGGAATTCAACAACGGAAGTAATTACCCAAAACTTTGGGAAATTACGAAAATGGCCCAAAACGTCCGAAAATCACGATACGCGATCGAAACACCAAACCAAAGCTCGCAACATGAATAATAACATTAAATGAACTTACGAGAAGCTCGAAACGACAGTTTCGGACGAGATTCGCAAGAATCGAGCTCAAGTGCGGAAAAGTCGCTAAAAAGCACGGAACTCAACAAAACAACACCGAAACGAACTCGGATGACAAAAAGTGAAGAATTAATCATTCTCGAAATGACGAAATGGTCATGAGCGAGTCGTCAAAACAGACTTCCGCCGAAAAAAAAATAATTACCGGAAATCGAAAATTGCGGATATTACAGTTAGCACGGGACACGAATAATCCTTAGGAACATGTGATTTGTGATTTGGGTCACGGACCCCGTGTTTTGTGAAATGGGTTGTGGACCCTGCGTATTGTTATCGGAACTTGAATTTTGGAAAATGACTTTTTGGGCTGTGTCCCTAAATGTTTTCGAAAGGTTTTAGAATTCCTAAATCCCAAATGTTTTCTAAACTCCCGAGATCGTCAATGTTTTGTAATATGTACATTGGGTTATTTCCTACCTTTCACGTTTTGAATGGTTTGATCAAGTGAATTTTCTCGGGAAGTATATTCGCGATTATTCTGTTTTTGTGGAGTATGATATGTATGGCTTGTTTTCGTATTTATACTTGCACTAGCAAAACAGTGGAGTTTTGCTAACCCCCGAGTATTCGGGGGGTGGATGTCTATTTTTGCATTCAGGTTTGGGAGCATAACACAGGGTCGGCACGAAGGATGATGAAAGATGAACGATACTAATCACACGAGGATCCGTTGATGTCGTATTGGTCTAGTTGTATTTTCTTTTCCGCTGCAGTATCTTTTCCCCGTTGTACGGGAGTTTATTGTATTTTGACCCCTGCGTGGGTATGTATTTGGAATTGAGTTGTATGTTATTATTGAAAGACCAAATCGGTCTACTGAGTCATTTTAGCCTTAAAGGCGATGTTTAGATGTTTGATTTTAGTTATCAGCCTGGTAGATCCTCGAGGAGAGGGTCTACGGCGTGTAATATCCCTGAGCGGATTGGGGGTGTTACAGAATGGTATCGGAGCTTAGGTTGTGGAAACCTAGGCTGTCGGGTCAGTGGTGTCTATTGAGTTTTGTCTCGTCGGATTTTGTCTGACTGAGTCGTGTCGCGACGCGTCGTCTGAGTTTGTTGGTCGTGATTAGTATCGTGGGGCTATCATCATCTTCGTGCGACCTGTGACTGTAAGTCTCCCTTCTTTGTGTTGTGCCTCGTGTGACACGAACTATTTTTATGATTATTTGTTAATTGATGGGATCCTCTTATGGATTTTTATTTCTTGATATGTGGTTATTTGACCCTCATATTTCGTTCATATGAGGAGTAGTGTTACTGGATTGTGCATGTTTGACTTTATTTCTTTTATCCGCTGCGTGAGTTCTTTTGTAATGACTTTCGGTATTTTACCGACGGAGTTTTATTTCGAAAACTGATTCCCTTAACCGAGTTTTTGGCATTATGGCCTTGATCGTTTTGGCGAAATTCTTATGACGGTATTTAGCATTTTGTAAATGGCTTTTGTGAGTTTTTGAAATATTACCGTCATCGGCCTTTTTGGCATTTTTGTAAATGATTTTTAGCCTGGTGGATCCGACGCGGGACCCACAGCGCTATGATGCTCCGTGTGATTACCTGAAATTTTTGGGCATTCTAGCCTTTTTGGCATCGTCCTTTTTGACATTGAATTATTTTCGAAAACTTGAGTATCTTAGAAATAAATTTCGAGACGTACGTTTAAAATGAATTGTTTTCTCGCGGTACTTCCAAGGTGCCACAATATGTTTCAAAATTCTTCTACCTCGAGGACCAAAATGTTTTGAGATATTTTCAATATTTTATAAACACTTTTACTTAGACCCGAGGGTCGAATATTCTGAAAGCTTTTCACTAAAAGAATGTGTCCTCATTTTTATCAAATGCGAAATGGTTTTTCAAAGTCTCGATAATGATGTTTCACGTTTTTACTTTTTTTTTAAAGGTGATACTCAAGATCAACCGGTGTTTTTCCTAAATTATTTTCAAAAGGTGGTTTTCTTTTTTTTAAAAACCTACCCATTCCCGTTTGAGGGCTGGGTATGTATGTATGATGTTCGCATTTTCATTTTAATGTTTGCTCCCGAGTATGATCGAGTTGGCGTTGTGAGCGTTGGGTTGTTTTCCACACATTTGTTGTGTTAGTCCCCTGTGAGAGGTGGGATGTTGGTGTTGAATGTTGTCGCCTCGTGGTGATTTCTACATTGTCGCGCATGTGCGAGCTGTTAGAGCTTGGTTTGGTATGACCGTGTGCATCGGTGATGGTTCCGTTATGTGTCGGTTGTTTAATGTCTTGTTACCTTGCTCCCGTTTTTGTGAATTTCGTGGACGAGGTCGGAGGTAACACCCGTACTATTTTGACTTCGGTATTTTCTCTTTCTCCAGTCTATCGATTCGCTCATGTTCGTTGATACTTTATGAACTTGTTCTGTATTTTGGTTTCATCGTCCGAACGAGTTGTGATCTTGTTGTGGGTCGATCTAGTTATCGATGTGACTTTTTCGGGTTCAGTTCGATTCTTGTGAACCTTGTTCGGGAGTGACATCATCTGGCTCTATTAGTTCTTTTATTCGAAGTGGATCGGATTTAGAACTCTTGTGTTTTCGACTCTGTCGACTCATTATGTTCGTTGACATTTCTGAGCTTGTCCTGCCCCTTGCTTTTGTTGATCGAACGAGTGTGGAATTGTTTTGGAATAACTCGTTTGTCGCTGTGACTTTTCAATCGCTATTCCCTTTCCTGTGGATCTTATGGGAATGCATGTCTTGTAGTTCTCACCAGATCATCCTGGGAGTTGTTGTTTGAATTTTATTATCCTTCGTGTTTCGGACATGATTGTTCGATCTTTGTTGTCTCGATCGTTTGCTTGTTCGGTTTTTGTTCTCGTTTCGTGATTGTTGAGCATTCAGGCTCCTTCCTAATTCCCTTAAGTTCGGGAAATTAGTCTCGTTTTCGATCTTCCAACCCTTGGGCGGTGGGATTCCGTATTTGTTCAGCGGTTGGCTCACGTTTTGATTGATGTACCGTTGGGTTGGTCAATCATATTGATTTTCGTTCGTTGTGTTTTGTGATTGTCGGATAATTGACTTGGCTATATTATCCGTTTGATGACGCTTGTCACTTGTTGGTTTCATTATATCCCTAACGGCGACGTTGTGTTGGTCGCCGTGGAACGTGTTTTCACGCCGTATATTCCTTTGCGTTGTTTGTAACATTTCGCCGTTGGGCGTTAGTTACGTGTTTCTTGCGTATCTCGTTGAGTTTTCCTGGTGGGATATTGCTTCTCCCTACTTGTTTTAAGTTTCGGGACGAAACTTCTTTTAAGGAGGGTAGAATGTAATATCCGCAATTTTCGATTTCCGGTAATTTCTTTTTTTCAGCGGAAATCCTTTTTGACGACTCGCTCATGACCGTTTCGTCATTCTGAGAAAGATTAATTCTACACTTTTTGACATCCGAGTTCGTTTCGGTGTCGTTTTGTTGAGTTCCGTGCTTTTTAGCGACTTTTCCGCACTTGAGTTCGATTCTTGCGAATCTCATTCGAAACTGCTGTTTCGAGTTTCCCGTAAGTCCGTTTAACTTTGTTAGACGTGTTGTGAACTTCGGTTTGATTATTCGATCACGTATCGTGATTTCCGGGTATTTTGGGCCATTTTGTAATTTCTTGAAAGTTACGGGTATCCGTATCTGTAATTGTTGTCTCGACCCGTTTCATGGTCGCGTATGACTAATTATGGTATTATGTTTTCATTTCGGGTCGTTGATGTCGTCCGCGAACTTTTCGTCGTGTTCGTTAAAATGCGTTTTAAATCGAGTCGCCGAGCCCCAGTGGTCGCATCGGGCCGAGCAGTTCGGATCGGCCCGGACGATTGTGGGGCTGGCCGGACGATTGCAGGCACCGGCCGACAGTGCGGCGAACCGCGTAAGCGCACGCTACGGACGAAAAGGCTGCAGCGCTTAACCGGCAGTGTAGCGCGCTTCTGCCGCCTAACGACGCTTATCGGAGTGCAGGCGGTGGAGTCGGGGGTTCTGAATCGGTCGGGCTCGGCGGGTAGCGCACGCTCTTGCCGGGCATTGCGTGCGCTACGGCCGTGAGTAGCGCGCCTTCTGGCCGGAAGGTCGCAAGACGCTACCGCCGAAGCATGTGGGCATGTGGCACCGGATCGCGCTCGGGCCGAGAAGACGCTAGCTCGCGGCACTAGCGCGCTAGTCCGGCCCAGTATAAATGTGACAGAGCAGTCACATTTCATCTCGTTTTAATTTCCTACCTTTCTCTTCCGCGGCTGGAGACTTGGAGATCTTCGAGCCATGTTGTTTTACAACAAATCCACGAAGTTCTTGAGTTCATAACATCAATCAATCATCCGTTATCGTCCTTTGATCCAGCGAATCAAGGTAACCTTTCTTAGAACCCTAATTTCGTGAATTTGGGGGGTTTTGCATTTTTGTCCGATTCGTTCTGTGTTGTTCATTAATTCATGATGGGTATGATTAATTTTGGTAGTATTCTTGTGTTTAACATCATTTAATCCATTGTTCTTCGTCGAATCGAAGTATATTTCTTGATTTCCTTCGAGTCGACTTTTCGGGGGATTTGTCCTCGATCTCGTTTTTCATCCATTTTCGATGGATCGATTATGGTTAAATGATGTTGTTAAACATATTCTATGGATTGTATATCCATATTTCATCTTGGAATTCCGTTTTCGGGTTTTGACGGGACGAATCGTGTTCTTGGCCGTTTTGGGGGAAATCCTTGAACCTTCGTCATTTGTTCTTTGAATTCAGCGGCTTTGGGTCGTACTTTGGAATTCATTTTCGTTGTTATTGTTTTCGTTCGTAGTTCATGGTTGTGGATTGTCGTTCGGTGGAGTCGGCGAGTTCGTAGTCGGTTCGTGCCAACCTACTTCGGCCGATTCTCCGCGTTGTGGATTATTCGAGGCAAGTATCTTGCCCATACATCTCATATTTCGTAGGCATATTTATTGATAAATGATTTGATGCGAAATCCAATGTTTAATGAACGTTAAAAAGGATCGGTATGTTCTCGATAAATATTGTCTTTCAACGATAATTCGTATACTTCGTGAATGGATATGTTCTCGGAATATGTGTGTTAGTTTCGTACGTTGAGAGACGTTATGATCGCATTGAGTGAATATAATAGACCATAATTGTTTGCCGAGGATTGTGCATTGAATTGTATATTTGTTCGGTGGGTATTCGACATGATGTGATGTTAGTCGTTACTCCTTTGAAAGGAGGTTGTGATGCTTAGTGTTGCTTGTCTTGATAATCGATTATTGTTGTGTGCTTGTTGTATGTGTTGTGCCTCCGGGTAGGATTGTTGAATCTCCGGGATCCATACTTGCTAGTATGGGTCGGGCGAAACCGTAGGGTTATCCAATACGGGTATGTCTTGCGGGGACTCCGAGGTTCGGGGCTTGCTAGCCCGATGCCGGGATAACTTGTGGGGTTATCATCGGGTATGTCTTGCGGGGACTCCGAGGTTCGTGGCTTGTTAGCGCGATGCCGGGATAACTTATGGTTGTGGTTTGATTGTGATATTCGTGTCGTGGAGACATGCGATTTGATATGTTTTTCCTATTGGGTTATTCACTCGGGTTTGTTCTTCGGGAGCATCTGAGGTTCGTGGCTTGTTAGCACGGGACACGAATAATCCTTAGGAACATGTGATTTGTGATTTGGGTCACGGACCCCGTGTTTTGTGAAATGGGTTGTGGACCCTGCGTATTGTTATCGGAACTTGAATTTTGGAAAATGACTTTTTGGGCTGTGTCCCTAAATGTTTTCGAAAGGTTTTAGAATTCCTAAATCCCAAATGTTTTCTAAACTCCCGAGATCGTCAATGTTTTGTAATATGTACATTTGGTTATTTCCTACCTTTCACGTTTTGAATGGTTTGATCAAGTGAATTTTCTCGGGAAGTATATTCGCGATTATTCTGTTTTTGTGGAGTATGATATGTATGGCTTGTTTTCGTATTTATACTTGCACTAGCAAAACAGTGGAGTTTTGCTAACCCCCGAGTATTCGGGGGGTGGATGTCTATTTTTGCATTCAGGTTTTTGGAGCATAGCACATGGTCGGCACGAAGGATGATGAAAGATGAACGATACTAATCACACGAGGATCCGTTGATGTCGTATTGGTCTAGTTGTATTTTCTTTTCCGCTGCAGTATCTTTTCCCCGTTGTACGGGAGTTTATTGTATTTTGACCCCTGCGTGGGTATGTATTTGGAATTGAGTTGTATGTTATTATTGAAAGACCAAATCGGTCTACTGAGTCATTTTAGCCTTAAAGGCGATGTTTAGATGTTTGATTTTAGTTATCAGCCTGGTAGATCCTCGAGGAGAGGGTCTACGGCGTGTAATATCCCTGAGCGGATTGGGGGTGTTACATTTTATAGGCGGGAGCAGGGGTCTCCGTGCAATTAGGCGAAATTCCGAGGGCTGGAGTGCAACCGTCGGAAGGGGGATACATTAAATGCAGCCCTCGAATCCCACGTACGCGTCTTTTCGAGGGCACGCCAGGCGACAAGTCTGACAAACCGTCGGACTCCCCCAATGGTGGCGCGACGCGTGTCCTTGCAACGTTTCGAGAGCCCGCCTTCCTTTCCCGCTGCTCCCAGCGTAAAGGAGATCGTCCAAATTTGAAATCAGATCGCCTGATCGTCTAAACACTGGCGATCGCCAACAGTGCCACCTCAACCCATGTTTTCAACATCGAAGCGAGCTGGGGGGCAATTGTTGTGCGGCGATTAATACGCCTCGAAGGCGATCGGCACAACGATCAGAGAGTCTACCATAGAAGACATACTCTGGGCAAACACCCAGCAGTCGGCACCCACGGCGATCGTCTTTCGGTATCCGGCGATCGTCTTTTGTTAATTGGCGATCGTCTATGATGTCCAACCAGAGACGATCGTCTCGTGCCACGTGTGAATCCAACATCCGTCAAAGTCGTCGAAGACCGAATCTTGGACGATGACCCACGTGCAGATCTACAAAAGGCGCCGACAGATAGGACCTTTGACCCCAGCCTGTCACCTACCTCACCTACCGACAGGGCCGCCGAAAGGTACGAAGTGGGTCCTCCCCGGACAGCGACTCAGGATGCGTGCAGGCTTCCCCATGGCTCGCACAGCTGGCTGCCAGCAGCAGCCTCAGACTTTAAGGGAACAGCCCCACATGACGAGACGATCGGCTACCTTACTATAATATAGAATACGGCGATCGCCCGCGATCGCCGGAAAGGCCCCAGCAGTCTTGTCTCCTATAAATAGGAGGCTCACAACAGTGTCCAAGGATCATGCGATTATCTTCATAAAATCAGGCTGTCATTACCGTGAATACAAGTGCAAAACATACAGAGAGGGAAACATAGACTCATCTGGCAATTACTTACACATTCATAGTGATATTCATACATACTTACAATACATCCCAAGCAAGAACTCACAGATCTTCATATCTGGTTCTTCCGGCAATCTATACGCTCTACAGCTTAGATAACTAGAAGTCATTACACTCATTGTAATAGATTCTAACATTAATATTTGTACTCAACAGTATACTTATTAATAGCATCTCGCGAGAGCATTCAAGCCCGGGATTAACAACCCCGACAAATCTTGTGTTATTTATCTTCTCACGGAAGTGTTCTCGCATTTGTTTGTTACTCGATTATTCCAGCAATACTATCTCCGGATAATATTTTGAGTAACAACAGTATGCATTATATGAACGGAAAGCAACTGGCAGATCTCAATATCAAGATAATCTCATGGAAAAGACCACTTATATCAAAGAAAAAATTAAACACCACGCAACTTTGTTGCATTGGAAAAGACTACTCCAACTATCTTACTTTTAGAAAATTCTCCCCTAAATGCATTTAGGTTTTACGCTTCGCTTTGATGCCCTAGTTTTTCATATAGATTCGATCGTCTAATCGTATATGTCGAAGCCATATTTGAACATTAGATAAATATAAATATTGCTTTCAATTATAGAAAGATCATATACAATTTCGTTTATTGTCAATTGAATTTGAGTTAGAATTCCAAATATTATAATTGTATTGGAGCAGACTTTTCTAAATGTATTATAGACTTGAGTAGCACTCCACATCACCAATTTACTTTTCTACCCTACCCAATTTTAATTTTATTAATATCTATATTGAGAATGACGGATCAAGAATAAAAAACTATGCCTATGCAAGATATAGGCTTCCTCTCCATCATACTCCAGTCTTAAGGTTTGATTCATGGTGATGAAGATGCTAATTTTTTTATTAATACATATATTTTGCTTTTTATTACATAAAGGAAACTATTTTCTGGAGTTTGGATTATTTGTCATTTTGAAATTAGACATGTCCTTCTTAAACGTCCCGTAAATTCACGAGCTTTTCGCTGTTTTGGCTTTAGACACGTTGACGTCCTCCGGTTTCTACATGGCGTATTTTAAATGACCTAATTTGTTTTAATTGATCTGATTTTTTTTAAATGACTCGTACTGACCTTGCATTGTTTTGAAATGACCCATATGACCTGGCTTAACACCTCACATTTAACCCGCGCGGACTATTTAACTCAGAAAGGGGAAAAATAGGGTTCTTCATCACCGTGAATTTCACTCGCACAGACGATCGATGAGTTGAATTTCTTGTTCTCTGTAGCTGGTTGAAGATGAAGGGGGTTTCAGGCATTTCTTACATTCACTGAAAACAGGTCTTCAGGTACGCACATTTCTTCTACCAATTTTCTCGAAATCTTCACGGGAAGATTGAAATCTTCACTCAAATGTTCTCTTTACTGAAAAATTAGGGTATGCATTGCTTATTTTTCCGACATGTTTAGTGAAAGAAGTATTTACTTATGCTTTGCAGTTCTAATTGGAGGGTTGTTGTCGGTCCATGACCTCCTCATATTCACTTGAAGACCGTGTGAGCAGCATCGATTCGCCGTCTTCAACGATGAGAGAGAGAGAGAGTGTGTCGATCCCCAATTTTAAAAATATTAATTTCTGCCAAAACGATGTCGGTTTATTATGTTAAAACAATGTAGTTTCGTCTAGCCGGACTACAAACCACATCACACATTTCGGTTGCCATGTCGGATGTAACTTTTTCGCTCTTCATCGGTTTTTAAAATCAAAACGGCAAAGAGCATGTGAATTTACAGAATGTTTTAAAAGGACATGCCTAATTCTAAAATAACAAATAGTTCGTATGTTTTTAAACAAATTAACCCCTAATTTTATCAAAAACTATACCGACAATGACTGATCAAGAATAAAAAACTTCGCTATGCTAATTGAAGCAAATTAACCCCGACATCAATCATACTCCAGTCTTAAGGTTCGATTCTTGGTGGCTAAGATCTAGATGCTAATTTTTTTCTTCCAATTAATATATAGATTTTGCTTTTTATTAAATATAAGAAATTGTTTTTTCTTGGAATGGGCCGGCTGGACTCATAGACAAACTTATGTATCCGATGGTTAGGGCTTAAAACGAGCCGAGCCGAGCCGAACTTTTGTATGGCTCGGTTCGATAAACTATTTTTTACCTAAGCTCGAGCTCGGGCTTGAACTCGAGACGAGCTTTATATTTTGCTCGGGCTCGGGCTCGTTGCTAATACTAAAGGTTCGAGCTCGGCTTGAAAGTTCGGAACATTCTCTTGGAGCTCGAAAACTCGGACTTCAGGCTCGAAAATTGGGTTTGGATATATATTTAGTGTTTCTTAGGTGTATTTAGAAAATACCCCCAACTTTAATTACTTTACTAAATGTAAATAAAAAATATATAAATATATATAATAATATTAGCGAGCCGCTCAATAAACTAACGAGCCGAGCACTGGATAGTTCGAGTTCGGCTCGTTAATATTATGGAGCCTTAAATCATGTTCGAGCTCGATTCGGACTCGAACTAAAACGAGCCGGAATCGAGCTTTTATCGAGCCTAACCCGAACAACTCGTTAGAAGCTCGGTTCGTTTACATGTCTAAATGGTGCATGTGCAATACCATTTTTTTTAAGGTATTCTTTTTTATTATTTTGTATCTATCCCTTTTTTGTATTTAACAGTGTTTGATTTAGGTTAGAACTTGGATAATTTATGCTGCTCCTCTTATCGAATTAGTCAGAACGTTTATGTCGCATTCATTCTATTTTATACGTTCTGAGCTATTAGAAGCCCCGTATAAAATCTTAAACGTGGCCCTATAAAAAAAACACTCGGATATATTTTCATATACTTATCAAAATCTTAGTATTACACCGACTCTTATATCCCTTCTTCTCTTTTTTTTTCTTTTGTATTGAATTTAATAATACTTAATAATAATATCAAACAATGTTCAACAATAAATTTTTAAAAAAATACTCTTAAAATATTAAATTAAATTAAATTAAAAAGACAACTAATTTTTCAAAAAAAAAAGTACGGGGATTTCAGACGGACTTCCGGCAGACCAGTTTTTTCGGCAGGGTCGCCGATCGGCAAATTCTTTTTTTATTTTTTTTTCGTTACCACTGGTGACCGATCATTTCTTTTTTACGCCAGGTCGCCGGTCTGCTTTTTCCGGTGGACCTTCGGCCACGGCCATTTTTGTACGCTAGGACGCCGGTCTGCTTTCCGACGAGTCACCACCGGCTACCGGCCATTTTTTTTACGGCAGACCCGTAGGCCGCCGACAGAATTTTGAGAACCAATACATTTTATTCTCTAGTAAGTAATCTCGTAATTTAATTCAATTATATTGCTGCTACCGTGTCATGAGAACACGAATAATCTCCCGTGTGTGTATATATATATATATATATATATATATATATATATATATATATATATATATATATATAAAATGTAGACATAAATAAGTTTCAAACCAAAATCAAACTATTGAATTGAAAAACCCTAATCAACTATAACTGTCCTTCTAAGTTTGTATGTTTATTTTATTAGTATTAAATTAAATTCAACGAAGATTGAAACTTGGGTCTGTAAGTTCATAAACACGCTTAACCATTGAACTAAGATACAAGATTTTAATTTGATAGCCACCACGGGCATAGCCTAAGTTGAGATGACGTGGAATATCATCCCGGCAATCGCGGTTCGATTCTCGTGTGGTGCAGTTTCCTCATCTTGATGTGGGGGTTGTGCTGGGGTCGGTATCGTGGATCCTCTCGCTCAGATTCTGGCCACTAGGACACATTTCGCGTTTATCTCCTGCAGGACCGAGGGGCCAACGGTCCTGTGGGGGAAGAACTCACTCCCTCAACAAAGATTTTAATTTGATAGTGTTGGGAAAACAAAGACCCTGTATCGAAACAGCCGGGATACCCGATCCCTGTATCGAATGATATTTGATAAAGAGGTTTTGACATATATGCCAATCCGAATACAGTAAAGGAAACTGTATCGAATCTTTGAGGCTTTATCTCGTATCAAGACCGCCTCGAATCGGCATATAGTGAAGCTCTTCAAGACAGAAGAAGTCTTGTAAAAAGACCAAGTATGGAAACTGTCTCGATACTCAAATACGCTTATCTTCCATACACTCACAACAGACAAAGAAGGAACAAGTCAAGTCCCGTTGAATAAAGAAGTATTTAAATACTCAAGGATAAGGTATTTAAATACGCGCCTTCAGATCTTCGAATCCCGCGAAATCCGGATCGTGTCATAATCCCGTTGGAACGAAATCTCATTCAAACGGATACATCTCAACGGATACTTTCTTCGAGACTATATATATCCTATGAAGACATTGAAGATCACCACCCAAGAACCTAACTCCCAAGCTATCAAAAGTTATCATCGAGCAAACATATCTCCAAAGCTTACTGCAATTAAGAACGAAAGAGATATACAGTGCTCAACATCAAGAACGACCATCATCACCAAGAACTTCATATTCAAAGTGTTGTTCTTACCTGGTTACCTACCTTTTACCTCTGT
Organism: Orobanche coerulescens; assembly: GCA_033398695.1. NCBI lineage: Eukaryota > Viridiplantae > Streptophyta > Magnoliopsida > Lamiales > Orobanchaceae > Orobanche > Orobanche coerulescens. Next base: position 181,216,445 of record CM065809.1, read on the forward strand.
GTAAAACCGAGCTCTGTGTGAACTCAACAAGTTATTCGACTGTGTGGGACGAATAAGGACGAAGCTTTGGAACTGTGTGTGAAGAAGCTAGTCAAGAAGGAAGCTTTAACCAATCTGGTGAACGGTTGAAAGCGACATTCTTTGTATCAATCTGTGAACGATACAAGGATAGGTTTGATTATAATTACGTAGTTGTGTACGCAGAATTATAATAAACTTTACTCTGTGTGGAGGACCAGTGGACGTAGAGGGGTTTACCTCGAACCACTTTAATTCGTGTTATTTACCTTCGCTTTTCTTGTTTTAAATTACCGTGATATATTAAGTATACACTATACACTTAGTTTTCGTATCCACAAAGAACCTAGATTCAAGACTTCCGCTACGCACTCGTATTTAGAATCCGTGAGTTTGTTGTTTAAACTATTTTCCAAATCAGTATCCAAGATACTTAGTGGCCAACAAGTGGTATCGGAGCGGTTGATTCTAAAAAGAATCACGTATTTCTTTTTAACCGAATCGATTCAAACCACTTATTTTCAAAACAGTCTCTTTCATTCCTATATTATCGTATGGATACTTCTATGATTAACAAAGTCCCCATGTTCTCTATTAACGAATTTGACGACTGGAGAATTAGAATGGAAGCTCATCTTGCGGAATGCACGAAGAGATGATTTTTGTTATACAGATGGTCCTATCAAGATCATGAAGGTCAATCCGCCGCAAGGATTGAGGGCCAAGCCCATGCCGAAATGCTCGAGAAGGAACGCGAGCAATGGACAACAGATGAAAGGAAGCGAGCCAATCTCGACAACGTGGCTAAAAACGCGTTATTTGTCACTCTTGACAAAGGCACGTTCTCAAAGGTAAAGAGCCGCAAAAGCAAAGAAATCAGGATAAACTCAAGTTAATTTGTGAGGGAACCGAGCTCTCAAAAGAAAACAAAATTTCAAAACTAACTCAAAGAATTTGAATCTTTTGAAATGAAACCAACGGAAACACTTGAGGAACTTGACCTCAGTTCTTGGTATTGTTGGTGAACTTGAAGCGTTGGGCAAAATTTACACCCAAAAGGAGAAGAACTTGAAGATTTTGGATCTCTCGGCCGATGGGACATTAAGACCACAGCTATGCGTGTATCCTGTAATCTTAATGAAATATCCACTTTTGATCTCTTCTCTGACCTCAAAGCTTTTGAGTATGATATTGACAGAAGAGAGAAAGCTGAAGAATCTCCTTCAAAGGTCACAGCTCTCGCTGCTATATCGAACCGTCGACACAGCATGCCTAGCTCGTCAAAGCCCAGTCACAAGAATGCTGACAGTGACGACGACATCCTGTCTCAAGATGAAATGGCGCTTCTAATGCATAAATTCAAAAAGTTCATCAAACATGCTGAAAGACTCCTACGTGCCCAAACTCCATCCACAAGGTAAGTACCGAAACATCATCCGGTGATGCTAACCTGTGCTATAACTGCAGGAAACCAGGCCATTATGCAAACAAATGTCCTCATCCCAAAGTCCAAATATTGCGCGAGGTCGAGCAACAAGAGAGAGATGAAAGAAGACGTGCTTGGAAAGACAAGCTCAAGGCCCTGATTGGAGAATCAGAAGCCTCCCCCACACCATCCAAATCAGCAGAATGTCTTCAGGTGGTCACTGAAAGTGATTCATCTGACGATGAGTTCGATGATAAAGCATACATGTGCTTTATGGCCAAAGATGTTCCAGAAGGTGAAGACAACGACGATGAGGTAAGTTCAACCTCAGCTATTCCATCAAATGCATCTCATACTTTCGAAAATATGATGAATGAGTTTAAAAACATTCAAATGGCCCATGATACTCTAAAAACTGAGAATATACAGCTTCAATTAACAAATTTAGAGCTAAAAGATGAAAATGACTTGCTGAAAATAAATTATGAAAATATGTCTCTTGATTGTGAAACTAGCAAGGTCGATTTTGAAAAACTCATGGAGAGCAATCATCAACTTTCTCATGAACTAAATGAGGTTAAAACCCACAATGAGAGCAAGACAAATGATTTGGTTCTACTACAAACCAAAATCACAACTCTCGAAAAGCGAGAAACTGAACTTGAGACCATTCTGAAGTCTTTTGAAAAATCGTCCAAAAGAATGGAAGAAATTCTGAGCACTGGGCAACATGCTCATGATAAAAGTGGCTTAGGATACAGCTCATGTTCAAACAAAGGGAAAACTAGTACAGTGTTCGTCAAGAGTGTGGAACACATTCCAGAATCAGAAGATACCCCTAGTCCCATAAAGGAACCTGCTGTACCGAGAAAACCGAAGGCTGCAATTCCGCCCCCGCAACTCTACTATTCGAGACAGTGGAACCAACAGCCACTCAGAAGGCGTACTCAACAGCATGCTCCACAAGCATATCATAAACGTCGGCAGTCATTCAGAAAGAAGGCGGTATCCAACCACCAAAGGCCCGCACGGCAGTACTATCAGTACAACTCGCTGAGGTATTGGATACAGGAGCCCCGTTATCCCTCAAGACAAAGAGATGCCGGTCGATCAACAACAGCATTGGGAATCCAACTGGAGACCCAGAAGACAAGCTGTTAGGCCTAAGAAAATGGCTCCACCTCCTAGACGGCACTCGTACTGGAATAATAATAATAATAACCCTGAATTTTACATGCATAGTAATTATCATGATTATAACAACTATGGATATGCCCCCCGTAGATATCGCAACACTGTACCGAGTATGTCCTACAGTAAACCAATTGCTGCCAGGAAAGCTTGGGTACCTAAAGGAACTAACATACATGGACCCAAAAATCAAAGGGGGCCTAAATCTACCTACTTTCTTTGTTATAGGACATTCTAGAGGAGGATACCTGGTACTTTGATAGTGGATGCTCTCGTCACATGACCGGAGATAGGAGCAAGCTATCTGATTTTGTAGAAGGTCGCGGTCCAAAAGTTCGCTTCGGTGATAAATTTAAAGGAAGAACAAGAGGGTAAGGAAACCTACCTGTCGGGAAATTCAAGGTCACCGATGTTGCATATGTTGAAGGCTTACAGTATAATCTACTTAGTATTAGCCAGTTCTGTGATAAACAGTTCTCGGTGAAGTTCTATATAGATCGCTGTAGAGTCAAGAACACTCAAACCAAGGAAGTTGTGCTTACAGGAAGCAGATCAGGTAATATGTACATTGCTGACTGGAAGCCTATGAGCTCCTCAATTCCATGTTTTGTTGCCAAAGGCACTGCAGATATTAGCTGGTTATGGCACAAGAGGATGTCTCACGTCAACTTCAAGACGATCAACAAGCTTTCAAGACAGGGTATGGTTAGAGGTTTGCCAGATGTGTCATTCAAGAAAGACAGCGTCTGCGGACCATGCCAGAAAGGCAAGCAAATCAAGTCAACCCTGAAAAGCAAATCCTACCTTTCAACCCAAAGAGTGTTGGAAATGCTACACATGGATCTCTACGGTCCTGTAGATCCAGTAAGTTTGGGAGGTAAGAAATACTGCATGGTTGTTGTTGATGATTATTCTAGGTATGCTTGGACGATCTTTCTTAGCAAGAAGAAGGAAACAACATCAAGGCTGCCCGAGCTCCTGAGAAAGTTATAGAATGAAAAAGCATCGAGTATCGTGTGCATTAGTTCCGACAGAGGTACTGAATTTACTAACCGCTTTATAGAGCAATACTGTTCGGAGAATGGAATACAACACGAATACTCAGCTGCCCGTACACCTCAACAAAATGGTGTTGCCGAGCGAAAGAATAGGATGTTGAAAGAAGCAACAAGGACAATGATTGCCGCAAGCAGATTGCCACAGCGTTTCTGGGGTGAAGCAACCAATACAGCGTGCTACACTCAAAACCACTGTATCGTCAACAAGCATCACAACAAAACAGCTTATGAGGTATGGAATAAGAAAACTCCGTTAGTTTCGTATTTTCACATTTTTGGATGCAGGTGTTATGTATTGAACAATGGGAAGGACCAACTTAGAACCTTTGATGAAAAATCAGATGAAGGAATATTCGTAGGATACTCCTCCGTTAGCAAAGCTTTCAGAATCTTCAATAAAAGGAAGCTGACGATCGAGGAATCAGTTCATGTAGTGTTCGACGAACCACACCATGACCCTACAGGAGTAGATGATATCACTCAGAACCTTCACCATCTATCTATCTTGGATCCACCTACACCCATAGAACCTGTCGTTAATTTAGAAATCAACCCCGCAGCTGTAAGAATCGATGTGGATGAAGCCGACGCCAGATAAGTCAAGCCGTATCCACAGAAACTTTCGATACAGTACGGGATTCTGAATTAGAACCCGACCGAAGATGGTTGAGAGATCACCCACAAGAGCTGATCATTGGAAACATTAATGCCGGTGTTTATACTCGTAGGAGAATACAGAGTACACAAGGAAATGTACTTTGTGCACAAGAAGAATCTAATGCTGAAGTTTCACAGTTTCCTGAATGGAAATCTCAATCCGAACTTAGAAGACTGAATATGTACACTATCGCTGTATTCTTAGCCCAGTCCGAACCTGTTTTCGACCATAGACGCTCTTAACAATTCTCATTGGATAACATCTATGGAAGAAGAGCTTAACGGTTTCGAAAGAAAACAATGTATGGTATCTTGTACCCAGACCGACACACCAATCGGTCATAGGAACCAAATGGGTATTTCGAAACAAAAAGGATCGAAATGGACTTATCATAAGGAACAAATCCAGACTAGTAGCACAAGGCTATTGTCAGGAAGAAGGAATCGACTATGATGAAACCTTCGCCCCTGTAGCGAGACTAGAAGCCATTAGGATATTTTTAGCCTTTGCCGCCCATAAAAGTTTTATCGTATACCAAATGGACGTCAAGAGTGCTTTCCTGAATGGAGATCTTGCAGAAGAAGTTTATGTTGAACAACCACCAGGGTTTGCCAACACAGACGGTATCGATCTAGTTTACAGGCTAAGGAAAGCGCCAGACGGACTTAAACAAGCCCCTAGAGCACAGTACGAAACCACGTCCCAAAGATCTAACCAACAACGGATTTGAGAAGGGTGCTGTGGACAAAACCTTGTTCAAGATACAGGAAGGTGATGACCTTCTAATGGTACAAATCTATGTCGATGATATTATTTTTGGTTCAACTAACCTTGCTCTATGTCAAAGGTTCTCACATCTCATGCAAAGTAAATTTGAAATGAGTATGATGGGGAACTTAGTTATTTCCTAGGTTTGCGGTGTAAAGCGATTTGCCTACAGGTATATTCATCAACCAGAGAAATACGGCAAGGAGCTTCTCAACAAATTTGGAATGAACAATTCCAAATCCTCGCCAACCCCTATGAGCACTTCCGTGCAAATTAGTGTTGATGAAGCCGGAAAGCCGTTTGACCAATCACTCTACAGAAGCTCATTGGTTCGCTCCCGTACCTAAGCTAGCGTGCTCGATATCCATTCTTTGTTGGAGTGTGTGCGAGATACCAAGTTGCACCTAAAGAATTACACTTCAATACAACTAAACGAATCTGAAATACATTAAAGGAACAACGATGCAGACTATGGTATCCTAAGGAAGGCGGATTCGATTTAGTTGGATACAATGACTCGGATCTCGGAGGTCGCAAGCTAGATAGGAAGAGCACAAGTGGAACTTGTCACTTTCTCGGACCTAGACTCGTTTCTTGGTTCGAAGAAGCAATTGGCTAACTCTCTTTCCACGGTGAATCAGTACTATCTTCTTGGTAGGCTGCTTGTATGCAGATCCTTTGGATGCGGCAACAATCGTAAGACTATGGAATCGATGCTAGAGACTCAATCATGTGTGATAGCACGAGTGCAATTGCAATCACGCACAACTCGTTTCGCACTCGCGCACTAAGCATATCAACATGAAGCATCATTTTATCAGGAATCACGTCGAGAACAAGGATGTTCGCCTGGAAAAGGTTCATACAGACGTTCAGCTGGCCGACATCTTCACCAAGCCGCTCGACACAGTAAGATTCAACATGCTCAGACAAGAATTGGGAATGCTACAACCAGACTCCCTGTAAGTAATTTACTGTTTTTACTCAACAATTGAGGGGGAATGCTGTAAGACCCGTGAATACAGTATCCAACATTAATTATCTGTACACTCAGAATCATCAATACAGTACTGTAGCGAGCGAAGGCATATGAATCCTACAGCTGGTGTGTGCAATAATTAAGGGGGAATACTGTAGGACCCATGAATACAGCATTAATCCAAATATTGCTGTATGGAATTCAAAACCTATTAGTACCTTTTTAAGGGGGAATGCTGTATCGACGCGGAAAACAGCACATGCTATAGGATTTCGATTCAGTATATAATATAATATTATTTCCTTTTAAAATAATTTTTGTCCACATGCCCTGTTTTTACGTCAAACGTCATGTTCATTAAATGCCTTACACGACATCTGGACAACTGAATCTCAAAAGCCACGATGTTTTTAAATTGTTTATTATTTTTAAACCGCCATTTTAGGCATTTAGGGTATCAACCTATGTCAGAAGTGGGACCCGCTCTATTTTTAAACCTTTTATTGGATTAGCGTACCAGTTACACTCAATCCATCTTAACCGTTGATTTCAAAACCGGTTCCCATCCCTTAAAATCTGACCATTCGTACTCTGCAAAACCCTATTTCGCCGCCCAACTATAAAAGGACTGAATCTGCCATTAGAGACTCTTTACGCTTTCTGCAATTACAAGAGTTCTCAAGCAAATACAGCCTACATATTTTTCTGCATTTCACTGCGTATTTCGATTGTTTTCTTGCGCCTTTTTCTTAAGAAAACATCAATGGCTGGTCAATCTTCTTCCCCTGTTCTGAAGAAATCCGCCAACATCATTGATGGCCGGATCTTCTCCAAACCTGTCATCATCGAGCGTATTCTCTCAGAAACCAACGACGCAGAACCTATGGAATATATCATTACTCGTCTTCAACAACAAGGCCTCTATCGCCTTGGAAGCAAGACCGCCGACAAATTCGACGGCCATCTGGTTGAGGAATTCTACCTCAACGCCGCCGTCCGTTTTCTGTCATTGGCCCAGGGAGGTCATGTTGCTGACATCACCGCAATCCGAGGAGTGGAGATCGTATCGATCGCGATCTGCTCGAGAGAATCTACAGCTACCGTGATGGCACGACCATGGATCAACTTGAGACGTTCGGGTCTCAAGAGCTCATTACAAAGTTTTATGGACTGTTTACAGGGTCCAAAGTTGTTGATATGGTGACAACTACTTCTCACAAGAAAAACTTTCTTCTTCATTTTGTGTATCTTCATGACTTTTGCTCCAGGATTATTGAAAACCGAACCGGTGCGTTCGAGATGTGCACAAACTTAAGGTTCAGAATGATGGTGGCTATTTTGACCTGTGAAAAGGTAAATTGGTGCCAAATAATTCTGAAACGCTTACAAGAAGAGGTGTGCAAACCTGCCACCCAGAAGAAATCTTTCGGTTTAATGCTGAACTACATCCTGACGAAGTGCGGACTGACGCAATCCGCCGAAGAAGAATAGCTCGAGGATATACTTAGGAGGCGTCAAGCCCACTGCATATAACCAGAGCACCATGCATTGCAACCACCCGAGAACCAGGCACATGCCTATTTCTGACAACCCAAGAGATGAATCCGTGAAGGTCCCAGAAATGGAATCTTCAAAGAAGCGAAAGCGATCTCACAGCAAGAAACACTCTGCTGGTGAGAAGCCCAAGAAGAGACTCAGGAGGCTTTCGAAAATCAAATCTGCCAAGCACTCCAAGGAAGTCTCCCCCGTGGCGCAACCCACTAATGAAGAACCCCAGGGCCCAACCCCTGTGGAAGATGTGTCTCCTACTGTATCGACAGTAGATCTCGAGCCTTTGGCGGCTAGGACGGATATTGAGACATCTGCCAACGGTCAAGACTTTAGCGAGTCGGCTGCCCATTCGGAGCCAAAATCTACTTCTCCTCTGCAGGATCCCACACCCGTACAGGATCCATCTTCCTTCAGGGCACCATCCCCTGTAAGGAGTCCCTCTTCCATACAGGATCCATTACCTGTAAAGTAATACATCGAAACAGCGTCTCCAGACGTTATTCGAAGTCCCTCCCCTGACTCGATCATTAATCAGACCCTTCTTTCGGTTCAAATTGAACATGCCTACGAAAGATTTCTGCAATGGAGAGGCTACAGGCTAGCTCCGTACGATAAACTGTACAACTGGAGCGATTGGAGCCACGAAGAGAGATTCGTCTCCGAAGTAACAGACTCAACTGAAATTGAGGCCCTGCTTCGATGGGATAACCCCTCTTGCAAGGATCTAATTAAAAGCCATCTTCTGCACAAATCTGACGCCAGGAGGAAAGGAAAGAATAAGTCAGAGGATTCTCCCACCAATCCAAAAGATGACGAAGATCATGACTCAGACGACGACGACGACGCTTTACAAGCAGGTCTGAGAATGAGTCGTGAAGAGGCTGAAGCTCGAGACGCCTCTCCACCCAGAGATGACGAAGGGCCTTCTACCCAGGCCAATCCCCCTTCGCCACAGCCTGAGAACATTCCCGACCAAGAGGAATCAGTCCCTCCAGTCGAGGAAGTACAAGAATTTTGGAACAGGCACCTGAGCCTGCTGCGACCGAAGAAGCCATTCCTGAAAGCCAACAGGAGGATTCAGTCCCTCCTGCATCCATGATTGCTGAAGAATCTTCGCAACAGGAAGCTTCTCAACCCCCTGTCGCCGAACCACAGGAAGCTGCTCCCGCCCCTTCAACCGTGGAATCCGAGGACGGTATCGAACCTGAGGATGTCCAACTTACTTCACGCCCATCCGTGAATGTAAGAAGGTTGAACAGCGTTGCAGACCTTGCCCAACCAGATTCTCCGATCTCTGCCGCACGAAAAGAGCGCCTGCGTGCTCTTGGCCTTCAGACTGTATTCATCCAGGATGCAGTAAATGCTCTATGTTCCGTTGAAAAAGCATTAAATTAGATGCATACTTCTGTCGTCGAAGAAATGACCACTCTTCAACATGAAGTATCTCGTGTTGTCGACGCATTCATTCTTTTGCCAGAAGTTTTCAAACAAGCTTTGAAGATCATGGAAGATAAACAGGAGCAACTGCTAAAGGAAGAAGCAACAAAAACGAGGATAGCCGAAGCCAAGACCGCTTGTGCTATGATTGAGAACAGCTCTCAACTGCGTGCTCACGACAAATGCATTCAGGAAATATCGCAGACTCTTTCCTCCCTTGTAGAGAGAATGACCAGCATCGAGACAAAACAGGACGCTGCTCTAGAAATCCTGCAAAGTCTTGATGAAGCCAAAAAGGGGGAAGAGGCACGAGAAGCTGCTAGGAGAATTAAAGCCAACAAGAAAGGGAATTTGAGGCTGCTCGAGCATTATCCGCCGAATTGAACAAGCTAGCACCTCCATCCCAAAGTTTTAAAATTTCAGGCTCCAGACCGGAATTTCATGATCCCAATGTCCCTTGGCAAACTCTTATTCAGAGACCTTCGGAAATTCGTCTGCCGACTAATCGGAACCCTACTGCCGACGAAGTGAAGCACTGGAGGAAGAACGAACTGATGAGATACTTTGTCAGGCTCATCAGGGAATCCGCCATCTTCAAGAACTATAAAACGTTAGCGGAGGCCGCAGATAAATTTACGAAGATGCTAGAAGAAGGGAAACTCCCTCTCCAAATCGAAATGAAATCCAAACATAGAAGAGGAGATCGGGTCACCCATCCAGAAGACTGGATACTTGCCTTTGATCGATCCTATGATAGAAGAGCAATATACCAGGATCAAGGCAATGATTCTCTTCAAAACTGGTGGCGTGGTACCGAGAATGAACAAGGGAAAAGACCATGGAGGCATGCGGATTATAGATAAGGAGATGAAATCTATGTATATTATTTTTGTTTTGTAATTTCTATTCGAAACAGCAAACTCTGTACTCAATTCATTTTTGAATATCAATAAAAACATTTGTTTGTCTTGAAAGATTACAACTCGTAATCTACTGTGTTGATGTATGATTACTTAAATTGCTTGATAGAAATCTCAAGTTAGATAAACTTGATTGAAAAATAAGCTGTACGAACTAGTCTACGAACAGTTCATAATTTCAGTTGTAAACTTAGAATACATTGTAAGATTGTGCCTGCGCGCCAATCATAAGCTTAAGTTGTAAACTGTATCGAACTTGCCTGCGAGCAGTTCATTATTATAGACTAAGTCACTAAGTCAGACCTTTTGACGAAAGACCAAGAAATCTGCCAGAAGTCATCAAAGAAGAACGCTTCATGAAGAAGGTTTTGGCATCATCAAGAAAACTTAAAAAGTTAAGAAAGAAAGTCTTGGCAAATTGTCAAAAAGGGGGAAATTGTTGGGAAAACAAAGACCTCAGATCGAAACAAATGATACCCGATCCCTGTATCGAATGATATTTGATAAAGAGGTTTTGACATATATGCCAATCCGAATACAGTAAAGGAAACTGTATCGAATCTTTGAGGCTTTATCCTGTATCGAAGACCTGCCTCGAATCAGCATATAGTGAAGCTCTTCAGTACAGCAAGAAGTCTTGTAAAAAGACCAAGTATGGAAACTGTCTCGATACTCAAATACAGTTATCTTCCATACAGCTCACAACAGGACAAAGAAGGAACAGAAGTCAAGTCTCGTTGAATAAAGAAGTATTTAAATACTCAAGGATAAGGTATTTAAATACTGCCAGTCTTCAGATCTTCAGAATCCCGCGAAATCCGGATCGTGTCATAATCCCGTTGGAACGAAATCTCATTCAAACGGATACATCTCAACGGATACTTTCTTCAGAGACTATATATATCCTATGAAGACATTGAAGATCAGTCACCCAGTAACCTAACTCCCAAGCTATCAAAAGTTATCATCAGAGCAAACATATCTCCAAAGCTTACTGCAATTAAGAACGAAAGAGATATACGATTTCAACATCAAGAACGACCATCATCACTCAAGAACTTCATATTCAAAGTCATTGTTCTTACCCTGTTACCTACCTTTTACCTCTGTAAAACCGAGCTCTGTGTGAACTCAACAAGTTATTCGACTGTGTGGGACGAATAAGGACGAAGCTTTGGAACCGTGTGTGAAGAAGCTAGTCAAGAAGGAAGCTTTAACCAATCTGTGTGAGCAGTTGAAAGACATTCTTTGTATCAATCAGTGAACGATACGAGGATAGGTTTGATTATAATTACGTAGTTGTGTACGCAGAATTATAATAAACTTTTACTCCTGTGTGGAGGACCAGTGGACGTAGAGGGTTTACCTCGAACCACTTTAATTAATGTGTTATTTACCTTCACTTTTCTTGTTTTAAATTCTTGTGATATATTAAGTATACACTATACACTTAGTTCTTTGTATCCACAAACTCATCAGATCCAAGACTTCCGCTACGCACTCAGATTTAGAATCCGTACAGTTTGTTGTTTAAACTATTTTCCAAACTGTATCCAGTATACTTAGTGGCCAACAGATAGTTTTTTTATTAGTTTTTGTAAAAGAAAATTATTGTACTACTTGCAGCACACAAATTATAGTACGTAATTTGTGAATTTGGTGATTCCGATTAGGGTTTTTATTTTATTTGTTGTAAGCATGATTTTAGAATACTACTCATTTCGTTCTTAAAAGATTATCTATTATTTGACTTTTTGATAGTCGTAACTTTTAAAGTTTGATTTTAAATATATTTATTTGTATTATATAATATTTGATAAAAAAATATATCAATGGATATTATTTGAAAAGTATTTCCATTGATTTAATTTTTCATCAAGTATTATATAATACAAACAAAAAGAATATTTAAGATCAAAGTTTAAAAAGTACAATTATCAAAAAGTCAAAAATAAACAATCTTTTAAAAAGTCGAAAGTGATCCATCTCTTAAGAACGGAAGGAGTACTTGATTATGGGTATTTCTTACTCGGGCTTGGTGTGCAGTCTTTTTTGCTTGAATAAAAAAAAAAAAACTTAATGTGTTTGAAATGCATATAGATGTATTGAGAATTTTAATTGATATATGATATTTACATGTTCTTTTTTACTTAAGTTTTCTATAAAGAAAAATGCAACAAATATACTTGATCAAAGTTATAATTTCATTATTGATATTATAATGTTTATATTAATCTTATCAATTAATCAATCATTACATAAGTAATCTAATTTTTAAGTTATATATGCCGATTTTTTTTAAACTCGATCAAGCTTCGATGAGATCCCATTATTCATCTTGAATGTGTTAAGACTTCGACTTCGGCTTGACTTATAATATGCGAATTTATTTTCCAGTTTGCCAAGCATTTGTTGACTTGTTATTCAATTGTCAACCATTGATTATATATTTAAAAAGGAAAAAAAACGCACCAAAATTCATCGATTGTGTTTAGCAAAATTAGCTGAAAACCTAGCTGGTAGCTGGTTAATTGGCTGGTAAACTAGCTGATTATATAGTTGATAAACTAACTGATTTTAGTTTAGGCGTTTAACAAATTAGCTGTTGAACTAGCTGATATTTTTTAAAATGACATGAAAGAGTATTACTCTTTTTTTTTTAAACTTTCTCATCATATTATTAGTCCATATTTTTATAAAATAAAACTACAACACTTTTTTTTCTCAAATAGATTAACGGCAACATAACAATAATATATTAAAGTAGAACACAAGAGATTAACGACATAACGACAATAGATTAACTGCAACAATTACGAGATGGAACATGTTAATCATCTAATTAAAGTAGAAAAGCAATAGCTTACCGTAAATTGGAGCGCTGCGAAAGGAGATACGAACACACAGAACCGCAAAAAACGGACAAGAGAATAACATAGATACACCGATCGTTTCTTATGTTTATATTTAGGTCAGGGGTTTAGAATGGAAAATATAAGGAGTTTTTTTTAAAGCTAACTTTGTTACCTTCTCAACCAGCTAGCTTTTCAGCTAGCTGGTTTAAGAAGCTACGTGTTCACATAACAAGTTTTTTATCAGTCAATAGTCAAAGAAGCTCCTGAGAGCTGAAAAACTAGTGCTAAACACACCCATCATCACGAATCTGGAAACCATTTTTGGCAATAAGCTTGTCCTCGAAGTCATTAGGATTTAGGACCACAACCTGTGTAAATGAAATGAATGTCCGGGAAAAGCTCGTAAAAAAATTTGATCAATGTTCATTTCGTATCGAGTTTGACCTTGAACAGTTCGCGAACATGTTCATTATAGACACGAATATATATATACAAAAAGTGTTTGGTGGTTCGCGAACTGTTCGCAAACATATGGTAAATATTAATATATATTTTATTCTTTTATTATTTGAATTGGTTTAATGTTTAGTTTTGTTATTGCAATGTTCTTTGCCACATGTAATTATTTTTAGACACTTTAGTTAGATTTTTTTTATTTTTTGTATTAATATTGCTTGAATTTGTATGAATTTTGGTTTTTCCTTGTATTTTCGAAATCAAACAAACTCACACTCGAACCGAACTATTCGACGCAATCAAACCAAACAACCGAACACTTACAAACGAACACGATGTTTCTAAAATTTTAACGTACAAAAAACGAGCAAATAGTTGGAATGTTCGTGAACACAAACTCAAATCAAACATACCATATATAAAATCTGTTAAGATCATTCTTTGGTTTGTTTGATTCAAAATACACCTCAAACCACCAATAAGGGAGGAGGGAGTGGTACCCTAATACCCTGGGTGCCACATCACCTCTGTCCAATAAAAACCCTACAACTCAAAACTACCCAATTCTACCCTAACACTACCCTAAGTGGAGGGAGTGGTACCCGATCCTTCCCTAACACTCCCTCCAACAAAAAGACAAAAAAAATAGAGAAGAAACAACTATACTCGATCGGCTTCTAAGCTCGATTTGGTACCCGATTTCAAGTACCCGATTTAGTGGGAACGGTGTACCCGAAGTACCCTAGCATACCCTAACAATACCCGACCTCCCACTCCGTCCTACCTAATAATTTTCTGAACTTTGAATCTGAACAAACCAAAATTATTAAAAAATGACAACCTAACACCACCTGGTCTTGTCTATGACAGCATATAACCCAATACTAAAACCCCATACCCAACCGGACATCATAGGATTCCAAGAAAACAAATAGATTACTCAATAGGATAACAGTCAATAATGCACAGATGAATAATTAGATACCTCAAAAGAAATGTTAAAAAAAAAAAAAAAAAGAAAAAAAGAGGCTGTCCATTGCTGACTTGCTGTACACTCCCGAAAAAAAGAAAATATCAGAAATTCAATTGTTCAGAACTTGAATAATCGTCACCCAACCCAGATAGCATAGGACTATTGATCCCATTGCCTCAACTCTTCCCTCAGCTTCTGCGAAAACGACCTACAAGCATCCATGCTAAGATCGACCGCCGCAGCCAACGCCACAAACACAGCGGCATCCTCCGAGCAGGTCACGTGCTGCACGCCCACCTCCACCTCCGGCCTGCTACACTTCCCGTCCCCCTCCACCGTGGACGACATGACAAAACCACGGTACAAGAGGTGCGACCACGAACCGGATCCAGACGCCGATCCGAGATCCGACCCGGACCCAGAACCAAGATCGAAGCTGCTATTGGGACTAGTCACGGGGGTCGGGCCCGTGGTGATGTCGATATCGAATTTCCCTCCCGTTTTCATGCTGATGCCGGAGTTGGCAAGGGGGAACGTGTTGATGCCGCCGTCGTCGGGGATGAGGTCGAAACGGTAGCCAAGACGGTTTGCATCCCGCCACGCCTCCAACCTGCCCCACGGCTTCCAGGTGGCGTGTCCGGGCCGAAGGATGAGCCAGGCCCCCGGATTGGATCGGCTGACCCGGTTGGAGCCCGGGGATGGTACAAACGGGGTCACCATTGAGGCAGCGGCTACTGGGGATCCGGATAGATCATGGATCGTGATCGACCATCCTTTTCGTTCTTTGGAGGGTTGATCACCGTCGGATTTGACTGAGGTGAAGCAACTAGATGAGGTGCTTGGTTCTGGTAATGCGGACCTGTATTTTTGTATCAAGAATGTAAAGTTAAGAATACTTCATTCATAAACTTGGTCAGATGTTGATATAGTACCACATTAAATCACAAATCTACTAAGATTGTCAAGCTCAAAAATTTCAGGAAAAAAATGTTAAAATATGGGACAATCAATCCCTACCAACACCAGGATTCCTCTAAAATTTGAACTGAATTTGGCACATTGTAGGCTTAAACCAATTCTTTATGGTTGCAAGTAGATTTTCTAAAATTTTCTGCAATACTGAAGCCATTCCCTCAAGAGTCGAGACTGAATTTTTCCTCAAGAAAATCAACATATATGTTAGTAATTGTTTACGGGTTTTCACACTAAGAGCGCTGGTCCGTCAGTTTATGATTGTAAACTGAGCCTGAGAACTCAGTTTTTTTTGTCATTTCCAGTTCTCGAACTCGGTTCATTGCAGACTTCCCACGACTCGAACTCCATACCTACAAGATTAGTAGGAATTCATCGCGAGTCTCGTACCATCAAACCCTTGAGCCAGTGGGTCTGCAATGACTCCTACTAATTCTAGAGGTACAGAATTCGAGTCCTGGAAAGGACAAAAAAAATCATGAACTGATGCACCAGCGCCCATATCATGAACTAAGCCCCGTCAACAGTAATCACTCACGGAATTCATACAAATATACAATAAAAAGCATTTGATTACTGAAGAAAATTCATGTTTAATTTTATAATCACCCCCAAATAATTCGGGAAAAAAGATGTAATTTTACTTAAATAAGCAGAAACTAAAAAAAGAAAAGTACCTGGATCTCAAAATTCTCTCCCCAGAATTCCTGAAACTGAACTTGCAAGTAAAAACCGGCTGCTTGACATTCCCATTCACCTGAAAAACCTGCGGGCTGCACTCAGGCTCCCTGTCAAACCGGAAAATAAATCTCGGGTCGGGCTCGGCCCGCACATTCAAATGAAATTTCACATCCGACCCGCCAACGGAGACCCATCCGTTTTGTACCACACAAGCCCGATAACTACTGTTGTTCCCCGTAGTTTCCAAAATACGCTTCAAATCCAACTGAACCACAACGCATCCCAAAAGCTTGCCGCCACTCCCAAATCCGCATGGGTTGCTCCTTCTATTATTACCCCGCCTGTGAATCTCTATCCTCAGGGAACGACCCCTGATCGATTTCTCCGCTAATTTTTCAACTTCTGCTTTTCTCGAGGCGAAACAGGCGTGAATCCTGCCGTCGACGGCGTCGTTCTCCGAAGCGATAATCGAAACGTCTGAAAACTGAGTGGGAAAACCCTTGAGCTTGAATTTACAGTAATACGAAGCCGAAGAGGGATGGTTGGTTTTGTTGTCGAGAAACCTCAAAGCTAGGTTTCCAATAACAATCCGCACGAAAGGACACGGATCCATGTCCAGCAAAAGGAAGAACCGCAAACACTAAAATCTTAGTAAAACGGGATAAAAAGCTAAATTAAGGTAGTATAATGAGAAGTACGTATATATTATATATGGAAGGGGGTGGGGGCGACAGGCTGGATGGACATGCGTGCGGTATGAGCTGTGGGTTCTGCAAGTACCTCAAGCAAAGAGGAACCCTATGTACATCTGTCGATTATCAATCACTGGGATTGAGGGTTTCCTTTTTGTACTGGGATTTGTCGGTTTATGAAATCAGGGTTTGTGATTGGTTTTTGGGAATATTTTTGTGGGAGTGGCCAGCTGGGATAGATGTTTTGTTTAAAGTGATAATAACTGGAAAACAGCTGTTGAGTTGAGGGTTTTAGGTTTGGATGAATAGGATTTGACGGACGCTAGCTAGTAGTCCTCACCAACTTGGACCGGGGTCCCATGTAGACCCGATAATTTACCACAAGACATGAGAACACAATACGAAAATTTAGAATGCGTTCTGTTTGTATTTCATTTTTGTATTTTTATTTTGAAAAATATTTTGTATTTTTCTGTTTTTATTGTTGTTTTTAAAATTGCTGAAACGCGTTCTGGTAATTTTATTTTGCAAAATATTTTTTTTGTAATATTAATATTAAATTCATAAATCTTTATTTTAGACTTAGTTTCAAATTAGGATAATCCAAAAAAAAATAACTCAAAATGCATTTTGAGCATTTTGAAGATTTTTTGTTGAAATACACACAAAACGCTCAAAACGAGATTTTGGGCATGTTGCGTTTTGTGTACAAATATTTTTTTTGTTTTCCAAAATGCATTTTTGAAAATGATAAAAAGAACACGTTTTTAGTATTTTCGAAAATAAAAACAGAAAATGACCTCAAAACAGCAAAGAGAACAGTGCCTTAGTGTTTGTGTTTGCATTTTAAGTTGACGATTCGAAAATACACGAACACGAGAATACACATGTTTGATTGAAAAATTAAATTAAAATGAAAATAATATGCAACAGTTAGAAAAAAATTGAATTAAAGATAGTTGAAAAATAAATAATGTGTAGTGGTAAAAAAAAAAATCAGAGAGTAGATTGGCCAACAACGGCTGTAGGTGATATTGATCGGTGATTTCGCGGTCAGAAATATAAACATCGGTATGTAATGTCGACGGCGGCCGGTGGTGGTTGGTTAATTATTAAATTAAAAAAATACAAATACTCGTTTAAATATTAAATTAAAAAAATTACAAATGATATGTAATGATTGAGATATTTGATTGATTGAATTAAAATGACATGCAATTATAAAACTAAAGATAAAACAAATGTGTAATGATGAGGGGAACTTGGTGGGGGGAGGCTACGCAATGACGGCGGTCGGTGGCACGGCAAAAACAAATGTCGGCCGAAGGCAATGGGAGACAACAGCCAGGCCAGTGATTGGTCGACAGTAGTGGTGGTTGGTCGGTGTACTGTATGTAGAGGTGCCGAAAATGACCCAACCCGCCAGGTCGATCCGTCGACCCGGACCGGCTGACCCGTGCAGGACCCGGACCCGGCTGACCCGTCGGACCCGGACCCGTGTATACCACGGGTCCGGGTCTAGATTTTGCCTACCCGGCGTCCCGCCGGGTCCGACCCGTCGACCCGGTAGAAAATTAAAAAAAAAAAATTGAAATGTAGATGCATTAAAATTTGTAGATGAGTCAATAGAACCAATTAGAAAATGTAGGGCTTGGACCGGTTCGGTTTTTGACCACTTTTTTCAGGAACCGAATTAGGAACCGAAACCGAAAAAACCGGTTTTTTCTTCAGGAACCGAATTAGGAACCGAAACAGAATTTAATAAAATCGGGTTTTTCGGTTCTTTTAGAAACCGAATTGTGCAAAAAAAAAAACGAATTTTGTAAAAAAAAATGAATTTTAAGTAGAAATCGAATTTAATGTGTAATATTTTGAACAAAATACATAATTTGCTTTATTTAATACTTATATTATGTAAAAAATTATATATAATATTATTTTTATTATTATATATATAAATTATATATAAAACCGGTTCCAAACCGGTTTTTTCTAACATCATAAAATAGGAACCGGAACCGGAACCGAATTATTAAAATGGAACCGAATTAAGAACCGGAACCGGTTAATAATAAAAAAACCGGAATCGGAACCGAATTTTTCGGTTCGATTCTTATTAAAATTCGGTTCTTCGGCTAAAAATCCCAGCCCTAAGAAAATGTGTCTTGTTTTTACATAACCGTACTAAGTTAGCTAGACAATGGGTAAAATTTTATTAGTCAAAAGAAATGCAACCCAATTTTTTTACTCCAAACGTAAAACATAGATGGAACTCAACTTATGAGATGTTAAATTCAACTATTGAATATAAAGAATTATTGTGTGAATTTTTTGATACGTATTTTCGCATAGAAGGATTTTATTTATTGCCAACGTATTGGGATGAAACTAAAGATTTAATAAAACTATTAAGGGTTTTTGAAAATGCAACTAAAGATTTAAGTGGTTGTTATTATCCCATGTCTCCTAAAGTTTTATTTCATTGTTGTTTTATTGTATATGAAATGGATGCTTGTAGTAAATTTGAAAGATTATCGAATGCTATTTACAATATGTGTCTAAAATGGCTAAAATACTTTAATCGTATTCATGATGTTTTCTTGATTAGTGTTGTTTTATCTCCCGATTTGAATTTAGCTCAAGTAGAACAATTACTTGAAATATATTATAATATTCTTAAAAATTTGGGTTTTAATAATATTGTGGATAGTGTTGAAAGTCAAACTTTATTTGAAAATATTCCTGACGTTGAACAAGTAAAAATTGATTTAAAAAATAGTTTAGAAACTGTTTTTCCTGAATATTCTTCTAAATATGGTGATAAGATTCAAACTCAAAAAACAAGAATTAGGACTACAAATACATTTAACATGGAATTTGACAGAACTCCCACTAATCTATTTCAACAACAACTCTATAATATAGCAAGAAATAGGGGTGGTAGTAACGCCGGTCAAAGAAATGACCTTAGTCGATATTATGCAACTAGTTTTGTGCCGGAGGATGACAATGCAGGTACATTTGATCTGTTGGATTGGTGGAAGAGAAAGGGAACCCAATTTCCCATACTTTCCATTATGGCACAAGAAGTTCTTGCAGTGCCCGCATCCACATTCCCCGTTGAGAGTACTTTTAGTGAAGGAGGCTATATGTTGGACGAGCGGAGATCCCGAATGACGCCAAAAAATCTCGAGGCTCAAATGATACTTAAAGACGCAACAAAAGCCGAGTTACGAGATTAAGAAAATAAGTGGAATGACCTATTAGCGGACCAAGATGCCTATCAAGAAGGCACTACTGAGTGAGAGTCTAGTCAAATGAGTCAAACCGATGATCAAGACGACGACGACATCGACTTCGACTAAAGGTAAGTAAGATAAGTAAAAAGAACTACGTAGGGCTTTGATTCCTCACGAAGATACGTAGCCAATTTAATTTTAAGTGAAAACTTAAAATTAAATACAAGCCCATTTTTTTTAACTCTTCTCAAGTAAAAGAACTACATGGAGTTTTGATTTCTCACGAGGATACGTAGACAATTTGATTTTAAGTAAAAACCTAAAATTAAATACAAGCTCATTTTTTCAAATGATTTCGTTGTTCACTTATAGTTATTTTTCGTGTATAAAATGATAACAAATAAAAAATTTATATACTTAAAAAAAATTGAGACGGGCCGGACCCGAACCCGTGGCCGACCCGTCGACCCGCCAACCCGTACATTTCATATGTACGGGTGGGGTCCGGGTCCTGGCCTGCCGATCCGGCGACCCGATGGGTCAGACCCGGACCCGGCGATGGACACGTCTAACTGCCATTGTACCTTTAATTGTTAAGTTAAAACTAAAAATAATGTGTAATTAATTAACCATGCTTCATCTTAGTTGTTCTTATTAGGTCATCGGAAATAAACATTCCTTTAGCCATAACTAATTGAGTTGATGTTACTTAATGAAACCATTTGTCACAAATTAATTAAAGATGATATTATCTAAATGATCTAATAATATAATATCACACATGATGGAGTATAGGCATTATATAGTTGTGTTTTGATCATTGTGGAAGCAATACCAAAAAATAAAAGAAAAGGAAAGAGAATTTTAGAAAATCAAAGGATTGTAAATTGTTCATACCTTGTCGACGAGCTCTTATGTATTCTTATCTACGAGAACTTTTTTTTTTAAACATCTAGGAGAACCTATTTATTTATCATCCCTTTCATCAAACATTATAAAAGATACTCCCTCCGTCCCGCCCAAAGATTTACATTTCTATCAAAAAGTAGTCCATTTAGTAAGTTTACATATATCACTTTTTACAATCAAATCAAACAATCACTTTTTTACTTTTTAATCTCCATCACTCATTCATCATCAATACTTTTTACTTTTTAATCTCCACCACACATTTAACCATCATTACTTATACCAATCATTACCTAAAATACACCAAATATACACCCTCTGTCAACCTTTGGCTGGGACAGAGGGAGTATTTCTTACTGTCTCTCAAAAATTTTATCCAGTTGGGACGGCACGGATTTTAAATAAAGCTGGTATAAAGTGATTTTAGTGGAGAAAAGGTCTCACTTTTGAGAAGAAAAAAAAAAGAAAAACTTTTCTTTTATAAGTAGGATAAGTTTTTGGCGGACACCCCAATAAGGAAACTGAAGCAAATTTTTGACGGACGTAGAGAGTACTTTTATTGTAAAATGATACTTCCTTTGTCCCGTTCAAAGTTTGACAGAGAGAGTATATATTTGTATATTTTAGTTAATTGTTTGATGTGAATATATTGGAGTTGCAAACTAAAACTTCTGAAGGGGCAAGAAAAAATTGAAAAGCTTTGGATCCAGCTCACACGATTTTTATTTTGGGAAAACTGCATTTAATAGCAACATACTTTGCATCGGTTCCTATTTTTAGCAATCAGCTTTAACAATTACCAGTAATAGTAACGAACTATCCATTTCTTGTAAGATTAGAAACTTTTAACATTTACCTCTGTTAACTGGTGACGTGGCCGTTAATATAATTTTAAAATACATTTATATTCCACTCTGTATTATTTGTAGGGTCAGTTGGATCCCATTTATGGGTCTTCTTCACGATTTCATAAAAGAAGGGAAATTTACCCATTTAGGGTTTATACCCATTCGAAGAAAAATAAAAGGCGCATGAAATGTCTTCTTCATCTTCTGTAAATCGCAGCAACAATTCGAGGAAGAAAGATGGGTTGTGTGATTGTGACCCTCCGCCTAGAAGAGTTGAGCGTACATCCTGGACAAAGAAGAACCCAAACCGAAGATTTATGGGTTGTCGTAAATATACAGTAAGTTTTCCCTTTTTGAGATTGATTGTTTAAGCGACTGAAAATGCCTTCTTCATCTTCTATTTTATATTTCTATGTATGTAGGGACCTGAAAGTGAGCATTGTGAATCTTTTGACTGGATCGATCCTCCTTTAAGCGACCAGAGGTATAAGGAAGCAATGTACGAGCTTGGTTTAATTGGTCATGAAAGGGATGGGAAAGAAGAACTAATGAAGTCTCTAACTCATGAAAGGAATGAGAAAGAAGCAGCAATTGAAGCTTTAGCTGAAGAAAAGATGCAAAAGGAAGAGTTACTGGAAGCTTTAAAATCTCTAAATGAAGAAGTTGATGTATACAAATGGATCAATAAGCTGTATAAAAGATGTTTGGTTATATTGATATTTTTGGTATTTAGTTTTTGGATGTGTTAATTAGTATTTGTTGATTGATGTAATGTAATGGTTTGGATTTATTTTCAATATGAATGAGAATTGGTTTTTAGTATCTTCAGTATAATTTTCCCTTTAATGTCATAGGTTTTGTGATGAATGTCATTAGACCATAAAACATACAGACCTGATTACTTTGTGTTCAATATAGGTTTTGTGTTCAATATAATTGTGATGAATCAGACTATGAATAAGTATATTTGTAGTATAATTGTATGTTTCAGACTATGAATCAGTATTATCAGACTATGAATCAATATAGGTTTTTAGTATAATTGTATGTTTCAGACTATGAATCAGGTTTTGTGATGAATGTCAGTATAATTTTCTCTTCAATATAGGTTTTGTGTTCAATATAGGTTTTGTGATGAATGTCATTGAATGGCAAATCTGATTTATTCATTACAGAAACATAATGATAACTTTGTATATCTGATTCATATCATTGTGAAACATACATTGAGTGATAACATACAACATTGGCAAATCTGATTCATAGTCTGAAACAAACATCATTGAGTGATAACATACAACATTGGCAAATCTGATTCATAATCAGAAACATACATCATTGAGTGATAACATACAACATTGGCAAATCTGATTCATAATCTGAAACATACATCATTGGCAATCTGATTCATTAGAGCAACACAAAAACCTAAAAAAGTGGTAATCTGATTCATTACAACAACACCATAACCTTCTCAAAACAAATATGGCAAAACCGATACATTACAGCAACAAGAGTTCTAAAAAAAATGGCAAATCTGATTCATTACAGAAGCAAGACTTCAACCCTTAACATGCCAGAAAGCTTATTCATCACAGAAACAAGAGTTCTGAAAACAAACATGGCAAATCTGATTCATTACAAATACAAGACTTCTAGAACCATTAACATGCCAAAAAGCTTCTTCATTACAGAAACAAGAGTTCCAGAACCAGTAACATGCCAAAAAGCTTCTTCAACCCTGATTAGCATTTCTTCTCCCACATTTATTACCATCATTTATCCTTTTTCTTCCTGGTGGCCGCTTAACTTTTGGTGGTGCTTCTTTTTTTTCATTAGTACAACTTCTTGAGTTATGACCTTCTTGAAGACAATTTTTACATGTCATAACTATGCCTGTTCTCTTCATTTGTCCCCTTGATCTCTTAGCATGACTCACATCCTCATTGGCATCCTTTCTTCTATTAAGTTTTGGTCCGCAGCATCCTTCTTCTTGTAGGAGGTAAAGGGTTATCCAAGTTGACCTTTGGCCAGTCCCTCATACCATGCAGTGGCAGCAAGAAATGACTATATGTTTTTTCAAACATTGCAGCTTTGTAGTAGTCAGTGACATAATCTTCTGGTAAGCTTCTAATGTAGAAAATTCTTTACATAAAGATGTGTACAAGGCAAACCAGTAACTTGCCACATCCTACATGAACATAACCTCTCTGCCTCATCAACTACAAATCCTTCTCTTTCTTTGCTCACCTCAAACTTAGGACCACCACTTGCAATAACTTTCCACTCTCTACAAAAAATATACAAAATAAATGCTTCTATAAGTCTCTACAAAAAAACATACAAAAAAAATACATAATGATTCTACACTAATTTGATGACTGAAATTAAAAGAAATTACCTTTGCTCATCTTTTGCTTTTTCAAGCCTCTTCCTAATGTTTGGAAATATTTCATCACCCATTTTGCATGTTTATTCCTCATACTTTCCAATCTTTCCATAAGTATAACCACGATTGCTTCTAGCATTGTCAAAATAGGTTTTCTTCTAAGTTCACGAATAAGTGAGTTAAAGCACTCACTTATTCCATTCTCAATGACCTCACAAGCAAAGATTAGTCTTGAAAAATGCCTGCACTGTGTTGATGGGTCCCTTTGCTTCAAGTAGTTATATGCATCAATGTTTGCCTTCTTCAGCTCATCCATATTCTCTTCAAAGAGTGTAGGGTAACTTGACTTTGAAATTTTCCAAAAAAGGTTTCTAAACAAAACACCACTGAATCTTTTTCTGAAATTTGCATAAATGTGCCTAGCACATTGTCTGTGCTCTGCACTAGGCAACACTTGTTTAACAGATTCAATTAAACCCTGAGATTGACTTACACATATTAGTAGAATACAAGTAATAATAATAATAACAATCACATATAACCAAGTTAAATACCTTATGTTGATAAAAAAAATACCTTATGTTGGTCAGACATTAGAGTTGTACCAGCACCATTTCCCAAATGAAGGTCATCTCTTAAAAGGTCTATGAACCATTCCCAGTTTTCCTTATTCTCTACAGTCACAACAGCCCATGCAATGGGGAATATATGGTTATTCCCATCTCTCCCTATTGCTGAAAGTAGCTCCCCCTTGCAAATTGTCTTCAAAAAGCACCCATCTAGACCAATAATCTTTCTACATCCATCAAGCCAACCATCTTTCAAACCCTTAAAACATACATAAAAGCCTTGGAAGTATAATTGCCCATCAGGATTACGTTCAACCTTAAGCTTAACAGTACTACCAGGATTAGTTAATAAAATCTCTGCTGCATAGTCTCTCAGTTTCTCATAATGTTTCCTAACTGATTCCTCATATTGAAACTTTGCATAATCTCTAGCCCTTGATGCTTGACTGGTGGTGATGGTACATTTATACTTTTTCAAGAAAGCAGCCTGCAAATCCTTCAAGTGCATCTTTGGATTTTGCCTTATTTTAGCCCCAAACTTTTCTGCAATCCATCTGTAATGTACTATGGAACATGACTGAAAGTTTCTTGTACACCTATGCTCATCTATTAATGATTTAACTTGAAATGAAGCTTCTCCTTTCTTCCAGGTAGCCCATAACCTAAATGGGCAATGACGTTTCTTAGTAACTTCATCCTTTTACCACAAACACCAACACCTTGGCATGATCATTATGTTCAAACCTGATTTGATAACCATTGGCCAATGCATAATAAATCAAACAATCTTTTAGTTGCATAGGGCTTTCATACCTCACTTTTATATAGGGTCTCATAACTTTCCAGTGAACCTTAGGGTTATGCCTGGGGCCATTTTGCTCATCATCTTCAAGTGACCCAAACTCATCCTCATTGTCAACATTTGACTCAACATTGTTAAGGCTATGCAAATAACCTGATAAATCAGTCAGGAACTCATCATGTTCTACCACCATAAACTCTACTCCCTCACTGTTTGCCTTATCCTTCTCATTCCCTTCACTATCAACAATCACATTTTGGGTCACTTTTGATTTTTCCTTAGCTTTCTGGTACAATATGGATGACTCAATTGTACAAGCATCTTTCTTCAACTTTTTTTGCCTAACCTCCAACACCTCATCCTCTCCATCAGATATGTGATCTAAAGAAGCAATTCGATTCATCGTCTGTTATATCTACTTCAATATCTTCATCATTCTCATCACATTCATCACTAGAAGAAGAATTCTCAACATTCTCATTTTTCTCAACATTCTCATCATTTTCATCAATAAGATTCTTAGTTCCCATATCCACACTACCCTCCCCATTGATAACATTGACATTTTCATCCTCACCAATCCACTCACTAAGGTCATCAGTAAATTGGCTCATATAAACACATTTTTCTTGGACTTTTAAACCCATGATTCATGAACAATTTAATATCCACATCACATTCAATTCTTCTAAGACCCCCATTTCGTATCTTTACCAGGGACACAATAATAAACAGATTCACACTTACTTGAGTTGGTTAACAACATTAAATGATCTTTTAACTCAGAAAAACTGAGGTTGCTAAAATCTACATTTTCAAAGCTTTGATTGTTACCACCGGCATACCACAATGGATGCTTAAGGAACAATCCAGAGTGATAAATCTCAATTGAAATTCCCTTACAAACGGAAGATTCACCCATCTGCAAATAAATAACAAAAAATAAAAAAAATAAAAAAACCCTAAAATTGTACATTCAATGCAGACACACAAGAACATATATAATGAGCCTGAAGAAGAAGCCTGAAAAAAACCCTAGAATTTTACCTTCCAATCGCCCGTGAAATCGCCTGTGAAATCGCCTGTGAAATCGCCTTTCGCAGAGGTAGTTGAATCGTGGAGAGAGACAGTGGGAAATATGACATATCATCATCCAACTGACCCTACAAATAATACAGAGTGGAATATAAATGTATTTTAAAATTATATTAACGGCCACGTCACCAGTTAACAGAGGTGGGGGGGGGGGGGATTTCAGCCGCTTTAATGATGTCCATCATACTCTTACACCCGAGACCACCCTCCTCCTTAGGGTAGCATAGCTTGAGCCATGCCCCCCAATGGAGTCTCTTTCTATTATCGTTAGATCCCCAAAGAAATTTGTTGAAAAGACGTTCGAAAAAAGTAATGACATTCTTTGGGGGTTTAAGAACTTGGAGATAATAGAACGAAATCGAACTGGTAATCTTACAAGTTAACAGAGGTAAATGTTAAAAGTTTCTAATCTTACAAGAAATGGATAGTTCGTTACTATTACTGGTAATTGTTAAAGCTGATTGCTAAAAATAGGAACCGATGTAAACTATGTTGCTATTAAATGCAGTTTTCCCTTTTATTTTTTAACCTAATATTTTTATGTTATTTTAATTGGCCAATCAAACTTCTCAATCAATTATAAGAAAATTATATCACTTCCGAGCAACACCAGAAGAAATTGATAAAATTAAAGCTTTGGTATACCTACAACGGCGGAAGTAGTCAACATTTTGTATCCATTTGAAGTTAGAAAAAATTGTGGAACAAGCAATAAAATAGAAGTGCTAATATATTTTCTTCGACTCGCTCAAAATTTTATAATTACTTTATGTTCTTTGTTTAAAAACTTTACATCTATCACATTTACACAATCAAATCAAATAATAATTTTTACTTTTTAATATTTACAACACACTCACTATCAATACTTTTTATTTTTTAATTACCAACATTTATTTATTATCATTACTTACACACAATCACATCATTAGATCTCCAACACACAATTACTATAATTATATATTAGTTTTTAATCTCCGCAGAGACCCACTATTACTATTTACACAACTTTTCAATCTATCACGTCCAATCATTTACTTAAAAAGCACCACAATTGCACCTCATGTCAAGTTTTAAGCATGATAAATGGAGTGATTTTGCAATAAGGTGTACATGTCTAAGCCCATATATTAGGCACGTGCCTAATACTAGTCGAAGTCATTAGATTGTATTTACATTTAAATTACCCGATCTAATGCTTCCGCTATCTTACTTTCCATCATATCAAAGTGAGAAATAACAATTTCTCTATTTTTATGCATGACAAAATACGTGAATTACTGAAATAACATAGTGTTAATGAAATAATAGTGCAGATTAATGAAAAATATGAATTAACAAGTAAAAACGTGTGGTTTAAAGGGAATAAAATGTGCTTTAAAGTATATGTGCTTTGTTCAGAATATCAAAAAAAACAAAACATTTAACCGAGCAATAATAAAATTCATTACTTATAAAAACGGGCTATTCACGAGACCCAAATAAAATTCTCTACGAAACATCTATTATTAGACTAAAAAAGCAAATTAAACAACTTTTAAACACATGCCTAATGCTAATGAATTAGAAATCGTGCCCTTTTGCCGTAATTTTTTTTTTCAACTTCAGTGAATTTTCTTATCATTCTAGATTGTGTTGTATTTCTGATTACAAACTTGCTAGGCTAAAATTAAATTACAACTGGAAGAACAAAATTACAACTCGAAAACCAGGAATTACAAACTCGAACGAAATGAAAATTACAAAACTCGAAAGAAAAAACCCAAAAAAAAAAAATAAACGAATATAACTAATAAACAATAAATAAAACCGTAGGTTAAAGTCGAGTCGAGGAAGGCCTCTTTCCGCAAGACGAGAAACGCCCCGATAGTGCTCTCGGTTTAGGCGTGTCGTCCCCAAAGATAAAACGGCTACGCCTCGGAGGTAGTAGCACCACAAACCTCTGAGCTCCGGCGAACTGAAAAGAGGTTAGGACAGAGCTCTGACTTACGATATGTATGTAGAGACGGAGTGTATGATATATGCTTGAATATTGCAAATTTTGTGTGTCAGAAGCAAAAGAATGTATGCCTATTTATAGGCCATCTCACACAGGGATCAAGATTTAATACAGCCACTAATGACTATCATAATGCAGTCATTTATGCTGCATTATGCTCAGGAGTTACGAATTTCAAACAAATGGCAGGGGTTACGAAATTCAAAAAATTCTTTAGGTAGGCCAAGGCCAAGCCCACAACCAGGCCCAAAGACCAATTGCCAAGATCCAAGTCCAAGTCCAAGGCCAAGGTCCGCGGCTCGCGGCCGAGGCCGAGGCGGCGGCGGGTGCGCACGTGTGCGCGCGTGTGGGCTTTAAGCCCATACAAATGTGCCATTAATTATTACATGCGTAAAAATAACTCCTTATATACTAGAATAATGATGGTTCATTATTCAATGTGAGATTCCATCCCTTATTATTCACAATTAAGTGACAAACTTTAATTCACTATTTCTCACTCACCGGGAATCGGTTTAGAGAAAGTGAATATACCACGATCATCTACTCGGAAGGTAGATCGATCCTATGATATTTAATTTTACAAAATAAAATTAAAATCATTAACGATTCCAACAGATTGCCATGCAAGTACAAGGAAATTGTTTATTTTCCTTGGCCTTTGGTTACAATTTCTTGCCTTACCTACTTGGATTGTGACTAATGATTTGGTTCTCCATGCTTATAGTCTAAAAGATATGCAGTCGAATGACAGTTAGGGCCGAACCCTGAGAGTCATGACGACCCATTCATGCTTAGAAAACATACCCCCTCCCATCCAAGCCAAGACATGCCGACGAGCAGTGTTTACATGAAAAACTAGTTAATGCTTGATAGTGTTGTAACATTTAATCTTCAGTTTATAATTGCCTCTATGGGCAGGGCCGGTTCTAGGCCAAGGCCAGGCACGGCCTGTGGCCTCACTTAGGGAAGAAGGCTCGGAAAAATTTGCAGCCTCCTGATAGCATTCATCTCCCTCTTAGCCTGATGATTTATTGCTCACAATTCTTTGAGGTCTCTCAGTCTGCGACCATGCTCCTCTACCGTACCTCGATTCCTCTGACATTGCTCAAACCTCACATATATTGTTCATTGTGTGTATAACAAAAGAAAAGCCTCGTTTCTCGGATGGCCTAGAGCCTCCATACCTCCAATTTTATGGAACCGGCTCTCCCTATGGGTGCTATACATTCTAACAAATTCAGCCAATGTCAGTTTCCAATGTGTAATAATTCATCTTTAAATGAAATACTCCATACCTACAATTTTTAATATTTGAAGAATGACGCACGAATATTTTAATTTAAGAATTTTAGTCGTGTTTGTGTTCGTGTAAGTGAGTGTCTCCATTCCATCCCCCCCGTACTGCTTCTCGTACCTACTCCCGTATCCGTACTTACTAGGTTCGAAGGCTTTTGACAAACTTAAGATGGTGATTGTTGGTAACATTCTAAAGATGAAAGGAAAAAAAATGTTTTTGAAACTTTTATCTAATCATTTGCTCATAAAAATGACAACACAACATATATATATATATATATATATATTTCTCTGAAAGACATTTTATTCAACACAAAAAAGAGACAAACCATAAGGCCAAACCTTCATGCATTCCAGACCAAGAAATCTAAATGACAGACACGACGACAAGAATCATAAAAAAAAAAAAACAATGTTAAAATAATAAAACTCAGTTAGCCAAGAGATCAATTCCCGTGGTCGTAGCTGTTGAATCCTTCATAGTTATCTCGATCATAGTCTTGCGTTCCCCTAGGGACGCCTTCATGCTCAGCCTCCGTATTAGTACTTGTCCCGACATCATGTGACACAATATCATTAGTAAGTACATAATTGTAAGGAAATATGTAATTAGAACCACTGGACTCACGAAGATATGGAAATGGGAGCCCGATATTACCAACCATTGGATCAAAAAATCCATGGTTAGTGATAGTTACCGTGTCCGGAAAAAAAGTTGCACTAGGTTCACTTGCCCCTGGGCTGTTCGAAAATGCAACGTTCGTACTGCTGCTAGCTCCAACGTCGAATACGGCTGGATAATTTAAAAATCCTCCGGGAGCCAATGAAGCAATATTGACATGATAAAGATCAGTCCTGTAGTTAGGCCCTTGGATATTTGTATCCAAGGAATAACCGATATTCGGCCCACCTTGGGTGCTCGTCACCGGGAATCCCCCTCGGATCCCCACATCAGGATTCGACACTTCAACATATGACGAGTTTGCTCCCGTATTCGTAACGTTCTTCATTTTAGTTTCCAAGCCATGCTTTAAACTCATTAAAGATTTCTTCAATTCCTTTAGTTGTTTATAGCTAAGCTCACATAGGTTGGGTGCGCTCCCGTTTTGATTTTGATTTGCCTTTTTATGCCTGTTCTCGAGCTCTAATCGCCTCTCCAGGTCGGTGAGCTCTTGGTTGCGCTGATGATGCGTTGTCGGATTACTGTGAGCCATGAGTACTTGAATATTTCCAGTCTGATTGAGAAACCTGTTGGTGATTGTTTCCACGCTTGGGCTGCCGAAAGAGTGGGCCTTCTCACTCGGAGAGAAGACAACGATAGCGCTCTCGACACCGCAAAGGGTGCTGAGCTCGCTGGCCTTCTTGAAAAGACCGGCGCGCCGTTTTGAAAACGTGACCTGCCGGTTAGTTTCGTTCTCGATTTTCTCTATCGTGATCTTCTGGCGGCCTTTTCCCTTTCTCCTTTGGTTGTTATTCTGATGAGATGAATCCATTGGGAATGGAGAGGGATATGTTTAGTCTCATGAAAGGAAGAACAGTGTGAGCTACTTATAAGACTGAATGCATAATAAAAAAGACTTAGGTTGTCTCATTGAATAAGCAATCATTTGTGCACAAATGCTTTGGATATGTTTGAACATATGATCATGGTTCCAGATTCTATTGATTGTATATAGATATCACAGTAAATTCACATAATAGCAATTATCCTTTGGATAAAAAGATAGAATTCTTGTTGTGGGATACAGGATTCTCTTGGAAGCTATAACATGTAATGTGGAAGTAAGGGCTAATTAAAAGGTACATATTATATTATTAAAAAGAAAATGGATCTGATATTTGGTTTAGGTAAAAAAAAAGTTGAGCCCCAAAATTTATACCTAAATGATCACTAAGATCACACAAAAATAAATGCTAATAATCGAAGAAAAAATATTCGGTTTAATCTTGATATGATACTCCCTTGGCCTCCTTTCCATTTGAAGAGTCTATCTTGGTTAAGATACCATTTTTTTTTTAATTTTAATTATTTTAACGAAGGTACAATTCGGTTTAAACCATCTATGCTCATTATTTTTGTTTTTTTAATCTACTAATACTGTGATTTATATAAAAAAATTAATTTTTGAGAAATATTATATTAATTTTAATTATATATTAAAATTTTGTTTTAAAAGTAGACTTTTCTATTGGGACAAAATTATATTTTACGAGTACTCTTTTAAAGTGGGAGGAAGAGTATAAAATTTCAATAGGTTACGAGATCGAAAATAACCCTTCCAAAGGTACGGGACTTACTCTCCAAAAAAACCCTAGTTAAGACGGCCGCTTCTTATGATGATATGACCTTTGATCCTAGGACCCCAAAGCGCTCGCGTATGCCAGATTCAAGTGATCCCCAAATGGATGAACGGGATACTTCAATTCCCACACCAAAGGAGATCTCCAGATCTTATGCTTCGAGATTTTTCTCTTCTGAATCATCCAAGGATGTCAAGATTGATGATAAGAAAACTGCCAAGGATCGAGAATTGATCTCTATTCTCCCTCCAAATGATGAAATACCTTTCAAACAAATTGTCATCAATGATGCTCTCCAAAACAGGCTGGAAGATCCTTGGCGGAATGCCATTTTGGTGAAGGTTGTTGGAAAACCTTGGTTCTATCCTGCTCTGAAAATGAAACTTGAAACCCTCTGGTCTTTAGGGTTTGGATGTGAACTTCTTGACCTTGGGCATAATTGCTTTTGCTTCAAGAACATCTCTGCAGAAAGAAGGGAATTTATACTTACTGACGGCCCCTGGCAGATTGCTGGAAGTTTCTTGACTGTTCGGAAATGGTCTCCGAACTTCCGTGCAGACCTTGACAAAATGGAGAATGCGGTGACGTGGGTGAGAGTCCTAAACCTTCCCCTCGAACTGTTTGGTGAATCTGTGATCCAGACATTAGCTGCCTGCATTGGAGAGCCGATCAAAATCGACGGGAACACGTTTAACGCATCTAGAGGGAAATTTGCCCGCTTTTGTGTTCAGGTGCGTACGGATCAGCCATTGGAACTAGGGATTTATATCAATGGCATAGTCTATCAAGTGGTTTATGAGAACCTTCCTTCCCTTTGTCACTCTTGTGGTAAGGTTGGTCACACAAAGCCACAGTGCCCGGTACTTGCAAAAGCCAAAAAAACGTCGGATAGTGTACACCAGGAGCAGGACAGGCCTCCAAATAATGATCACGATTTGAGGAATGATGATTGGCTCGTGGATAAGGCCCGGAAAAAAGAATATGGTGACTGGATGGTAGTGTCCCGACGGAGAAAACCTACCGCTGAAAATTCAGTTGCTAAGAAATCCAGTGGTTGGCAAACCAAATCTCAGACCGGCCCGAATCTGGCTCGGAATGCGGCGCCGCCTAACACTCACGAAAAAAAATACCCTAACCCTAGTGTTCAAACTAACGCTAGGAATAAGGGAAAGATTCTACCGCCAACTAAATCTAAGGAAGGATTTGAAAATACCTCAAATCCCATAAATCATGGAAAGAGGATCCTACCCAAATCGATCCTCAAGAGAGTCCCAAGTACTCAAAATAAGTCCATGCAGTTGGATGAAACACGCCCCCATATTGATTCATCTAATTTCACATTCCAGGCAGGTACCTCGGCTAACCCTTTTGCCGTACTCCAAGAGGACAACACAATTGACATAGACGGTTTTACTACTAATGAATCATCAACACTCATGGAATCCTCAAATAAGGTGGGGAAGAACGGGGATGACTGCCCGATGGGGGGAGAGCAACCTGAATTACGTGGTAAGAAGAGTCGAACTGAACCGATTTTCCAGGATATCATGAATCGAACAACAATAACCAATTCTCAACATAGTGGAGGTTCCGATAACAGCTCGAAGAGTTTTCTGGCAACGGGTTGTCAAACTCGAACCAAGTCTCCGGAGACGCTAACAGATGATATGGGGCATGATTCGTCAGTGGATTTCCCTATGGATGGGAGGACGGACTGTTAATCCCGTCCATTTTGCTAATTTTCGAAGATTCTTTATGAAGATACTTATTTAGAATTGTCGAGGGGCGGGTGACCCAGATTTTGCCCGTAATCTTAAAGATATTGTTAAGGAACACAATCCTATAATTGTGTTTGTTATCGAGACTAGAGTTCAGCCAGAAATCGCCGAAGTGATCACACCCACCTTGGGTTTCACTAACTTTGCTATTGCTCCTACGGATAGCAGGGCGGGTGGCATATGGTGTCTATGGAATGAGCAGGATATTGATGTTGAAATTATGGAAGTTTGGGATCAAGGAATTCATGCAATTATACGGCAAAAAGAAGGAGCCGACTGGATGGTATCCGGGATTTATGCTAAACCTAACAAAGAAGATAAAGATCGCTTCTTCAAGGATATGCACGGTCTGTCTCAACGAATTTCAATACCTTGGGTGGTTACTGGGGATTTTAACGAGATCCAGTATGCACATGAACGAAAAGGAGGACGGAATCCTTCTTTTGCAAGATGTCTTCGATTCTCTCAGTGGATTTCGGATTGTGGTCTTACTGATTTGGGGTTCAAAGGTAATGAATACACATGGACCAACAAACAAAAGGGGAAGGCGAATATTCAACAGCGTCTTGATCGATCACTTGCTAATAGTGAATGGTGCTCTTTGTTCCCTTCTAATGTGGTTCTTAATTTGCCACGTACTTATTCAGACCACCATCCGGTCTTAACTTGCTGTTTGGGGCTGGATAAGAGGAAATTCGTGAGGCCGTTCCATTTCGAAGCCGCATGGCTTCTACACGAAGGTTGCAAGCCTCTTATAAAGGATGTTTGGTCTAAAAGCAGCGGACCTCTAGATGCTATTGCTAAAATTCCTGAAAATATTTTACCATGGAATCATCAGTCCTTCGGAAATATTTTTCAGCGCAAAAGGCGTGTTCAATCTCGACTTCAAGGTATTCAACGAGTTCTTGCTACAAAGACTAATGAATATCTGGAATCTCTTGAGACCACTTTGATTGATGAGTACAACACCATTTTAAGGCAAGAGGAACTTCTATGGTTTCAAAAATCACGGGTCCAATGGGTGCTTGAAGGTGAATCTAATACGAAATTTTTCCACCAATCCACTATGGTTCGGAGGAGGCGAAACAAAATTAACATGCTGAAAATCGAAGGAAAATGGATTCAGGATGGTGACCAACTTCGAGCACATGCTCGGTCTTTTTTTGAAAAACTATTCACCCCCCATAGTGGTTCTGAGGTTTCAAATCAAAGAAGATTACCTGTTAATGAGTTTCAGGTGGTTATTAGTGATGATGAAGCAAGGAGACTCCGTCAACCTTTCACTCTAGAAGAAATCAAGAATGCAGTTTGGGCGAGTCATCCATTTAAAGCTCCCGGTCCGGATGGGTTACAAAGCTCCCGGTCCGGATGGGTTACAAGCTCACTTTTATCAAAAGTGTTGGGATATTGTCGGTAACTCTATATCTGATTTTATTCAAAATTCTCTTGCTAATGGCTGTTTTGAACCTGGTGTGTGTGAGGCGTTTATATGTTTGATCCCTAAGATTCCAGGACCGAGTCTCATATCACATTTTCGCCCGATTGCTCTGTGTAATGTTTTATACAAATTCATTACCAAATGTGTCACTATACGACTTCGGGATACAATGCCTGAAATTATTTCTCATCGTCAATCAAGCTTCATTCGTGGTAGAAGCACCCAAGATAACATTTTTCTGATGCAAGAACTTCTACATTCGCTTCGGGATAAAAAGAAGAACAAAGTTGGATGCATGGTTATGAAACTGGACCTCGAAAAGGCTTATGACAAGGTAAGCTGGGAGTTTCTGGAGGAAACACTTTTTGCTTTCAACTTTCCACCTAATCTCATTAAGCTTATTATGTTCTGTGTGCGCAATTCATCAACTCGTATTTTATGGAATGGCGAACCACTTGATTCATTTGCACATAATTGTGGTCTTCGTCAAGGAGACCCGCTCTCTCCATATTTATTTGTATTGTGTATGGAACGTCTTGCCTTTCTTATTACAGAGATGGTTGACAGGAAGCTGTGGAAACCCATTTATCCATGTCGAAATGGCCCAGGTTTCTCACATCTTTTCTTTGCCGATGATTTGATTCTGATGAGTAAGGCTACAATAGAGAATGCTAGAGTGATTAAATCAGTGCTTGATCGATTCTGTGGAAGCTCCGGTCTGAAACTTAATCCGGAGAAGTCTAAAATCTTTTTTTCTAAGACGAATGGGGCTTCTCTCAAAAGAATCATATCTGAATTGCTTGGGTTTAAGCAAACTCCAAATTTGGGAAAGTATATTGGGGTTTACCTCAACCATGGCAAGCCTTCCAGGGAGACACAAAGCAAGATCTTTGACAGGATTATGGAACGTTTTGATGGGTGGAAAAATAAGTTGCTTACCTTAGCGGGTCGGGCTACTCTTATTCAGTCCGTTTCTACAGCTATCCCAATTCACATGATGCAGTCAACTTGGCTTCCCGAAAATATATGTTCGAAGCTTGATCGTCTTAATAGAAGCTTCCTTTGGTCTTCCGATCAAGCTAATCGTAAGATCCATCTCGTCGGTTGGGAACAGGTGACGAAACCTAAAAAACAAGGTGGATTGGGGATTCGAACGGCCCGAATGAACAATGAGTCCCTCCTTGCAAAACTCGTTTGGCGCCTGTTGAAGGGTGAGAAGTCAATTTGGTTAGACTTCATGCGTCAGAAATATCTTAAACACAAGACACTTCTCGATTACATTCCGAAAACAGGAGATAGTGTCACTTGGAAAGGAATTACTCGATGCGCCCAATTAATAAAAGATAAATTTCGATGGAAGATTGGTTGGAAGTCTAATGTATCTTTTTGGTTTGATCGTTGGCTTGGAGATATTAAATTGGCTGATGAGGTCGGAAGTATTGTTCAAGCTGATTTGAAACTTCGTGTCAGAGATGTATTTTATGATGGCGAATGGCATCTAGAAAATATTCATACTTCTATCTCGATGCCGCTCAAGCAGGACATTCTGCAATTCACTCCACCCATAGGGGAGTCCGATGATATTGTTGTCTGGAACAATACTTCCTCTGGGATTTTCACCTGCCAATCGGCTTACCGGACCTTGCAAGAGTTGTATAGTCACTCGAATACTCGTGCAACTAATTGGAATTGGATATGGAAAAATAAGCTTAACAATAAGCTGAAGCATTTCATCTGGCTCGCCGCTCAGAATAGGTTGGCCACAAATTCGCTTCGATTCCAGAGGGGTTTCTCGCAAGATGCAATTTGTGGGTCGTGTCTTAAAGCTGATGAATCTACTGTCCATATGGCTCGGTATTGCCCTGATGCTAGAGCAATTTGGACCACTGTTCTTGATGATGATAACATGAGGAGATTTGATGCCGTTGGTGACTATGATTGGTTTCAGATAAATTTGACGCATAGGGAGATCAAACCGAAATTTAACTCTACTGCTAGTTGGCCTCAGGTTTTTGCCTCGACAGTGTGGATGATTTGGAAGGCCCGTAACTCCTCGATCTTCAAAGGAAAAAATATTCCCATTACCAACATCATTTTTCAGATTAGACAGTTGAGTGAGGATCTTGCAAGTAAGGCTTCAGATACTCTTCCTTCACGTTTGCCTTGGTCAAGACCACCTCCTGAGTGGGTTAAATTAAATATAGATGGGAGCTTGCAACAGGGAAAGAGCTATGGAAATGCCGCAGGCTTGGTTAGAGATGATTCCGGAGCGTGGAGATGGGGTTTTATGCTGCAATCTTCGGCTCCAACAGTTGACGAAGTTGAGTTGATAGCACTTTCAAGAGGTCTTGAGTTATCATGGGAACGTCGTATTCCTCAACTAGTGATTGAGACCGATTCTGCATCCATCCATCAGTGGGTGACTGGTTCTGAAAATCGACAACACCATCTACAAGCAGTAGTGGACAAGTGTCGTATGTTACTTCACAAACCTTGGCAAGTCAAGTTCCAGAAAATAAATCGAAGCGCTAACAAATGTGCAGATCGGTTGGCAAAAATGGAGAATATCTAAGGTTATGTATTCTTGGATATCCCACCTGCGGTTCTGAAGGAAGCTCTTGAAGCTGATAGTTTAGGGTCCAAGTGACTTTGTTTCCATTGTACCAAAAAAAAAAAAAAAAAATAACCCTTCCAAGTAACAGATTCAAACATGAGTGGACTTTTGGACCTCGTTTCATTGAACGGTAAATTACATCTCTTAATACAATTTGTTTCAATATTACATATATAACGTATACAACATAATTGAAAAGTAGTTGTTACCGTGCAATTTTTTTTCCAAAAAAGATTATTTATTGCCCGGAAAAATGAGTACAAGAAGTATCCAATAACAAAATGGCCCGGGCTCTTGCCGGCAACGAATTAAAGGAATAAAAACTTAAAGAGTGAGAAAGTGATAAACCAATGGAGGCCAAATGATCCGCAGCTGAATTCGCTTCCCTGTAAACATGCGAAATAACGCTTCCCCAATTATGGAGACGCTGATGAATAATATTTAAAGAATCACGAACAGTCCATGGCACAACCATATGTGTAGATGACGCATAATGAACTAAAGTGCTCGAATCCACTTCAATAAACCCAGGTTGAGTGTTTGTAAGTTCACACCATCGTAAAGCAAAATCTAAAGCGCGGACTTCGGCATCAAAAGCCTAATCAGCAAGAAGAGGGAAGGATAGAGCAACCTTCATAGCATCTTCAGAGTCGCGAATCACCGCCCCGCCTGCTGCCTTATCATTAGTGTAGGCAGCGTCCACCTTCAGCTTAATACGGCCCGGAGGAGGAAGAAGCCAATGAACTAACACAACGCGACGCGGTCTAGGTTGTTACCGTGCAATTTTTACACATATTTTGGGCGTTTACTAAGCCTAATTACATACAAATATGTTATAATTATAGTGATGTGCATTATTTCTTGATTTATTTAGATTCTCTTACGCTTGCTTTTTTCAATCTGATTTTACGGCATTAATCGAGAATTTAGAGCCGTTAACAAGCAAAAAATATGTCACAACCCAAAATATATGAAGAATGGATGCATGCGAGCGAGAAAGGACGAAAAAGACAAGATGGACGAAACACGTGTAACACCCCAAACTAGGCGGATATTACAGTGCCGTGAATCCCCGACTGGGACCCACCAGGCAAATGAAAATGATGAATTAAATAATATAATTGTAGTACCGAACCACATTATATTACCAAGTACTCCGATGAGGAGTTTAAGTACAACACACCAGGACAAACCGAATACTAGTATATTTTATATGGAGATAAAATACACCACCCTGAACAATTAAACATCTCAAACGAAATTTGCAGCGGAAAATACAAATGACGGAAATGACTGAAATGACTGAAACAAACGGAATGACTGGGGCCCCCTACTAGTATCACTGACTCTCGCCAAAGATGCTCTTCCCGTGCCTTTGCCTTGCCGTGACTGAAAACAAAATCCCAACGGCCGCCATACGTAACAACAATCCTCAAGGGTTGAAAATACACAATCATGATTAAACTGAAGTTATGAAATATCCTTAGTTATGAATTACGCTGAAGAGGAGTATCATAGTACGCCCGTAATGTTCTGTGCAAGTGTACAAGACGAATGATCGGACACACCCGTCCTTGTACCTAATTAGTCTCACGGAGGTAAGCGCACTGTGCACGGTCCAATGTATCGGTGAACCCAAAACATGACCATCGTGTGCCCGACTAAAAATTCCACACAGCCACACCCGGCCACGCAATATGAACCCAGAAGGTCATATGAACGAGAATGACCACAATGAATACCAATGAATAATAATTCGACAAGGCCAAGATGACTCACCGAGATGAAAATAATAGTGACTTGATTGATAACCCAATGAAATGATTTGGAACCGTCACTCCTCGTGAATGAAATGATTATTCGACAATTACAAGTCTCAATATGATTAATATTATGATGAATGAATTATGATTATGAGCAATCAACAATAAAAGGAATGAGTATCCTTTTAACCGAGTAAGAGTTAACTTACACAACAACGATGAAGAATGTCCGTCCACGAACAACGTCCTAAATAAAAAGTCGGTCGCTCGAACAACCTTGAATAACACAATATACCAAATATTCGATCATTACACGAATAAAATACGATCATAACCGATTCAAACGTCGATACAACAATATCCGAACTCGTAGATGTACTCTAACGAAAACGTTGAGAATATCCTTCCCGTTGGTTAAAACCAAACCCAAATTATCGAACCAACTCCAAATGATTGATTCAAACCAGCAAAACATTATCAATGACATCAATAATCTCATAGGAATCTACAATTCAAGTATACGACAACAACATCGAAAAATCCCCAAATTAACCGAAGTCAACCCTAAGGGTTCTTGAAATAATTCCGAAAATAGCCATTAAATCCGTAGGAATACATTTATCCAAGGTAGATAATCCATATCTAATGTATTCCGACAATAATCCAAGCTTACACAAAGAAATCGGAAGGAAAAACCCAAAAATCCGAAATTCTAGATCCAAGAGATTAATACCTTTGAGTTGATGTTAAGGAGATGATGAAGTGGTGATAATCCAACTCAAAGCCTTGAATATGATGATAGGTGATAGCAGCTCGAAGAGAACACTCCAAGTTGCCCAAAATCGCCCGAAGTCGCTCCAAAAACGAAGGGAAATGAGAAATGACGAAACTCAGGCTAACTGTCCAATATATAGTCACTCCAGGTTAGCGTGCGCTAGCCCTTGTGCGTAGCGTGCGCTAACGGGTAATTTGAGTAGTCCAGTACCCACTGTCCGAAAACGGTAGCGCGCGCTACGTACCTTTTGTAGCGTGCGCTACAACCATACCATTAGCGTGCGTTAATACCCATGGTTAGCGTGCGCTAACGAATTGTTAGATGCCCAGTACTGGAATTCAGAAACCGTCTGTCCTCTGATCTGACCTCGGTAGCGTGCGCTACAACCAATATTTAGCGTGCGCTACTACACCGTTTGCGTACGCTAAATATCACTCATAGCGTGCGCTATGAATTAATTCGAAGGTACCAAAGAGCCACCGGACTCAACTCGATCCGTCCTTAGCGCGCTACAAGAATTATTAGCGTGCGCTACTACAACCCACTAGCGCGCTACTTACCACTCGTAGCGTGCGCTACTAATAACTCACTGCACCCAAGACCTTCCGGATCGGCCTGTGGTAACATTAGCGTGCGCTAATGCTGAGTGGTAGCGTGCGCTACCTATACTCAATTAGCGTGCGCTAAAAAGAGTACGTAGCGTGCGCTACTTCCTCACACACAGTCCACAATGAAAATGACGACGATGATAAACACGACACGAAACTCCAATTAGATTAGTGATGAATGACGATTGATACACGATACAATTACTCTGAATGATGAATACCATGATTGAATATGAGTGACAAATGATCATTAATGAGTGAAATTACTGAATGACAATTACTGAATGATAAATACTGAATGATAATAACTGAATTACAACCGGGTATTACAACACGCTCATTTAAAACAGTACGACATAGCCAATGTCATTTGACACGTTCAGTGTCAGCAACACGGGCAGAGACACGGCCATGTCAGTGACTCGGTCAGTGCATACATGCTTATCTAAAACAATACGACACAGCCAGTGTTATTTGACAGGGTCTGTGTCGTTCGGCAGTGCTGACTTGGTCAATACGCATATTTTGACTTTGTGACCTCTTCGAAAGACTATAAATACATGTTTAGGGTCCAAAAAATTCATTGACCATCATATATAAGCCATAAAGAGTTAGAGACTCCCAAGAAAAGAAGATTCAAGACAAGAGGATGAGATTTTACAAGTAGCCCAGACGGATCGAGAGATTCTCTTGGAAGCTATAACATGTAATGTGGAAGTAAGGACTAATTAAAAGGTACATATCATATTATTAAAAAAAAATTGGATTTGATATTTGGTTTAGGGAAAAAAAATGAGCCCCATAATTTATACCTTAATGATCACTAAGATCACACAAAAATAAATGCTAATAATCGAAGAAAAAATATTCAGTTTAATTTTGATATGATACTCCCTCCTTTCGACTTGAAGAGTCTACTTTGGTTAAGATACAATTTTTTAATTTTAATTATTTTAACGAAGGTACAATTCGTTTTGAACCATCTATACTGTGATTTATATAGATTTTTTTTTTTAATTTTTGAGAAATATTTTATTAATTTTAATTAAATATATATTTGCAAGTACTCTTTTAAAGTGGAGGCATAGTATAAAATTTCAATAGCTCACAAAATAATAGTTCCAAGTAACATATTCAAACATGATTGGACATTTGGACTTCTATCGCTTCGTATCATTAAAGTGTAAATTACATCGGCTAATACAATTTATTTTAATATTACATATATCACATATACAACATGATTGAAAAGTAATTGTTAACATGTAATTTTACAAATATTTTGGATGATTTCACTGAGCATAATTACGGACAAATGGTTATAATTGTAGTGTTGTGTATTATTTCTTGATTTATTTAGATTAGGTTATGCTTGCTTTTTTCTATCTATTTTAGGGCTTACTCAAGCATTTGGAGACCATTAATAAGCAAGAAAGACGTCACAACACAGAATATATGAAGAATCAATACACATGCGCGAGACACGACGAAAAAAGACAAGATAGACCAAACACGCTTATTTAATATAGTACCACAACCAGTGTCATTTCATATGGTTAATAGAGACACAGCCATGTCAGTGACCGTGTCAGTGGGTAGAGCATACATGCTTATCTAGAGCAATACGACACAACTAGTGTTATTTGACATGGTCCGTGTCGCTCGACGGTGCTGACTTGGTCAATATGTGGATTTTGATCTTGTAACCTCTTTGGAAGGCTATATACACATGTTTAGGATAAAAAAGCCACTTATTATTATATATCAGCCATATAGAGTAAGAGACTCCCAGGAAGAGAAGATTCAGTTCAAGAGGAGATTTTATAAGGAGTCATGACGGATCGAGAGATACTTTTAGAATATCTGTTGGAAATATTGGAAAAAATAGAGGAAATGGGCTGTTTTGAGCAGCCCACTTGAGAGGCAATTTTGAGTGGGTCCGACTACGAGTTAAAGTCGGAACTTAGTTGAAATACGTAGTAGGTCGTACGAAGTTTCTAAAATATGTAAGAACACTCAAAATGATTGAGGTATGAATGAGATATAATGTTCCAAAGTGAACCTGTTGGCCACTTAAGTATACTGGATACAGTTTGAAAAATCTTTTAAACAACAAACTGTACGGAATCTAAATCTGAGTGCGTAGCGGAAGTCTTGGATACAGTTAGTTACCGTGGATACAGCAACGACGTATTTGGTGTATACTTAATATATCACAGTTATTTCAAACAGTAAAAGCAGAAGGTAAATAACACAGTAATTTAAGTGGTTCGAGGTAAACCCCTCTACGTCCACTGGTCCTCCACACAGGAGTAAAAATTTTATTATAATTACTGCGTACACAACTACGTAATTATAAACAAACCTATCCTTGTATCGTTCACACAGATTGATACAAAGAATGTCGCTTTCAACCGTTCACACAGATTGGTTAAAGCTTCCTTCTTGACTAGCTTCTTCACACACAGTTCCAAAGCTTCGTCCTTATTCGTCCCACACAGTCGAATAACTTGTTGAGTTCACA
Organism: Orobanche coerulescens; assembly: GCA_033398695.1. NCBI lineage: Eukaryota > Viridiplantae > Streptophyta > Magnoliopsida > Lamiales > Orobanchaceae > Orobanche > Orobanche coerulescens. The sequence goes on from CM065809.1 coordinate 181,260,030, forward strand.
CAGAGCTCGGTTTTTACGAGAGGTAAAAGGTAGGTAACCGTGTAAGAACAAGCCTTTGAATATGAAGTTCTTGGTGATGATAAATGTTCTTGATGTTGAGCACTTGTATATCTCTTTCGTTCTAACTTGCGGTATGCTTTGGAGATATGTTTGCTCGATGATAACTTTGATAGCTTGAGTATTAGGTTACTTGAATTGGTTCGATTAGTGATCTTCAATGTCTTCAAGGATATATATAGTCTCCGGAGAAAGTATCCGTTGAGATATATCCGTTTGAATAAGATGTCCTTCAACGGAATATGACATGATCCGATTTCGCGGATTCTCAAGATTCAAGATCGGCAAGATTTAAATACTTTATCCTTGAGTATTTAAATACTTCTTTGTTCAACGGGACTTGACTTGTGTTCTTTCTTGTCCTTTTGTGAATCAGTATGGAAGATGACCGTATTTTGATCATCGAGACGCTTTCCATACTTGGTCTTTTATAAGTCTTCTTGTCAGATCGACGAGTTTCACTAATCTTTTTTCAAGGCGGGTCTTCGATACAGATACACCTTGAAGCCTCGATACGCTTCTCATCGTATACGGATTGGCATATATGTCAAAACCTCTAAATAACATTCGATACAGGATCGGGTATCCTACTGTTTCGATACAGGGTGTTTGTTTTTCCCAACAATTTCCCCCTTTTTGACAATTTGCCAAGACCTTCTTACTTAACTTTTCGAGTCTTCTTGATGATGCCAAAACCTTCTTCATGAAGCATTCTTCTTCGATGACTTCTGGCAGATTTCTTGGTCTTTTGTCAATAGGTCTGACTTAGTGACTTAGTCTACAATAATGAACTGCTCGCAGGCACGTTCGATACAGTTTACAACTTAAGCCTATGATTGGCGCGCAGGCACAATCTTACAATGTATTCTAAGTTTACAACTGAAATTATGAACTGTTCGTAGACTAGTTCGTACAGCTTATTTTTCAATCAAGTTTGTCTAACTTGAGATTCCTATCAAACAATTTTAAGTAATCATATATAAATACAGTAGATTACGAGTTGTAATCTTTCAAGACAGACAAACTATTTTATTGATATTCAAAATGATTGAGTACAAAGTTTGCTGTTTCGAATAGAAATTACAAAAACAAAAAAAATAATATACATAAATTTCAGCTTTTCATCTATAATCCGCATGCCTCCATGGTCTTTTTCCTTGCTCATTCTCGGTGCCGCGCCACCAGTTTTGAAGTGAATCATTGCCTCGTTCCTGGTATATCGCTCTTCCTTCATATGAACGATCAAAGGCAAGTATCCAATCTTCTGGATGGGTGACCCGATCTCCTCTTCTATGTTTTGATTTCATTTCGATTTGGAGAGGGAGTTTACCTTCTTCTAGCATCTTTGAAAACTTATCTGCCGCTTCCGCTAACGTTTTATAATTTTTGAAGATGGCGGATTCCCGATGAGTCGACAAAATATCTCATCGGTTCATTCTTCCTCCAGTGCTTCACTTCGGCGGTTGGGTTGCGGTTGGTCGCGACGTATCTCCGAAGGTCTTTGGATAAGATTTTGCCAAGGGACATTTGGGTCATGGAATTCGATCTGGAGCCCGAAATTTTAAAGCTTTGGGATTGAGGTGCTAGCTTGTTCAATTCGGCAAGGTAATCTTGAAAGCGGCCTCAAATTCCCTTTCACTGTTGCGATCTTATTCTCCTTGCGCCTTCTCGTGCCTCTTTCCCCTTTTGGCTTCATCAAGACTTTGCAGGATTTCAAGAGCGGCGTCTGTTTGGTCTCGATCTTTGTTTATTCTTTCAACAAGGGAGGAAAGAGTCTGCGACATATCTTGAATGCATTTGTCGTGAGCACGCAGTTGAGAGTCGTTCTCGATCATTACAGGCGGTCTTGGCTTCAGCAATCCTTGTCTTTGTAGCTTCCTCCTTCAGCTTGCTCTGTTTGTCTTCCATGATCTTCAAGGCTTGCTTGAAAACTTCGCAAAAGGATGAATGCGTCGACAACTCGAGATACTTCGTGTTGAAGAGTGGTCATTTCTTCTACGGCAGAGGTGTGCATCCAATTCAATGCCTTTTCAACGGAAGAAATAGCATCGCATCTTGGATAAATACAACAAGGCCAAGAGCTCGCAGCGCTCTTTACGTGCGCAGAGATCGGAGAGTCGCCGGGCGAAGTCTTCGGCCGTTCAACCTCCTTACATTCACGGATGGACGTGAAGTAAGTTGGACATCCTCGTGTTCGATCATCAGTCCTCGGATTCCAAGGTTGCGGGGCGGGGGCGGCTTCTTGTGGTTCGGCGACAGTTGGTTCGAAGCGTCTGTGGCGAAGGTTCTTCGGCAGATATGGATGCAGGAGGGACCGAATCCTCCTGTTGGTTGGCGTGAACAGCTTCTTCTGGCCGCAGCAGCTTGGGTGCCTGCTCCAAAATTTCTTGAAGTTCCTCGACCGGGAGGGACCGATTCCTCTGATCGGGAATGTTCTCCGGCCGTGGCGAAGGGGATTGGCTTGGTTAGAAGGTCCTTCGTCTTTTCCGGGTGGAGAGCGTCTCGGGCTTCGGCCTCTTCACGGCTCATTCTCGGACACCTTGAAGAGCATCGCCGTCGTCTGAGTCATAATCGTCGTCGTCTTTTGGATTAATGGGAGAATCCTCTGACTTCTTCTTTCCTTTTCTTCTGGCGTCAGATTTGTGCAGCAGGTGGCTTTCTATTAGATCTTTGCAAGAGGCGTTGTCCCATCGAAGCAGGGCCTCAATTTCAGTTGAGTCTGTTACTTCGGAGACGAACCTCTCTTCGTGGCTCCATTCGCTCCAGTTGTACAGTGTATCGTACGGAGCTAGCCTATAGCCTTTCCATTGCAGAAATCTTTCGTACGCGTGGTCAATTTGAACCGAAAGAAGTGTTTGATTTATGATGGAGTCAGGGGAGGGACTTCGAATAACGTCTGGAGACGCTGTTTCGAGGGATTCCTGTACAGGTATGGGATCCTGTACGGAAGATAGACTCCTTGCAGGGGATGGTGCCCCGAAGGAAATTGGATCTTGTACGGGTGTGGGATCCCGCAGAGGAGAAGTAGCTTTTGGCTCCGAATGGGCAGCCGACTCGCTAAAGTCTTGAATGTTGGCAGATGTCTCTATATCCGTCGTAGCCGCCAAAGGCTCGGGATCTACTGTCGATGCAGTAGGAGACACCTCTTCCACAGGGGTTGGGCCATGGGGTTCTTCAGTGGGTTGCGCCACGGGCGAGACATCCTCGGAGCGCTTGGTTGTGATTTTTGAGAGCCTCCTTAGTCTCTTCTTGGACTTCTCACCAGCAGAGTGTTTCTTGCTGTGAGATCGCTTGCGCTTCTTCTTTGAAGATTCCATTTCTGGGACCTTCACGGTTTCATCTCTTGGGTTGGCAGAAATAGGCATGTGCCTGGTTCTCGGGTGATTGGCATGCATGGTGCTCTGGTTATACGCAGAGGGTTTGACACCTCCTAAGTATATCCTCGAGCTATTTTTCTTTGCATCGGCGGATTGCATCACTCCGTACTTCGTCAGAATGTAGTTTAGCATTAAACCAAAGGATTTCTTTTGGGTGGCAGGTTTGCACACCTCTTCTTGAAGACGTTTCAGAATGATTTGGCACCAATTGACCTTTTCACAGGTCAAAATAGCTACCATCATTCTGAACCTTAGGTTCGTGCACATCTCGAACGCACCGGTTCGATTTGCAATGATTCTCGAATGTAAGTCATGCGTATAAACGAAATGAAGAAGAAAATTTTTCTTGTGACAAGTGGTTGTCACCATATCAACCACTTTGGACCTGTAAATAGTCCATAAAACTTGGTAATAAGCTCTTGAGACCCGAACGCCTCAAGTTGGTCCATGGTCGCCGTCAAGGCGGCTGTAGATTTTCTGGAGTAGGTCGCGATTGATGCAGATTTGCACTCCTTGGACTGTTGCAGTGATGTCAGCAACGTGTCCTCCCTGGGCTAGTGACAGAAAACGAACGGCGGCGTTGAGGTAGAATTCCTCAACCAGATGGGCGTCGTATTTGTCGGCGGTTTTGCTCCCGAAGCGATAGAGACCTTGTTGTTCAAGACGAGTAATAATATACTCCATTGGTTCGGTGTCGTTGATTTCCGAGATGATACGCTCGATGATGACAGGTTTGGAGAAGATCCGGCCATCAATGATGTTGGAGGTTTTCTTCAGAACAGGGGAAGAAGATTGACTAGCCATTGATGTTTTCTTAAAACAAAGGTGGAAGAAAACAGTAGAAATTCGCAGTGAAACTTCAGAAAATATGTAGCCTGTTTGCTTGAGAACTCTTGTAATTGCGAAAGCGTAAAGAGTCTCCAATGGCGATACTGATCCTTTTATACTTGGGCGGCGAAATAGGGTTTGCAGAGTACGAATGGTCGATTTTAAGGGATGGGAACCGGTTTTGAAATCAACGGTCAAGATGGATTGAGTGTAACTGCACGCTAATCCATTAAAAGGTTTTAAAATACATGGGTCCCACTTCGACATAGGTTGATACCCTAAATGCCTAAAACGGCGGTTTAAAAATAATAAACAATTTAAAAACATCGCGGCTTTTGAGATTCAGTTGTCCAGATGTCGTGTAAGGCATTTAATGAACATGACGTTTGACATAAAAACAGGGCACGTGGACAAAAATTATTTTAAAAGGAAATAATATTATATTATATACTGAATCGAAATCCTATAGCATGTGCTGTTCTCCGCGTCGATACAGCGTTCCCCCTTAAAAAGGTACTAATAGGTTTTAAATTCCATACAGCAATATTTGGATTAATGCTGTATTCATGGGTCCTACAGTATTCCCCCTTAATTATTGCACACATCAGCTGTAGGATTCATATGCCTTCGTTCGCTACAGTACTGTATTGATGATTCTGAGTGTACAGATAATTAATGTTGATATCGTATTCACGGGTCTTACAAAGATTCCCCTCAATTGTTGAGTAAAAACAAGAAATTTACTTACAGGAGTCTTTGTAGTATTCCCAGTCTGTTCTTAGCATGTTGAATCTTGCCGTGTCGAGAGGCTTGGTGAAAATGTCGGCCACTGGATGTCTCAGATGGACTTTTTCCAGCGAACATCCTTGTTCTCGACATGATTCCCGATAAAATGATGCTTCATGTTGATATGCTTAGTGCGAGTAAGACAGATCATTGTGCGTGATTGCGATTGCACTCGTGCTATCACACATGATCGAGTCTCTCTAGCATCGATTCCATAATCTGACAGCTTGTTGCCGCATCCAAAGGATTCGCATACAACAGCCTACCAAGAAGATAGTACTCGATTCAAACGTGGAAAGAGAATTAGCCAATCGCTTCTTCAACCAAGAAACCAGTCTAGGTCCGAGAAAGTGACAAGTTCCACTTGTACTCTTCCTATCTAGCTTGCAGCCTCCGATATCCGAGTCGCAGTATCCAACTAAATCGAATCCGCCTTCCTTAGGATACCACAGTCCTGCATCGACTGTTCCTTTAATGTACTTCAGATTCGTTTAGCATTGTATTGAAGTGTGATTCCTTAGGTGCAACTTGGTATCTCGCACGCACTCCAACAAAGAATCGATATCGGCTGCTAGCCGTTAGGTACAGGAGCGAACCAATGAGCTTCCTGTAGAGTGATTGGTCAAACGGCTTTCCGGCTTCATCAGCACTAATTTGCACGGAAGTGCTCATGGGGGTTGGCGAGGATTTGGAATTGTTCATTCCAAATTTGTTGAGAAGCTCCTTGCTGTATTTCTCCTGGTTGATGAATATTCCTGTAGGCAACTGCTTTACCTGCAAACCTAGGAAATAACTAAGTTCTCCCATCATACTCATTTCAAATTTGCTTTGCATGAGATGTGAGAACCTTTGACATAGAGCAAGGTTAGTTGAACCAAAAATAATATCATCGACATAGATTTGTACCATTAGTAGGTCATCACCTTCATGTATCTTGAACAAGGTTTTGTCGACAGCACCTTTCTCAAATCCGTTGTTGGTTAGATACTGGGACAGGGTTTCGTACCAGGCTCTAGGGGCTTGTTTAAGTCCGTACAGCGCTTTCCTTAGCCTGTAAACTAGATCGATACCGTCTGTGTTGGCAAACCCTGGTGGTTGTTCAACATAAACTTCTTCTGCAAGTTCTCCATTCAGGAAAGCACTCTTGACGTCCATTTGGTATACGATAAAACTCTTATGGGCGGCAAAGGCTAAAAATATCCTAATGGCTTCTAGTCTCGCTACAGGGGCGAAGGTTTCATCATAGTCGATTCCTTCTTCCTGACAATAGCCTTGTGCTACTAGTCTGGATTTGTTCCTTATGATAAGTCCATTTCGATCCTTTTTGTTTCGAAATACCCATTTGGTTCCTATAACCGATTGGTGTGTCGGTCTGGGTACAAGATACCATACATTGTTTCTTTCGAAACCGTTAAGCTCTTCTTCCATAGATGTTATCCAATGAGAGTTGTTAAGAGCGTCTATGGTCGAAACAGTTCTGATCGGGCTAAGAATACGGCGATAGTGCACATATTGAGTCTCCTAAGTTCGGATTGAGATTTCCATTCAGGAAACTGTGAGACTTCAGCATTAGATTCTTCTTGTGCACAAAGTACATTTCCTTGTGTACTCTGTATTCTCCTACGAGTAGAAACACCTGGATTAATGTTTCCAATGATCAGCTCTTGCGGGTGATCTCTCAACCATCTTCGGTCGGGTTCTAGTTCAGGATCCCGTACTGTATTGAAAGTTTCTGTGGTTACAGCCTTCACTTGACATACGCCTTCATCCACATCGATTCTTACAGCTGCGGGGTTGATTTCTAAATCAACTACAGGTTCTATGGGTGTAGGTGGATCCAAGATAGAAAGATGGTGAATGTCCTGAGTGATATCATCTACTCCTGTAGGGTCATGATGTGGTTCGTCGAACACTACATGAACTGATTCCTCGATCGTCAGCCTCCTTTTATTAATGATTCTGAAAGCTTTGCTGACGGAGGAGTATCCTACGAATATTCCTTCATCTGATTTTTCATCAAAGGTTCTAAGTTGGTCCTTCCCATTGTTCAAAACATAACACCTGCATCCAAAAATGTGAAAATACGAAACTAATGGAGTTTTGTTATTCCATACCTCGTAAGCTGTTTTGTTGTGGTGCTTGTTGACGATACAGCGGTTTTGAGTGTAGCACGCTGTATTGGTTGCTTCACCCCAGAAACGTTGTGGCAATTTGCTTGCGGCAATCACTGTCCTTGTTGCTTCTTTCAATGTCCTATTCTTTCGCTCGGCAACACCATTTTGTTGAGGTGTACGGGCAGCTGAGTACTCGTGCTGTATGCCATTCTCCGAACAGTATTGCTCTATAAAGCGGTTAGTAAATTCAGTACCTCTGTCGGAACGAATGCACACGATACTCGATGCTTTTTCATTCTGCAACTTTCTCAGGAGCTCGGGCAGCCTTGATGTTGTTTCCTTCTTCTTGCTAAGAAAGATCGTCCAAGCATACCTGGAATAATCATCAACAACAACCATGCAATATTTCTTACCTCCCAAACTTACTGGGTCTACAGGACCGTAGAGATCCATGTGTAGCATTTCCAACACTCTTTGGGTTGAAAGGTAGGATTTGCTTTTCATGGTTGACTTGATTTGCTTGCCTTTCTGGCATGGTCCGCAGACGCTGTCCTTCTTGAATGACACATCTGGCAAACCTCTAACCATACCCTGTCTTGAAAGCTTGTTGATCGTCTTGAAGTTGACGTGAGACATCCTCTTGTGCCATAGCCAGCTAAGATCTGCAGTGCCTTTGGCAACAAAACATGGAATTGAGGAGCTCATAGGCTTCCAGTCAGCAATGTACATATTACCTGATCTGCTTCCTGTAAGCACAACTTCCTTGGTTTGGGTGTTCTTGACTCTACAACGATCTATATAGAACTTCACCGAGAACTGTTTATCACGTAATCAAGCTAATACTAAGTAGATTATACTGTAAGCCTTCAACATATGCAACATCGGTGACCTTGAATTTCCCGACAAGTAGGTTTCCTTTCCCTCTTGTTCTTCCTTTAGACTTATCACCGAAGCGAACTTTTGGACCGCGACCTTCTACAAAATCAGATAGCTTGCTCCTGTCTCCAGTCATGTGACGAGAGCATCCATTATCGAAGTACTGTATCCTCCTCTAGAATGTCCCGTAACAAAGAAATTAGGTAGATTTAGGTCCCCTTTGATTTTTGGGTCCATATATGTTAGTTCCTTTAGGTACCAGATTTTCCTGACAAGAATTGGTTTATCATTGGATGTACTCGACAAGATTGCGATATCTACGGGGCATATCCGTAGTTGTTATAATCATGATAATTACTATGCATGTAAAAATCAGGGGGATTATTATTATAACAGTACGAGTGCCGTCTAGGAGGTGGAGCCATTTTCCTAGGCCTAACAGCTTGTCTTCTGGGTCTCCAGTTGGATTCCCAATGCTGTTGTTGATACTGAACTGGCATCTGCTGTCTAGAGGGATAACGGGGCTCCTGTATCCAATACCTAGGCGCACTGTACTGAGTGTACTGCCGTGCGGGCCTTTGGTGGTTGGATACCGCTTTCTTTCTGAATGACTGTCGGCTTTGATGATATGCTTGTGGAGCATGCTGTAGATTACGCCTTCTGAGTGGTTGTTGATTCCACTGTCTCGAATAGTAGAGTTGAGGGGGCGGAATTGCAGCCTTCGGTTTTCTTGGTACAGCAGGTTCCTTTATGGGACTAGGAGTATCTTCCGATTCTGGAATGTGTTCCACACTCTTGACGAACCCAGTACTAGTTTTACCTTTATTCGAACATGAGCTGTATCCTAAGCCACTTTTATCATGAGCATGTTGCCCAGTTGCTTAATTTCTTCCATTCTTTTGGACGATTTTTCAAAAGACTTCAGAATGGTCTCAAGTTCAGTTTCTCGCTTCTCGAGAGTTGTAATTTTGGTTTGTAGTAGAACCAAATCATTTGTCTTGCTCTCATTATGGGTTTTAAACTCATTTAGTTCATGAGCAAGTTGATGATTGCTCTCCATGAGTTTTTCAAAATCGACCTTGCTGGTTTCACAATCAAGAGACATATTTTCATAGTTTATTTTCAGCAAGTCATTTTCATCTTTTAGCTCTAGATTTGTTAATCAAGTCGTATATTCTCAGTTTTTAGAGTCTCATGGGCCTTTTGAATGTTTTTGAATTCATTCATCATATTTTCGAAAGTATGAGATGCATTAGGTGGAATAACTGAGGTTGAACTAACCTCATCGTCGCTGTCTTCACCTTCTGGAACATCTTTGTCCATAAAGCACATGTATGCTTTATCATCGAACTCATCGTCAGATGAATCACTTTCAGTGACCACCTGAAGACATTCTGCTGATTTGGATGGTGTGGGGAGGCTTCGATTCTCCAATCGGGGCCTTGAGCTTGTCTTTCCAAGCACGTCTTCTTTCATCTCTCTCTTGTTGCTCGGCCTCGGGCAATCTTTGGACTTTGGGATGAGGACATTTGTTTGCATAATGGCCTCAGTTTCTGCAGATTATAACACGAGTTAGCATCACCAGATGATGTTTCGGTACTTACCTTGTTGATAGGTTTGGGCTGTAGGAGTCTTTCCAGATCATTTAATGAACTTTTGAATTTATGCATTAGAAGCGCCATTTCATCTTGTGACAGGATGTAAACGTCACATCGCGCCGTTCTTGTGACTGGCTTCGACGAGCTAGGCATGCCGTGGTCGATTGCTTCGATACAAAGCCGAGAGTCATGACTTTTGAAGGAGATTCTTGACTTTCTCTCTTCTCACAATGTCATACTCAAAAGCTTTAAGGTCGGAGAAGAGATCAAAAGTGGATATTTCATTAAGATTACAGGATACACGCATAGCCGTGGTCTTAATGTCCCATCTGGGCCGAGAGATCTGAAAATTTTTAAGTTCTTCTCCTTTTGGGTGTAAATCTTGCCCAACGCTTCAAGTTCACCAACAATACCAGTAAATATGAGGTCAAGTTCCTCAAGTGTTTCCGTTGGTTTCATTTCAAAAGATTCAAATTGCTGAGTAAGTTTTGAAATCTTGTTTTCTTTTGAGAGCCTCGGTTCCTCACAAATTAACTTGAGTTTATCCTGCATTTCTTTGGGCATTTTGCAGCTCTTTACCTTTGAGAACGTGCCTTTGTCAAGAGTGACAAATAACGCGTTCTTAGCCACGTTGTCGAGATTGGCTCGCTTCCTTTCATCGGTTGTCCATTGCTCGCGTTCTTTCTCGAGCATTTCAGCATGGGCTTGGCCCTCAATCCTTGCGGCTAGATTGACCTTCATGATCTTGATAGGACCATCCTGTATAACAAAAATCATCTCTTCGTGCATTGCTGCAAGATGAGCTTCCATTCTAATTCTCCAGTCGTCAAATTCGTTAATAGAGAACATAGGGACTTTGTTAATCATAGAAGTATCCATACTGATAATATAGGAATGAAAGAGACTGTTTTGAAAATGAGTGATTTGAATCTGATTCGGTTAAAAAGAAATACGACTGATTCTTTTTAGAATCAACCGCTCCGATACCACTTGTTGGCCACTTAAGTATACTAGATACAGTTTGAAAAATCTTTTAAACAACAAACTGTACGGAATCTAAATCTGAGTGCGTAGCGGAAGTCTTGGATACAGTTAGTTACCGTGGATACAACAACGACGTATTTGGTGTATACTTAATATATCACAGTTATTTCAAACAGTAAAAGCAGAAGGTAAATAACACAGTAATTTAAGTGGTTCGAGGTAAACCCCTCTACGTCCACTGGTCCTCCACACAGGAGTAAAAAGTTTATTATAATTACTGCGTACACAACTACGTAATTATAAACAAACCTATCCTTGTATCGTTCACACAGATTGATACAAAGAATGTCGCTTTCAACCGTTCACACAGATTGGTTAAAGCTTCCTTCTTGACTAGCTTCTTCACACACAGTTCTAAAGCTTCGTCCTTATTCGTCCCACACATGTCAGAATAACTTGTTGAGTTCACACAGAGCTCGGTTTTTACACAGAGGTAAAAGGTAGGTAACCAGGTAAGAACAACAGCTTTGAATATCAAGTTCTTGAGCTGATGATAGCTGTTCTTGATGTTGAGCACTGTATATCTCTTTCGTTCTAACTTGCAGTATGCTTTGGAGATATGTTTGCTCTGATGATAACTTTGATAGCTTGAGTATTAGGTTACTTGAATTGGTTCAGTTAGTGATCTTAAATGTCTTCAAGGATATATATAGTCTCTGGAGAAAGTATCCGTTGAGATATATCCGTTTGAATAAGATGTCCTTCAACGGGAATATGACATGATCCGGATTTCGCGGGATTCTGAAGATTCAAGATCCGGGGGTATTTAAATACTTTATCCTTGAGTATTTAAATACTTCTTTGTTCAACGGGACTTGACTTGTGTTCTTTCTTGTCCTTTTGTGAACTGTATGGAAGATGACTGTATTTTGATCATCGAGACAGTTTCCATACTTGGTCTTTTATAAGTCTTCTTGCTGTACTGACGAGTTTCACTAATGCTGTTTCAAGGCAGGTCTTCGATACAGGATACAGCCTTGAAGCCTCGATACAGTTTCCTTACTGTATACGGATTGGCATATATGTCAAAACCTCTAAATAACATTCGATACAGGGATCGGGTATCCCGGCTGTTTCGATACAGGGTGTTTGTTTTTCCCAACAGAACCCTTTGAAAATATGTTTGGGATGTTATCCCACATTGAAAAAAGAAGGGAAAAATTGGGAGTATATAAGGATATATGGACAAACTCTTGTTTAAAAGTGAGACATGAGTGGATGTGTGACTAGGCTCCCCTCGCGCACACACACGCGCGCCGTCGCCGTCCGGCCGGCCGGCTCGGCTCGGCTTGTTCGAAGGGCGATTTGGGCGAAATGTCTCGGCGTCTCGAAGTTATCTTTTACTGCAATTTTATTCGGAAAAATTTCATTTTGCTGAAACACCTCAATTATAAATTCCGAATTTTTCGTATCCGGGTAAATATCAATTTAATTGATAATTATCGAATTAAACAGATTAGGATAAGTATCAAGATACCAATCCTAATCGGTTTAGAGTTCCTCCAGCATACAACCTCCTCCAGCCTTCACCTATAAATACCCGGTTTGAGGGTCCGATTTTTTCACTTCAGGCGTACCATTTTCGAGAGCCTTTTTTCGGTCAGATTTTCCTTCTTCGTTTCTCTTCTGTTCCGGGTCGGTGATAGTATACAGATCTATTCTAGTTCACTGAAGGTGCAAGGGATCATCGATTCAGTGCATCGGACTGTTGTTTTATCCTGGGAGGCAGACGTCACACACCGCGGTGAGCGCGAATTTGCTTTAAGGAGACAGATATTCTGGACTTAACAACGACTTCCGTTCGTTTTTGTGATCACCAAATTTTCATTCGGCTAACAACTTTTTTGTAGGGCATAAATAAATTATATATTCGATATATATATTGTATTTGTTTATATCTGACCACTCTATGCTTGTCTCGATTCCTCAAGGAGAACGTGTCAAAATATGATGAAGACAGTGACCAACAAACTTTGATGGCCATTGACGCTTGGAAAACTTCTGACTATCGGTGTCGGAAATATGTGATGAATGGCCTTACTGATTCACTGTACAACGTGTACAGTAGTGCTAAATCAGCCAAGGCATTATGGGACTCACTAGATCATAAGTACAAGATCAAGGACGACAGTGCCAAGAAGTGGATTGTTGGGCGGTTCCTCGACTACAAGATGGTGTATTCCAAGACTGTAGTCAGTCAGGTACAAGAGTTACAAGTGATCATTCATGAAATTCATGTTGAAGGAATGATCATTAGCGAATCCTTCCAAGTGACTGCTGTGATTGAAAAGCTGCCCTCGACTTAGAAAGACTTCAAAAATTATCTCAAGCACAAGCGCAAGGAAATGAGCATGGAAAATCTGATCGTTAGATTTCGCTTAGAGGAAGACAACAGAGGATCACAGAAGAAGCTAAATGCTGTTGTGGCAATGGCCAATGTTGTGGAAACTGAACAGACATCCAAGAAAGGCAACAATGGAAAGGGAACCAAGTTGGGACCTAAATGAGGAATTGGTAAAAAGAAAGAGAAATTCCTTGGTAAATACTACAACTGTGAAAAGATGGGACATAAGGCGACTTACTGCAGGCTGCCAAAGAAACTAAAAAAAAGGATGGTAATGCAGCACATCTCATTACCGAACAAGTGAAAAATCTTGACTTATGTGCTATGATCTCCGAAGTGAACTTAGTTGGCTCGAATACCAAAGAGTGGTGGATTGACACTTGAGAAACTAGGCATATATGTGCCAACAAATCAATGTTCTCCTCATTGATAGAAACTGATGCCGGTGAAATACTGTATATGGGAAAGAAATTCTGCAACCTCAACTATCTTGGGCGAAGGCACGAGGATCTTAAAGATGACGTCTGGAAAGGAAGCTTAAATGTGTGTTATATGTGCCTGATATTCGCAGGAATCTTATTTCGGGTTCCTTGTTGATGAAGCATGGCTTTAGATTAGTTTTTTAGTCTGATAAAGTTATTTTGTCAAAAAGTGGTGTGTTCATAAGCAAGGGCTATGATTGTGATGGGCTGATTAAGCTCAATGTAATGACTGTCAAAAATAGAAAATGAAGAATTCTTCTGCTTACTTGCTTGAGTACCCTAATTTATGGCATGCTAGATTAGGACATGTTAATTTTAATGCAATGCGTAGACTAATTGCTTTAGATCACATACCAAAGTTTAAAATTGATTTAAACCACAAGTGTGAAACTTGTGTAGAGGCAAAATTAACTCAATCTCCATTCCGACAAGTGGAAAGAAACACCAAACCTTTGAAATTAATACATAGCGACCTATGTGATTTGAAGTTTGTTCAAACTAGAGGTGGAAACAACTATTTTATTAATTTCATGGATGATTGTACTAAATATTGATATGTATATTTGCTTAAAAGTAAAGACGAGGCTATAGAGAAATTCATTCTTTATAAAATGGAAGTTTAGAATCAATTAAATGCAAATATAAAAGTTTTGAGGAGTGACCGTGGAGGTGAATACGTGAAACCTTTCGGCGAATATTGTTCGCAATATGGGATTATTCATGAAGTCATTGCCCCATATGCACCACAGCCAAATGGCGTGGCGGAACGTAAGAATCGCACTCTGAAAGAGACGGTGAATGCAATATTACTAAATTCAGGTCTGCCGCAAAATATGTGGGGAGAAGCCATCTTAACGGAGAATTATCTCTTAAACAAGATGTGTCGTAAGAACGGGGACAAAACTCCGCATGAATTGTGGAAAGGAGTCAAGCTTTCCTACAATTACATGAAAGTGTTGGGGTGTCTAGCAAATGTGCTAATACATACTCATAAGAAAGTCAAAATAGGCCCAAAAACGATTGACTACATTTTCATTGGATATGCACACAACAGCAATGCTTACCGATTTCTTGTGCATGAATCCAAAGTACCTGAGATTCACAAGAATACACTTATGGAATCAAGGAATGCGTCATTCTTTGAGAATATCTTTCCTTGTAAGACTGCAAGTGAACCCCTTATCTCATCCGAACAGACTTCTGAACTAATGGATTGTAACACCCCCAAGTTATTCAGGGTATATTACAGCGTCGTGAGCCCCGCCGTGGGACCCACAAAGCTATTTATGCGCGGGACTATGAACTTTGACCGAAGAGGTCCAATACACTGGAATGAAGGACAATACAAATAATATTCAAACCATATCCAATATATATCCAAATACAATACATCCCAATACAATACCTCGGCAACACAGGCCGGAACATCAAGGAAACTGAAAACAATACTCGAGTGTTCAAAAACCATTCCAGTACAACAACACTGATTGGAAGAAACACAAAATATAACCGGAGACAAGACACAGTATCACACTTGCCCATCATCTTCATGCCGACCCGATACATGCCTATCCGCTCTCCTGGAACTTGAAATACATGAAAAGTATTTCCCCCATAAAGGGGTTAGCCGTCGAATAGCTAGTACAAGTATATCGAATATGAAACACAATACTTTTCGGCAATAAAGTAAAAGTAACTGTCAATTCATCATTTCAAGACTAGTATTCCGGAATAACTAAATCTCATAGCATCGCATCAATACATACATAATTAACCGTGGAGCCGCACCAGAGGCTACAGAACCCTCAGAGGACCCGTCGGTCCGTCCCAGAGTGGTTAACCCAAATTATCTGCGGAATCGCACCAGAGGCTACGAAACTCTTAGAGGACCCGTCGGCCCGTCCCAGAGTAGATATAAACAATCATGCCAATCATATATCTTACTTTCAAAGTCGAGAACGTACAATCATAAACATATACTTGCCTTTGAGACATCGAGAATCAGAGGGAAAGGAACACAAGTTCGGTAGGCCCAAGAACGCACTTCCGGCACCTAAACGATCTGTAAGGGATACGATAATTAATAATCGGTACGCAAGTCACACGGAGAAATCTACGAACGACTCCCCCCAATTACAATATCATGCACATAGGGTTGGAAAACAACCAAACCTCTTGGATTCGCAACACCACTCAAAACAGAACATGAAATCATAGGTTTTACATATATACAAGTGAGATTAATCATAAAATCAAGATTTCTATGGTCAAAAAAGGATTACACAACCGAATCGAACAAAAAAAACCCCAAAACTACCCAAGGTAGGGATTTATGGGGATTTACTTCGATTTGAAGGAGGAGAAACGGGATTGGGGTGATTAAATCACGCCAAGAACTCGAGATGATGATGATTGATGAACTCTCGTCGATTTTTCACCTTGGAAATCGCCTAAATCGCAACAATGGGGAAGAAGAAATGAGAGGAAATGAAATCCTCTCCAAAAACCTGCAAAATATAGGCCTGCTGACTCGCGTGCCGCGGCGCAGGCTGAGTGTGCCGCGGTCTGCGGCCAAAATCTGCAAGCAGGCCTCCAAGCCGTGCCGCGGCGCGCGGTACAGCGCCCTGCTCAAGTCTCGCAAGGCTATGCCGTGCCGCGGCCCGGATCGTGGTGTGCCGCGGCGCATGGTACAGCCGCGCCCAGCCTGACTTTAGGAAGTGGCGTGCCACAACGCACACTATTTGTGCCCAAAAGGTGACGAAAAACGACCCACGAACATGATATACTCGATCGACGCATATTTCCGACCATTTAAAGGCCTGAACGAACTATCACAAACCCTCATTTAGTGACTTCGCGTCAAAACGGTCGGTCCTAACACGACGGTACCATCAAACGACCCGGAAAGAGAAAGAACGTAATTGAACCCCAAAACTTTGGGAAATTACCAAACGGCCCAAAACATCCGAAACACACGAAATCTCACAACATGCATAACAACATGAGATGGATCTGCGGCAACCCCGAGACGGCGGTTCCGAACAACAATTACGAGAATCGAACGAAACAACGACGAAAAGGAAACAAACACGGGATTGAGTAAAACAAGTCCGAAACAAGTTCAGATGATGAAAAGTCTAGTATTTAATATTCTCAAAATACTCATACGGTTACAAGCGAGTCGACAAAATTGTAAAAATACCGGAATTATACAAATACAGAAAATAGAAAATATGTGGGTATTACATGGATGAAGATAATGAAGACCAAAGTACGGAGAAATTTTATGGAATCACCTACTTGCTCGAAAAGGCACCTCAGACTTACAAAGAAGCTGTAAGCTTGACGGATGGACCTCTATGGAAGGAGGCTATCAAAGAAGAGATTGATTCTATATTACAGAATCATACTTGGGAACTAGTGGAATTACCTCCTAAGTGTAAACCATTAGGAAATAAGTGGATTTTCAAGAAGAATCTGAAAGATGGAGCAGTTGATAAGTATAAGGCTAGGCTCGCAGCGAAGGGATATAACCAACATGAAGGCCTAGACTATTTTGATACTTACTCTCCTGTGACGAGAATAACTTCCATCAGGATGATACTTGCTATCGCCGCATTACGAGGTTTAGAAGTTTATCAAATGGATGTTAAGACTGTCTTTCTTAATGGGGACTTAGAAGAGGAAATCTATATGGAACAACCTGAGGGGTTCTCTGCTCCTCGACAAGAAAGGAAAGTCTGCAAGCTGGTAAAATCGTTGTACGGATTGAAGCAGGCACCAAAATAGTGGCATGAAAAATTTGATCATGTTATGTTAAGCAGTGGCTTCAAAATTAATGAATCTGATAAGTGTGTATATGTGAAATACACAGAAAATGGATATGGCATCTTGTGTCTATATGTATATGACTTGCTCAGTACCGGCAGTAATGAAAGAATAATCAAATCTACCAAAGACATGCTAAGGTCGAGATTCGACATGAAAGATATGGGACTTGCAGATGTAATTTTAGGGATTAAGATCACACGAACATCGAAAGGTCTCATGCTGAGTCAAGCCCACTATGTGGATAAAATCCTTGAAAGATTTAATAAGGATGACTCTGGCATAGCCAAAACCCCGGTGGATATGACGTTAAGACTATCTAACAATAAGGATGAAGGAGTATCTCAACTTGAGTACTCTCGCATAATAGGAAGTCTGATGTACTTGATGAGCTGTACAAGACCAGATATAGCCTACTCAGTTAGTAGACTAAGTAGATACACGAGCAACCCCGGAAAGGATCACTAGAAGGCGATCACAAGGGTGCTAGAATATTTAAGGGCTACTCGTGAGTATGGGCTGCACTATACCAAATATCCAGCAGTACTTGAAGGATATAGTGATGTAAATTGGATATCTGGTATAAAAGACTCCAAGTCAACAAGTGGATATGTATTCACACTAGCTGGTGCAGCAGTGGCATGGAAATATTCAAAACAGACACTTATATCTCGGTCAACAATGGAGTCCAAGCTTATTGTCTTAGATAAATGTGTAGAAGAAGGAGAATGGCTATACCATTTTCTAGAAGATATTCCAAGATGGGCAAAGCCTGTGACTGTCATATGCATTCATTGTGATAGTCAATCTGCGATTGGCAGGGCACAGAGCGTAATGTACAATGGTAAGTCTCGTCATATAAGGAGGAGACATAATACCATTAGATAATTGATATCAACAGGAGTTATCTCTATTGATTATGTGTCATTAAAGGATAACATTGCGGATCCACTAACCAAAGGGTTATCAAGAGACCTTGTTGATAAATCATCAAGAGGAATGAGTCTATTGCCTTGAGCTAATGATTTTATAGAGGATACCCAACCTAAGCTGACTGGAGATCCCAAGATCTAGGTTCAATGGGACAACCAATTCATAAACTGGGAACGATCACTTTGGGGGTTACCCCAAACCGACCATTCTTGGGATGAAAAACAGCGATACCCGTAGGGAGAGGTTAAGCTTATGCTTTTAATGATTCTTAAGTCGACAACATATAGTTGGGTGGAGTAAAATACGAGTTTACTCAAAATACTTAAAGAGAATCACCTATGTTAGAGAGAAGAGGGGTCGTTTTAAAGGAGAATTGCAAAAGCACAATTCTTTAAAAACTCTCGAAGAATCAGGACGGTGTCCACAGCCAAAACGGGGACAATAATGAGAACAGAATAAATCAGGGAGGGCACTTGTGAAGGATATACGATCACTTACACAAGCGATCGGACATTTTAAAGGCTTCTAGTCACACTGTCTAGCGAGTAAGGATAATATATCTTTTTGAGGAAAGGTTCAAGGAGCATACTCTACCTATCCTATGCAATGCCTAACCGCAGTAACTATCACCAAGTCAAACTCCATATCTGACGTATGCTGCTGGACCATCAATCTCATTCATGTGGGGATTGTTGGAAATATAAAATTCAAAATATTGCAATTATAAAAAAAATAGAAATAGTATATGGAAATATATTTGCTAGTCAATATAAGTCAACATGTGAATAGTTGTTTTTGTAATTGCAGTTGTCGCTTTTATTTACTAAAAAGCCTACGGTGAGGATGTGAGGATTTTGTTTTCATGAAAAAACATTTGCTTAGATTTTCTGAAATATGCATGAAAATTATGGCCCAAGATTTTTCCTGATTTGTATAGAAGCATGGTATGACAGTTATGTGGTATTGTCAACAATGCCTCACTGAATGCAAGTAAAAATTATAAACGTCTATTGTCTACTGTAGAAAAAACTACAAAAATAAAATTTGGAAACAAATTGGAAGGCACAGCCTGTCGGATATATGTAGGCCGATCCCAAAAATTTATGAGCGAGTAGAGTATGTAGGCTATAAATAAACCTGAAAGTTCGATTCCCACTAAAAAAAAACAGTTTTTATCGATGCCAAACGCCGTTGGTAAAACAGAAAATAGCGTTGGTAAAAAATTTACCGACGGCAATCCGCCGTTGGAAAAACGTTCGACGGTAATTTTTTACCGACGCAACTATTTACCGACGCCATTTTTGGCGTTGTTAAATTAAAAATAAAAAAAATCTAAAAAGTCAGGTCAGAACTCAGGCGGGTCACGTCCGGACTCAGGCGGGGCTCAGGCGGGTTAGGTCCAGGCTCAGACGGGTCAGGTTCGGTCAGGTCCGGGTCCGGGCGGGTCGGGTTCGGGCTCCATTCAATTTCAAATGGTTGAGAAAGATTTTTGTTTATAAACCACATAAAACACTACTGTTTTTTCGATGTGGGATAGTGTAAAGAATTTACCGACGTCATTTCGGCGTCGGTAATGGCGTCGGTAGACACCGACGTCGTTAATTTAAAAAAATAAAAAAAAAATAAAAAATTACCAACGCCAAAATTACCAACAAAGCTCGATCGGTTCGAGGCTCAATTCCGGACACCAAACGTAGAGTTGTGTGACTCAACAAAGCTCGATCGGTTCGAATTATTCGACTCAACAAAGCTCCAAAATTACCAACGCCAAAATTACCGATCGGTTCGAATTATTCGACTCAACAAAGCTCGATCGGTTCGAGGCTCAATTCCGGACACCAAACGTAGAGCCGAGCCCTAACGACGAATCGAGCCGAACCGTTCAGCTCGATTCGATGTCTTGTAACTTAGCTTGATTATAACCCAGTCGACCACCATAAGATCTGCAAGTTTGATTCGATTCGAATTATTCGGCTTGAAAAAGCTCGATTCGAGGCTCGACTCGGGACACCAAACATAGAGCCGAACCGTTCAAAGAATTTGAGGTGTTTTATGTTTGCAAATGGGTTGAATTTTCATAATCTTCTCTGTTCTTGATTTCTAGTTTGGCTCGTATTATCAAACTCAGGTCGAACCTGAAATTATGAGGTTCGATCGAATTGAATCGAATCAAACCTTCTGTTTGTAAAATTTCGAGCCGAGCCAAACCAATTGAAGGTAGGGGTTCGGCTTGGTAACAGCCCTAAGAGTATGGATATAGGATATTACCTGATTACCCAACACGATTACCCGATCCGCTTATACGTTTAAATTACATAAATATATTATTATATATTATATAGATATTATATTATATATCTATTACATAAAATATATATTTTAAATATTTATTATAAGAAATTCAATTTATTAATTACATTGTATTTATATTATATATTAGAAAATCCTATATATATGGTATGTAGGTACTTTAAATATTTATTGGGTACCCAATTTCGATAGCCAGTATTCGAACTTGATCCGAATCAAATAGGATACAGTATACCGAACCCTAACCATTGGCGTCCTGCTGCACATGCTATACATATATGTATCTTTTTCTGAATATTTTTTCCCATAAAGATTGGACGGCTCAAGTAATTAGTTCCTAAAATATGTTTATTTAATCCAAAAATATGTTTGTTTAATGTTTTAGAATTTGGTGCTCTTCGAAATCCAAAACTCCGCCGAACTGGATTAACATTAAAAACTAGGCACTAAAATAAAAGAAAATCCGTGTATCAATATGCTGTTAGAATGATTATATTTTTCATAATTTTCCTGAAATTATTTGCTTACTTTTTTAAATTCAGAAAATTTAAAATTTTGATTCTTTTTAAAAGAGGATTCAAGCCCAACAATCCCCCTCTCAATACCTTTCAGCATTTCAGTCCCAGAATCTGGTAACCTCCGCGAACTAGATTTGATCACGCAGCCCTCCAGCGGCTGGATTCATTCACACAGTCCTCCAACACTTGGACATCGATTCTGCTCCGTTTACTTCCATCGCGCCAAGATCTCGCCTAGCATACTAGATTTAGTCACACAACTCTCTAGCGGCTGAATTCATTCACACAGTCCTCCAACACTTGACATCAGCATATGTTCCAGCTCTGTATACTTCCGCTGCGCCACTATCTCAGTTCCAGCATACTATATTTGATCACACAGCCCTCCAGCGGTTGGATCTGTTCACACAGCCCTCCAACACTTAACATCAACATATGTTCCAGCTCCATTTACTTTTATTGTGCCAGTACATCAGTTCTAGCATATTAGATTTGATCACACAGCCCTCCAGCACCTGATCATAACCTCCACTGCACCAGCATCTCAATTCCAGCCAAGTAGCAACTTCTGTTGCATGCCCGTTTTTCAGTTCCAACACTTTGGTAGCCTCCATTGTAGAATACTCCAAGAGAATCCGCACCTGTGACCTGCTCTGATACCAATTGTTGGTCTCCAGAATGATAAAAATTGTCCTCATTGTACCAATACGAGTCTTTTCTAGCCCACTTTGTCCAAACTCACGGGCACCTGAGAAAATAGATTTGATCACACAGCCCTCTGGAGACTGAATCCATTCACACAGTCCTCCAATACTTGACATCAACATCTTTTCCAGCTCCCTTTACTTCCGTTGCGCCAGTATCTCAGTTCCAGCATACTAGATTTGATCACATAGCCCTCCAGCGGTTGGATTTTTTCACACAAACCTCCAACACTTGTCATCACCATATGTTCCAGCTCCATTTACTTCCACTGCGCTGGTATCTCAGTTCCAGCATACTAGATTTGAGCACACTGCCCTCCAGCACCTGATCATAACCTCCATTGCACCAACATCTCAGTTCCGGCCAAGTGGCAACTTCTGTTGCATGCCCTTCTTTCAGTTTCAGTACTCTCACAGCCTCTATTGTAGGATACTCCAAGGGAATCCGCACTTGTGACCTGCTCCGATACCAATTGCTGGTCCCCAAAATGATGAAGATTGTACTCATTATACCAACACGAGTCATTTCTAGCGCACTTTGTTGTCACTCACGCGCACCGTGAGAAACTTTTCAAGGGGTCACTCATCACATAACTACTCCAGGTCAAGCACGCTTAACTTTCGAGTTTCTATGAGATGGCTACAGCAAAGAATATGCATCTTGTTGATATGTGTAGTCCAAATCAATTCATTTAACCACTTTCTAGTGCAGAGCTCACAGGTCGAATCGCAAGCCATGCCTTGTGCATTTTTAAGCTCATGCAAGCAGGATGCTGGACTGAAGTCCAACACTGTTGGAACGGTTGTATTTTTTATAATCATGAAGTTATTTGTTTACTTTTTCAATCCAAAAAATTTAAAATTTTGTATCCTTTAAAAAACATAATTTAGATACATAAAACTTTCAATTTATAAAAATTATTTTTTTGCAAATATATATTTTCAGTTAATTTTCCTGTATTATACAAAACTAGTATAACACCCGTATAATTACACGGGAACACAAAAAAAACACTTTTATGTAAATATATAATATGTAAATCGTTCATTATAAATTTCATATTATTTCTTTATAAACTACACTATTTGTCTGTTTGTGATTACACCATTCTCATCGCAACAAAAGATTTCTAGTCTTTCTGATCTTCACACTTGATATGGCTACATAAAGCTAACCATGATCGAATACGGGTCTTGGAATATACATACCGACATGGGAGAGCGTTTGACATTGACTCTTAAATATAGTCATGACAAAGCTCATAATAAGTGGAAAGTGACGTATTTGAATTTAAATGGTAATCTGCTATCTAACGTGCTTAATATCCAATTGTGGAATAAATACTTTACTCTCAAAATTATTCCCTGAATTTTTTCGTTCAATAATATGGTTACGGATTTGGATAATTATTAATGATATAACATTGCATAAGCCTTATGATTGATCCCTATTTTAAATTAGCATAATTGAAACTCTAACTTACGATTTCAAGATGTGATTTGGAATTCTAGAACACTTGATGCTATTAAAAAAACACTAGATATACTTGATTTTGACTTTTAGAGGTCGCAAAAATTTTGCATATACTATAAGAACTGAGATATATCTTCTTAGCTTTTGAAATTATAGACATCACGTAATCGTTTACTATCTCCACAACGTTGTTTGTTGGCACAAGATTGCTCCTTCAAAAAAATTATTTTAAGGAAAGTTACTTATAAGCGAAAGATAGTGCTTTCGACAATGGCTGCAATATGATCTTCAACATTCCAGATTAGTAAATATTAAAAATATCAATCAAGGTTTCTCTATCGACATCTTCACCGAGCTCACCATCTACAATTTTGAGGATTCATTCGGAGAAGTCCTTAATTTCTTGTAGATGGTGAGATGACATTGTCTACTCAATAATTAATCTCATATTCTTGGTCAGTCTTATGAGTTTGCAATGATGCCAAAGTGAAGAAGAGCTTATACTTGAATAAACGATATATGCATTGTCCTTTGTTACAACTTCATATGTAGAATTATACTAAATTTATAGCTTAAAATCAGAGAGAAGACATAATCTAGCCATATTGCTTAGTAAATTGTAATATTTGTCATGCAACTTAATTTGTACAAATTGTAGCCAAAAAGAACAAATTTGGACCAATGTACCCCTGACCTCCCTTATTTCTCCCCCTGCCTCTTTCTCTCTCACTCATTCCCCCCCCACCCCCACGCTGACTCTCTCTCTCTCTCTCTCTCTCTCTCTCTCTCTCTCTTACATTTTCTCCCTCCCTCACAACCATCTCCAGCTCTCTCTCGAGCCCTTCCTCCCACCGACCGTCGGCTCTCACAACCATCCCCGTTGAACGGCCGCGCCACCCATCACCGTTGTCGGCCATGTTCACCATCTTCATCTCCGGCGCCAACCATCCCAGAGCTCCAGATCTCGCCGGAGTTCCAGCGCCGTCGATCTGAACCTCCCTCTCCAACGCCGCCGCCTTCCTTCTGCTCCCGCTGCTACTGCTCCGTCGCCGACCCCTTCAACTCCGACGCGTTCTTCTCTAATGGAAAGCCTTTCTCCATAATCTTAAATGATACTATATGGCAGTTGGTCTTGATTTTATAAAATTGCTTTATTTTGTATGTAAAAATAAAACTAAGTGCAAAATCTTCCCTACTCTCTCTTTCGATTTTATTTCTCTTTCTCCAACTTTCTCTCTCTAAAAAAATCATAGATCTAGCTTGAAATAATGTTATTTGCGTATTTGTTTTTCATGATTTATAAGTTTTCATATGATCTCTGGTGATTCGTGGTATATTTGGGGTGATTTCCGATCGATTTGTATGTATTGGTGTTTTAGATCTAATTTTTCGCATGTTTGCATACGTGGATACAAATTTACAGTTGTTACGATTTATTCATTTCGTACTGGGTTACCATGTTACAATATTGTCATTTTGTATCACTATGCCTTGATTTCCTGTTAAGATTTTATCATTTCGTATCAGTACGAAGTTACGAAATTCGAATTTCATAACACATTTGTGCCGATTTGAAATTTTCGTATTGGAGATTTGGTATACATGTTACGAATTCGTAACTGTTACGATCGGTAAGAAATTGTAACTTCTTACCAAGTGTAACTAGTACGAAGTTACGAATTAATGACTTCGTATTAGTGTAACCGTAACTATTTCCAGCTACGAATTAGTAAGGGTGTCACTGTTTACACTCTGGTATATTGGTAAGAAATTGTAACTTCTTATCAAGTGTAACTAGTACGAAATTACGAATTAATGACTTCGTATTAGTGTAACCATAACTATTTCCAGCTACGAATGAGTATCTGTTTTAATGGGGTTCTGGTATATTGGTAAGAAACTGTAACTTCTCACCAAGTGTAACTAGTACGAAGTTACGAATTAATGACTTCGTATTAGTGTAACCGTAACTATTTCCAGCTACGAATTAGTATCTGTCTTAACGGGGTTCTGGTATATTGGTAAGAAATTATAACTTCTTACCAAGTGTACCATTTAAACTTAACATGTTACTATATTGGTAACAAATGTAACGAAGCGTAACGAAAAACAAATAATAAATGATCAATTTGTAACGAATGTAACGAAAAATAAATATCGTATCCACTTACTGGTACTTCATCTACAATATCCCAACACGGTAAATAAAATACGAAGTTACGATACAATTACACAAAAGGTAAACAACACATGGTAACGAGACGGTACGAAATACATACGTCGTAACCCAGAAACTCAGAAAAGATGAGGAGAGAGATAAAGTGAGTTAGTTTTATTGAAAAGTAAGGGTATATTGGTCCAACCATGTCATTTTTGGCTAGAATTTGTACAAACTAAGTCTCTTGACAAATATTGTCATTGACTATGACAAAGTGGTTAAAGAAGTGTATTTCCTCTATATAAGCACTTCTCAAATTGCATTAAAAAAACATAATAGTAGTATATATAATTTAATTACTTATATGACCTATTATAAATATACATGTTAATTTAAAAAACTACACCAAAGTCCTAACCTTAAAATTACCAAGAAATTTAACAATTTAGATCGTAATAAAAAAATAGCTTGGATAAGTTAAAAAATATACATCAGAATTTTATCCTAATTACAAATGACCTTAAAATTTTAGAAAATTACAAAAAAAAAAAATCAATTGATTTGATTGAAATGAAACGGCATATTTATGCTTATATGATATTTTTTCGAACATTTAGCTTCATATTTAAAAGTATTAAACTCTACCCATTTTACATTAAAAAGTTGAAAATTGGTTGAAGTACTTTTAATAATTTCTGAAACTTGTATTACAAAAAATCTCGACGGCATTTGGTTGAAGTGAAACTATATGTATATTCATTCTAAAATAGGTTTTGGAATTACAAAGTAAGGAGATTATGACTTATAACTTAAAATTAAGTACTTCCTAATTTTCTAAAAAAAACAGCATTATCGTAGTATATATATAAGTGAATTACTTGTATGACTTATTATATTATAAATATACTAATTGCGGGGTTAACTAAGAAAACTACATCCAAATCTTAGCCTAATTAAAATTATCCCCATTTTTTAAAAGTAAAAAAAAATTTGTTTTGTAATATAAGATGAGCCTCGAAAAATTGTAGGGTACATTTCACGCATTGAACTTCATATTTAAGAGTACTAAATTCAAGAAATTTTATATTCAAAGAATAGAAAAATAATTAGAGTATTTTTAATAATTTGTGAAACTTGTATTACAAAAGCCCTAAGTGACATTTAGTTCAGTTGAAACTTTATATCATTTTTATTATTTTCAAACATTTAGCTTAGCATATAGAAGTATTAAAATTGATACATTTTACATTCAAGAGAACATATAAATAGTTGGGCATTTTAGTAATTTCAGGAACTCATATTAGAAATTCATATCGAATTGTGCTAAACTGTATTTGATGAAATTTTGGTTCCACGTTCTTTTTTGGTCATTTTTTTGCCAAAATGGTCAAAATCATTAAGTATTTAACGGTTTCTGTTAAATGGCCAAAAATGAAATACATTAATCCTTATATTTGAAAAAAATTACATAAATTACTTAGATATAATTTAAAATACAAAAGCAAATTCAAAATTTTCAAAAATATATAGTTTAGATAAATTAACAAATCTTTTAAAACTAAAAAAAATAAAAAAATCACTTAAAACAATCGATTTTTATTTTCTGAATTTCTCTTTGCACAAAGATGAATTTACGGATTAGTATATTATTACTAAATTTTAATTTATTATATATTTAGAAATATCTATTTGAAAATTCATAAAATCAGTAATTATATAATTTAGTAAATATGAGCTTTTTCGTTTATTTTGTTATTTTATATTAATTAAATAAGATTTAAAACTAAAATATACTAATTGATTTATTCTATAGTTTCTTAGAATTATTTATGAATAATAATCAATTTAAAACTAAAATATACTAATTAATTTAATACTGTTTCTACACTTTTAATAATATTTTTTAATAAGTTCGATTTATTTAATTGATTAGGACTTCGAGTACCTTTTTAATTATATATATTCAACATTTCTTTTGCAATACCCCAAGCATCTTTTATTTCAGTTGATATTTCTTTTACTGATATACCTAATTATAGTGAGTAACTAATATAAACTAATTAATTAGTGAATATATACATAATATTTTCGCGAAATTTTAGGTTTAAGTTTTTAATATATGGTGCACATTATTATATTAAATTTCTCTTTGTTTGGGATTTATATTTTTTAATTAATGAGAACGTGAAATATTTCTGTAAATATAATCAATTACTATTTATTCGTAATTCATATTTCTTAATTCGTAAATATTGGTATGTATGAGTTATTTGAGGTATAATTATAATATAATTAATGCAATGATGATGATGATTAGGTAGAATTGATTATGTGTTTACCAAGCATGAGAATGACACATAAGCACACGAAGACTAATAGAAGGCATACGCAAGCATTTGTTCACTTAAGCTCAACATATTTTGCATTAGTATATAGGGGAGATTATAAAATTTAATAATATTTTCAAAATCTTTGACTAATTTTCTTAGTTTTAAATATAATTTTTTTATTGAGTAATTTGCCGTATTGCAAATTGTTAAATCTTTAGAATATAAATTGATATTTGATGATAATAATAATTTAGAAATAAATAGGAAAGAAGCCTCATAGTTTAGACTGCAAATTGGTATTACCTCTTTTAATTTATATAGTATTATTAAATTGTAGCAACTAAATATTATATAGTTATATTTTTAATTTATTATATTTTAAATATTCGAAACATCAAAACATGACTTGTGACTCACAAAGCATTAAAAAAATAAAATAAACTCATGGCTAATATAGTATGACTACCCATGTGAAAAATTATATATTATATTTTAGTTGATCAATAATGATCAAAAGAGTAATATATGCCCTTTCTTCCGGCTGAAGGTTGATAGGGTGTAAATTTGATGTATTTTATATAATGATTACCGTAAGTAATTATGATAAATATATGATTAAGATTAAAAATAAAAAATATTGATAATAAATGCGTGGTGGAGATCAAAAAGTGAAAGATGATCGTTTGATTTGATTGTGAAAAGTAATATATGAAAATTTACTAATGGAACAACTTTTTGACAGAAAATGTAAACTTTGAATGGGAGGGAGGGAGTAGTTGTTTTGCATTTCTTTTTAAAAATGAAAGTACCTTTTGTAATTTAATAATGGAGAAATAGTTCTACTAGGGACTGAAGTTTGTCATTTTTATCACTTAAGGGACTAAAGTTTTAAGTGTTTCAAATAAGGGACTAAAGTTTAACCCGTTTCACCCGTTGGGGACTCCGTTAGTTTAGTTCCGTTAAGTTTTAACGGATTGATGATGTGGCCGTTAAGTGCCACGTGTCAGCATTTTATTGGTCGGTAATAATAAAATAATAATAAAAAATTTCAGATTTTTCTAATAATAATAAAATAATAAAAAATAATGTAAAAGTCTGAAAAATAAAAATAAAAAAAATTTGTATATTTTAGAAAATTGGAACTTTATTTTTTTAAAAAAATCTGGAATATAATATTAAAAATCTAATGCTTTTATTTAAAGTTAAAAATAAAAATTAAAAATTAAAATATTTGGATCTAATTTATAATTAACCTTTAGTTTTTTTTTAGATTTTTAGATTTTTTTGTAAAATAATATTTATTTATTAATATTATGAAAAATTAGATCCAATTTTCTATTTATTTATGAAATATAATATCTCAATTTAAAAAAAAAGTTTATAAATTACATCCAAATTTTTTAATTTTTTATTTTTTATTTTCAAATTTTAAATAAAAACATCCGATTTTAAGTACTAATATTCAATTTTTTTTTAAAAAAATTAAGAATTTTTTTTTAAAAAAATTAAGAAAAAAATAAAGTTTCATTTTTTAAAAAAATCCAGATTTTTTGTTTATATTTTTTTAGACTTTTATATTTTTATTATTATTACAAAAATCTGAAATTTTTTATTGTATTTAATTTTTATTTTTAACTTTAATTAAAAGCATTAGATTTTTAATATTAATATTCCAAATTTTTAAAAAAATAAAGTTTCAATTTTTCTAAAAAATACAGATTTTTTTGTTTTTTGTATTTTTTTAGATTTTTATATTTTTTGTTATTATTTTATTATTATTACAAAAATCTGAAAATTTTTATTATTATTTTATTATTAACGACCAATAAAATGCTGACACGTGGCACTTAACGGCCACATCATCAATCCGTTAAAACTTAACTAACCAAACTAACTGAGCCCTAACGTGAAACTGATTAAACTTTAGCCTTGTTTAAACAGCTTAAAACTTTAAATTCCTTAGCCGATAAAATGACAAACTTCAATCCCTAGTAGAGCTATTTTGTCTTTAATAATTTCAGGAAAAAAGTTAAAATCTAGTTTTTACTATAATCGTGCCTAATACAATATAATTTTTGGTAAAGTTTAATCCAACTAATTAGTTGGATAAGTAATTGTACTCTCTATCCCTCTCTCAAGGTTACCCATTTATTCACCGTTATACCAATATAATATTCATACAATTTAACACGTTTTGTGTAATAAATTTTAGCATTAAATTTATGACAAATGAAACTGTCGAAACAAAATATTTAATGTAGTTCAGTTATGTACTATTAAATTATATGTGTGCACAATCATCCAATCTCATAAATGAATCACAATAATTAAAAAAAAAGGTCAAAATTGTAGGTATAATGACTCAGGTAATTAAATTGTATGTGTGGTGAAACCAAAAAAAAAAAAAGTAGGTGCAAATTCTTTCCTAGTGAAACACAAAATCCCTCAACATACAATCTGAACCAAATTAAACCATCACAAAGTATTAAATATGATGAACCAATTATCAATATTAACTTGTTGCACCAAAAGAAAAATACATAATAATAACAATAAATAATAATAATAATAATAAAATAATATAATAATAATAATTAAGCTAGTGAGTTACTAGCACATGAACATGATCATGCAAATATATATCATCAGAAAAATCCATGACAATATCCAAAATTAACATTAGCAGCAGCAGCATTGGTTGATCCCATAACTAGTGCCTGGTTATTAGGTTTGCTCTCGTACTGATCGAAAACCCCGTTCGGCATAAAAATCGGAGATGGATTCGTCATTTTGGTCGCTTGTTGACTCACATTTTTCTTCAGCTCTTCCATGGCATCCTTAAGCTGCTCGAGCTCGCCTAACCCTAATTTATCGATCGGGGCCTCCCACCAGTAGTGATTCTGATTTGTTTTCCTCATGCTGTCTAAATTCTCGCCCCTTTTCCTCTCCTCTTCCAATTCATTAAGGTATTGGCCTAATTGGAGGTTGAGCTCTCTAACGCTTGCATTTCTTTGGGCCTCGATGAGGTGGAATGGATCATTGGTGTTTTGGGCTCTGTTTCGGGCCAAGAACCTATCGACAATGGGTTCGACGTTTGGGTGGCCGAAGGAGAACACTTTTCCGGCAGGAGAGAAAACGATTATAGCAATTTCGACACCACAAAGCGTGCAAAGTTCGCTGGCTTTCTTGAATAGACCCGATCGACGTTTTGAGAATGTGACTTGTAAGTGATTTTTGACTTCTATTTTCTCGATTTTGATCTTTTGTCGACCCATGCTAGGCTTCTTCGCCATGGTGATCGATGTTTTCTTTATCTATTGTTGATGGAGAGAAAAGAAAAGAAAAAGGGAGGAAGTGTGTTTAGTTTTGAGATTTTGGTGTTGGGATAAAGAAAACACTTGCATAATTTATAGGGAGACCTGGAGTTGAGAGTTAGAGCATGCAAAGATGGTGAATTTACACATGATTTGGGAGTTAAAAAATCTTCTTAAGTTAATGTACCGATTTTGTGAGGCAAAAATGTAATGTTTAGTTGGCACAATTAAAAGATAGTATATTAATAAATTTAAGATAATGTCAACTCTTATGATGAAATTTTTAGTTATTTTTTGTCAACCTATTTATTGTTTTTGTCACATTTAATTAGTAATCAAGGAAGATAAATACAACAAGAAACGTCTAATTTGATGTTAATACTAATTAGTATTAAGGCAAATAAAAAATACATGGTGTTTTTTTTGGTAGTATAGGCTTGTCTTTTGAAGCACCGAGAAAAAAATGATCCTTGTGTATTTTCGATTAATCACCGCAAGAAATTTGTGAAATAGGGACGGGTCTTAGTCGTGGCAGGAGCAGAACATTTACTCAGAGGGGTCCAGAGCTATAAAATACGGAGATCGGACAACTATATATATAGCTTCCTCTTTTTATAGGGAATTTCCATTTGCCGGAGGGTCATGGACTTCTGTAACACACCCGAGATATTCGAATATGTTACACTGCAGACCCTACATGGGACCCACCAGGCTATAATAGGAAAACTCCACTCGACTAACCATCTTGGTTAGCGAGGATACACAATTAAATAATATGACATATAAAGATACGCCCGGAGAAACCGGCAAAATAAGCATCAACCAACAACGTGACAATTTAAAGCAATACAATACGGAGTTTGAAACAAAAAGCCTAAGTACTCGCGAGTACAATCTATAAGTTTAAAACTGTGGGAACAACCATATCGAAATGGACAAAGGAAATAAGTAGACCCAAATGCACATGTCAACGACTCGCCAACATCCTCGTCTCGTCCCGGTGCTCGCCGTCCAGGATAATCATAACTCGAAATCCATAACAAGAATTTCAAAACGGGTCCCCAAAGGGGTTAGCAATTACGCTAGTACAAGTAATCAAGGCAAACCAATCGCTACACATTTCATAGACATGCACCAATATCATTTCAAAACCAAAACAAGACATGTCTTTTCCTAAATAAACAGTCAAACAATTTGCCGTGGGAACAGTGGCTATACCATTGATCCCGCTCCGTGATCCCTAAGGACCCTCCCGAATCGCCATATTATAAAACAAATCACGCACACGCATCGCTCGGGGAACAGTGGCTATACCATTGATCCCGCTCCGTGATCCCTAAGGACCCTCCCGAGTCAAGCTAGCGAAACAAACTCGTGAATCCGTGGCTATACCATTGGATCCCCTCCGTGATCCCGTCGAACCTCCCGAGGTGAGCAATCACACACAATATACATTACTATTTCACGTTAAGCATAAAGGTTTCCAAAAATACTTGCCTTGAATAAATGACGACGCACGAGCGAAGGAAAATACCGACGAACGTTAAGAACCGATAATCACGAACCTAACGATGCGAAGGACAAAATCACAACCAGTTCTAAATGGATACGGAATTGGAAAACACCCGAAAACCCGCCTACGATTCATGTATATTCGTATAAAAACATCAACGAGGGCGGATCACAACCAATCCCTCTCGATTACGCAAAACTACAAAATATACCATGAATTCGTAGGAAAACTAAGAATACTAACAAGATTAATCATATTCATCATGAATTAATCAACAATACGGAAAGAATCGAACAATAATTCGAAAACCCCCAAATCTCCCAAAAATGGGTTCTTAGAAGATTACCTTGGATTAGGATGAATGATTCAAGAAGAAATCGGTAATCTACAACAAAACTTGAAGTGGATGATTTCTTCAAGTCCGAAAATGTTAAAATCGCCCAAGAGTTGCTCCTGAATCGCCCAGAACGAGAGGAAGAAAAGAGAGGAGAGAAAAATGAAGACCTTCCCCCAGATCCCGTGTAATATAGTCAATTGATCCTAATATGTCCAAAAAGTGACGATAAATGACTCATCTACCCTTGTTAGGATTTACTCCAGCGTTTAAAATGGTTAAGTGAACCTGTCAAAACAGCTGGTCCTAACACGATGGGTACAGCACACGCTCAGTTCGATACAGGACACAATCGGTCGATACAGCATTCGCTCGGTACGGTGCTCGCTCGATGCAGGGCTTGCTAGATACGGCGCTCGCTCGATACAGCGATCGCTCGATACGGTGCTCGCTCGATACAGGGCTTGCTGCATGACTCGACCGTGTCCTGGAACACGGTCGGGCGTGTCGGCAGTCGGTTCTGGCATTACCGGACGAGTACGGCACGGGCCGTGTCGGACGACACGGTCGGGTCCTGAGACAGAAACTTTCGGCAGTTCCGGACGAGTACGGCACGGGCCGTGTCGGACGACACGGCCGAGTTCGATCGGCAGTGATCGGCCAAAAACTGAAACGACCATAACTCTCTCGTCCGGACTCCGATTGACTCACCGTTTGAACCATTGGAAAGCTAACTCGATGTTCTATAATATTGCAAAGATTTATAATTTTCGGAGTCACCAAAACTTAATGGTGATCTAACAAAGTCGAACTCATATGAGGAAAGTTGAAACAATGAACAATAACGAGAATACAATTCAACAGTTGTGACAGAAGGACATACCAAAGATACACGAGGGTCACTATGACAGAGAAATATACCAATAATGATAATACATGTGAAAGAAAAATACCGTATATTACATTCTACCCCTCTAAAAATAAGTTTCGTCCGAAACTTAAGAAACAAACAACTCAGGTACCTAGCACGCATGATATCCTCGGTTTCCCAAGTTGCCTCCTCGACACCGTGTCTCGACCACCGCACTTTGACCAAAGGGATGGTCTTATGCCTCGATCGTTTCTCACGATGCTCCAAAATCTTCAAAGGACGCTCCTCGAAAGTAATATCTTCAAGAATATCAATCTCGCCATAATCGATGACGTGACTAGGATCCTAACATATTTCCTCACCGGGAAACATGAAAAACGCTATGAACATGACTCAAGGCCGGAGGTAACGCCAAACGGTATGCTAACCCACCGACTCGCTCGAGAATCTCGAAGGGTCCAATAAATCTCAGACTCAACTTCCCCTTCTTCCCGAAACGGAAAACTCCTCTCGTTGGCGACACCTTCAGCAAAACGTGGTCTCCCACCTCAAATTCTAAAGGTCTACGACGGACATCGGCATATGACTCTTGTCGACTCTGGGCCGTCAACATCCGTTCTCGAATTAATTCTATCTTCCGCCTCGTCTCTAAAACGACATCCGGCTCGGTCCCGACTAAATCGGATGCCTCATTCCAACAAATCGGTGATCGACATCGCCGCCCATAGAGTGTCTCATACGGTGCCATCCGAATCGACGCGTGCCAACTATTGTTGTACGTGAATTCGATCAATGGCAAATGCTCCTCCCAGTCATGGCTCCAATCGAGAGCACAAGCACGTAACATATCCTCAAATGTCTGGATAGTGCGCTCCGACTGCCCATCTGACTGGGGGTGAAAAGAGGTACTCAAATGCAAACGGGTACCTAACGCCTTATGCACCGCCTGCCAAAAGTGCGATACAAAACGGCCATCACGATCCGAAACAATAGACTTCTGTGTAACGTGAAGTCTCACAATCTGCGCGATAAACACACGAGCTAACTTCTCCGGCCCCAAGTGTCCTTGATGCCCGTAAAATGTGCCGACTTGGTCAGACGATCAACAATCACCCATACCATATTCATGCCCGACCTCGATCTCGGCAAACTCGTAACGAAGTCCATCGATAAGTCTTCCCATTTCCATTCCGGAACGGGAAGTGACTGCAATAACCCAGCCGGTCGCTGATGCTCGATTTTGACCTGCTGGCAAGTCAAACATCTCGCTACATACTGTGCGACCTCCTCCTTCATATCATTCCACCAGAAGTTCCTCCTCAGGTCCTTGTACATCTTACTCGAACCAGGATGAACGGAATAAGGTGTGGAATGGGCCTCACGCAAAATACTCTGTCGTAACTCTGGATCGTTCGGCACACAAAGCCGACTCTGGAATCTCAAAACACCATCCTCGTGAATCACAAACCCAGGAGACTTTCCCTTAAGAACGTTTTCTCGGATTTGAGTAATCATCGGATCCTCTAATTGCTTCAACTTAATTTCATCGATCAAATACGACGAAATCTCTAAGGCACAAAGTTGCCCGACAGCTCCAGGCAACAAAACCTCAACATCAAACTCAATCAAAGCCCGCCGAAGCTCAGACTGAGACGTAAGAACCTCAAGCGTTCGCAACGCAATCGGTTTCCGACTCAAGGCGTCGGCCACGACGTTCGCCTTACCCGGATGATAAAGGATTTCGAGGTCATAATCCTTAATCAGTTCTAACCACCTCCTCTGCCTCATATTCAACTCCCGCTGAGTAAATATGTATTTCAGACTTTTATGATCGGTAAAAATCTGACATGCAGAGCCGAAAAGATAGTGACGCCAAATCTTGAGCGCGAAAACAACTGCCGCTAACTCCAAATCATGCGTAGGTAGTTCACCTTATACGGCCTCAATCGTCTCGACGCAAAGGCAATGGTCTTGCCGTGCCGCATCAATACGCACCCAAGACCACGACCCGAAGCATCGCTATAAACGGCGAATCCTCGTTGCCACATGGCAACGCCAAAACCGGTCAAGTCAAACGCTTCTTCACTCCTCAAAACTCGATCGCCTCTCATCGGTCCGCACGAACTTCTCGGATTTCGAGCAATCAGGTAAGTGGTCGAGCTAGTTTTGAGAAACCTCGACGAACCTATGGTAGTAGCCACCAAACCCAAGAAACAACGGACCTCCTTCACATTTGTGGCGATGCCCAATCCAACACCGCCTCAATTTTCGCGGATCCACACGGACTCCCTCTACCGAAATCACGTGACCCAAAAACATCACTTCCTTCAGCCAGAACTCACATTTCGAGAACTTCGCATAGAGTTGCTCGGTCCTCAAAATGTCTAATACTATCCGCAGATGATGGGCATGCTCTTCCTCATTCGTCGAATAGATAAGAATATCGTCAATGAAGACGACGACACACTTATCCAAATACTCGATAATGACTTTGTTCATCAACTGCATGAACACCGCCGGCGCGTTAGTTAACCCGAAAGGCATAATTACAAACTCATAATGTCCGTATCTCGTCCGAAAATCCGTTTTCGGCACGTCGGACTCCCTCACCCGGAGCTGATAGTACCCCGATCTCAAATCAATCTTTGAGAATACCGCCGCTCCCTGCAACTGGTCGAACAAGTCGTCAATCCTCGGCAAAGGATACTTGTTCTTGATGGTCACCTTGTTCAGTTCACGATAGTCGATACACAAACGTAGTGAACCATCCTTCTTACGCACAAACAAGACCGGTGCGCCCCAAGGCGAGGCGCTCGGTCGAACATACCCCGACTCAAGAAGTTCACTCAACTGTTTCTTCAACTCTGCCATCTCTGAAGGTGCCATACGATACGGCGCCTTCGAAATCGGAGCCGCGCCCGGCTCTAACTCTATAGCAAACTCAACCTCACGATCCGGTGGCAATCCCGGCAACTCGTCAGAAATACATCAGAAACTCACTAACGACCGGAATCGACGAAAACTCGACTCCACCATTCTCCGCCTTCAAGGCGTAGCACCAATAACCAAGACACCCCTTTCGCAGAGTTTCACCGCCTTCAAGGCGTTAATAACAAACTGGTTTCTCTTCGCCCGCGAAAGAGTGTTCAAGGCCGTCCTCGCTAACATGGTAATGATTCTAGTGCGGTAGTTCATGATCGCACCATGCCGCTCGAGCCAATCATTCCCGAGAATTAAATCCTCGCCCTCGATACTCACAACAATAAGATTAGAGAGCCAAGCCCTCTCACAAATAATCACAGCAGTCCCAGACTTCTCGATCACCGACAATTACGTCACCGCTAGGAAGTTTAACGATGAAAGGCTCGCAAGGTGACAAGCAATCGAGACTCAAACGGCGTACACTCTAGAGAAATGAATGAATGCGTAGCACCGAATCGAAAAGCACACCGACAGATGGAAATGAATATGAACGGTACTGCCGCCACCGTAGCCTTTGGATCATCGGCTCTCCTCATCTCATAGATACGCGCCGAGCAGAGCCGACATCGAAGCTCCACCCTAGCGGCCGACCCCGACCCTACCTCGGCCGGCACTCGGTGGAGGCGGCGAGCAAATGAGCCCCGGTTCACACTCGGCTCCATAGGTGCCGGGTGAGAAGAACGGCACCGCGGCCGCCTGAGCTGATCACAAAAAGAAGCCTTGTGGCCCGACTGACCACAAGTATGACAAGCTAAAGGCGGACGAGGACAGTCCCGGTTCTTATAACCCGAAAGGCCGCAGTTAAAGCATGTGAGCTCACGAGCGGGGGTTCCGGCGGCACCCCGAAAGCTCCCAGAGAAACGAGCCGAACCGCCCGTAGAAATATTCGCAGCTCGAGATTTCTGCTGGCCTCCACTCTTGGGACCAGAAAAGTTTCCGACCGACTTCTGCTTCTTGCTCTCACGAGCCAAATCACTCGCCGTCACTGACATATCATAAGCAAGGGCTCGACTCTGATAATCCTTCAGGGTAGTACAGACGAGCCCAGACATATAGTCCCGAATGGGCAACTTCATCCTCCTGGAAAAATGGAAAATTTTGTCGCTCTCAGCGACAACTTGGGTCTTCACATAACCCAACTCCTTGTTAAAGTCGGCAATGGCATGAGATACGGGGATATCCCGTGGTTGAGCATCATAGAAAGCATGCACTCGAGCCTGTCGACCGGCCACGGACAATATTCGGTCTCCATCAATTCTTGAAATTCGGCCCTTTAAGTTACATGATCTTTGGGACCAACGGCCTCCCACCAATCATGGCGTCCCGTGAGAAAATATTGAGCAATAGGGACCTTGCGGTCCTCGGGCGATTGGTAGCAGAATACTTTGGATATCTCCTTGATCCACCCTTCCCACCCGATCGGGTCCAAGCTCCCGAACCGGGAGGATGCATCTTGATGACATCCTCAAGCCAACGATCCGCTCCGCCCGATTAGCATGGGCCTCGATCGGGGTTCTGACCACTGAGCTATAGCCGCCATCTGGTTAACCATTTGCCGCATAATGTACCGCAATACCAAGATCTGCGCGCTCCCGAGAAGAAGCATGACCGTGACGGTCACCGTGATCGCGGCTCCCGAAGAATGCGACGTGGCCGCCGGCCGCCCACGTCCTCGGCCGCGTCCACGACCACGACCACGACCACGACCACGGTTTCCTCCGGCATCCATACTGATGTTAAGAGATAACAGAAGTATATCGATGATGAGTAAGGGAGGAAAAACAACTACGATTCAGAAGTGGAAATACAATGCAAGAAACAAAAGAGCCGAATAAGAAAACTTACGAGCACTGGAAGTACTGGGATGCTGGCAGCGGTGTGACAATGTGCAAAACAAACACGACTAGACCCAATTAACCAACAAGCCTAGGTATCCATAAACCTAGAGCTCCGATACCATTTTCTGTAACACCCCGAGATATTCGGAATATGTTACAGCGCCGTAGACCCCTACATGGGACCCACCAGGCTATAATAGGAAAACTCCACTCGACTAACCATCTTGGTTAGCGAGGATACACAATTAAATAATATGACATATAAAGATACGCCCGGAGAAACCGGCAAAATAAGCATCAACCAACAACGTGACAATTTAAAGCAATACAATACGGAGTTTGAAACAAAAAGCCTAAGTACTCGCGAGTACAATCTATAAGTTTAAAACTGTGGGAACAACCATATCGAAATGGACAAAGGAAATAAGTAGACCCAAATGCACATGTCAACGACCCTGGCCAACATCCTCGCATCGTCCCGGTGCTCGCCGTCCGGATAATCATAACTCGAAATCCATAACAAGAATTTCCCAAAACGGGTCCCCAAAGGGGTTAGCAATTACGCTAGTACAAGTAATCAAGGCAAACCAATCGCTTACACATTTCATAGTACATGCACCAATATCATTTCAAAACCAAAACAAGACATGTCTTTTCCTAAATAAATAAATAAACAATTTGCCGTGGGAATGTGGCTATACCATTGATCCCGCTCCGTGATCCCTAAGGACCCTCCCGAATCGCCATATTATAAAACAAATCACGCACACGCATCGCCTTGGGAACAGGGCTATACCATTGATCCCGCTCCGTGATCCCTAAGGACCCTCCCGAGCTGGCTAGCGAAACAAACTCGTGAATCCAGGGCTATACCATTGGATCCCCTCCGTGATCCCGTCGGACCCTCCCGAGGTGAGCAATCACACACAATATACATTACTATTTCACGTTAAGCATAAAGGTTTCCAAAAATACTTGCCTTGAATAAATGACGACGCACGAGCGGAAGGAAAATACCGACGAACGTTAAGAACCGATAATCACGAACCTAACGATGCGAAGGACAAAATCACAACCAGTTCTAAATGGATACGGAATTGGAAAACACCCGAAAACCCGCCTACGATTCATGTATATTCGTATAAAAACATCAACGAGGGCGGATCACAACCAATCCCTCTCGATTACGCAAAACTACAAAATATACCATGAATTCGTAGGAAAACTAAGAATACTAACAAGATTAATCATATTCATCATGAATTAATCAACAATACGGAAAGAATCGAACAATAATTCGAAAACCCCCAAATCTCCCAAAAATGGGTTCTTAGAAGATTACCTTGGATTAGGATGAATGATTCAAGAAGAAATCGGTAATCTACAACAAAACTTGAAGTGGATGATTTCTTCAAGTCCGAAAATGTTAAAATCGCCCAAGAGTTGCTCCCAATCGCCTGAGCGAGAGGAAGAAAAGAGAGGAGAGAAAATGAAGACCTTCCCCGGATCCCGTAATATAGTCAATTGATCCTAATATGTCCAAAAAGTGACGATAAATGACTCATCTACCCTTGTTAGGATTTACTCCAAAGCTTAAAATGGTTAAGTGAACTCCAAAACAAAGTGGTCCTAACACGATGGGTAAAGACACGCCGCCTCGATACAGACACATCGGTGATACAAAGATTCGCTCTGCGGTGCTCGCTCGATGCGGTGGCTTGCTAGATACGGCGCTCGCTCGATACAAATGATCGCTCGATACGGTGCTCGCCGATATGTGGCTTGCCGCATGACTCGACCGTGTCCTGGAACACGGTCGGGCGTGTCAGCGTCGGCTCGCATTACGGACGAGTACGGCACGGCCGTGTCGGACGACACGGC
The DNA here is from genome assembly GCA_033398695.1 of Orobanche coerulescens. Classification (NCBI taxonomy): domain Eukaryota; kingdom Viridiplantae; phylum Streptophyta; class Magnoliopsida; order Lamiales; family Orobanchaceae; genus Orobanche; species Orobanche coerulescens. Next base: position 181,300,524 of record CM065809.1, read on the forward strand.
CGGTCCTGAGATGAAACTTTCGAGCCGGACGAGTACGCAAGACGGCCGTGTCGGACGACACGGCCGAGTTCGACGGCATGATCGGCCAAAATCAAACGACCATAACTCTCTCGTCCGACTCATTGACTCACCGTTTGAACCATTGGAAAGCTAACTCGATGTTCTATAATATTGCAAAGATTTATAATTTTCGGAGTCACCAAAAATTAATGGTGATCTAACAAAGTCGAACTCATATGAGGAAAGTTGAAACAATGAACAATAACGAGAATACAATTCAACAGTTGACAGGAAGGACATACTGAAAGATACACGAGGGTCACTATGACCGAGAAATATACCAAAAATGAAAATACAAGGGAAAGAAAAATACCGGATATTACACTTGGACCCCCCCCCCCCGGTCTTAGTGACGAAAAATCCGTCGGCAGCGAAAATATATTTATTTTAAGTAGAAAAGATAGCGATCGAAATTCCATCACTATCGTCATTAATTTATTGTAAAAATTAAAATAAGATTAATATATTTTAGCGATGAAAATTCCATCACTATCGTCATTAATTTTAAAATAAATAAAAATTACTGATTTAGTGAAGAAAATTTTCGTCACCAAGTTATCCGTCACTAACTTCAACAATAATTAAAAACGCTAAATTGAAAAAATAAAATACTTTGGGATTTCGAGCTATAAAGTAATTATTTTGGTAGTATACTATACATAATATTTCTATTAATATATATGCATATAAATAATACTCCCGCTGTTTCTTATTAGTAATCATATTTGTAAAAAAAGATTATCCCATAATACATGTCATTTGCTATCTTAAATATAATTTTTTAAAATATTTTACAATAATACTCTTAATTTATTATTTCCAATATGGCTCTTGAATATATACAAACAGAGTAATTAATAAAAGTAAATATGGTATTAGTTAATCATTATTAAGTTTTCTTAATATTTTGTGCAATTTTAAAACATGACTACTATTAAGGGACGGAGGGAGTAACATACAATGACACATATTTTTAAATTATTTATATATAATACATAATATATACCTTAAATTTATGTATAATATACCCTTTATTATCATAGTGTATATACTGCATTTATAATTAATATTATTTCTTAATATATATAATATATAATATAGTCATATCTTAAATATACGTAAGGAGATTTTAATATACACACACACACACGCATATATATATATATATATATATATATATATATATATATACTCCATCCGTCCTATATAAGAGTGTGCTCACTCTTTATGAGCACGAACTTTATAAAATTTCGGTAGTGGTAGTTTTGAGTGGAGAAATATTCTCACTTTTGTTGTAAGAGTATGTTAATTATTGTTGTTGATTAATTAAAGGATAAAAAGTGTAGGTCATTCTTGGTATTGTTGTATATAAATTGAAAAGATGAAGTAAAAATATAAAATATATTTTCTGTAAATAAAATGGGCACATTTTTGTGGAACAGACGACAATGACAAATTGAGCACATTTTTATAGAATGGATGGAGTATAATATAATTTTATATTCTCATTTATGTAGTTCTGGTATACAATAACTATAAATAATACTCCCTCCGTCCCACCCATATTGAGCATTTACTTTTCGGCACGGGATTTAAGAAAAACTGAAAAGTAGTGTATAAAGTGATGATATGAATATATATTATTTAAAGTTGTGAGAGATAAATGTATCTTAAAAAGAAAATGACTAAGTATCCTGGAACGACCCAAAAAGAAATATGAACCAATATCGATGGGACGGGAGGGAGTATAAAATAGTTTACAAGAATCAGAGATATTTTGTCCGTAAAAGGCCTCCGCTGCATCAAGAGTCCTAGGTTCAAGTCCCTTAGAAAGACTGGCACTTGGCCTCTTGCGCGCCATGCGCAGTGTGCGCCACGTCAAAGAAAATCTCTACGCACTGTAAATTCTACAAGACCACATTTCGGGGGATCCACACTGTAGAATTCAGTGCCACGCCTTTTTTGTTTTTTTTTCTTTTTTCTTTTACCTAAAATTAAACATACACAATATTAACTAAAATAAACTTCTTTAATTAAAAAAAAACACACACACATTACAATTTTTTTTTAAAAAAATAATAAAAAATAAAACAAAATAAAAAATAATGTGCATGAAAGAAAAGAAGAAGTGTAACCTTATAAAAAGGCCAAAGCCCAAACAAACATATAGTACAAAGCCCAAGTCAAAAAAAAAAAAAAAAAAAATCGATGTCATCATCTTCTTCCCCTAATCCCTTCCTGCTGCTGCTACGTTCAAGTTTTTCAAAGAAAAAAAAAAAAAAAAAATAATGGTTCACGCCCGTGGTGGCCTCCAAGAAGACACAATGGCGCGAGTGGTGCGCCAACCAATTTTCTCGCGTTGTTCTTTGGCACCAAGTCTTGGCACAAGGGTACCCTGTGCTCTTAGGAGTAAAAGTGGGGTTTTATACATTTTATGTTTATTGGGCGGTTTGGGTTCGAGTTTTAAGGAATTTTACTCTAACCAATTTATACCATTATTCTTGATCATATCTTTTATTGGGCCTTCTAGATTTTTTGTTGACTTCACATAGTCAATAGGAACAATTTCAATCGAGCTTAATTGTTCTAATGATATTGCGTAAGTTTAATAGGTTAAAACATTACTGAACAATTGGTCAACTCGCGGATGGGTCAGTGAACTCAAAAAGCAACTCATTGGACAAATAAAAACTTTCAAGTGGGTTTTGAACTTTAAAAAAATTGAAATTTGGACGGACAAATGACGTGACTTGCTAATGTCTTTTAATTTTTTAACAGTATGGCACTAATCCAACACATTTGGATCTATCCATTATACCCATTATCCACCCATAAACCCATCCAATTATTATAAAGTTAAGTTGTAAGAATATTTGTGTATCTATATACATACGTCCATAGGCGGATCTATGCCTAACCTGGTGGTGCACGTGCACCACCAGATTTTTTTCAGAATAAGACCTCCTTCCCCGATAATATCCAGTATTATCTTTCCCGTTATTTTATTTTGGCAATAGTTGAATTATCGAGGAGTTTAATTATTTTTTACTCTCGAAGTTTAATAGGTAAAGTCATATATACCTATTAAATATATTTTTGATTTGACGTAATCTGTTTTGATCAAGGCGATATTAATTAAAGTGTTTAAAATTGTTTATTCAACCTTGAAGTATTTCGTAAACACTTGCTTCTTTTGAAAAATATTTATGTAATATGATGAAAAAATTAAGATGCACCCTTAATACAAAACTAGCCGAAAGCCGAAGGGTTTCAGTTAACCAAATATTAGAAATTACTTTTGAAAGAAATGTTGATTTTGCCCGTAGCAACTACAAGTGTTGAACGAGTCTTCTCAGTTATCAAGTATGTGAAGAGTGAGTTATGTAGTAAGATGGGTGATCAATGGTTAAATAATCGTCTTGTAACATTTATAGAAAAATATGTACTTTTTAGCACATTTTCAGGAAATTGACAGTAAATGTAGGCGATTTTCTTTATAAATGTACAGATCCTTTGTTTTTTTTTTGTTTTTTTCCCACACACGCACACGAGGGGGATCGTCCCCTGTCCTGAGTACCCCCCAAGAGGCTCGACCTCACCCCGATCTAGAGGTAAGTTTTCCAGCATGACATGTTCGCCTCATTGTCCCCCACTTTGTTATTACTGACTTTCTTTATGTATTATTTGTTATCGTTAATGTAATTTTAATATATATTTTATCGTTCGACATTGTTTTTCGTAGGACGGTCGGTGCACCAGTGGTTTTTCGGTCCTGGATCTGCCTATGCATACGTCCATTCGGTCTGAAAGAATTAGGGCTATACCCGATGAGCGCCTCAAGCTCCACCATGAGTGGCTCAAGCTCAAACTCAAACAGTCATTTCAGCTATGAAACGAACAAATTTTACAGAACTGTGAAATACAGGTGTGGAATTTGGGCTCCATGTTGGGAAGCGTGGAAACCTGAAACACAAGACCGTGGAAGAAGATTTTTTAGGTGTAGCAATTACAAGGTATAAAATAACTATTTGTTGGTTAAGGTTAGATAATTCAAGATACAATTAATGAAATACCCCTTTTTTTGTCATGTTAGAATCCGAATGAAACCTGCAAATTTTTTGAATAGGCTGAACCGGCATAGAGCAAGGGAGGTGATTCAAGAGATGAAGTACAAATTAGGGACTCTAAGTGATGAAGCTTCAATTTTATGTGATATTGTGAAAATATACACATGACACTGTATATATGATTTGTATAGTGATGGATCGGGTTAAATTATAGTAATAGATCGGGTTAATGAATCGGTTCAAATAAATTGGGTTTTATATACCTCGCAACCTACGTGGATGGTGATTTGTCACAAATTCACGAAGCACCGTTAAAGTCAAAGAAAAGTTAACAGTCATGATCTATTTTAATTGTTGAGTGACTTCATTGCAAGTTATATTTGTTCTGGTATCTACTAGCAAGCTTTTTGAGTTCAGTGACTGCAAGTTTGCCCAGAGTTCAGTGATGTTTTAGCCTATTAACCCCATTACATCATTGAGGACTAGTCTTGACTTATCATTGCCACTACTAAAATAACTTTACATTAGCGACACTAATAAAATAATTTGGAATTTCGTTCTTTCGCTATAAAGTAATTATATATATATATGTAAAATAGCATATAGCGACACATATTTTTAATTCATTTATATATATATAATACATAATAAATATATACCTTATAGTTATGCATAATATACCCTTTTATTATCATAGTGTATATACTTCATTTATAATTAATATTAGGGAAAATTATTTTTTAGGACACTATATTATTACGTGTTGCAAAAGTAGGACATTTTTTTTTCGGGCTTTCAAAAATAGGACACTATCATCTAATTTTGATCAATTTAGGCCAAATTTAATATATGCGGGCTAAAAGTCACGTGGACCGCACATGTGGGCTCAAAGCGGGCTTGATTTCCAGCGTGGCAACCAGGTGGATGCCGAATCATTTTATTAGATTTGAAAATTATATTTTTAGGACACTAACTTGTCGCGTGTTGGAAAAAAAAAGACATATTTTTACGAATTTGCAAAATTAAGACAATATCTTCAAAATTTAGCAAAATTAGACCAAAGATATTAAAAAATTCTCCTGTTACAAATAATTTAAAAATTATATTAAGGTTCTCTCAATTAACATTTAAATTATAAATCTAACTTATTTCGTGCAAAATAGAACCATATTAATTGGTTGATTTAACTTCTAGTTTCAAAATTTTCAAAATAGCATAACAAATAGGCCTGAGACTTTTTCGGTTTTCAGGGAGAAAAATACAGGAACCGGAACCGAACCGCATAGTTTTTTTGCGGTTCGATTTTGCCAGTTTTTTTTTGTCCGAATCGAACCGGAACCGAACCTGTATGGTTCGGACGGAATATATTATATTTTATTAAGAATATATTATATTATATTATATTAGATTAATTATGTTTAATATGAATATATTATATTATATTATATTCAAAGGGAAACCGACCCTTTGAATATAATATAATATAATATATTCTTATTAAACATAATTAATATAATATAATATATTCTTAATAAGATAAAATATAATATAATATATTCCGTCCGAACCAAACAAAATCGGTTCCGAGTCGGTTCGGACAAAAAAAAGTGGCAAAACCGAACCGCAAAAAAATTATGCGGTTCGGTTCCGGTTCCTGTATTTTTCACCCTGTAACCGAAAAGTCCCAGGCCTATTTGTTATGCTATTTTGAAAATTTTGAATCTAGAAGTTAAAGCAACCAATTAATATGGTTCTATTTTGCACGAAATAAGTTAGATTTATAATTTAAATGTTAATTGAGAGAACCTTAATATAATTTTTAAATTGTTTGTAACAGGAGAATTTTTTAATATCTTTGGTCTAATTTTGCTAAATTTTTGTCCTAATTTTGCAAATTCGTAAAAATATATTTTTTTTGGCAATACGCGATAAGTTAGTGTCCTAAAAATATAATTTTCAAATCTAATAAGATGATTCGGCATCCACCCTGCTGGAAATCAAGCTCGCTTTGGCACATGTATGGTCCACGTGACTTTTAGCCCGCATATGTTAAATTTGGCCTAAATTGATCAAAATTAGAAGATATTGTCCTATTTTTGAAAGACCGTAAAAAAAGTGTCCTACTTTTGCAACACGTAATAAGATAGTGTCCTAAAAAAATAATTTTCCCTTAGTATGTCTTAATATATATATATATATATAATTTATATCTTAAATATACATAACGTGATTTTAATATATATAAAATTAATATATATTAGTAATATATAATATAATTTTATATTCTCATTTATGTAGTACTGGTATACAGTAACTATAAATAATATAAAATAGTTACAAGAATCAGAGATATTTTGGTGGTAACATACCACTGCATCAAGAGTAGACCCGGCAAAATAGGTCCAGGCCTGCGGACCGGGTTAGTCCACTCGTTTTTGGGCGGACATTAGGCTCCATATTTGTGGCCCAAAAAAAACGGGCCTTTCAGGCCCGGCCCGTGGGCTGCTCACCCGGCCCAATTTTTTTTTTTTTAGTTATGAATAATTATAATGTTTAAATTTTTTTTCCTTATGTATTCTATTAGATTATATTACATCTATATGTTAATTATTGATGTAATTTTAGTTTTTTATGTGACTTTGTGATTAATTTGTAGTATATCACATCAATATATACTATTATTTTATGATTTTTTTAAATATTAGTAATAATAAATGATATAATGATCAAATAAATATATATGTATATTTATTTTTTGATTGTGGTAATGTAGTAAATAATGTAATTATAAAATAAAAATAATTGCATATTTATTTTGTTTGATTATGATAGTGTAGTGAATAATATAATGATTAATGATCTAAAAGTTTTCGTACATTTATATCTATGTACAAAAGAAATGTTACAAGGATACAATTTTTAAAATTGAATAAGCAAACTAGTTAATATTAACTAATTCACTATACTAATAAACAAGTAGAGAAGAGTATAGAACAATAATGTAAAGCAAGAGTGTGTGTAGTGCTAGTGTAATTGAAATATATAGTACTATATAATATTTAGTAGTTACTAGTTGGGAAAAATATTTTTTTAGGCCCGTAACTTTGGTCTAGTTGGGTTATAAGGAAATTATCTTTTCGGGCCTGGAGAAGAAGGACATTAATTTTAAAAAGTGGGAAAACAAGGACAATTAAGCCCGAAGGAGGTCCGATTGGGCTTAATTGTCCTTGTTTTCCCACTTTTTAAAATTAATGTCCTTCTCCAGGCCCGAAAAGCTAATGTCCTTTTGACACTACCATTTCTTTCTAAAGTTTCTAAATTACTTTTTCTTTCTAAAGTTTATAAATTACTTTTTTATTTATTTTACCATTTAGATTTTCAATTATTATAATTTTATTAATATTTTTATTTCAATTATTTTGAAATATATTTTTAAAAATAAAAATATTTAAATTTTTAATTATTACACTTCATTAAAATCTTAATAACCGAAATGTACTCAAATTTTAAGTTTTAAAATTTGAAAATCATCACAAAATTAAAACTATCAAATAATTTAAAATAAAAAATTATGTATAAAATTTAAAAATTAGTAAGCATCAACTAATTAACAGCAAAAAAAATATGTAAAAACATGAATATTTTGATAAAGTTAAAAATAATATTGATATAGTTTTTTTTATTTATATTAATCAATTTCAAAAATTCTTTAGATGGGGTAAAATTAATTAAACTAATCGAATTGATTAACTCGATTAAATTTGATTTTATAACAAAAATTTATTGATTTGATTTAAAAAATTATAAATAATAGAAATATTTTTTTGATAAATTAATCAATAATATTTTTAAAATTATTTTTTTAGTTCATATATTACAATATAAATATAAAAATTAAGAGAATTATAAATATTTTTTTGGACGGAGAAGATATCAAAATGTTCTTTTCTTTTATTTTTAAATAACTTTTTATTAAAAGATCTTGATGTTCACAGGAGCATTCCATTGCTTCACACGACCATTTTAAATAACTCTACAATACTCTTAACAAAAATACATAATTGATGTTTTAACAAAACTATTTTTTCTCCAACTCTTCTAAACACTATAAATAGATTTGAAGTGTTTTTAAACTTTCTAAAAAATAAAAAGGTATTTTAAAAAAAAATACTAACTCAGTGAGAAATATTTCTTTTGATTAGAAGTGAGCGCGAATAGATTTAGTTCGGTTTGGGGTGTTTATTTTTATAAATAAAACTAAATTATTTAAATTCGGTGTGATTTTATTCGATTTTTATTTTTTGGTTTGGTTTCAGTTTAAACCATGATTTCTAAGAACTAATTAAATTCAAATTTTATTTTAAGTAATAATTATTTTTAAAAATTAACTAGAAATAATTTTTTTAAAATTTATTTAAATACTACATAAACTAGAAAAAAAATATTTCAAAATGATCGTGATGCCCAACAAAAAATGAGTAAATTTAATTTTATTTTATTGTAAGGGATGAATTAAAGATAAATATAAGATATTAAAATTATGTCTGTATTAATATTTAGCGGACTCACTGGCTAATTCTGTTAACATATGCTATGAATTAGCCCTAAATACAGTTCGGTTAAAACTTAAAACATGTAATTCTTAATACTACATTCTTTAAGAATATATTTAATTTTTATGTTAGATGAGTTATTCCAAATGGCTGAAATATTTTTTTAGGCCCGTAACTTTGGCCTAGTTGGGTTATAAGGACATTAGTTTTTCGGCCCTGGAGAAGAAGGACATTAATTTTAAAAAGTGGGAAAACGAGGACAATTAAGCCAAATCGGACCTCCTTCGGGCTTAATTGTCCTTGTTTTCCCACTTTTTAAAATTAATGTCCTTCTTCTCCAGGCCCGAAAAGATAATGTCCTTATAATACAACTAGGCCAAAGTTACGGACCTAAAAAAACATTTTTCCCGTTACTAGTTAGTAGTAATATAATGTAAAGCAAGAACAATAAAGTAAAGCAAGTGTGTGTAGTGCTAGTGTAATTGAAATATATAATACTATATAGTGTTTAGTAGTTACTAGTTACTAGTAGTAATATAATGTAAAGCAAGAACAATAAAGTAAAGCAAGTGTGTGTAGTGCTAGTGTAATTGAAATATATAGTATAGTAGATAATATTTAGTACTTAGGATAGTAGATAGTATATAGTATAGTATATAGTATGTAATACTTAGTATAGTAGATAGTAAATAATATAGTAGATAATATTTAGTATTTAATATAGTAGGTAGTAATATATAATATAGTATATAGTATTTAGTACTTAGTATAGTAGATAGTATATAGTATAGTAGATATTATTTAGTACTTAGTATAGTAGATAGTATATAGTATAGTGGATAATAGTTAGTACTTAGTATAGTAGATAATATAGTAGATAATATTTAGTATTTATAGTCGATAGGATCTAGTATTTAGTACGTATAATAGAATTATAGAGCAAGAACAATATCACATGAAGAATGAAGGAGAATTAGAAGTATGAGAGAAAAGAGTGTAGAATTGTTAACACAATGTGGTGGTTTTAAAGGTGGAAGAAGGGGGTATTTATAGATAAAATTGGGTGGGAGTCGGGAGAAATCTGAATTTGAATTTGAAAAAAAAATTAGGCAAAACCGTCGGTTTCGGGCCGAACCGCCGGTTCGGCCCGCTGGTTCACGGGCCCAGAAATTGCGGCCCGTAACCAGACCGTGCGTCATACCGGTTCCGATTCCGGAACTGGCCCGTGGTCAACGATTCCGACCTAGTCCGTTGACCACGGACCAGAAACCGCCGGTTCCGGTTAGAATGTGGCAACACTAGTTTGGGTGAATTTGAAGGAATTTTCCTCTAACCAATTTATACAATTATTTTTTACCATATATTTTATTAGTGGGCCCTCTAGATCTTTTGTTGAGTTCACATAGTCAATCGAAACAATCTCAATCTAGATCAGTTGTTCTAATGGTATTACATCATTAGCGATTAGTCTTGACTTATCATTGTCACGACTAAAATAATTTTACATTAGCTTCACCAAAAATTAAGCTATTAAAATTAACCTTGAAGTCTTTGTTCTTTATCTTCACATATGTGAAGTCCATATATGAATTAAAAAGCCTGAGACTAAAGAAACTTTAGCTTTAATGTTTGGCCACACGAAGCTAAACAAATAGAACTTCAGTGTGTGTCAGCAATATTAGTTCACGTATGTGAAGTTAAAAAAAAGTAGCAAACAAAAAAATAAATATTTGGTGACGTCTTTGTTTAATATCTTAGTCGCCCTTGTTTCTTTAGCTTCACTTTCTCATGTGATGTAAAGCTATTTTGGCTATTCTTTAGTAGCATACATATATTGCATTGCACACTTTTTTCTTTTGCAAAAAAATATGTATCAAGAATATCACATATTGTGATCTTATGATCTTCAACTCCTCAATCATTTGTATCCAAAAAATTTTGACTTTAGCACCATGTCCGACTAGGGTTTGCATTCTCAATGCATTCAGCCATTCTAATTTCAAGTTAGGATTGTTTTAACAATTTCTCTTATAGCCAAAATCCTACCGACTATCCCATAGTTTTGTTATTCATAAGATGATTCACAATCTCTTATTATCTTAGTGCGTCATTTTTACATTGAATATGATTACTTCTCTAAAAGACCGGCTTCACCCCCATAATTTTTAGATAAGATAGAATTTTATTAACATATTTAACAACTTTTGAAAAGGGTACCATTGACACATACAATAATCTAGAATAAATTATAATAAATTTAAGAAATTTTATCTATATAATGGTCATTAATGTATTACTGCAAACTCATAAAACTACAGAGAAGATATCTTCCTGATAACAGAGCTACATATATCCGAGAAAATCAATTAATTTCACTACAAGTAAGAAATACTAGTTATAAATTACAGTGACATGCACGAACAAGAGGCGACAAGGAAGACGACAGACGGACACGATCGACTGAAATTCATATGTAGTAATAAGGATCGTACGTCCTTGATAAATTATAAGCAGTTTTCATCCTATTATGAGGCAGAACCCATTTTCCGTCGACCCATTCTTGATGGAGCCTCAGTTTCTTGAGATCATAAACGAATGTATCTTTGGATGAGATTTCGAAATACACACTGTATTCGTTACTAGTTCTGCGGCCGGTGATCCTCCCGACCCACCATCCGTCGTTATCGAAGGCATCCACCAGATCGTACAGTTTGAAAGCAGTCACCGGAATCTCCGGCGGCGTTGGGCGGACCTCAGCGGCGGTGGCAACCTCTCGTAGCATCCCGGAATAGTCATCATTCACCAGATTATGGTACTCGACGATGTAATCTCGCTGACTTCCGAATTCTGCAACGACAGTTGCTTCGTAGTAGGAGCCCTCAAAACCCCGTTCTTTACTCGCTACTTCCACTCGATCCTTTCTTTTGAACTCCATTGTTATTATGTATTTCCTTCACAGATACTGGATTTGCGATGAGAGAGAGAGAGAGAGAGGGTGCGTTAATACTTGGTAGTAATATATATATATAAGAGAGAGAGAGAGAGAGAGAGAGAGAGAGAGAGAGAGAGAGAGAGATGGCAGTTTGTTACCTGATGGTTTTAGGAAAGTGAATACTGTTCGGAAAGGAAGACATCCGGTAGACTAGGTATTTCCTTCGGAATATCTATAATAATAATATAATAATTGTCTCATGAAATTAGGTTTCCATATGTGACTTACTCCAATACTAATTAAATTAGGTATAGAGATTCTAAATTCTTTTACAAGTTATTGGATCTTACCTTGTAAGAAATCTTAATTAAGTTAGAAAAGACTCTTTATCAATGAAAAACATACAATTCTCTATTATTTTGACATTCCTTTAAAAAAAATCCATTCAACACGTTATTAGCCCTATGAAAAAATCACCGCACGAGCCGTATAGCCTAGACCGGGGGCGACCCCTTTGCAACCCACTAGGAATGTGCCACCACCGTCCAATCGCGCCAGTTGAGCCCAGCAAGCCGCCCAGCATTGCACCGGACGCGAGTTCACCCAGGACCGACCCAATTGTCCAGTCCAGTGAGTTTGACTTGACTGATCGTCGTCCGACGAAGTTGCCCCATTTCCGACCGCGAACTCATGTTGTCCCGTCAATCCTAGCCAGTTCGATAACCCAGTCGCACCCGACCAGTCGTCGTGCACACCCATCATCCAAACCCACCGTGCAGTCCAGTCAAGCGAGCACAATCCGACCATGCGCGGTGAGAGTTGATTGTCTAGTCCCGTAACTCATTTCAGTTCAGAAACTTGGCCAGTCCAGAATCTAGTTTGTCCCATGTTTCAACCAACTCATTTTTATCCAGCCCGCCATGTCTGTTTCTATCCGACCCGGCCCGACTCCTCAACTCGTCAGTCGCCTGAACAATAGTGTCTTTGTCCCATAATTTTTAGTCTCCCTCCAACCCCGCAAAATTGCGTTTGGGCTCAATCTGAGCTGGATCCATATGGTATTTTTTGGAAAAGAGATATAAAACGAAATCTGAAAATTTTCCAAAAAAAACAAACAATTTGACATTCAATGGCTCTTCATGTTATACATTTTTATTTTTATAATTTTCAGATTCTTTATATATATTTTTAATTTATCTAATTATTAAAGTAAAAGAGATAAAACGAAATCTAAAAAAATATTCGGACTTCTTTTCTTTTCTTTTTTTCATTTTCACATTTGTTTTCGATGAATTTTCGAAAAATATTTCTTTTTCCTTCAGATTTTGTCTCTGCAATTCGGAGATAAAATCTTTTACGTCCCATGATTTTTTATTTTTCCGATAACGTCAGCTCAGCGTCGTGTCCGGAAATCCCCACTTTTGGAGTAATTGTGGTAAAAAATGACGCTGTTTTGATGATTTTCGACGACTGAAACATAAACTATGACGTAAATTATACATTTCGCCGGAAAAATTAACTTTTATGAAATATTTATGAGATAAGGTAAAAAGTAATGAGACGTAAAAAAATATTATTTACTATTGGCAAAATAGCTCTACTAGGGACTCAAGTTTGGCTTTTTATAACTTAAGAAACTAAACTTTAAAGTGTATCAAAGTAGGGACTCAAGTGTATTCCGTTATACACGTTAGAACTCCGTTATTTTTAATCCGTTAAGTTTTAACGGATTGCTGACATGGCCGTTAAGTGCCACGAGTCAGCATTTTATTGGTCGGTAATAATATTAAAATAATAATAATAAATTCCAAATATTTGTATTAATAAAAAATAATAATAAAAATATAAAAATCTAAAAAATATAAAAGATAAAAAATCTGGAATTTTTTAAAAAAATTAAAACTTTATTTTTTTTAAAAAAAATTTGGTATATTAATATTAAAAATTGAATGTTTTTCTTTAAAGTTCAAAAATAAAAATTAAAAATTAATATATTTGGATCTGATTAATAATTAGTCTTTAATTTGTTTTTTTAGATTTTTAGATTTTTTTATAAAATAATATTTATTTATTAATATTTATAAAATAATATTATGTATAACGGAATAAACTTAGTCCCTAATTTGATACACTTTAAAGTTTAATCCCTTAAGTGATAAAAAGACCAAACTTAGTTTATACTAGAGCTATTTTGCCTTGTCTATTTTTACATGTATCAGCAACGTGTACTAGTAAATTGTTATAAAACTATAATTATATTTCTTTTTATTAAATCACGGTCCATATCACATAGAATTAAAACATACCAACCCAAATACCATTACAAGAATTATATCATAAAACAAAATCACTAGAATATGCCGGGAAAAAAAAAATACTAACACTCAGAACATCCTAGGATCAAATGCCATGTTCAAACCCTGATCGGACGAGCCGAAGTCTGTTGTAATATTATTCCCACCGGCGTCATGATGATAAGAATCACTTGGAACCAGACCATCATTAGCAACAATATTGCTACTCATTGGATCATGTAAAGCCTGATTGATCGAACAATAATTGATGATCCCTTTATTACTGTCACTAACCCCATGATAAAAATTAGGGTCAAAATCATTATTCGACCCTATTAGTGAAAATTGAGCATAATTATAATTATTACTATCATGGTAAAAGCCCCTAGGGTAATTTCGTTTGTTCCCTGCAGGATCATCAGGATAAATGAAATTACTAGGATGTGGATTAGCAAAGGTAAACATGTCGTTTTGCACTTTGACATCAAGATTATTCTTGAAATCCACTATGGATTCCTTCAGGACATGAAGCTGTCCGAAAGTGAAACCATCAAGTGAACCGAAAAACCATCCATGCATTTGCCCCGACTTTTTCAACAAGTCCAAATCCTCGGCTCGTCGCTTCTCGACCCGTAACATGCTCTCCGCTTGAGTTAGTTCCAAGTTGAGCTCACGAATGGTCGAGTTTCGGTGAGCCTCAACGATGAGCTGGCTTCTGACATTATTGCTAGGCGCCGGCGCTTGTTGAGGAAAATTTATACGTTCGAACCTGTCGATAACTGTTTGGACATTAGGATGGCCGAAGCAGAAAACCTTGTCGGCCGGTGAGAAGACAACAATGGCGGCCTCACACCCGCAGAGCGTGCACAGTTCGCTGGCTTTTTTGAATAGGCCGGCTCGTCTTTTTGAGAACGTGACTTGTAGGTTGCTCTCGTTCGACATTTTCACCATGGTCACCTTTTGGCGGCCTTTGCTTTTTCTTGGAGGGGCATGATTTGATGAACTCATGATGTTTTTTCGTGTTGGTGTTTTGCAGTAGAAATTAAGAAAGGTGGCCTCTTTTTGATGAATTTATGGGGGTTTCTTTGAGAATGGTTTTTTTATACCACCATAGTGCATTTATGTAATCGGGATTTTTTGTTCCTTTTATGCCACATTTGTAATTAAGACATCATAAGATTGAAAAACTATATACATTGTATCATCATTTATGTATTTATTAGTTATTACCAATTCTTGGACATGACAGAATCTGGTGGACTGTCAAATTTGAAGTTTTTGAGACTTAATTGGAAGGAGAATTCAATAATACAACGTTGTGATAAGATATTACTATATAATTTTCTATTCAAAAAATGTGTTTGTGAGGTTAGGACAATATATGAATCGTCAATTTATTTTCTTTCAAGCTAAATGGACACATGTGTAGGTGGATACAACATAAGAAATTGTCACTTAAAAAAAAAAAAAAAACGGGCTGCGACTCCGTCCACTCCTATTTTCTCTTGTATGGAGTCGGATTTATATCTATATAATGCTCTAGTTCATACTAATAATAATTTAGTTCTATACATTTATTTCATAAACAATTTCATGTTTATAATAATTAAGTATGTGACTTGATACTAAAATTCGTTATAAAGCATCAAAATATTATTTTATTCTAAAATATTACTAGTAATGAGTGGGGTAGGGATCTGGTGCACTACAGGAGGGTGTTGTGCACCCTCCTGCCATTAGATTACGCACACCCGCACGTGTGTGTGTGATCCAACGATAGATCTGGTGCACAGCATGGTGCTGTACTGCACCAGATCAAATCCCAATGAGTGATAGATGGTTACATTTTACTAGTTATTAATATGTGATATCATATCATATAAGGTACATGTTCGAAACATATTATTGGATTGACCCATTATGTGAATTATATATGTCATAAGAATTTATCACTATATGATGGATGTAACATTTAAGCCCCCTAAGCTCGAATACGCTACACTTAAATAACTAATACTATGTCTTAACACAATCCAAATATCATCTTTAATCAGATAATTATAAAATTTATTGTTTGATATAACATGAAATATATAGAGGGTGCGAGATGATCAAGAAGAAACTTGTCTTCTCAAATCATTAAAAGGTCTATGTGGGCCCTTGAAAGATTAAAATATATAAATGCATTATCGCGCTCCAATACGATATTTCATAAAAAGTTTATGAAATATTACATAAAAAAGTTATATTTCATATAATTATTTGGCCAATTACCTAGAATTAAAGAAACGTACAATTGTTTTTTTCCAAGGTACAATTAAACTATATAAGGATACCGTATGTTTAATTGGGATATCATGTGACAAGAATCAAGAAGTTTAAATATTAGCCTGTAATCACTTGGGATCTAATTAATTGATCAATTTGGAAAGTCACAATATATTGTTAGAAGCCCTTATGATTTGTTGAGAAAAAAAATTGTATGTGAAAACCTAACATGTACCTATAGTATTCACTGTGGCTGCATTTATGGATTTTATATGCTTTTTGCATTGTATTCCTCGTCTCGTCCCTGTAAAAGTATGATAATTTTGATTTTCTGGTCAAAACTAATAGACATTGATCATAATTGCAATATTATATAAAAATACTATAGTCATGTAAGTATTTAACAGATTTATTATAATTAAAATTATTAATAACCAAATATGTATCAAACTTGAAGAGTTCCCTTTGACTTATTTGTCACTCGATATTGCCTTAAAAGTTGAAAAGTTGTACTCTTTTTCCGGAAGGGTCTCATTTACTATTTGTCTTATTAAGAAATAATTGTTTAAGGAGAAAGTAAAATACAGCAAATCAATTGTATTGATAACAATGAATAGAGGGGCCTTTATATAGTCATTACAATGAGAATCCTTCCATACATAGGATTCCTAGTTAAGGTAAGACATCTAACAGGATCCTACTACCTCTGGAAGAGTCTAGAACCTTCCATAACTCTATCCCCCTACAACCATTATTAGGTAAGACACCAATAAGGGAAGGATTTTCCGGAACACTCCTCCTGTGTCGAGCACTAATACTAACATGGTGCATAAGGTGTTGCATCGGTAAAAAACCTTTCCAAGTCAAATAAAACCTTGTAGGAAAAACAAAGACTTGGTGAGGAAAAAGAGCGCAACGCACCAACTACAAATGTCATAATCATGTGAAGTATACTCCCCCTGAGGTATACATGACAGCTCATTCCGTCGATCTATCATTAGTTGAGCTCGGATAATCGACACACGCCGATACTTCTCACATGTTTCTCAAATGTAGATTTCGGCAGAGACTTAGTGAACAAGTCTGCGATATTCTTATCGGAACTCACTTGTTTCACTTTGATATTCAGCAATTTCTGCTGCTGCTGATTATAAAAGAACTTCGGCGCGATATGCTTGGTATTGTCACCCTTAATGAAACCTAACTTCATCTGCTCAATGCATGCCGCATTGTCCTCAAAGATGCAAGTAGGGGTTTCTGTGGTGGGATCTAATCTACACGTTCCTCGTATATGGTCTATGACTGACCGGAGCCAAATGCACTCCCTTACGGATTCGTGCAATGCAATTATTGCTGCATGGTTCGAGGAAGTAGCAACCAGGGTCTGCTTGGTAGATCGCCAAGATATCGCTGTAATACCACTGTATTTATTTCATATTATATATATGAATCTATATTTTTATTAAATGCCTAATTCGTAAATTGTCCGTAATAAAATCAAAGCTTTGCTTATTTGTTAAAATAAATTTTAATGATAAGAATTAATCACATAAGGACAATTCAGTTCTTTTGGTATCTTGTCTACGTACGTGCATTTCACATCCCTCTTTCATTATCTATCTACTCTTGTCTTGTACTTAATTATACAACACAGATTAATTTTGTGATATGCATATCACAGGAATTGTATGGTTAACCTACCAACCCAATACTCAATAATAACATATAATAGTACTATATTTTTTCTCTATCTTAATCAAACTACAGCTAAGATTCTCTAATGGTTGAATACAACTGTATAACACAAACAACAACTCCATTTTCTTATCTAATACAGCAGATCACCACAGTCATTTTTTTTCCATAATCCAACTGGCCAAATCCTCTTAATACACCAGTTAGCAAACTCAGATGAAAACTTAAACTTCATCAACATTAGGAATCAGCAGAGATATATTCAATTCATTCTATACATAGATTGTTCAATCGCCAGAAAATCGAACCGGACTTGAAGTGGTCCGGCACCAGCATAGGACCTCCGAATGTTGACTGCGGGAATAAGCAAACTACAGCTCGGCTTGTCGGAAAAAAATCAAGAACTGGATAAACCAGAAGCCCTACCGTGAAAAGTTGCCGCCTTCCCACTGTTCGGAGCCGTTCGCCACCTCCGTCCAGATTGGATTTCCGCGGCCATACTATTCATCTCGACCTCCAGCGTGACCGACCGACGCTGTTCTGTAATGGACACTGACTCTCCGCCGGACATTACTCTGGAACAAATCGGAATCGGAGACCAAGTTGTGTCATCCATCAACCTCCGTCGTCGAGCGCCTTTCCCGGTGGAACCAATCGAGATTAGTCGCCGTCGTACACTTCAGTTCCGAATTTTCCGTCCGTCGTTGCCACTCTCGCTGACGTTGCTGCTGTCCGCCGGTGGTGAGTTGTGTGTGTTTCGGGAGAGAGGGAGATGTGAGAAGGGAGCAGGTTACCGATCTGTAAACAAATTATGAAAGAAGAAGGGGGGATGTAGAGAGAGAGAGAGAGAGGGAGTTGACCGAGGTAGATGAGATAAAGTGAGAAGGGGGTGGGTGAGGAACTGGCGGATGAGAGAGAGTACCGATCGGATCGGTACTATTAAAGAAGAGGAGAATATGAAATTGGGCCGTAAAAATAATTTGGGCCTGGAGTATTTGGTTTGGGTCATATTAAATTTGAGTCCATATTTGACTTGCTGAAATTACTCAATTAAATTATGTTAAATTACAAATGGAGATATTTAGTAGAGTTTTGAAGTGGAAGAAGTTTGGGCAATTATATTTTGAGTTGGAATTTTGATTGGTTGGTTGTCCGTTGATCTTGGACCGACAGATGAATTTCCTAAAAATTCAACTACCTTCGAGTTTGACCCGGTTCAAGGTATGACATGTCAATAAATTATTATCTAGTGATGAGTAATCAAGTAAATTAATGATAGTATTTTGATTAATTAATCGTGTATTAGGATATGATTATTGGACGTACTTTGAGGGATCGGAAAATTCATTCGTTTCGTGGAGGACGTTTCGATCATGCAGACGTACATTACGTCTTCGGTATTGAGGCAAGTGAATTCTTGCCTGGTTATGATGATAATATGTCTTATATATGTTATATATATTTATGTTCATTTATGCTTTATGAATTTCGATTCATGATGATGTTATTATTGATCTTGTCGATCATCCATTGAGGAACATTGGTTCCGAGTCTTATTTATACCCTCGTTGCGTTTCGTTGAGTTGATTTGATCTTCGTTGGATTTGTATTTCCTTCGTTGAGTCGCTTGGTCCCTTGTTGGGAATTGTTAAGTCATTATTGAATTTCGATGTCACTTTTGTTATCTCGTAGCATTCCGGGTCACACTGGCGTGCCGGTTGGTATGTGTAGGATTTTCATGTCGGGCACATATAAAGTCGTGTGTTGGTAGTTGACCTCACATTGGGTATGCACGAGACGGTTACTTCGTGAGACTGATTAGGTACAAGACCACACGTGTATTCGATCGATACCCGTTGGTGGCTTGTGCACGGACACATTTCCATCCCGGGCGTAGTGTGGCGCCATCCTTTGAGCCGTAACTGTTATTTGATTCATACAGCATGTTTGATTGCATATGTTTTCAACATGATTGGGTTATAATCTGGCCGATTCACATTTGATCGCATGTGTTCGACGATTTGAGATTATGATCGAACTTGTGGTTTATACAGCATGGGTGATTGCGTATATTCCGATTTTGGACGATGATTTGTTAATTCATAAAGCATGTGTGATTATGTATGTTCGACATATTGAGGTTTATTATCTTGCGTAACTGACCCTGTGGATTTGGGCGAAATATGTTGTTTTATCATATTTTAGGTCGCGGGAAGGCTAAGACACAGGAGAGACAATGTGACGACGAAGAGTCTCAAGAATACTAGTCAAGAGCCCGAGTCTTCTTGTTCTCAGTTATATTCCTTTTCAGTTCCGCTGCATTTTTATTCTCCTGTATTTTGCATTGGATCGGTATATCTATCTTCATATAGAGTATACCTATATTATGTTGATCCTGGTCTGTTTAGCGCATGTTAGTCAGAATATCTGTATAAACTCCTCATCGGAGTATTTGGTAAACATAATGTGGTTTGGTACTACATTTATGTTATGTCAATTATTGTACTGTGTTTCGCCTGGTGGGTCCCAATTGGGGATTCACGGCACTGTAATAACCGTCGGGTTTGGGTTGTTACAATCGTCGTATTCCCAATGGTGAACACATAACCAGTTTGGGAACGTCCTTTATGCGGGTCAGAGAGATAACCGGCATCAGCAAATCCAACTAACGTATTGTTAGGATTCTCTGCATAAGGGGTAAGCTTGCTCGCATTAGCACTTCTGGTAGTCAAGCTACCATGCTCAGCTGCAATATCAGAGGAATATCGACGGTCGGTATGCATCGTCTTAACCTCAACAATTCCTTTCGGAATATCACTCTCTCTTGTATAGGGAAAGAACAATCCAAGATCACTGGAGCCTTTCAAGTATCGAAAGATGTGTTTTACTCCATTACAATGCCTTATCGTGGGAGCGGAGCTAAATCTCGCTAACAGATTCACAGAGAATGCGATGTCTGGACGAGTACATTGAGCCAGATACAACAACGCACCGATTGCGCTAAGGTACGGTGTTTATGCTCCAAGGACCTCTTCATCCTCCTCTTTGGGACGAAACGGATCCTTGTTCATTTCCAGACTTCGACCAATCATGGGGGTAGCAAGAAGATGTACCTTGTCCATACTAAATCACCTGAGCATTTTGTGGACATAGGCAGACTGATGAATGAGTATGCCATCATCTCGATGTTCTAGCTCTAAGCCCAAGCAGAATCGAGTCCTCCCCAGATCTTTCATCTCGAATTTGGATTTAAGGTAGCGGGCCATTTCATTGACCTCATCTATGGTACCGATAACATTCATGTCATCTACATAAACGGCTACAATCACGAATCCTGTATCTGTTCTTTTCACGAAAATGCATGGACAGATATCACTGTTCTCGTATCCCGTCCCAACCAAGTATTCACGTAGGCGGTTGTACCACATTCTTCCGGGTTGTTTCAACCCATACATTGAATGACGCAATTTCACAGCGTAAGCGCTCCGTGGTTTAGAGCTACTTGATTTGGGCAACGAAATCCCTTCGGGGACTTTCATATAAATATCCATATCTAGATCCCCATAAAGATACGCTGTAACCACATCCATAAGCTGCATATTCAGTTTTTCGGACACTACCAAACTGACTAAGTAGCGAAAAGTGATGATGTCCATAACGGGAGAATACGTCTCCTCGTAGTCAATGCCAGGGCGCTGCGAGAAGCCTTGGGCAACTAGTCTCGCTTTGTAACGCATGACCTCATCCTTATCATTGCGTTTACGAACAAAGACCCACTTATGTCCAACTGGTTTAACGTCCACGGGTATTGGCTCGATACGGCCAAATACCTCACGTTTAGCCATTGAGTCTAGTTCAGCCTGCATTGCATTTTTCCATTTCGGCCAATCGGCTCGTTGTTGACATTCAACAACCGAGCGTGGCTCAGCGTCATCGTCTTCAATAATTTCTTGAGCGACGGAGTAGGCAAAAGCATCATCGACTAGCGTGGACGACCTGTCCAATAGTACGTATTCACTCGTACATTGCATCGAGATTTCTTTATTCTCTTACATCAACAAAGTTTCTGACGCGTCCGTCGATTGTTCCATTGTTGATTCGAGGACATATCCGTAGTCAGAGATAATCTCGTGTGACGGAGTCACTGTGTCGATGATGAGAGGATTTTGTGCCTCCGTTTCTCTTCTCTTTCGAGGTTCGGTATCCTTTTTACCCACTGGCCTCCCCCTCTTTCGAGCAGGGATAAGAGCAGCCGAAACAGCCGTCCCACTACTAAGGTTGACGCAGGGGGCATCATTCCTTTGGGGGGCTGAACCTTGCCCTATAACTGGGACTTCTAACCTTGCAGGAACATTCGCAGCGGGAATGGTAGACCTTGTCACTTTCGCAGTATCAGTAAAGTTGTCGGGCATCGAATCCGCAACTTTCTGAAGACTGAGAATACGTTGCACTTCTAGCTCGGATTGAGTTGTGCGGGGATCTTGATGAGGCAATGAGGGAGCACACCAGACAATTTCCTGGCGTTCAACTGGAATTGTTCGATTCCTCTCTCCCCCTAACGACGGGAAATTTATCTCATCAAAGTGGCAGTCTACAAATCTTGCAGTAAACATATCTCCTGTCAAAGGTTCCAAATAGCGGACAATTTTAGGCGATTCATAGCCAACGTATATACTTAATCGTCTTTGCGGACCCATTTTAGTACGATGTGGAGGCGTAATTGGCACATAGACTGCACAACCAAAAATGCGTAGGTGTGAAATATCAGGCTCATATTCAGTTACCAACTGGTATGCACTAAACGGTTGATGGGCAGTGGGTCGAAAGCGAATAAGTATAGCCGCATGCAAAATTGCATAACCCCAGACAGAAATTGGCAAGTTGGTGCGCAATACCAATGCACGGGCGATAAGCTGTAACCGCTTAATCATAGCCTCAGCAAGGCCATTCTGCGAATGGATATGGGGGACGGATGTTCAACTTCAATCCCAATCGACATGCAATAGTCGTCAAAAGACTTTGACGTAAACTCGCCGGCATTATCCAATCTTAATGACGAGATTAGAAAGTCGGGGTGGTTAGCCCGTAACTTGATGATTTGTGCTAGGAGTTTAGCAAATGCAGCATTTCTTGTGGATAGCAGAGCGACGTGTGACCATCGTGTCGATGCATCAACCAGAACCATAAAGTATCTGAATGGTCCGCACTCTGGTTGACTAGGTCCACAAATGTCCCCTTGAATTCTTTGTAAGAAACGAATATTTTGTGTTGGGTCTTTAGCAAAGGACGGAGAGGGTATCAACTTTGCTAGTGAACAGGCTTTACAAAACGATTTATAGGCATTATAAATTGCCACGGAAGCCTCAGGATTTACGAGAGATGCACCGTCAACCTTATCAGGGCGTGCGATCTTTAATCCCTGCGATATGGTATCAAGCTCACTCACATCAATGCCGATATCGAGTGGTGCTGCCAATCATTTTCTGGACTTGAAAAACGGATGACCATGTGAGTTTTTCAAAATGCAAATCATCATGTCGCGTCCAGGGTGACCGAGTCGGTCATGCCATAGTTGGTATGCTTCGGAATCACAAAGTTCGTGACTCACAGCGTAGGATTCAATAACCCTTATTGTAGTCCGGTATAAACCACTACTTAGACTCATTAGTTTCTCGAGAATGCGGCGTCTTCCGCATTCTGCCAGAGTAACACACAAAAATTCTGTCCCATTCTCACAATGTGTATCAAGGTGATAACCGTTGGCACGGATGTCCCTAAAACTTAGCAAGGTTCGGTTTGCTCTTGGGGCATAGAGAGCATTTGTGACATTAATATGCATACCATTAGGTAGCAAGAAATGAGCAGGTCCCCTCCTTTGTATTACTTGGGAGGAACCAATCATTGTTGTCACTGAGGATATATATGGCACAATATCCTTAAATAATTGCCTATTCCGAAGAATAGTGTGGGTTGTTCCACTATCAGCAAGGCACTCAATTTCGCCACGAGACATCTATAATAAGACATGAAACTCGATTAGTCTTGTGATGAAAGACATATCGAAAACTCATTAACTTCGAGTTTGGGAAAATTCGACCAAGTTGGTTAGGATCAAAGTTAGCACAATCGCTGGAAATAATTTCCGCGTAGCTTGACCTTTATTCACTAAAACATCAATAACTTCTTCGTTAAGAAGGCTATGGACGAACGGTCAGTTGTTCTGGAAACTAGACTTCCGTATCTTTCTGCCAATATGTCGTGCACTTTCTAGATCATTAAACTCAGATCTAATTGCTCGTTTTAAGTTGCTATTTTGGTATTTCCCTATTGTTGAGTGATAGAGCAAGGTTGAAGCCTTTTTCAAAGGCATTGTTGTTGATACAATACTATGGCAATATGGCCATAGGAGAGTTTAAACACTTCAAAACGCATCGTGGTGTTCGATTTATATCTCGACTAATGATCATTTCGGTAACTCCAACTTGGTAGACTTGCAGAGAAAGTAGGAATGTCGATGACTAGAAATTGTTTAAAAACCACTGATTCCGTTTGAACTTTCAAAGCATAAACAAATACCAAGGAGGATGCTCCTAGTCTTGATCAAAAGTTTTGATGAAATCCACCAATGTATCAAATTAACCAAGCAATTCATTACTAAGCAATTGTTTTGTGATAAACCAAACATGCTTTCGAAGGAAAAATAAAATTCGTTTTTGCACAATCACAGCAATTTAAAAGAATTTTATTCATCATGACCAACTTTATTACATTCATAGAAAATCCAAGGTAGTTTTCGAAAATTAGAAACAAGACAAAACATAACCAAAACGTAAAACTAGTCAAACTACAATGATCTAGTCAAAGTCGGCAACATCCATATGTTGGTCTTTGTCCGCAATGGTGAGAGGAGGGATCTCAGTATGGTTCACCTCCGTATTCTCGTTATCTTCCTCCATGTAATTTGACTCTTGAGTCAAGTACTGTTTATAGTGCTTGTAGTAAGCTTGGATGTTCTTTGGAGCCTTGCAATTGCGGTAAGTATGCTTCTTCGATCCACAAATATAGCAATTATGGCCTTCCTTTGGAGTGGTTCCATTCCCGGCGGCAGGAGGCGGTCCACGTGGTTGGGTTCCACTAGGTCCTGTGGCCGAGCCACCTTGTCTCTTCCACACATTGGAACGACGACCTCATCTTTTCCCTCGCTTGCTCGAGTCATGCACCCGTGGTGCTTGCAAAAACTGAGGAGTGTTGCCTTTTCTATTTTGTCGTGGTGCCTTCCTGTGGGTAGCCTGATTCACTTCTGGAATCGGCTTCGTACCAGCTGGGCGCGCATTGCTATTGAGAATAATCTCATGGTGCCTTTCTTTTTTCGCGAGGTGGGAGATAAGGTCACTAAAATTTTTAATTCTCCCTTCCTCATAGGCAACACGCAGCTGATGAGCAATCACACTTGCTCCCACGGGAAACATGTTAAGAGTCTTCTCGATCAAATCTTAATCAGACTTCTTGACACCACAAAAACCAAGATCAGCACGAAGATCGAGGATGGCTTGGTTATAGGCCTCCACATTCGCATAATCCAAAAATCGGATTTGCTCCCACTGAAGTTGCAATTCGGGGAAGCATTGATCATGCACATTATTAAATCGTTGTTCGAGTGTGTCCCATAGTTCTTTAGGGGTTTGCAAATTCATGTAACACTTTTTCAACAACGGATGTATATGTCTACGCAAGTACATCAGTGCATTAGCTTTGGTTTTCTCGCTCGGTTCTTGAGCGGTAGGCTCGTTAGAGGGAAAAATGGTGGTGGTAAATCTCTTACCGACGAACGCCAAGCGAACGTCTGAGACCCACCTATGGTACTCTTTACCAGCATGGTCAAGGATGTCGAACTCCAGATGAAAATTGGAGCTTTGTGTCATCTACAAGATATAAACAAGAGGAAGTTAGTCTTGTTGGATTTTCAGTGACAATGTAAACGGTCATAATTGATGCTTTTAAAAGCGTGTAACATAACCGTTACTCGATGTACTTCCCTTAATTGTTGTTTAGTAAAGTCGACAAAAAAAAAACGGCGATATCAGATCGCACCCAGATACGTGGTGTATGCAACAACCACAAGTATCGACTTTCAACAATTCTGTGACTCCCCCAGGACCGTCACACAGTTTTCTTCGACACGCAGAGATACCGACTTCTCTCGCGGTCTCATCCACCGCAAAGTAGCGTGGGAGATAAAGAACCCAATACTCCATGTCCCCAAAAGAAAAATTCCCAAAAAGGAGAGAATTGAATAGGGACAAGTTAGATAATTACCTCGATAATAAAATTAGGCACGTGATGAATTTGTGGTGTGCTTCGATCTACCGGTTGGTACTCGATGCGACGACGTAAAACCGGAGGCGCAATTTTAGCGGCTTCCGAAGATAAGTTGATGTTCGGGTTTTTGGTCCGAGGTTCAGAACCGGGTCGGACTTGGCTGGGCTGGAGCTGGCCGGTGGCGGTCGGCGGTGGTGGTGGTTGGCGGCGGTCGGCGGCGGCGGTCCGGTGGTGATGTTCCGACTGGACTGAATCGACGACGGCTTTCCGGCTGGACTGGATCGGCGGCGGGTTTCCGGTTGTACTAGATCGGCGACGACATTCCGACGGCAGCGGTGGTCCGGCGGCGGTGGCTGGGCAGCGACGGCGGCGTTGGCGGCAGCCAGTCTTGGTGGCGCGCGGTGGTTGAGGCGGCGGCCCAGCGGCGGCGCGGCGTTAGGCGGCGGCCGGGCAGCGGCGGCGTGGCAAAGAACAGTGGCGGTGGCAGTGACGCGCAGCGATAGGCGGCGGGCGGTCCGGCGGTGGTGGCTGGCCGATTTTTCTCTCTTTTTTTTTTGTTCGAGCTACGTGCTGATAACGTGCTTAAGGAGAAAGTAAAAGACATCAAATCAATTGTATTGATAACAATGAATAGAGGGGCCTTTATATGGCATTCTGATGAGTCGCCCATACATAGGATTCCTAGTTAAGGTAAGACATCTAACAGGATCCTACTACCTCTGGAAGAGTCTAGAATCTTCCATAACTCTATCCCCCTACAATCAGTATTAGGTAAGACACCAATAATGAAAGGATTTTCCGGAACAATAATAATATTAAATTAATAATAGGTTGTTTATATATAGGTAATAAGAAGAACAAAATATAGAGAAAGATAGAAAAAAGTAGAGGAATGTGGAGTCACCGTTTCTATTATGAAATGTGTAACTTAGCCCGAACATCCTAAAGAAATAAATAAAGTTTAAACCCAGATGAAAACGAGTGCGATAATGTATACTGTTTAACGACCTTTTAGAAGATTCCACAATTATATTTTTGAACACTAGGCTTAAATTATTTTTATTAGGCCAATTATAATAATGGCACTACAAACTCTACTTGGTACTTCTTTTCAAAAGTATCAAATAGTATAATTAAGTTCTCAATCTTTTTGTTTTATTTTTAAATAAACTAATTACTTTAATGACGGATATATTTGATTCTTTATATATTATATTAAAAATAACTCGTATAATAATAATAATAATACAGTGGTGTAGTTTGAATATCAGATTACCTTAATAGAAAAAAAATGTTGGCTCCCAGATGCCGCCATTGTGCAGGCCGGTAGGCGGACGCACCTAAAGTGAAAAAATGACCTCGTTGGAGGTTGTCGGCGGTCGTACATGGTCGTCGAAGATTCTGTCGGCGGCTCCATCTTTGCAGGCTGGCTGTAAAATGGCAAGCCACCAAAGTCTACCGGTCGTGGCTCCGCCGACGCGTAGGCTGTCCGAAAAAATAATAAAAAATAACAATTAAAAAAGGGAAAAGAATGGCCGACCGTCGAAGAACCCCGTTAGCAAGAAAAAAGAATTTTGAAGACTCGTTGTCCCTTTAATTTATATTTTTATGAGTTTCTAGACGTTTATTGTTGTTGAAAAAATTTGATATTATTAAATTCAATATAAAAAAGAGAGAAGTGGTAAATGGTCTTGGTCAAAAAAATCATTGTTCCTTATAATATAGAATGTATAAGTTTATTAGGATTCCTCCAAGTCAATATCAAATGTTTGGCCTTTGTATTTGTGAATATTTAATTATTTCAATTTATCATGCGCAAATAAATCAAGTGAATAGCTATAAAACGTAATCCAAAATCCTTGTAAATTAGTTTGCATGCTAGAAAATTATGACAAGATACGATAAATAATTATAAAGCAAAAATATGAGTGTGATATTAGTTTTTAACCCTAATAATTAGCATTAGAGCAAAAATCCTACATTATCCTACCTAAATGGAAGACAAAAAATTGTCTCACTTAATGTTCAGAGTACTATTCTTTCCCAAGAACAGTTTCCTCCTCTCCTTCGAAAGATTCAAATCACTTCTTCAACTTATTAGGTTAACACTTTTCTTAACTTAAACTTCTCGTGCTTGAATTGTGTTTAAAGGTTTGACTACTCTAGTATTTATATACTCGAACAAATGGGTAACTGAATACTTATGTATTCGGTTAAATGAGTATACAAATATTCATGTACTCGGTCAAATAATTACTACTTCATTATACTCATATAATCTGAGTAGTATTTTACTCACAAAATATATATGAGTACACGAGTACTCATGTACTCGACCAAGAGAGTACATAAATACATATGTACTCGACTAAATGAGTACACGAATAATCAGTATACTCAATTAAATGGCACCTGCGTGTACGCATTTACACGACCAAATGAGTAGATGAGTACTCATGTAATGAGTATACGAGTATACATACTCAGCTAAATGAGTATAGTTGTATTCATATAGCTACATGATAACTCGAGTACTCTTGAGAATATGAGTATTGTAGTTTAAGCATGACTTTAAGCACAAAAAATTTTAAGCACAAGATATGTTCCTTAACACTTCTCCCATCAACACCCAATTGTGTTGCATTGCATGTTCTCAATTCCCACTGTTCTAAAATCTTACCCATACATATTTAACAGTTTTTACTATGCAGGGGTGAATGTATTAGTTTATATAACAAAAAATTTAAATATTAAGAAACATTGTATAAATTATAATTAGATATTATTGTTTAATATTTATAAAATTTTCTTCCTTTATTATTTTTTTCACTCACATTTTCCCTTTTTCTATTATATTCCTTAACAACCCAACCCAAATTTTGTTTTTTTCCCTTTTTTCCCTTTTTTTTTGTAAATTTGGTTAAATTCTCTATTTCGTATCCATTATTTTCTATGTTTATTTTTTATAATATTTTTTATGTTTATTATTTAATATCTAATATTTATAAAATTTTCTTTCCTATAATATTTCAGTTATATTGTATATAATTTAAAATAATAATTAATAAATGAATTGTAAATATAAATACAAATCTTTAATGAAAAGATAGAGATAGTGGGAACATATGGGACCCATGAAAACAGGTTTTTCTGAGATTTATGAATATCGAAGGTTTGCGGTTCAAGGAGTAAGGTTCATATTTTGGTGATGTGGTGTATCGGGAATCAAAAAAAGAGATTTGAGGAGTACGGATAAATATGCTCTTAGTGAGAATTAATGGTAGATTACCTTATGTGTTTTATAAGATGAGCTATTTCTTAACCCGCCCCAGATGATCTGGGCATAAGGAGGGGTTATGGGTAGAGGTGTAAATCAATCCAAATGAATCGAACATATGTCTCTTTAAATTTATTTAAAATTTTATCGAGTTTTAACCATTATGTTTGAGATTGATTTGATTAGTAATTGAATCGAATTTGAACGAGCTCTTATCGGGACGAACGTGAATCGAGCTCGAATAGTTTGATTATTTTATATGTATTTTATAATTTTTATTCAAATTGAGCCGAGCACGAACCGAGCTTTATATTTTATCAAACAAAAAGTTATGTTCAAGCTTGGTTCATTAATTAACGAATCGAGCCCAAATGAGCTTTTAATCAATCAAACTCGAATCGAATATCGAGTAACTTGATTTGATTTTCAACCCTAGATATGGGGCGGGAGAAGGGCAGTGGCGGTGATCCCTATTTGTATTTTATTAATTTAAGAATATTTTTAATCTCAGTTTAACAAAAATCAAATATATCTTATGATAAGTTATGTGTGTTATGTTTGTTACACTTTTATAAATTATAATGTCTATTACATTAAAAGAAAATATATAAAACAAATATTATATGTTAATTTAAAATAATAACAATATTCTTATATGTATTACATATAAATTATACATAGTATACATATGTGCAGTGTTCTAAAAATTCCCACCTAGATCGATTAATTCTCGGATTAACCTTAGAAGATCCTCTACCTTTCCGATTATGGCTTAAGCGCTTGTACTGGGCGTTTGGTTGATTAGTCGGTCGTCTAGGCTGGATGGGCGGGGCCTATGAAGGCAAGTTAAGATACTATGGATATTGTGTACTACTTTATACCTATATCAATATTTCAAATTTTCTAGCTATGTGGGCGACTAGGCAGATGCCTATGCGATTATACTTTTTTTTTACTCTAATAGTACTATAAATTCCTAAATTGAGATATTATGGATATTATGGTCTCCTTGATATCTATATCAGTATTTCAAATTTAATATATAATTAATTATATATCTGTCTAAATTGTTAAATTTTAATTATTTTTAATTATTTTGCATCTATATAATTTTTATATACAAAAATGATTAAAATGATAATAAAAAAATAAATATGTGTAGTACGATTATACACTGGTACACATAACTCTTGACTCTCAACTCTAGTCAACTGCTCTTATTCTATCTCTATATGCGTGATACTTACACTCACGCCGGAAAGCCTTCGCCAGTGAAGCCCCGACTTAGTTCGCGTCTTACTGTTTTACGTGTGTAGGTCCATTAAGGAGGTTCTCTTGCTGGATTTATCCGAACCGCTAGGATAAGGGCTGATCCGGTATAATTTTTGCAGCATCAATATATATAGGGGTTGGTTCTGGTGAGAATTAGATTTAAGTTAATAAATAAGAATGAATTTGATCCATAGATCCTGATTAAAGAGATGGCCTAGATTTCTTCTCACAAAAATGTATGCATGGAATGCAATATTTTAGTGCATCGATATTTTGATGCATATAATGTATAACTTTAATGGATTACAATTTTGATGCACGAAATGCATATATTGCATGCATAAGGCAATCTGGACCGTACATCACACTTAGATCAATGATTCTGATTTATTCTTAAAAACCATTCTCATTTAATCCATCATATATATATATATATGTGGATTCTGGTGAGAATGATACTTAAATTAGGAAATAAGAATGAATTTGATCAATAGATGATCAGACGAAAATAGTGTGCTAAAATAGTGCGATTTGATAGGACGAAAATAGTATGCTAAAATCATTGTTAATTATAAGGTTTAATGAATTTTATGTCGGCACACTTGAGTTATTTTCTACCTATTTATATTTTGGATGCAATTTACTTCACTTGGTAATTTGTTGTTTAATTTAGGTGTTTGATGGAGTTTTTAAGCTTAAGGAATAATTTAGGCCATCAAACGGACCAACCCAAAGTGATTTGGGTTTTAATGAAGAAACTGCCGCGCGACACTGGGTGGCCCAGTGCCAGTTCGGTGACCCACTGTCGGCCCTGTTCCGAAAATAATCTTACTTGGGGCTCAAGAAACGACTTTAATCCGCCCCAATCAGTTCCACAAGGCATAAAATCGGCCCCTAGGCTGGGGAAGGAAATTGAATAGACTTGGAAAGAAAGGCTCCAAAAGAATTAAAACTCAAGAAGGACAAGAAGGAAGGAGATCCAATTAAAGAAGGAAACTAATAGATAAGGGACTATTATAAAAAGAAGGGGGCTGAGATTATTATTCAGCACCATTATTATTATCATCATATCAGATGGAGCAGAAATAAAGGGAGGACCGAGCCAAAATTATCACGGAAGAAAACCGAGCCGCCACCGACGTGCGAGGAAGAAGACTACATTGTTTGAATTTCTTTCTTATGTCTATTATTAATTTTATGTTTTCTAAAGCCAACATGTCCGGCTAATTTTCTATTCTAGTTCTTAGTAAAGTTTGAAACCGTATTTGAATTATTCATGTTTTGATCCCGTAGCGTACTCTTAACTTGAAATCTCTTGAATTACTTTTGTGTTATTGAATTCTCTACTATGCCATATAATTTTTTGATTTGGTTTAGGGGTTTTATGTCTTATGCTAGAAATTGAGTTGTAATCCGTAATTGTTGTAATTTTAATTCCACAAGTAGCAAAC
The DNA here is from genome assembly GCA_033398695.1 of Orobanche coerulescens. Classification (NCBI taxonomy): domain Eukaryota; kingdom Viridiplantae; phylum Streptophyta; class Magnoliopsida; order Lamiales; family Orobanchaceae; genus Orobanche; species Orobanche coerulescens. Next base: position 181,332,712 of record CM065809.1, read on the forward strand.
AATTGAATTTTCTCAATTGAGTAACACAAAATCGAGATCCCTTAAGTCGAGCTTATGAACTTATTATCTTGCCTATTTCATTATTTTGGTTTTTAATGCATCTAGCGAGCGAGATTTGAAGAGCTTGTTTTGAATCCACCGCATAGATAGGTTTAATTAAAGAGCTTGTTTTAGTTAAATAAACTTAAGAAATAATTGGGGTCAACAGAGCTTGTTGTTGGCTTCGGAATAGGAGTTCATGAGATTAGAGAAGAGATAAGCGCTGCATTAAAACTTGAATTAATTCGAAATGGTGGATAACGGAATTAAGAACCAGATTATTCTTTAATTGATATTTACGAATTTTATTTCCTTTATTTATTTTGATTTAATAGATTTCACGCAAATTACTTTTTAATAAAGATCAGAAACTAAACCCCCCTCGTTTTTATTTTAATTGCTAAAAGTAATTAATCCTTAAAAAGCATAATTGATTTACTGTTCTCTGTGGGATCGATCCTTACTTCCCGCTACTACTAGTTAGTAGAAGTAAGCCGAGGAAAAAATAAAAATAACTAATTTTGACGCGTCACGACGGCGCGGTCAAAATTTTAGCACCGTTGTCGGTGAACGGTGTTAAATTAATTTTACTTGTTTTGGGTTAAAAAACTTTATGCAATTTCGACACTGGGTGACCCAGTGTCGGTTCTGGAAATTCATTACAGAAATCACCAAACGAGATCGAGTTTCCAGGCGAAAAACAAAAGAAAACAGAGAAGCACTTGGGTACTTACCATTTTCTTTCGAAACATCACCCAGCGAAGCGGATAGCGAGAGTGAAATCATGGCAACTAACGCTGAAAAGACACAAACAATTAGCCAACCCGGTGTAATACCCGTGATTTTCTTTTTCTGTAATTTTTCGTTTTTGGCATTTTTCTAGTTTCCAGAACTCTCTTGCGACCGTTTTGACATTTTGATAATGTTTTGTTCTTCGTGTTTCGTCATCCGAGTTCGTTTCGGTATCGTTTTGTTGAGTTCCGTGTTCTTAAGCGGCTTTTCCGCACTTGAGTTCGATTCTTGCGAATCTCGTCCGAAACTGTTGTTTCGAGTTTCTTGTAAGTTCATTTGATGTTATTTTTCATGTTGCGAGCTTTGGTTTGGTTATTCGATCACGTATCGTGATTTTCGGACGTTTTGGGCCATTTTCGTAATTTCCCAAAGTTTGGGGTAATTACTTCCGTTGTCGAATTTCAAGCCCTCGGGTGGTCGGAATCATGTGTTCTCTTAGTGTTCGGATTCGTCTTTGCGAGTACTTCGTAATAGTGTTTTCGGTTTACGTTCAGGTCTGAGTTTCGGGATTTTTCGGACCGTCGGATCGACCGAGTCCTGGCTGGCCAGGCCTGGCCGAGTAACGGCCGTAATGGCCCGGCAGTAGCGGCCGTAAGGCCTGTTACGTATGTAACAGCCTGCCGTTACGTACGTAACATGTCCGGCAGAATGGGTACAGAGAGTTCGGCCTTGGCCGATTACGTACGTAGGCCTTGGCCGATTACGTACGTAAGCGGTCGGCCAGGGTCGGCTATTTAAGGGCCTCGACCGAGTCATCCGTCCATTTTCACCCTTTTTCTTTGTTTCTTCGCGTTTCTTCGTCAATAATGTATGGAATTGGATGGATATGACTTGGAGCAACATGTTTTGGAAGTTTGATTCATATCTAGCATCATCTTCCGCCCGGATCGAAGATAAGAACACCTAAACTCTTGGTTTTGGGAATTTTTGAGGTTTCTCGATGTTTTGGCCGATTTGATTCATTTTAGTTCAGATTATTGTTAGAACTTGGTTGTATACTCGAAATCATTCATAACCCTTGAAGTTTTGTGGAACAAATTCGAGTATTTCTCCGTTAAACGATTAAATTAGACTATGCCCTCAAAGTGTCCGATAAAATGCTTCAATGGGTAGAACTTGGAAAGTTCTATACGTTTTCGTAGAATTGTGATTGAATTGATATCGTTGTGACTTAGGAATGAAATTCTTGTGAATAACTCGAGTCGGAACCCTTCCGTTCATTGCCTTCTTTGGGGTCCGAGCTTCCCGGTTGAATCGTGTTCTTCGGAGTATTCGGTAGCGGTCATTAAGTCGAGCTTTCCCGTTGCTCCGTGTGCGTTGGACTTGAGGCGAGTATCTCGTCTATATTCTTTATACTTTGAGAATGTGATGTGTCGTGAATTTAACGTGGACTCGTTAGTGACGGTATATTTAACCGTAACTTACTTTAAATGAAGATGTGATTTTATGAAGGTAATTATGAACGTAAACTTTAGTTTCAAGAAGAATGATAACTACCTCTTCATGTTATTTTGTGCTTAAAATAAATACTAGAAATGAGTAGTTAACCGAAGAATTGTGAAATCGCGTAATACTTGTATTATTTGCTCGTTGGCCTTTTTCCTGAATGATGGTGTGCTGTGAATGTTGTGCCCTTGTTGAAGTTATGATGCGTTAACCTATGTGTTACGTGGTTGCGGTTGTGGTGAATATTATACCTTTGTTATTGTGTATAGTAGAGAGTGAGATGTTATCCGGGTAGGGTCCGTCGAGGCCTCCAGAGGCGCGTGCTTGCGAGTACGGCCAGACGTACGTTGTGACCATAAGGTTATCAATTCGGGTAGGTCTGGGGAGGGCTACGAGAATCGGCACTTGCGAGTGCGATGTCATGATAACTTATGGGCGTACTTGAATGATGTTATCTGGGTAGGGTCCGTCGAGGCCTCCGGAGGCGCGTGCTTGCGAGTACGGCCAGATGTTACGATTTGACCATAAGGTTATCTAATCGGGTAGGTCTGGAGAGGGCTCCGAGAATCGTCACTTGCGAGTGAGATGTCAAGATAACTTATGGGTGTGTTTGAGTTTATTCTTGATGAGCTAATCCGGGTGGGACCCTTCGGGGCCACGGAGACGTTTTGACTGTTGATTTGATATCTCTGAATTGTTTATGTTTGAATCTTGAATCCCGATTATATTGGTGAATATGGTTTTGGTCTTGAGGTTTTAGTTGAGAATAAAATTATTTGTATGATTTTGAAAGAAAACCTTTTTAAAAGGAAAACATTCATATTTCAGGATTTTACACTGAGAACCCCGAAGTCTCTAAATAATCTCTTACAGTGATTTCTGGAGTAATCCCCATGGTTTGTTTTAAAGGAATAAATTTTCAAAAGACTTTAGACTCGGGGATCGTGTTACTACCTTGTCGAAATGTTATTTTCATAACGGTTGTATTCTTGATGTATAATTGAATAGCTTGGTTACTTGCTAGCGATTCCATCGCTAACCCCTCGTTGGGGATTTTGTTATTTATTCCGTGTGTTCGATCGAGAGTGAGCAACCACGGGATTGGCTCGGAGGATGATGCAATGCGATACTAGTCACGGTTGTAGTCCTGTCAATCATCGGTGATATGTCGGTTTGAGTTCTTGTCATCCTTGAGGGGATGGACATTTTATGTACTATGTGATCGAGTTGTATTTTAGTTTCATCATATGTACGGTTATGCTGTGTTTTGAGAGACCTAATCGGTCTATAGTATTATGTTTTGGTCAAGTTCATGTGGGTTTTGATTTGTAGTCTCCTGTTTGGTAGCTCCTTGTGGAAAGGGGTCTACTGTAACACACCCAATCCGCTCAGGAATATTACACGCCGTAGAACCTTTCCTCAAGGATCTACCAGGCTGGTAACAACAAACGAACAACTCGACAATGCCTTTAAGGCTAAAAAAAACTCAGTAGACCGATTTGGCCTTTCAATAAAAACATACAACTCTAACACATTACATGCCCACGCAGGGGTCGAATACAAAATGCTCCCGTACAACGGGGACAAATACTGCATCGGAAATAAAATACAACTAAACCAATACGACATCAACGGGTCCTCGTGTGATTAGTATCGTTCATCTTTCATCATCCTTCATGCCGACTCGTGCTCGCTCCAAAACACGAATGCACACAGACATCCACCCCCCGAATACTCGGGGGTTAGCAAAACTCCACTGTTTTGCTAGTGCAAATACAAAGTGCAAATACGAGCCATATAATTCAAGTTCCAAGAATAACAATAACCGGGAATCCTCAAAGATTCAAATACAATGAAACGAATATTTCCCAAGGCAAGAGTTTGAGTAAAACTTTCCAAATCCGAAAGATCACAATTAACGAGAACGGTTTGCAAAATGGTTTAAAATACCCTCGGGAGTTTTAATAGAAAACAATTTAGGATTATTAAATCCTTGTCTTTCCAAAATCAACAGGGTCACAACCCAAAGGTTTTGTTTTCGCAAATAGGAAACCACCAACAATTTACAGGGTCAAAACCCAACATCACGTGTTCTCAACGGACATAAAATCAACGAAACGTAATCACGCACGCGCATCGCCTAGGACCGGGACGCCACCACAGACATCCCACCCGAGGCCTCGAAGGACCCTCCCGAGCTGGCTAGCGAAACAAATCACACACATGCATCGCCTTGGGAACAGGGTAATACCATTGATCCCGCTCGAGGCCTCGAAGGACCCTCCCGAGCTGGCTAGCTAAACAAATCACAACATCTCACGGTTGGATCAATCACTTGTTGCATCCTGGCCACATGATCGCATGCCATGTGCCACCGTAGATTAACTTTGGCGCTCACGGTTGGATCAATCACTTGTTGCATCCTGGCCACATGATCACATGCCATGTGCCACCGTAGTTTTTCTTAGGCTCTCACGGTTGGATCAATCGCTTGTTGCATCCTGGCCACATGATCACATGCCATGTGCCACCGTAGGCCCCACCCACAATCACACACATAGCACAATGCAACAAAGATATCCAAATAATTCATCCAGATGCATCAACACTTAGCAAAACACCACGTCAAACCACAACGCAACGAAATGAAATAATATACGTCCACACGCAATACCAAGTGCAACATCAACACCAAACATATCCATAGAGTTCACATAGTCATTCTCAAACCACACCATTCACAAAACACACGCGTTTTGAAAGCAAGCCTTTAACAAGGCTAAACCGAATCTTTTGAAAGTTCAAACCAAACGATCAAATAAACACATAGAGACGATCACTAATTATCATATCCATAAAACAAGAATTATATGGACAAGGTACTTGCCTCGAAATCGGCACGCAAGTATTCCGACGAACATGGCTCAACCGGAAAGCTTCGGAACGCCCGATGCTAATGAAAAGGAAGATGACAACGAACGGAAGGGTTCAACACGGTTTCTTCGCAAGAAACTAGACCCTAACAACATATAATCCATAAATCAACAATCATAAGAGGAAGGATAATCGTAGAACGCCCGAAAACCCCTCTATGACATTCTACCGGACACCTTCAAGGCGTCGATCAAGAACTCGACCAAAACAACGAATCGATACGATCTAACCATGGAATAACAAGGGAAAAGATATAAAACATCTAAATAATCATCAATCCATCACAATCCCAAGTTAAATCGGATTAAAACGGATGAAAACAACCAAACAACCAAATTCCCCAAAACTAGATTTCTAGGAAATCTGACCTGATTCGGTAGATCGGAGGATGTTATAGGATGGATGATTGATGATATGAACTCCAAGACTTCATGGATTGATTGTCTAACAACATCCTTCCATGATTACAACACCTCCAGCCGCGGAAGAGAAGGAAAACCGAGTGAAAATGGCTGAAGAAAACGTCTGCTGGCCTTAAATAGGCTGACTACGGCCGTTACGACGAATCGGCCAAGGCTTACGTGCGTAACCGAGTCATCGCCCCAAATCGCCGGCCCGTTACGTGCGTAATCGCCGTGGCCTTACGACGTAATCGCCTTACGACGAATCCGGCCTTACGTCGTAACTTCCGATCACTCTGGCAGAACTCGCCTGGCACTGGCCCGAACGACGGCCCGAACGACCCCAAAACCCGAATCTGAATATGAATCGAAGATACGGTTACGAATTACTCGCAAAGACGAACTCGATCACTAAGAGAACACACGATTCCGACCACCCGAAGGCTCGAAATTCGACAACGGAAAGTAATTACCCCAAACTTTGGGAAATTACGAAAATGGCCCAAAACGTCCGAAATACACGATACATGATCGAAACACCAAGCCGAAACTTGCAACATGAATAATAACATTAAATGAACTTACGAGAAAGTTGAAACAACAGTTTCGGACGAGATTCGCAAGAATCGAACTCAAGTGCGGAAAAACCGCTAAAAAGCACGGAACTCAACAAAACGACACCGAAACGAGCTCGGATGACAAAAAGTGCAGAATTAATCATTCTCAGAATAACGAAACGGTCATGAGTGAGTCGTCAAAACGGACTTCCGCCGAAAAAAGAAATTACCGGAAATCGAAATCACGGGTATTACATTCTACCCTCCTTAAAAGAAGTTTCGTCCCGAAACTTAAAATAAGTAGGGAGAAGCAATATCCACTGTCAGGAAAACTCGACGAGATACCCAAAAACCGAAAACTCGCGCCCGACGGCGAAACGCTGCAAGAAACGCAAAGGAACATACGACGTGAAAACACGCTCCACGACGACCAACACAACGCCACCGATAGAGACATAATAAAACCAACAAGTGACAAGCGTCATCAAACAGATAATACAACCAAGTCGATTATCCGAACAATCACAAAACACAACGAACGAAAATCAATATGATTGACCACCCCAACGGTACATCAATCAAAACGCGAGCCAATCGCTGAAGAAATACGGAATTCCACCGCCCAAGGGTTGGAAGATCGAAAACGAGACAAATTTCCCGAATATAAGGAAATTAGGAAGGAGTCTGAATGCTCAACAATCACGAAATGAGATCAACAAAAACCGAATAATCAAACGATCGAACCACAACGGTCGAGACAACAAAAATCGAACAATCATGTTCGAATCACGAAGAACAATAAAATTCAAACAACAACTCCCAGTTTCACGTCTCGGCTCGAGACAATATTTGATCCGGTGAAAACAACAAGATGTGATTCACATAAGATCCACATGAAAGGAAATAGCAACTGAAAAGTCACAACGACAAATGAGTAATTTCGAAACACCACACTCGTTCGATCAATAAAAGCAAGGGATAGGGCAAGCTCAGAAAATGTTAACGAACATAAACGAGTCGACAGAGTCGAAAATACAGAAGTTCAAAATCCGATCCACTTCCAATAAAAGAACTAGTAGAACCGAAAAAAGAAAAAAAAATGTTATTTACGAACAAGGTTCACAAGAATCGAACCGAACTCGGAAAAGTCACAACGATAACCAGATCGACCCAAAACAAGATCACAGCTCGTTCGAACGATGAAACCGAAATACAGAACAAGTTCAGAAAGTATCAACGAACACGAGCGAGTCGATAGACCTGAGAAAGAGAAATGTAGAAGTCCAAAAATAATACGGGTATTATATTCGACCTCTTATAAAAGAAATATCGTCCCCGCAACTCACAACAATGGAAACAAGGTAACAACACAAAAAGTAACCGACAGAAAAATCTCCCATGGGCCTCTCAGAGTCGATCCTGATATTTGTACTGAAGTTCACGCCCCGAAAGACTCGGAACCCAACTCGCGAAACTGGATCATGTGTATCTCGGGTCCACACTTGAAATGCGTTACTGACGAGAAGGACAATTGGTACGTCCATGTCCTCGGCACACCACGGTTGAAACACCTCGGCTCGGCATACCGAATATACAAATGCTAGATACAATGGAACTAACACCGCAAAACAACATACCAGAGATGCCAACTCAGCATAACATATCAACGCATACAAAAATCACAACAACAACGGCATCGTTCGACGATTACAACGGCCCGAACGATAGCCAGCACACAATCATAAACATCATGAAACAATCACCAATGTGCATAAACGCACAAAAATCCAAGCTTTAACAGCTCACACAGGTGCGATAACACGCAAGCCACCACGAAATGACAACATTAAAGATCATCATCACACCTCCCACAACGGGCTAACAAAACATATGCGTGGCGAACGACTCAACGTTCACACCACCAATTCAATCACAATTCAGAGGGCTAACACCCTAACAACAATACCAACATCATACACACCTTCTCCGACCACAAGCAGGAAATGATGGGTTTTAAAAACGAAAACCACCTTTTGAAAATAATTCAAAAAAAAAAACACCGGTTGATCTTGAGTATCACCTTTGAAAAAAAAGTACAAACGTGAAACATCGTTATCGAGACTTTGGAGAACCATTTCGCATTTGATAAAAATGAGGACACTTTCTCTTAGTGAAAAAACATTCAGAATATTCGACCCTCGGGTCTAAGTAAAAATGTTTTTAAAACATTGAAAATATCTCAAAACTTTTTGGTCCTCGAGGTAGAAGAATTTTGAAATATATTGTGGCACCTTGGATGTACCACGAGAAAATAATTCATTTTAAAAGTACGTCGCAAAATTTATTTTCTAAGATACTCAAGGTTTTCAAAGATAATTCAATGGGCTAGAATGCCCAAAAATTTCAGGTAATTACACGGAACATTATAGCGCTGTGGGTCCCGCCGGAACCCACCAGGATAAAACCATTTACAAAAACGCCAAAAAGGCCGATGACGGTAATATTTCAAAAACTCACAAAAGCCGTTTACAAAGTACTAAATACCGTCATAATAATTTCGTCAAAACGATCAAGGCCATAATGCCAAAAATTCGGTTAAGGAATCGGTTTTCGAAATAAAACTCAGTCGGTAAAATACCGAAAGCCATTACAAAAGGACTCACGCAGCGGATAAAAGAAATACAATTCGACATGCGGTCAAAGAACAATACTCCTCATACGAACGAAATATGAGAGTCAAATAACCACATATCACGAAATCAAAATCCATAAGAGGATTCCATCAGTTAACAAATAATCATAAAAATAGCTCGTGTCACACGAGGCACAACACAAAGAAAGGAGACTTACATCCACAGGTCGCACGAAATGATGATCGCCCCACGATACTAATCACGACAAACCAACTCAGACGACGCGTCGCGACACGACTCAGTCAGACAAAATCCGACGAGACAAAACTCAACAGACACCACTGACCCGACAGCCTAGGTTTCCACAACCTAAGCTCCGATACCATTTATGTAACACCCCCAATCCGCTCAGAGATATTACACGCCGTAGAACCTTTCCTCAAGGATCTACCAGGCTGGTAACAACAAACGAACAACTCGACAATGCCTTTAAGGCTAAAAAAAACTCAGTAGACTGATTTGGCCTTTCAATAAAAACATACAACTCTAACATATTACATGCCCACGCAGGGGTCGAATACAAAATGCTCCCGTACAACGGGGAAAAATACTGCAGCGGAAATAAAATACAACTAAACCAATACGACATCAACGGGTCCTCGTGTGATTAGTATCGTTCATCTTTCATCATCCTTCATGCCGACCCTGTGCTCTGCTCCAAAACCTGAATGCAATACAGACATCCACCCCCCGAATACTCGGGGGTTAGCAAAACTCCACTGTTTTGCTAGTGCAAATACAAAGTGCAAATACGAGCCATATAATTCAAGTTCCAAGAATAACAATAACCGGGAATCCTCAAAGATTCAAATACAATGAAACGAATACTTCCCAAGGCAAGAGTTTGAGTAAAACTTTCCAAATCCGAAAGATCACAATTAACGAGAACGGTTTGCAAAATGGTTTAAAATACCCTCGGGAGTTTTAATAGAAAACAATTTAGGATTATCAAATCCTTGTCTTTCCAAAATCAATAGGGTCACAGCCAAAAGGTTTTGTTTTCGCAAATAGGAAACCACCAACAATTTACAGGGTCAAAACCCAACATCACGTGTCCTCAACGGACATAAAATCAACGAAACGTAATCACGCACGCGCATCGCCTAGGACCGGGACGCCACCACAGACATCCCACCCGAGGCCTCGAAGGACCCTCCCGAGCTGGCTAGCGAAACAAATCACACTCATGCATCGCCTTGGGAACAGGGTAATACCATTGATCCCGCCCGAGGCCTCGAAGGACCCTCCCGAGCTGGCTAGCTAAATAAATCACAACATCTCACGGTTGGATCAATCACTTGTTGTATCCTGGCCACATGATCGCATGCCATGTGCCATCGTAGATTAACTTTGGCGCTCACGGTTGGATCAATCACTTGTTGCATCCTGGCCACATGATCACATGCCATGTGCCACCGTAGTTTTTCTTAGGCTCTCACGGTTGGATCAATCACTTGTTGCATCCTGACCACATGATCACATGCCATGTGCCACCGTAGGCCCCACCCATATTCACACAATCACACACATAGCACAATGCAACAAAGATATCCAAATAATTCATCCAGAGGCATCAACACTTAGCAAAACACCACGTCAAACCACAACGCACCGAAATGAAATAATATACGTCCACACGCAATACCAAGTGCAACATCAACACCAAACATATCCATAGAGTTCACATAGTCATTCTCAAACCACACCATTCACAAAACACACGCGTTTTGAAAGCAAGCCTTTAACAAAGCTAAACCGAATCTTTTGAAAGTTCAAATCAAACGATCAAATAAACACATAGAGACGATCACTAATTATCATATCCATAAAACAAAAATTATATGGACAAGGTGTAACACCCCCAAGATATTCGAGGTGTATTACAGCGCCGTGGACCCCTACATGGGACCCACCAGGCTAACACAAGAAAACACCACTCGACTAACCATCTCGGTTAGCAAGGAAACAATTATTAACAACAAGAACATAAAACAACACGTCCGGTACAACCGGCATAATAAACATCAACCGACAAATACAGTAACTCCAACAAAGACCAATCACAATCTGAGAGGAAAAGCCTAAGTACTCGCGAGTACAATCTATAAGTTTACAATTTGGAAAACATCCACATCAAAAGAGACAGTAGGAAATAACAAGACTCAATTGCACATGTCAACAACATTGGCCGACATCCTCGTACCATCCCAGCGCAGCTGTCATTTGAACATAACCTGAAATCCATAACAAGAATTTCCCCGACAACGGGTCCCCAAAGGGGTTAGAAATTACGCTAGTACAAGTATTCAAGGCAAACCAATCGCTTACACATTTCATAGTACATGCATCAATATCATTTCAAAAACCAAAACTAGACATGTCTTTTCCGGAAACAAACAGTCAAACAATTTGCCTTGAGAACAGGGCGGCGGATACATTCTCACTCGAGGCCTCAAAGGGACCCTACCGAGTTGGCTACAATTACGAGAAAAACAAAATTACGCACACGCTATGCCGTGAGAACAGGGCGGCAGCATACATTCTCACTCGAGGCCTCACAAGGACCCTAACGAGTTGGCTAGCGGTACGAAACTCGTGAAATCCAGGGCGGCAGCATAGATTTCCCTCCTTGACCCCGTCGGGCCAACACAAGGTGAGTTACACACAAGTAATATACATTACCATTTCATGTTAAGCTTAAAGGTTTCCAAAAATACTTGCCTCGAATTATTGACGACGCGAAGAACGGAAGGGAAAGTCACCGACGAACGCTAGGAACCAATGAAACCGAACCTAACGATTCGAAGAATACAATCACAACCGTTTCTAAATGAATACGGAATTGGAATACACCCGAAAACCCGCCTACGATTCATGTATATTCGTATATAAACAACGAGGGCGGACCACAACCAAACCCTCTCGATTCCGTAAAAATCACGAAATATACCATGAATCCGTAGGGAAACTAAGAATACCAACAAGATTAATCATATTCATCAAGAATCCATCAACAAAACGGGAAGAATCGGACAAAAACCCCAAAATCCCCAATTATCCAAAAGGGAGGGTTTCAAGAAATAATACCTTTGGAGATTCAAGTACCAAGATCCGTAGAACACGCGTTGGATTGATCGTTCGGGCTTCACTCTAGAAGAAAAATGGTGAAAATCAACCCCTCAATGGATAAAGATGAAGAACTCTTCCCCTCTCTCTCACTCTCTCTCGCGATGCGGTGAAATGAAGGAGAAGACGACCGATCTCGTCTAAAAAGGACGAGATTGTACAATTACGCTTTGTGTGCGCCGGCCACGGCGAAGTGTGTCGGCACGCGAGCCAAAAATTACTCCTGTGTTTCGGCATTGTGCAGCGGCACGGCTGCGTGTTCCGCGGCACCTGATTGGGTTTAGGTCGCAGACGACACACGAGTGTGCCGCGCACTGCCTCGGCACCTTTGTCTTTGCGGCACGGATGGGTGTGTGCCGCGGCACATGCAGATTTGTTCGACCAACAATGAAGGAATTTGTGTGCCGCGGCACGCACATCTTGTGCCGCGGCCCACACCCCCTATTGGGTTCCAAAATGATAAAAATGATCCGGAAAGAGAATAAAACGATAGGAATCCATATTTGGGAACCAATAACACGAAATGGATCCACGGCAACCCCAAAGGAAGGCGGTTCGCACCACCATAACGAGAATACGATTCAATGTTGATGTGAAGGACACACCGAAAGGTACACGAGGGTCACTATGACCGAGAAATATACCAAAAATAAAAATACAAGGGAAAGAAAAGTACCGGATATTAGAGACAACAATTACAGATACGGATACCGTAACTTTGGGCAAATTACAAAATGGCCCAAAATGCCTAAATCACGATACGTGATCGAATAACCAAACCGAAGATCACAACACGTCCAACAAAGTTAAACGGACTTGGGAAACTCAAACAAGCCAGCTTTCGGACGAGATTCGCAAGAGTCGAACTCAAGTGCGGAAAAGTCGCTAAAAAGCACGGAACTCAACAAAACAACACCGAAACGAACTCGGATGACAAAAAGTGTAGAATTAATCATTCTCAGAATGACGAAACGGTCATGAGCGAGCCGTCAAAACGGACTCCGGCCGAAAAAAAGAAATTTACCGAAAATCGAAAATTGCGGATATTACATTCTACCCTCCTTAAAAGAAGTTTCGTCCCGAAACTTAAAATAAGTAGGGAGAAACAATATCCCCTGCCAGGAAAACTCGACGAGATACACAAAAACCGAAGACTCGCGCCCGATGGCGAAACGCTGCAAGGGACGCAAGGAGACATACGGCGTGAAAATACGCTCCAGGGCGACTAACACAACGTCACCGGTAGAGACATAATAAAATCAACGAGTGACAAGCGTCATCAAATAGACAATACAATCGAGTCGATTATACGAACAATCACAAAACTCAACGAACGAAAATCAATACGATTGACCAACCCAACAGTTCATCAACCAAAACGCGAGTCAACGCTGAATAAATACGGAATTCCACCGCTTAAAGATTGGAAGATCGAAAACGAGACTAATTTCCCAAACTTAAGAGAATTACGAAGGAGCCTGAACGCTCAACAATCACGAACGAGAACAAAAACTGAACAAACAAACGATTGAGACAACAAAAATCGAACGATCATGTCCGAAACACGTAGGATAACAAAATTCAAACAACAACTCCCAAGATGACCTGGTGAGAACAGCAAGACGTGCATTCCCGTAAGATCCACAGGAAAGGGAATAGCGATTGAAAAGTCACAACGACAAACGAGTCGTTCCGAAACAATACCACCCTCGTTCGATCAACAAAAGCAAGGGATAGGGAAAGTTCAGAAATGTTAACGAGCATAAACGAGTTGATAGAGCCGAAAATACAGAAGTTCAAAATCCGATCCAATTTGAATAAAAGAACTATTAGAACCAAAAGATGTTACTTCCGAACAAGATTCACAATAGTCGAACCGAATTCGGAAAAGTCACAGCCATAACCAGATCGACTCAAAACAGATTACAGCTCGTTCGTATGATGAAAGCAAGGTATAGATCAAGTTAAGAAGGTATCAATGAACACGAGCGAATCGATAGACTGGAGAAAGAGAAGATATAGAAGTCAAAATAGTACGGGTATTACTTTTGACCTCGCCCCCGAAACTCACAACAACGGAACCAAGGTAACAATACAATAAGCAACCGACACAATGCGGAACAATCACCGATGCACACAATCATACCAACCCGAGCTCTAACAGCTCGCATATATGCGATAACGCATAAACCGCTACGAGGCGACAACATCCAATACTAATATCACACCCCTCACAGAGGCTACCACGACAACTGTGTGGTGAACTACTCAACGCTCACACCGCCAATTCAACAACAACTCGGGGGTTAACACCTAACGAGATCACGAACATCACACAAATATTCCGGACCACAAATAGGAATGATAGGTTTTGAAAACGAAAACCATCTTTTGAAAATAACTTGCAAGCACCGTTGATCTTGAGTATCATATATCAAAAAGTAGTACAAACATCGTCATCGAGACTTTAAAAATATCATCTTGCGTTTGATAAAAAAATGAAGACACCTTTCGTTAAATTAAAACTTTTCAGCTATATTCGACCTTCGGGTTTAAGTGAATGCGTTTCTAAATCATTAGAAATATTTCAAAATATTTTGATCCTCAAAGTAGAATAATTTTGAAACATAGCGTGGCACTAGTAGGCATCTTGAGAAACCTTTGTGAGAAAATAATTTATTTTAAAAGTACGTCTCGAGGTTTATTTTCTAAGATACTCAAGGTTTTGAAGTACTGATAGGCCAAAATGCCCAAGATTCGCACGTATCAACATTTACTTAAACACATCATATCACACGCATCAAATCGCTCAAAATCACGACAGTGATATACAATCCTCAGGATATGTTTAACAACATCGTTAAAACAACAATCGGCTTATCAAAACTGGATGGAAAACGATATCAAGAACAAAACTCCAAAAGGTCAACTCTAGGGATTCAAGAAAATACCCAGGTTAGGTGAAGAACAATGGATTAGATGATGTTAAAAATCATCTAGGATACTCCAAAACACCTTTGGATGGAAGAAAAATCAGCCCAGATGTGAAACCGAGTCGCTAGGTCTCAAACTCATAGAGGAAGAAGAAGAAATGAAGAAAAATGCAACTTCTAATTTGGTGTCCGGTATTTATCTTGGACCTGATTAGCGTGCGCTAATCATTAAGGTTAGCGTGCGCTATCACGGCATGAAACAAAACTCCGGACCAAAAATACCTTGTTAGCGTGCGCTAACCCCAAGTGTTAGCGTGCGCTAACGAGAACTTCGAGATCGATCCGGTAGCTCTGGGCGCCTTGAACTACCGAGTAGCGTGCGCTATCCTCCCCTTAGCGTGCTACCAACGCACTCTTGCGCGCGCTAGCGCAAAGCGTAGCGTGCGCTAACGACCCACGAGACAACAGAACATATCGGAAAAATTACATGACGTAAACCTTTCTCACGGGTTTACTGTGCTAAGCACAATTTCCCATCTCATTTCGAAAATGCTAAAAAGACCAATGACGGTAATATTTTCCAAAGCTCACAAAATCATTTGTCAAACCATCATGAAATATTCAAGGCCAAAATGCCAAAACTTGATTCAAGGAATCGGTTTTACGAAATAAAACTCAGTTCGCAAAATACCGAAAGCCGTTTGAAAGAACTCACGCAGCGGATAAAATGCGGTATGAAAATACATCAGCAGTGACGACACTCCTCGTATAAACCAAATACGAGAGTCGAATAAACACATATCGTGAAATCAAAATCCACAGAAGGATTCCCTCATTTAGCAACAAATCATACAAATAACTCGCGTCACACGAGGCACAACATAAAGAAGGGAGTTTTACAACCATAGGTCGCACATAAGTGACGACCGCCCCTCGATACTAATCATGACCAATGATCTCAAACGACGCGTCGCGATGCGACTAAGTCAGACAAAATCCGACGAGACAAAACTCAACCAACACAACTTGACTCGGCGCCTAGGTTTCCCAAGCTAATCGATTTTTAAAATCGTATACTCTAGTCATTCGAAAATAAAACCAATAAGTTAAAAATCGTTTTCAAGACCCTTTCAAACACGACAAGGGCTTAACAGCGGTGACATTTTATAAAATGTCCTAAAACACTTTTATACACGACCTTTAAACACCGACACAAGGTTTTATTTGAAAATACAAGGCTGGCTCGCCCAAATTCATGTCACTTTTCAAAAACCCACAATACGATCAAGTCTCAGAGATTTTCAAGCATGCACGCCGCATGTATTATTATTAATAGAAACACATTGGTTGTAAATAACAATAATTAGCCAAGTACCAACAATTTCCGAACACATGCATATACGGCATTCAAAAATCACCAGTTCAAAAAGCGCAACTCGGAAATACTAATTCCAAGCATATGTCAAACTATCTCTTCAAGTTTAACAGCGTAACCAAAGATCACCGATTTGGACGTATGTCGAAACCAGCTATGTGAGTTTCTCAACAAACTCTGCCATCAATACCTATACCGGAACATATCAATGTTCAAAACTTCTACATCATACTGCACCCTTCGGTGTCCAACTCATCGGTACATTCGGCTCAACATACATTAAATATATTGCAATTACCAAACACAGATTCCATCATACAACAAAAGACTAGAGAGTCAAGCCCTCTCACAATATACCACGGAGCAAAACTCGGATCTTTCGATCACCAACGATCCCACCAATGCTAGGAAGTTTAGCGATGGAAGGCTCGCAAAACGACAAACGGTCAAGCCCAGAACGGCGCACATACTCCAGAGAGACAAAGGACCGCGCAATACTAGAATCAAAAGTACACAAACCGGATGGATCGAAAAAAACAACTCGACAATAAGTACGAGAGAGGCAATCACAGTTCAAGAAGTGGAATTTCAATACGAGAAAACAAGAGAATCGAGTAAGGAAAACTTACGAGCCTTTGGATGTCTTGAGATGCCGGCGGTGTGACAATGTGCAAAACAAAACACAACTAGACCCGAATAACCAACAAGCCTAGGTATCCATAAACCTAGAGCTCCGATACCATTTTCTCGTAACACCCCAAGATATTCGAGGTGTATTACAGCGCCGTGGACCCCTACATGGGACCCACCAGGCTAACACAAGAAAACACCACTCGACTAACCATCTCGGTTAGCAAGGATACAATTATTAACAACAAGAACATAAAACAACACGTCCGGTACAACCGCCGTATAATAAACATCAACCGACAAATACGTAACTCCAACAAAACCAATCACAATCGAGAGGAAAAGCTAAGTACTCGCGAGTACAATCTATAAGTTTACAATTTGGAAAACATCCACATCAAAAGAGACAGGTAGGAAATAACAAGACTCGATTGCACATGTCAACAACCTTGGCCGACATCCTCGTACCATCCCAGTAGCAGCTCGTGCATTTGAACATAACCTGAAATCCATAACAAGAATTTCCCCGACAACGGGTCCCCAAAGGGGTTAGAAATTACGCTAGTACAAGTATTCAAGGCAAACCAATCGCTTACACATTTCATAGTACATGCATCAATATCATTTCAAAAACCAAAACTAGACATGTCTTTTCCGGAAACAAACAGTCAAACAATTTGCCTTGAGAACAGGGCGGCAGCATACATTCTCACTCGAGGCCTCAAAGGGACCCTACCGAGTTGGCTACAATTACAGAAAAACAAAATTACGCACACGCTATGCCGTGAGAACAGGGCGGCAGCATACATTCTCACTCGAGGCCTCACAAGGACCCTAACGAGTTGGCTAGCGGTACGAAACTCGTGAAATCCGGGCGCGGCATAGATTTCCCTCCTTGACCCGTCAGATCAACACAAGGTGAGTTACACACAAGTAATATACATTACCATTTCATGTTAAGCTTAAAGGTTTCCAAAAATACTTGCCTCGAATTATTGACGACGCGAAGAACGGAAGGGAAAGTCACCGACGAACGCTAGGAACCAATGAAACCGAACCTAACGATTCGAAGAATACAATCACAACCGTTTCTAAATGAATACGGAATTGGAATACACCCGAAAACCCGCCTACGATTCATGTATATTCGTATATAAACAACGAGGGCGGACCACAACCAAACCCTCTCGATTAGTAAAAATCACGAAATATACCATGAATCGTAGAAACTAAGAATACCAACAAGATTAATCATATTCATCAAGAATCCATCAACAAAGCAGGAAGAATCGGACAAAAACCCCAAAATCCCCAATTATCAAAGGGAGGGTTTCAAGAAATAATACCTTTGGAGATTCAAGTACCAAGATCCGTAGAACACGCGTTGGATTGATCGTCAGGGCTTCACTCACAGAAGAAAAATGGTGAAAATCAACCCCTCAATGGATAAAGATGAAGAACTCTTCCCCTCTCTCTCACTCTCTCTCGCGATGCGGGTGAAATGAAGGAGAAGGCGGCCGATCTCGTCTAAAAGGGCGAGATTGTACAATTACCGCTTTGTGTGCGCGGCACGGCGAAGTGTGCCGTGGCACGTGCAAAAATTACTCCTGTGTTTCGGCATTATGCGCGGCACGGCTGCGTGTGCGCGGCACCATCTGATTAGGTTTAGGTCGCGACGACACACGAGTGTGCCGCGGCACCGACAGTGTGCGCGGCCTGCTGCACTGCGTGCGCGGCTGCCGGATGGGTGTGCCGCGGCACACGCATTTGTTCGACCAACAAGCGAAGGAATTTGTGTGCCGCGGCACGCACATCTTGTCTGCGGCCCACCCCCTATTGGGTTCCAAAATGATAAAAATGATCCGGAAGAGAATAAAAGCGATAGGAATCCATATTTGGGAACCAATAACACGAAATGGATCCACGGCAACCCGAAGCGGCGGTTCGCACCACCATAACGAGAATACGATTCAACGGTTGACAGAAGGACACCTTTGAAAGGTACACGAGGGTCACTATGACCGAGAAATATACCAAAAATAAAAATACAAGGGAAGGAAAGTACCGGATATTACAGAGACAACAATTACAGAATCGATACCCGTAACTTTGGGCAAATTACAAAATGGCCCAAAGCGCCTGAAATCACGATACGTGATCGAATAACCAAACCGAAGATCACAACACGTCCAACAAAGTTAAACGGACTTGCGGGAAACTCGAAACAGCAGTTTCGGACGAGATTCGCAAGAGTCGAACTCAAGTGCGGAAAAGTCGCTAAAAAGCACGGAACTCAACAAAACAACACCGAAACAAACTCGGATGACAAAAAGTGTAGAATTAATCATTCTCAGAATGACGAAACGGTCATGAGCGAGCCGTCAAAACGGACTCCGGCCGAAAAAAGAAATTTACCGAAAATCGAAAATTGCGGATATTACACAAGGTACTTGCCTCGAAATCGGCACGCAAGTATTCCGACGAACACGACTCAACCGGAAAGCTTCGGAACGCCCGATGCTAACGAAAAGGAAGATGACAACGAACGGAAGGGTTCAACACGGTTTCTTCGCAAGAAACTAGACCCTAACAACATATAATCCATAAATCAACAATCATACGAGGAAGGATAATCGTAGAACTCCCGAAAACCCCTCTATGACATTCTACCGGACACCTTCAAGGCGTCGATCAAGAACTCGACCAAAACAACGAATCGATACGATCCAACCATGGAATAACAAGGGAAAAGATATAAAACATCTAAATAATCATCAATCCATCACAATCCTAAGTTAAATCGGATTAAAACGGATGAAAACAACCAAAACACCCAAATTCCCCAAAACTAAATTTCTAGGAAATCTGACCTGATTCGGTAGATCGGAGGATGTTATAGGATGGATGATTGATGATATGAACTCCAAGACTTCATGGATTGATTGTCTAACAACATCCTTCCATGATTCCAACACCTCCAGCCACGGAAGAGAAGGAAAACCGAGTGAAAATGGCTGAAGAAAACGTGTGCTGGCCTTAAATAGGCTGACTGCCGGCCGGGTTACATACGTAACCGGCCAAGGCTTACGTACGTAACCGAGTCACTGCCCCAAAACTGCCGGCCCATTACGTACGTAACCGGCCTTACGTACGTAACTTCCGATCACTCGGCGTAGAACTCGGCCGGTCTGCAGGCCCGAGCAGCGGCCGAACGACCCCGAAACCCGAACCTGAATATGAATCGAAGATACGGTTACGAAGTACTCGCAAAGACGAACTCGAGCACTAAGAGAACACACGATTCCGACCACCCGAAGGCTCGAAATTCGACAACAGAAAGTAATTACCCCAAACTTTGGGAAATTACGAAAATGGCCCAAAACGTCCGAAATACACAATACATGATCGAAACACCAAGCCGAAACTTGCAACATGAATAATAACATTAAATGAACTTACGAGAAAGTCGAAACAATAGTTTCGTACGAGATTCGCAAGAATCGAACTCAAGTGCGGAAAAACCGCTAAAAAGCACGGAACTCAACAAAACGACACCGAAATGAGCTCGAATGACAAAAAGTGCAGAATTAATCATTCTCAGAATAACGAAACAATCATGAGCGAGTCATCAAAACGGACTTCCGCCGAAAAAAAAAAGAAATTACCGGAAATCGAAATCACGGGTATTACCTCTACGGTGTGTAATATCCCTGAGTGGATTGGGGGTGTTACACCCGAAGCTATCTCAACAACCATTGTACATCACAATACCGACTATTGACATTGAAGTCAGGATTGATTCACTTGATACCTGCATTTCATGGTCTATCAGGAGAGGATCCGCACAAACATCTCAAGGAATTCCATGTCGTTTGTTCAAGCATGAAGCCAAACGGTGTCACCGAAGAACAAATCAAGCTTAGAGCCTTCCCATTCTCATTAAAATGTTCGGCTAAGGATTGGTTATTTTATTTACCGTCGGTCACCATCACAACGTGGAACAATATGGAGATCTTATTTCTGCAAAAGTATTTTTCGGCCTCTCGAGCAGCCAAACTAAGGAAAGAGATATGTGGTGCAAGGCAATTGACCGGAAAAATGTTGCATGAATATTGGGAACGATTCAAATAGTTGGTATCTCAATGCCCGCAACATCAAATTAGCGAGCAATTCCTGATTCAGTATTTTTACGAAGGACTTAATCCGATGGAGCGAAACACGATAGATGCAGCAAGTGGAGGAGCCCTAGTTGACAAAACCCCTACGGCTGCAAGGGCTCTCATATCCAACATGGCGGCCAATTCACAACAATTTGGTTGTCGCGATTCACCGATCAGGATGGTGAAGGAGATGCATGACTCGTCCCTTGAGGATAAATTGAATGAGATAACCACTTTTGTTAGAAAACTTGCTGTAGGCAATAGCACGCAAGTCGCACCTTGTCGCATTTGCAAAACCATGGAGCATACAATGGAGAATTGTCGGATTTTGCTTGATGAAATCGAGGCGCACGCCAATGAAAGTGGAATCGAAAATTCCTATGGGAGGAAGAACGATCCGTACTCAAACACATACAACCCAGGATGGAGCGACCACCCTAACTTTCGATGGAAGAACCAGCAAGAGGCGCCTCCACAAAATAAAGGACAATTCTACAAGCAGTCCACCGAAAATTCGACACAATCTTTGGAGGATATGATGAAGACCCTCATGGCAAACACTATGCAACTACAACAGGGCATGAATCATTTCCAGCATGACATGAATCAGTTCCAGCATGACACTAAGTCAAGTATAAAAATTCTCGAAAATCAAGTGAGTCAACTAGCCACCAATATGAGCCGTATGGAGAGCCAAAATAGTGGGAAATTGCCATCCCAACCTGAGTTGAACCCAAGAAACATGAGTGCTGTAACTTTAAGGAGTGGGAAGCAGCTTGGGGAGTCTAAACAAGTGGTGGAAGCTGAAAACGAGGAGGAAAGACCCACGGAACAGATCAACACTGGGACACCCAGTACTGAATCAGCACCCAGTGCAGAACAGCCGGGCAGCAAGGTAAATTCTTATAAAACTACTCCTTTTGAGGCTAACGAGTTAACTTTTCCATCTAGGGTCAAAAAGGCAGCGATCGTGAATAAAGAGAAGCAAATTCTAGACGTATTTCGAAATATTGAGATCAACATTCCCTTACTCGATGCAGTTCAACAAATTCCAAAATACGCAAAATTCTTTTAGGACTTATGCACCAACAAGCGGGGATTAAAAGGAAATGGGAAGGTAGTAATGGGATAAAATGTGTCCACTGTATTCCAAAAGAAATTGCCACAAAAATGGGAAGATCCAGGTATGTTTGCTATTCCTTCTCGAATTGGAAATATGAGTTTTGAATGAGATATGCTAGATTTGGGAGCATCAATAAATGTTATTCCACGCTCTATATACACCTCCTTAAATCTAGGACCTCTTCGGGAAACAAGGATAATGGTCCAATTGGCGGATCGTAGCCTTGTGTACCCCGAAGGGGTAATTGAGGATATTTTTGTCCAAGTCAATAAACTTGTATTTCCAGCCGACTTCTACGTTCTTGCTATGCAAAACGACTCATCAAATTCAACACCTATTTTGTTAGGAAGGCCATTTCTAAATACTGCCAATACCAAAATAGATGTTCGCGAAGGATCTCTCAAGATGGAATTTGATGACCAAATCGTATGGTTTAATATTTATGATGCTATGAAATTTCCTGAGGAAGATTGCTCTCTTTTTGCATTAAGTGTGATTGACCCTCTTGTCGAGGAAGTGTTTGAGTTGCATTGCAGGGGTAGACTCGAAGTGGTGCTTACTAAAAACTTGGAGGCTGATAAAGAAAATGATTTTGCGGAGCTTCAAAGAGAATTACAGCCAATATATGAGGAATTATATGGAAAAAGTGAACCAGAGTTAGCCTTCGATGAGTATCTCAAGGGAGGAAAGTTTTCAATAAACACTCCGAGAAAGTTTGGTGTGGTTCAAGAAGACGAGTCATCAGTCGTGCATTTATTGAGACCCATACCAAAACCTCCTTGGTGTGTTCACTAAAAAGAAAAGTTTTTCGTCGAGCCAACGACATAAAAAAAAAGGCGCTTGTTGAGAGGCAACCCATTTTTTTTTTAATTTTTGCATTTTTTTCTCTTCGTTTTTTTCTTTGCTTGCTAGGATTCAATTTTTTTTCAAGTAATATTTTCTTATAAATTAGAATATTATTCTGCCCCTATTTTAGTTTTCTTAATTGCTTATTTCCTTTAAAAATTTATTTCCTTTATTATTTTTCCACTACTTAGTTGTTACTTTTATTATTATTAATTATTTCCTTTATCCTTAAATCCCGTCAGTTTCTCCCTTCTTTCTCGACCCTCGCCCCCGCTCGGTGTCAGAAATCTAACCTCCCTTCCCCTCTCTTCTGCATCCCAAACACCACACATCGCCGACCGATCGCGAACTAGTGGACGACTCGCAACCTACGGCCGAACAAGAAAATGAGGCCGAGGCCGAGCAGCAGCACGGCTTCACACAAGCCGAGAGCCCAGCCCCACCTCCAGTGATAGAGAAACGCAAGAGTCTCCTCGGTCTTCCGAACCGATACAACGTCGCCTTTGGATCCCCCAAACAGGTTACGCGCTACCGCAAACTCACGGAACGAAAGAAGCTTCCCAACCATTCCTTCGGACAGCTCGGGGGCAATAGCGCGGGCAGACGGTGCAAGCACAAGCCGAGCAGGAGATTCGGCTATGGAGGCCGAGCTGAGGCGTCGGATCGAGCAGCTTGAGGAGGGGCAGCGCGCACTTCAAGCCAAGGTGGATCGTTTGACCGAGCAGTTGGACGCCCTTCTCCCTCATTAGCCCGGTAATTCCTACTCTAGTCTTTTACTATCCTTTATTTTACTTTTTCTCTTCCCTCCTTTCTTTAGAGTCGTGTACTTAATTTTAAGTTTGGGGAAGTTGGATTTGGAATGATTAATTGAAGTTGAAAATTGTGATTGTCCTTAGCTAAATTTGTGTGATTGAATCAAGTTCGTGTATTGGGGATTTAAGTATAGCCTGACATAAGAAATGGGTATGATTGACTAGTTTGATTTTAATTAGGGTAGTTCAGTAATCTTGATTTTGGATTTGGATAAAAGTGTGAGGGATTCATGGCACAAACCCTTTTTATTCGTGAGTTTTGAGCCGTGGAGCAAAATATATGTATACACATATATAAATAATTATACGTACACATGCTCACTATATGGATGGCAAAAAAAACCACGGGTTCGGGTACCCACGGGTTTTTACCCGAATGGGTCCAATTCGGGTAATAAAATTCGGGTCCGGGTCTGGATTTGGGGCGGGTAGAGAAAAATAAGTCCGAATCCGGTTCGGTTCTGGGGTATGGGGTACCCGCCCCTATATATATATATATATATATTACTAATACTTAATAAATTAAATATATATTAGTAATTAAATTAGTAATATATTATATATATTAAACTAGTAATAAATTTAAATTAGTAATATTATATATATATATATAATATTAATCCGAGAAAAAAAAATTAATCTGCGGGTACCCGCTGGGTACGAGCCGAAGCGGGCGGATGCAGGCGGACCGAAAAAAATTTGGCGGAGTGCAGGATCGGTTTTAGCAGGGTCGGGTGCAGGTAGGCAATACCCAGCCCCCACCCACCCCATTGTCATCCCTAGCTCACTATTTCTTCTTGTGGGGTCGAACGTGTTGTGTTCATGCTAGAACTTAACGAATTATACATGTCAAGACTATGTTAGCGTTCTCATGTAGTAAAGTGATAAAGGCAATTAGGAATAATCCACTTGGCTTATATTTTCCCACCTCGACATAATCACCATTAGAAGCCCATTTATACCTAAGCCTTATTCTTTGATCCAGCATATTTTATTAGCCATTAGCTAATTTTTGGTGAAAATTCATCCGTTTGAACCCTTGGTCAAGATTTGATTGTGAATAGGTGTATAACAAGTCGAGGGAAGAACGAGGAATTATCAAAATGTGGGTGGTGAAGTGAAAAGAAAAGGGAGCTGAAATTAAAATAATAAAGGCCGAAAAAAATAGGGGGGCGGCCGTAAAAATACCCCCATCGAATGTTGTTAAGCCACTGATCTCAATTAATCTTTCGTGGCTACGCGATTACATGTGCCTAAAAGGGTTCTCAAGGAAAGGATGGTGATTCATTGTTTGTAGGATTTGTTATGCACTTAATTTCATGATTAGTCTTGGCCAATGAATCCTTTATTTATCCTTTTTATCCTACTCATACCTAAACCCCGTTACAACCATAAAAGCCCTTTTAATTATATGCATGAGTTCATCTAAGTAGTGGATATTTGATTTTTATGCGAGTATGTGGTAATGACACACCATGTTTTGACGTGAGTGATTGCTTAATAATCTCTATATCTACTTGAGCGAGAGTGACCCCTTGTGAGGCCATCGAATCTTCTCTCACTTGATACCAATGAAGATGTTGAGATTGGTTGAGGTACTTCAATTTTCTTCAAACTTGTTCATGATTATTTGTTCTCCCTTGAATATGGCTATCAGCTTGGATTTTTCAATACATGCTTCTTGAATTTCTTTCACTCAATTTATGCTTGAGGACAAGCATTGGTTTAAGTTTGGGGAGATTTGATAGGACGAAAATAGTGTGCTAAAATAGTGTGATTTGATAGGACGAAAATAGTGTGCTAAAATCATTGTTAATTATAAGGTTTTAATGAATTTTATGTTGGCACACTTGGTTATTTTCTACCTATTTATATTTTGGATGCAATTTACTTCACTATGCAATTTGTTGTTTAATTTATGTGTTTGATGGAGTTTTTAAGCTTGGGGAATAATTTGGGCCATCAAACGGACCAAGCCAATGTGATTTGTGCTTTAATGAAGAAACTGTCGCGCGACACTGGGTGGCCCAGTGCCAGTTCGGTGACCCAGTGTCGGCCCTGTTCCGAAAATAATCTTACTTGGGGCTCAAGAAACGACTCTAATCTGCCCCAATTAGTTACACAAGACATAAAATCGGTCCCTAGGTTGGGGAAAGGAAATTGAATAGACTTGGAAAGAAAGACTCCAAAAGAATTAAAACTCAAGAAGGATAAGAAGGAAGAAGATCCAATTGAAGAAGGAAACTAATATATAAGGGACTATTATAAAAAGGAGGGGCTAAGATTATTATTCAGCACCATTATTATTATCATCATATCGGATGGAGCAAAAATAAAGGGAGGACCGAGCCAAAATTCTCACGGAAGAAAACCGAGCCGCCACCGACGTGCGAGGAAGAAGACTACATCGTTTGAATTTCTTTCTTCTTATGTCTATTATTAATTTGATATTTTCTAAAGCCAACATGTCCGGCTAATTTTCTATTCTAGTTCTTAGTAAAGTTTGAAACCATATTTGAATTATTCATGTTTTGATCCCGTAGCGTACTCTCAACTCGAAACCTCTTGAATTACTTTTGTGTTATTGAATTCGCTACTATGCCATATAATTTCTTGATTTGGTTTGGCCAACTAGATTAGGGGTTTTATGTCTTATGCTACAAATTGAGTTGTAATCCGGAATTGTTGCAATTTTAATTCCACAAGTAGCAAGCAATTGAATTTTCTCAATTGAGTAACACAAAATCGAGATCCCTTAAGTCGAGCTTATGAACTTATTATCTTGCCTATTTCATTATTTTGGTTTTTAATGCATCTAGCGAGCGAGATTTGAAGAGCTTGTTTTGAATCCACCGCATAGATAGGTTTAATTAAAGAGCTTGTTTTAGTTAAATAAACTTAAGAAATAATTGGGGTCAACAGAGCTTGTTGTTGGCTTCGGAATACGAGTTCATGAGATTAGAGAAGAGATAAGCGCTGCACTAAAATTTGAATTAATTCGAAACGGTGGATAACAGAACTAAGAACCAGATTATTCTTTAATTGATATTTTTGAATTTTATTTCCTTTGTTTATTTTGATTTAATTGATTTCACGCAAATTAATTTTTAGTAAAGATCAGAAACTAACCTCCCCCCGTTTTTATTTTAATTGCTAAAAGTATTTAATCCTTAAAAAGCATAAATGATTTACCGTTCTCCGTGGGATCGATCCTTACTTGGCGCTACTACTAGTTAGTAGAAGTAAGTCAAGGAAAAAATAAAAATAACTAATTTTGACGCGTCACGACAACACGGTCAATAGGTTTTGATTAAATAGATGACCTAGATTTATTCTCACAAAAATATATACATAGAATGTAATATTCTAGTGCATCGATATTTTGATGCATATAATGCCGAGTTTTTATGCATTGCAAATTTGATGCACGAAATGCATATGTTGCATATATAAGCCAATCTGGACCGTACATCACACAGAGATCAATGTTTTACATTTATTCTCAATTCACAACATAAAAACCATTCTCATATGACTCTCTCTCTCTCTCTCTCTCTCTATATATATATATATGCCATTCTCGCCTCTCGAAAGTAACTTTGATCATGAATAAATTGTTAATTATATCAAGGAAAATTATTAAAAAATAAATTTGAAAATATTTTAAAAATTGAATCTACAAGCATAATTTTTATAGTTAAGTATGTTGCGACATTAATAGAAATAGATTTATCGTGAAATGTAATTTTTAATATATTATGATTTTAGAATTATAAATAATCATGGTTAAAGTGTTCTTAATTTGATTAGAAAAAAGTTAAATGTGCCAACAGTAATGGGACGAAAAGAATATTACTTTATTTCATTAAATAACTCAAATCATATCAAATCATCATATTTCTTCTTTAATCTTCGTGACACACTCATCATATTTTACTGTTTAAATTAGATCACATACTTACTATCAGTACTTACATAATTGATACAAATTTTATATTTAATCATTCACGTAAAATAAATAATTTTCTTTCGAATATTGGGATTCGGAGGGAGCGGAGAAAGTAACAATAATGCCATAATGGGAAAAGTTAAAACAATGATGATCCGATCAACGGATCCGGTCTCCCATTTTTTGTTATACTTACGTTTTGCCCTAACGCAACGGTCAAACAAATCAATTTTTAAATCTACAGAACCCCTCTCGGATATGTACTTGGAAACTAGCCGTTACAGCATCTCCTTCAAATCCAAAAAAAAAAAAAAAAAAAAAAATTCACAATCTCTGTCGAATCAAATCAATTACAAATTTTCTTCAAGATCCTCTCATCTCCATTCTTACTATTCTTATTATTTTTCCCAGTAAAGAAATTCTCTCTCTCTCTCTCTCTCTCTCTCTCTCACACTCTCCAATGGCAGCTCATTCAAACAGATCGCCTTCCCCACTTTCATCAAGGCCCAATACCCCAAATCCAAGAAACTCAGAAAACCAATCAACAACACGCAGAAGTTTCAACGGAAACAACCCATCTGCAAAACCTTCTGCTCTCACTAATCCCAGACGATTCGATCCCATAACCCCTGCAAATAGCCCATCAGGTTCGTTTTTCAGATAATTAAATTCAAGTTTTCATTCTTTATAAAAAAAGAAAAAATTATGTAGGTGTTTTATCTTTCCGTAGTTTCTTGATTTATCAATTTTTCTTGAGTGGGTTCTGATTGTTATTTATGTTTGTTTATCTCTATTTTCTATAGTTTCTTGATTTTATTTTTCTGCAAATAATATTTAGTGTGAGTGTTTATATTCAAAGTTTCTTATTTTTTTTTAATTGTCATTATATTCGTGTGATGAAACTGCAGATTTCTCCAGAAGGCCGTCAGTGGGTAAAGAAGGCTCAGGTTGTTGCCTGAAAAATTGTGAAGAAAAAGAGAATAATGAAGAAAAAGACCAAATATTACTGAAGACTTCGAAACTCCAATCTCCGGCAAAGGGTTCCAAGAATTTCATGGCCCCAACAATCTCTGCCGCCTCAAAATTCACTCCTTCACCCAGAAAGAAAGTGTTGGCCGAGAGAAACGATCCAGTCCGGACCTCAATCTCGTTATCTGATGGGAAAGCCGTGTTCTTCTCCAATGTTTCTGAAGATTTCGGGCCAAAATCTGAAATGGGCTGTCCGCAAAACCAGAAATCTCTAAACTCTTTGGACTTCAATTTTTCTGTCCAAGAAGGTCATCCGGTTTCGAAGCCTTCTTCTAAAAAAGTAACCTTTATAGATGAAACATTTTCATCTGATGGCTTGAAAATGGAATCAAATTCGAAAAATAGCATTTCTTGTTCACCCGTTTTGGTTCCCTTAGCCCCGCTTGATGCCGATCCATTTATGCCTCCCTATGATCCTAAAACCAATTATTTGTCTCCAAGGCCTCAGTTTCTTTACTACAAACCTAACCCCAGACTGAACAAAGAAAAAGGGATGGATGCCGATGAGTTCGAGCCGTTGGAAGATGATAGCTTTACGAAAGAAATCATCTCTGATAGTTTTTCATCAGATTCTGAGTGTACAGAAGACTCCGAGAAGGAGAGGTCGGATATGGTAATAGGATTAGAGTTCCCCGAAGATGATGATCTTCATGTATCTAAAGACCCTGAGAGGGAAAAACTTGAGGCGATTGCTTCGGGAGATATGGTAATGGGACCGGGCGAAATGGAAGATGGTGATGATATTATTCATGTTCAGAAATGTGAAGAGAAATCATCATCATCATCATCATGGGGGCTCTCTAAGTTGATGTGTTTTTCTATGGTTATGATGATGTTGTTAATGGCTAGCGTGTCACTCTACGTGGCTCGGTCCCGTTCCCGTTCATTTGATGATTTTGAAATTACTAAAGATTTGAGCTTTTCTGATTTGAGAAACTCGTATCACCAATCAAGAGTGAGTTTTGATCGGCTCGTTAGACGTATGAATCAGTTTTCGGTCGATTATGTGTCTTTCTTCGTCTCTAGGGCCACATACTACGAGCATGGAAAAAGAGAAACAACAATGCTGGGCTCGTTGAACTATGCGAACCTTTCCGACCTGCATAAGGATTATTGGAACGATAGAATTATTATTAATGAGGATCCAGTCGAGAATGCCGAACATGATGACGACGACGACGACGGCGAGCTGGAAGAAGACGACGGGTCGGAGACCGAAACGGAAAGTTTTGAAGAGGAAAACGAAGAAGCACATGCTGAAAATGATGATGGTGGTGATTCTGATTCGAGCTCTGAGAATGACGAGGCCGGCACAAAAGAAGACGGCGTGTTGGAAATAGAAGAAAAAATGCCGATAGATTCGGATTTTGAATATTCAGCAGACACGCAGAAGAGGCAAGGAGAGAATGTTATTGTCCCTAGTATTAGTATCTCTGACATGGTGGAAACCGAGAAATCGGGTGGCGAAACTAGTCTCAGCTCTTATGATACTATCGCTTTGTTGGACGAAAACAGCCGGTCGGACGTTACTTCTTCAAGTGAAGATGGCGTGTTGGAAATCGAAGAAAAAATGCCGATAGATTCGGATTTTGAATATTCAGAAGACATGCAGAAGAGGCAAAGAGAGAATGTTATTGTCCCTAGTATTATTATCTCTGACATAGTGGAAACCGAGAAACCGGGTGGCGAAACTAGTCTCGGCTCTTATGATACTACCGCTTTGTTGGACGAAACCAGCCGGTCGGACGTCACTTCTTTAAGTGAAGGCGTCGCAAGTTCGGAAATGTTAGAATCGCCGCCACCATCACCATCAGAAGACAAATTCCATGCACAATATAATAATTATCATGCTATTGGGATTTCTTCCATGTTTGCTGCTTTATTTGGGACCGCAGCTTTTATATTCCTCCGGTACCGGAGAAACGGGAATCATCCAAGTTTGGCCAATGTTGTGCAAACCAATAAGAAACCATTATTGAGCCAAGACAAGGCATTGTTTTCACAAAACTGGCGGCAAAAAGAAGATGATGATGATGTGTCATCGTGCCCTTCGGAAATGAGCAGCTTTCAAAAGAGTGGTGCATCTTATTATAACAAGAAGAAAGAGATGAGGGGGGGAGCAAGGGAAGTACAAAGCAGCATGAAGCGAGAGATGGGGACATATTATACGAAAAGGGAGTCGTTGGCTTCTTCTTCGTCAGAGTTTACTACTACGGGATCCCCTTCGTATGGAAGCTTCACCACTTTTGAGAAAATCCCAATCAAGAATGTGAGTGTAGATATAGACAAATCTTCTAGTTATTATTATTGTTTTGTGTGTGTGTGTGTGTGTGTGTGTGTGTTTTACAGAAACTATAATGGTGTGTAGGTATGACATATGCTGTTTTATATATATTTTTACAGGCGAATGGAGAAGAGGAAATAATTACTCCTGTCAGGCGATCAAGCAGAATTAGAAAACATCAATCCGCTTCTCCGCTTCTCCCTGACCGTCCGATAGACTAGGGAACAAGAATGACGTGCGTGCGTGTGTGTGCGCGTGCGGGGTTTGATGTGTTGTAGGGTAGTGGCTCACATCTCTGATGTGATATTTAACATGGTGTGGTTTCTGATATTACCCTTTCTCTTGTTGGTTGTGGGATTTGAGAACCAAACATTCAGTTTTCTTAGTTTTTTTCTTATCCAATTGTTTCTATTGTTCGAAATCACCCATCATTTTCTGTTTTGGTTGCTTATACAACAAACACGCCAGAAGTTTTCACCTATTTCTTATGCAACTACCCTAACTGCTCCGGGGATGAAACGGGAGGTTTGAGTAGTCGAATTAAGGCTGATTCATTTAATATTTGAGCCGAACTCGAACAGAAAATTAAGCTAGTGATATTTTTATTTTTATTTAGTTGCAACATGGGTCTAATTATGCTTAATTACAAACATTAACATCTACAAATATTAAATATATATTAGTAAAATTACTAAAAAATAGGAAATTTTAAATATCCAGCAATAATTTACATAAAAACATTTATTTTAATATAAAAGACAGCCCGGCGGACGAAGCATCCCTACAACAAGGGTAAGCCTTGTTAAATTGGCGTTAAATTGGTAAGACCAAAAGTCACACGACAACATTTATTTTAATATATTTAGAAAAAATATGATCGCAGAGTAAACAGCTCCGTTTCACCAACATTTATTTTAATATATTTAGAAAAAATATGATCGCAGAGTAGACATATATGGAAAGTTCAAAAAATGAATTATTGCAAGTTAAAAGAAGCCGAAGATAGTATATATTTCTAATAAAATAAAACCGACTAACATGAAGCTCGAACAAACCCACCTCTACTAATAGTTAGACCCCCTTCGCCTTTTACTGTATCTTCTACAGGAACCTGTGTATAGCTTTTGATTGATAAATTAATCAGCGCACATAGGAGATATTTATATATTTAAACTGGATTCAAGAGTCCGACTCCAAATCCGGGAACAAATGCAACCCTAATGAGGCAGTCTGTTCAATTTAGCCTGGTTTCCACGCAAAACACATTTATTTTGGAATACGTACAATATTTACAAATTAGTATAAATTACAAGCAACCCAAACAAGTTTAGTGTAGGTGATATTTCCATCAAGATGAATTTATATACACAAATGACTCCCCGGAGGAAAGGTCGAGCTAGTGAAGAACTAATATATACATACAGCACTTCCTTTTCCTATCCATATCTACAACAAAAAAGATAAAAAGAGCAAAAGAAACACAGGATTGTTGTTCCATCACTCTTTGCTCGTTCACCAACGGATATATGGACTTTACCAGAAAGGACACCACCTGAAATGAAACATTAAGGGTTTCTCAATCAGGACACAGACGCAAACTAATTTTTTTTTTGGGGGGTAAAGAAAACAACTACTTATATTTGCATAACACCTTGAAACAAACAAAATCTTAATGGGGAATGGATCTGGTGCTTAAATCCCTCCG
Source organism: Orobanche coerulescens (assembly GCA_033398695.1). Classification (NCBI taxonomy): domain Eukaryota; kingdom Viridiplantae; phylum Streptophyta; class Magnoliopsida; order Lamiales; family Orobanchaceae; genus Orobanche; species Orobanche coerulescens. The sequence goes on from CM065809.1 coordinate 181,365,546, forward strand.
TGCTTAAATCATGCTCAAATGTAGTCAAGTACCCATATTGCTCGGCCAAAGAGTAGTAGAGTATTCGGATAGCAATATGAATACTACTGTACTCATTTAGCCGAGTACATGAGTACCCGTGTACTCATTTGGCCAAGTACAAGAGTACTCGTGTGCCCATTTTGCCGAGCGCATGAGTACTCGGGTACTCATACATATTATGTGAGTAAAATACTATGCATATTATGAGTACAATAGTACTCATTTGACAAACAGGTACTCATTTGTCGAGTATATGGATACGGTACTCATTTAACGAGTACATGAATACGGTACTCATTTGTACGGGTACGAAAGTACTCGAGTACTCAAAATCCTTAAGCACGAATGACTTGAGCACCAGATCCTTTGCCATCTCAATGGGGGTATTTTCTAATCTGTGTTTTTTTAAATATAATGAAGTTATGATATATTGATAGAAGAACCCCCTTCTGAATAAGAAAAAACATACCCAACATAATTTTGGCACAAATTTTCATGTGATGTAGCCTGCAGAATAAGCTTCTGAACTTGTAATTTTATAGATAATCCATGTTCGGCCTCATGAGTGTCACCCATAATCGATGTACTATGGTCCACGGAATTTTGGATGGAGCTCGATGGTAATGAAGAGAAATCCCTTCCAGTAAGTTTGTTACTCATCCGTGCCATGACAACAACAGCTCTTTCATTTAGAACCTCATTAGCATCACCCAGTTGATGGACAGCCTAAAAGAGACCGAGAGAGATTTTATAATCATAAACATTGCTGATGACGACAAGAAAAGTATCGAGGCTAGCCTAATTATAAAAAAAATCCATATATCTTTTGGAAATTACAAATACCACTTTAAAGTGTTACAACTTACAAATCCACCTCGAGGATGAAGTTAGTATTTTTAGGGAAGAATGCCAACTGGATATTTGTAACTGAAAATGGTAACCCATTTTATTTGTAACTAGACTGTATGAACCCTTGGTTTATTTATGCAACTAATCCTACCAAATAAAAATCAATACCTGAAGGAGCTCCCTCTCACGAATGCCCCGCTGTGGTTGAAGCAAATCCTTACTAGGACCATAATCCTCTTCATTCACAACAGGTTGAGCTTGGGCACTCGTATGAGTTGACATTTGGGGGACTTCATTGAAGTTAAAAAGACGCCAATTTATCAGTGGATCATGCACAAATGCCTGGGGCGGAAAAAGACAATCAGGACATGTTTCCACTGTTAAGAGTATCAAATTCTTCCCACTTTACAACAGAAAATAACGGAGATACATTTACGTCATTCAGCCTATAAGACTTTCATAGTTTCAGTTAAGAAATTTGTTAAAAGAGAAAATCACAACAGATTTGGTTTTGTACCTCCATCATTGCCATAACACTATCTTTATTCGTACGCAAAACCTGCATGACACTTTCACAGGTGGAGCGGAAGTTTCCTTCAATACCGCTGACCTCCATTGCTTTAACAAGCATTCTAGTAAGACGAAAGGGAACCTAAACCAAACAGTAATAGTAATATTTAGGGAAAATGTTCATTATGTTTTCACTTGTGGCAAAAAATAGTATAAAAACATGAACCACCAGCCAACCTTCTCCGGGAATTTCTCTCGGTTCATTGAAGCTTCAAAGCAGTCTCCAAAGTCGATATGCAATATCTTCCCACTGTTGACAGTACCTTATCCAAATATATTCAAACACTCACACAATTACAAATCATAGACATTCATGTATATACCTGTAACGATGCAGCATGAGGTTGCTTGGATGTCGATCACCCAGGCCAAGCAAGTAACCGACCTGAAAAGGTTGGAGCGTTCACAATTATTCTATTTTTCATTTTTTTATTCAACAGGCTCAGTGAACTATTTACTTGGAGTTGTGTAAAGGAATTATCAGACGGTTAACACCACAGTGTGTATGTCGAACTCAATATAACATATAACTTGTCTCATAAAATTTAATAGTCTTTACTAGTATTCATATTCATTCAACAAAATAAAAACATCCTTTATCAAAATGGTTCACACATCAAGTAAATCATCTGAGTAAGTAAATATGTTTGACTTTCTTTTGGGCCACCAAAATCCAGATAACTGCCCCATAAGTGTCAACATAAGAATAATTCACGCATTTAAGAAGTATCCCAAAGTAGTACTTCAATCACAGTGGAAGCAGCAATGGACAGTTTACATGCATCCAGAGCAGGAGAACGTGGGGTGGGCCGGGTGAAAATTTTTCTTCAAAGAATCATTTAACTCCCCTACTTTTTTTTTATATTCTTAATACTGTTGCTCAGCAAGAATTATTTTAAGTAAAGATCCATTACCATACTCATAACAGCCAAACTTCTTGTATAGTTGGTCCTCCTGTCCAACCAGACCTCCGAAGTGCGACTCTTTAACCACAGCACCTAGCATTTTCCCAAAAGCAAACATAAGCATTTATCACAATGAAAGGACAAGCAGTCACTTGCTGAATGATCCCTACCCTTGAAAGGTCATTTCCTTCGGTATATTGCAAGGCATACTCAAACACCTCAACTTTTGATATAAGAGGCAAATGATCATAATCCGGAGCAAAACTAAGCATTAACTTATGCTCTTGGTTTAGAGTGATCTACAAAACCAGAAATAAACACCATAATAATCAGGAAATGCACCAGCCATCGTATACAAAAAGCTGGCGAGGAAAGTAAAAGAGGATAGAGCAGAACCTTTCTGGCATCTCTGTACTCACGGATGAGATGGTGCAATGTATCACAATTTGGGACCCATCCTATGAGGCCACTGTTTGGAGAGAGTGGAATGACCTCATATCTCTGGATAGAGAGATCTTTTTCGGCAGTTTTTCTAGAATTTGCCAGCAGCGTATTTACTAAACCAAAAAGCTGGTAGAAAAGTCATCTGATTAGATGATCAATAATCAAAAGGCAATGAGTTACTCGCATGATATTAACTTTGTGAAAATAAGTATGCGTAATATAGCATGAGCAATAAAACAATTATGCATAAAGCCATAGAGGACTAAAGTCATGAACAACACCTGCATAACACGCTCATCTTGGCGTAAATCTTCATGTCCTTTTAACAAGAAAGCATATTCTTTCCCATCACTTCCATTTATTGTCAACTTACGAGGTCGTTGTTTGGACGTGATGACAACAAGCTGGGGTGCAAATGATGCAATTGTCACCACAGGTGAGTCTGGCAAATAAATCGTAAATTCGGTTAGCAAACATTCAAATACACATTTTCACGTTCACAAACATAAATATATTTGCCGAAGGAGACTCGACCATACCAGCTTTATAGGTTCCAGGAACAGCAAGTTTTAGATCACGGCACTCCAACAATTCAGGAGACACAGACTGGTTTCGGAAAAGACAAAAAAGAACACTTAGTGTTTAAGGCGCAGTAATGACCAATAACAAGCGTGAACTTCTCTTGCCTGCAAGTCCAGGGTGGTGAGAGTCTGAAGCTGCTTATCTATCCGCCTAAATACATGGTAATAGAGATCCCAAGCCTAGTACGGAAACTTTAATTAGCAGTTGTATAAGCATTTACATGAAAACATTTGAGGTGTAGAAACACTAAATGCAAGTACAACATATGCTAAATACATAAGTAAAATACAGAAGCTAACACGCAAATACAATATCCAGAAAAGCACTTCAAGATCTGCACATGGTTGTAAGGATTTATATCCTTGATCAAGAAGTCAACCAAATACGGTCTACACACATTATTACAGAAGCACAGAAACATTATTCCAAATCGAACAAGTGGACAATGAACTGATTTGATTTGATATAAAAACGAGATAGAATATGTGGATTGGAGGGAACATAGATCAGTAAGAGCTAAGATACTGTGAAAATCAGCTTTTGATGCTATGACTTGATGTACTTGGGCAAAAAGGAATGCACATATCTTGAGGGACTATTGCACCTCTCCTTTTCAATGAATATGGCCTGTTAAAGGGAATGTGGGTCTTTTGGATAGATGGCAAGCAACTATGTGTTACTTAATCATGTGTTTTCAAGTAATTTTGTTCTCTTCGTCATTATTTATGTGTAATTATCAGTGAGCTTATTTTCTACTGTCAAAAACTAGAAAAAAATCATTGCGAAGAGGAGAGTGGATATATGTAGAATTAACATTCTTTTCCAATATCCATGGGCCTGTTATGACACTAGTTCATAAAGGATGTATTGACTAGAACTTATCCTGGTGCAGTGCTATGCATAGAACTTCTTTTCTCTGGTGATTACGACTATTTCCTTCTTTTCATAAAGTTTTTTATTTTATATTTCTAATTTTGTTCTTATGATTAAATTTTTATATATCAAGAAAAATGGGAAAAATGCACAGGTGTACCCTGTGTTCTCATAAATCTATACGGATGTACCCCGTGTTTTGTAAATTGCACAGATGTACCTCGTGTTCTTTATAATCATGCACGGAAGTGTCAAATCGTCCAACATAACGGAGAGTGTTCTTCACTTGCCTGGTGTGCGACTATGGGAGTAAATTTAGGTATTTTTATGACTGAATTGACCAAAATACCCTATAAGTAGTGAAATATATAACCTCTTTTAATCACTTAAGTATCTCTTCAGGTTGTGCATATAAATATATTCTTTTTAAATGTTCAAAAACATGATAATTTTTTATCATTGTAATTTAATATTTCAACGAGAACAAACTGAAAACAATATCAATACTTTTCTATACCATTTCGAGAAGTTTAAATTTTCACCATAATACATATAATAAATAGGAAAATTCATAAGAAGACAAAGTTTAATATAAAATAAAATTTGTTTATTTTCAGTGTAATTTAAACTTTTGAGCCGATTTCTTATAAACTCTTCAGCCGATTTTCACCATAATTTTTCTTATATTAAACAAATTATAAAATAGTGTTCCTATTCATAAGAAGACAAAGTTTCCTATATTTTAATATAAAATTCTATAAAATAAAATTTGTAATTATAAAATAGTATCTTTTGATTTTTAAACTTTGTCTTTGCAAGTTCCTCTATCTTAAATTGTTTTTTGAGTTTAATACAATTTTTTTTTATTTTCACCATACACTAATTTAATATTTTATTTTATATTAAACTTTATCTTCATATGAATTTTCCTATTTATTATTTGTATTATGGTGAAAATTTAAACTTCTCGAAATGCTATAGAAAAGTATTGATATTGTTTTCAGTTTGTGCTCGTTGAAATATTAAATTACAATGATAAAAAATTATCATGTTTTTGAATATTTAAAAAGAATATATTTATATGCACAACCTGAAGAGATACTTACGAGATTAAAAAGAGGTTATATATTTCACTACTTAAAGGGTATTTTGGTCAATTCAGTCATAAAAATATCTAAATTTACTCCCATAGTCGCAGACCAGGCGAGTGAAGAACACTCTCCATTATGTTGGACGGTTTGGCACTTTCGTGCATGGTTATAAAGAACACGAGGTACACCTGTGCAATTTACAAAATATAGGGTACATCCGTGTAGATTTATGAGAACACAGGGTACATCGGTGCATTTTTCCCCAAGAAAAATATGATAAGACCAGCATGGGTTCAAAACAGGTAGCAAGCCAGTATATGCAGTATGGCTAACCTAACAAGTCCAAGAAATGTATGACCACAAGGAGATTATAGTAATGAATCAATTAAGCATATTAGGAATAGAGGCTGTAAATTATTTGATACTCCTAAGCATGTACCATGGGAAAATAAAGTATTATTTGCCTCGTTCGTGAATTGTGCAGGTTCTTCCATGGGAATGCAATGATTTCAATATAAAAACTTGATTTACGTGATAATTGCATGCAGTCTTCCACATAGAACATAATCTTGGTAATATAATATAACCACAAGGAGATTACAGTAATGGTAACAGGGGCCATGCATATGTGGTGCAATTAAGCAGATTATAAACAGAGTCTGTTTCTCCTAAACATTTAATATAGGACAATAAGTATCATTTGCCTCAATGATGCAGTGGTGCAGGTTCTTTGATAGGAATATAATGATGGTTTAATTTAAAGACTAGACTTATGTGATAGTTGCATGCAGTCTTCCACAAAACCATTATCTTGGTAATATAAGATGATGAAAAATCAAGCAGAAACAAATGAGAAGTTGAAGCAATATCATATTTCCACGTAATTGATACCTGAGTTAATTCCGCATCTTTTCCAGTTCTTCTATATTTCATGCAGCAGTCATAGGCCTCCAAAAGTTCGTGACGGTATGCCTGACGAATATTATCCAATTAACAACAAAGAATTAGAATCGAAGAGGAAATGACCGAGTTACTCTAGATACCATTTTCCTTATGTATAGCCGACCCCAAAGCATTTTGGGACTAAGGCTCTGATGTTGTTGTTATAGTTCCAAGAGAATCATTTTTGTCCATTGATGTGAATGGATGCTTTGAAAACAAAATTTAATGTCATATGAGCAACAACAACATTATGTAAGCCTTAGTCCAAAAATGATTTGGGTCGGCTAACATGAATCATCCTTTGAAACCGTTAATGGCCCGGAAAAAAAATGCGAGGTGTAAAAAAAAATCAAATCGGCTCTAGAGAAAATAATAATAATAATAATAATAATAATAATAATAATAATAATAATAATAATAATAATAATAATGTAAGTATAAAAAAGAACCAAACTCCATCCACCCATATATTTTCCCTCCATAGTGTCCTCTTCATTGCCATATTTTCTCCAATCCTCAGTAACCTCAGATCGTTTTCAATCACATTTATCAATTTTTATCACAAGACAACAAATTTATCACAAGTCTTTAAACCTGCCACACATTATCAGTTTTTTAAATAAGCTGGTAAATAAATAGATGGATCACCTGAATGAAGGCTCTCTCTTTTATGGTCGTATTGTTCCTCAATGCACCTTCCTCAAGCATTTGGTGCAATGGCTCTAAGACATTCAGCATTCCCTCGATGTTATGTTCGCCAAAATATAAGCGGCTTGCCTCTTCTAATGCCTCATGCCACATTTCATGCCAAAGTATTGCAACTCGGATCAACTCCGTAGACACAAGTTGAGCCTTTGCAATTCAAGCATAGAGGTGAGATAAATGAGAAAAACAACACCAACTGATTATTGTTTCGTGTTATATTTTCACCTCATCCACTAGCACACCGCTGTGCTGTCTAACTTTATCAACCACTTCTTGAGCTGCCTGTTTCCGTAAGTTGCTAATAGATTTACATGCCACAAGAAGAGGGTACATAAGAGCCTGCACACGGCATCATATTAGTCATGCATATTAGGATAAATAGTCTAGTTATGACTTAGCAAGAAAGCATAATGTCCCCTAAAGAGAAAGAAACAGTATTTATTCAAGAGTATTAGTTCATCCGACCGGAACCTAGTTTAACATTGTGCCTCAGCTTCAAGGTTCCTCTAATAAACTTTCTATTAAGAAAAGCCTTCACTGGATTCCAGATATCAAACAACTCCATTAGAAAATGCATAGAAACTACACATTAGCTACACATGAGGAAGTTCACGGGTTAACAAGCCAGTAATGTAGCTCCATTGGTTTGACGACTTTCGAGTGGAAGACCAGAAAAGTTGCAGGAGAAAACAAGATTTTTGAGTCATATTAGAAACAAACCTGTGGATGGCTCTGGCCAATTCGCACCAATAGTGATTGTATCAGTTCTCTCACTGCACGGTTATTAGAATGTATCCTGGCGATTATTTGAGGCAAAACAACCAACCATGTGTTTATATTTACAAGTGAAAATCCCTTCTGTAATGCCATCTGGACTTCTGATGTAGCTCCATGGTTGAACCACAAAGTGAGGAGGCGAAGGATGTCCTGAATTTAAGGATCACAACCGTAATAAGTAAGACTGTTCTAGTAGTAGCCAACTATTTAACAAAACAATTAAATGGAAACCACACAGCAGAGATTTGCATGGACCAACCAGAAAGAGAGAGCCTTGGAAGCTGATTGGTGAAAATACTTTTTTAATTAGAACAAGGAAAATATAGAAGCATTACCAACAAGAAGGTAAAATTGCAACCAAGCAAAAAGAAAAAGGGGGCGGGAAAAATGATGTATGAGACATCTCAAATAATGCTGAGCACGCATGATTTCTCAAACAGAGCCCAAAAGAGGAGGAGATTCATATCAAGCTCAAACAACTAAATAAAAAGAGAATCAGCATACGGCGTTCATAATGAACAAGAATTATCCACTTAAATTGGTACCTGTAAACTATCATCAACTCCTTTAGCATGCGCCCCACAAGCTATGGAATGAAAATATCCGGTGACAGCAGCAACAACGAACTGTCCAGCAACGCTAGAAAAACCTCTCAAAGTGTAATGAGACATAACTGCTGTGTTAAAATGTGCCCACTTGTGCCAAGCTTTTGCCCACTTTGTCGCACAGTGAGTTGCATTTCGGAATGCATTGAGGATTTCTGGAACCAGAAACACCAAATCATTAATTAGATGTAATAGAGCTAAACAAATGATCCTCAATAATTATACATGGCTGATGGAGTTATACAGAAACAAGCATGTCCACAAGGGAGGGAGGGGGAGAGAGGGAGGGAGAGAGAGAGGGAGAGAGAGAGAGAGAGAGAGAGAGAGAGAGAGAGAGAGAGATTGCCTTGTATAGAGTCATCATCCAAACCAGGGGAGAGTGCCCACTGCCAAGTTCCTAATTTGAGATAAACACGAGCAACGAGAGGCATACTTGAGCAACCCAATATACCAGACTGCATGGATTGTTGAAGAACAGGCGTTCTCGAAAGGTCCAATGCTAAATCCTAAAAAGCAAGAAACCTCAGAAGCAATGGGTAAAAACAGAAAATACAATCAGCAAAGCATTCAAAAGTTCGACGCTCAAATAAATATAGCATACCTTCAGTCTAACGAAAGCTTCTTTGCGTCTACAATCGTCCCCAAGTGACCATTGATATTTCAAATAAGCTAGAATAACTTGAGGATCCCCATGGTATCGTACAGTATCAGGGGTTGATTCAGGATCAAACTGCATTAAAAAGGCGTATATTGAGCAAAGACATGTGAAGAGTTAGCATAAACCATTTACCTGCTAGCATGATATGAATCACAAACCTGTAATAGTTTAGTCAAAGTTGATCTAGCCTGACTAATTCTGCCACTTTTACGACAAAGAGAGGCAAACTTTATCCATGTCTCTGCATCTTCTGTAGGTGGCAGGACAAGTGACCTGACAGCCAAAAGGGCTTGCCAGACCTGTGAATTTGAGAGTTTGAGAGTCGCACCAATAAAAATCAAAACATAAGTACAGGTACAGGGGGATACAGATGCATGCACAGGTGCAGGTTAAGCAAGTATAGGAACGCATCCATCTGGTAATGCAGTAACCTTCCTACATCCCAAACACCAACAAAAGTATTTTTAGTTAAAAAAAAATCAAGATTCTTTTCTTGTTTTTCTTGTGAGGAGGGTGTATTGCCTCAGGGTGTGTTTTTCATGCATTGAGAATTGAGCTTCATGGAAGATAAGATGTCACGTGCCAAGCATACAAACGAAACGTAAAGATAAGATGCTTTAAAGCATAAGGAGTGTACAAATTTAATCTTTTTCTGACAAATAATATATTCTGTGGCAAAAGTCAATGGCACATTAGTAATGTGGCGAATCTGTATGTGTCTGCCATTGTGTCACGGGGTGCGGCTCACTGAGGTTCAGGCCGTCGAATTCGTGCAGCGGATCACGAATCACCTGTGCGCCTAGGAGACTTCCGAGTCTCCGTCCGGCTACCATCAACGAGATTTCATAGAATACCAACATTAGAGATATCATGCATTGGTCCATTGTGCTGCGTAAAACGCTAGGCACCCACCTTTCCTTTGCCTCCGACCAACTAAGGGTCGGTATCTCATACCCTTCAAGCTTAACCCGCAATGGCACACGGCACTAAGGGTCACTCGCGTGCCCGAAGTGCAATTCCTCGTGCTCGACACTCACTCGGGACTTCCTAGGTGCAGTACCTTGGCGCCCTTGAGAGTACCTCACCCGAGACGGACAACCTTTTAGATCTTGGCTTAGATTCATGCCCTCAATATATATTTGCCCCTCACGATGTTTGGGACTACTTCGCATACCGACATATTACCTTCAATCCGCAATGTGGTGTTGTCTCGCAACCACATGTACAAGCCAACGATCCCCCACAGCATAGCCGGAACCGATAGCTAATGCTTACGAGTAAGCTCACGAGGCGTATGATTTAAGTGAGTGCCTCGATTGCCCAATCGACATAGAGGAAGTGTTATATGGCCGACGGCATCCCTCCGGTCACACTAGAGCCTCTATGCCAACCTTAAGCCCAACGCAGACCACATAGGTCCTACGCCGCCCTAACGATTTCCAACTCGCTCGGGAACTCCTCGCACACTTCGAATGCTTAGAGTTGGCTCCGTAGAGGCCCGCCTTACCTCTAGGAAGATTGCACGCTTGGTGCTCGACAGCACGAGGAAGACTGGCCGCTTGCCCACCATTGCCGATCTAAGGACTGTCCCCCCTATAATAGGCTTAGAAAAATAATGCCTTGAAATTGCACTAGACATTGATTGGCCGAGGAAGCACATCGGGTGTAACTCCCTCATACGAACTCCAAATCCTTGTCCGCTTGAACCGTAGAGTAGCTTACGACATTATCTATAAGTCCTCAAAGTTTCAGCCCCATCCGATACTCGAGGAGTGAGGAATTGCCTCTGCAATATTCTGAAACTACTACAATGCCACTGCACTGCAGCATCTCGATACTTCGCATCGTTCGCTACTCAAACGGAACCGTCTAGTTGTGAAACTTGGTGGAGACCTTCCCAACACTCCAAGGAACTCCCCACTCCAAGCATTACACGAAACTATTCTCTTAAAGCCCTCTGCTCAACGACTCAATGTCCTGCTCGCGCACGGACACACTCCGGACGCCGACCAATGTCGCACGTCCCCAACCTTATTCGTGTCGCAGGGCAACTATCCAACATAATCCTTTGTAAGTCCGGGGCAATCCCGGGTACTCCGAATAATATGGAAAGCGCCCTGTGACATCCTTCCCCCTCGATCCGTTGACGTCCTCGTCAACGCATGCACACACAACCTGCTCTATGTACATGCGTTGCCCATCTCATCATGAAAATACTTGGGCAACGAACCCGACACTCTACCTCCATCTCCTCCCGGATGTTGCCTCTCTTCGGCGCACACCCACTCTAATCTTGGCAGGAATCATTCTCTCCATGCCTCGATATAACGAAAAACCCACCGATGGTGTTACATTGCCACTCTAGCTCAAATCAAGCTACTCCCTCATTGTCAAGTCCGAGACTAGCGACAAGTTCTCCGAATTAAACCGGGTCGATTTGCCTGAACGTCTGGAGTACCTGATACTTCTAAGAGTACTCACTAACACCAAGAACCCATCCAAAGGAGCCTTACGCTCCGCTCAAAACACCACCACGGCTGCCCTCTCAAAAATCCTTACTAACCATACCCCATAATACGGATTCCGAATTCTATCAAGGACGAGCCAAACCCAATCTGAAACTCTATAAGACAAGTGCCCTCTAGCACAAGTCGAAAGAGGCCTGCACGGCTACCCACAGATCACTACTCTCGGCCCTCAGGCCACCGCACTTCTACGGCAAGGAGCTTGAAGGCTGTGCGCGTGATCAACGCACCCTCCACCACTCGAAGGTGATGCCTAACTCTCGGCACACCGCGTCACCGCCTTCACTGGGTGGCGAAAACTCATGGTTGGTCTCGCTGGTCCTCTGACTCAGACGAAGACACGAACCCAGGCCATCTGGCCTAACTCGTAACCTGGCCATCTGGCCTTATTACTCAACGCACGATTGTGAACTCCGTACGAGTACACCTCATCCGGCTTGCTCCCATCAGAAATCCTTTAACCAATAGGTCCCGTTAATTGGCTTCCAAATCACTTCCAAGAACAGCCATCTCAGAATCGCTCACATGTGTGTCCTAGATGGACACACCTCTGCGGTAACCAAGGAGCCCAATGCTCCATATAACTCAGTCCCTTTCAAAAAAAATCCCTCAACCACAGAGCCCATACTCAAGGCTTTGGAATCCCCTTAAGGAACATCATTCTCGAATCAGCCCATTTCGTCTCGAGAGTCTGGCCCTCCCCCACTCATGTTGGAGGCCAGACCCAAATCTCTTGTCCCTCATAGACTGCTGGGACATGCAACACCACACTTGGAGCATGCCCATTCTCATATCTGCCCGACTCGAACCAGGAAGACTGAACACTCCACTCTTGCAACTTCTGTGGTGGCTGTGTTACGATTGCACCTCACGTGCGAAAGCGCTTTGCGCATACCAATTCAAATTCTTAGTAACCAATGCACCTCAAGTGCTGTGGCGCTTGTGCGCACTAAGATTAAGCCCAAGCTTTGCACCTGAACGTGCTGTAGCAGTTTCCCGCCCTGAAGTTCTCGCCCAAATAGGTCTCAAACCCAAATCACCTCTCAATCTGCGGTGCTACGCAAACATGGCTGCAACTTGGCAGACGTGGCTACTGCACACCACCCGGCTTACCGGCATGTCTCCTTCTAGGAGATCAAGATATCTAATAAGCCCACAAAAAGGTTAACACCGATTCTGATTGGATTGCACCAACACCGTTACTCGCGCGTCCGCAATTTACCGATGAGGATGTTCACCTCACATCCACCAAATGCCAACCGTACTTGCAGAGAATAAATAGTCATTAAACACGTCGTAACCCGGGTACTACCATTCGCCGAAATCACTAATGCCAACAACTCGCACCGAACAAAGCTTTCGAACATCACCGTGAAACCAAACAACCAGGGTACTACCATTCGCCCAATTGCAAAGCCAACTCGAGGTACTACCATTCGCTCAAGTCCCACTGCCAACTAAATTCTCAACTCTGCCACAATACGTAAGATCGCACTGCAAGCCCTTCGCTGAAATGCCACTACAATGGCTAATAAGAAAAATTCAGCACAATTTTGGTATCCGTTTCTCAAGGGGAAGCAAGATATTCAACAAAGCTCAACTGAAACCTGGATGCGACATTCCAGGCTCTGATACCACTTGTCACGGGGTGCGGCTCGCTGAGGTTCAGGCCGTCTAATTCGTGCAGCGGATCACGAATCACCCGTGCGCCTAGGAGACTTCCGAGTCTCCGTCCGGCTACCATCAACGAGATTTCAAAGAATACCAACATTAGAGATATCATGCACTGGTCCATTGTGCTGCGTAAAACGCTAGGCACCCGCCTTTCCTTTGCCTCCGACCAACTAAGGGTCGGTATCTCATACCCTTCAAGCTTAACCCGCAATGGCACACGGCACTAAGGGTCACTCGCGTGCCCGAAGTGCAATTCCTCGTGCTCGACACTCACTCGGGACTTCCTAGATGCAGTACCTTGGCGCCCTTGAGAGTACCTCACCCGAGACGGACAACCTTTTAGATCTTGGCTTAGATTCATGCCCTCAATATATATTTGCCCCTCACGATGTTTGGGACTACTTCGCATACCGACATATTACCTTCAATCCGCAATGTGGTGTTGTCTCGCAACCACATGTACAAGCCAACGATCCCCCGCAGCATAGCCGGAACCGATAGCTAATGCTTACGAGTAAGCTCACGAGGCGTATGATTTAAGTGAGTGCCTCGATTGCCCAATCGACATAGAGGAAGTGTTATATGGCCGACGGCATCCCTCCGGTCACACTAGAGCCTCCATGCCAACCTTAAGCCCAACGCAGACCACATAGGTCCTACGCCGCCCTAACGATTTCCAACTCGCTCGGGAACTCCTCGCACACTTCGAATGCTTAGAGTTGGCTCCCTAGAGGCCCCCCTTACCTCTAGGAAGATTGCACGCTTGGTGCTCGACAGCACGAGGAAGACTGGCCGCTTGCCCACCATTGCCCATCTAAGGACTGTCCCCCCTATAATAGGCTTAGAAAAATAATGCCTTGAAATTGCACTAGACATTGATTGGCCGAGGAAGCACATCGGGTGTAACTCCCTCATACGAACTCCAAATCCTTGTCCGCTTGAACCGTAGAGTAGCTTACGACATTATCTATAAGTCCTCAAAGTTTCAGCCCCATCCGATACTCGAGGAGTGAGGAATTGCCTCTGCAATATTCTGAAACTACTACAATGCCACTGCACTGCAGCATCTCGATACTTCGCATCGTTCGCTACTCAAATGGAACCGTCTAGTTGTGAAACTTGGTGGAGACCTTCCCAACACTCCAAGGAACTCCCCACTCCAAGCATTACACGAAACTATTCTCTTAAAGCCCTCTGCTCGCGCACGGACACACTCCGGACGCCGACCAATGTCGCACGTCCCCAACCTTATTCGTGTCGCAGGGCAACTATCCAACATAATCCTTTGTAAGTCCGGGGCAATCCCGGGTACTCCGAATAATATGGAAAGCGCCCTGTGACACATTGACTGTAACAGGTGGTTAGACTTGGACATACTGTTTCTGGTCTTGGAGTCCATATAAGGGGATCTAATTTGTCTTCAAAATTCGTAAAGACTGGAGTCTGTGAATCTAAATTGAAGAAATGGTCAGCCTTCTAAAAATACAATGAGCCTTTCCTGAAATATCACTCTTCAGTACAATAACTTTGTTTAACATTCATCATCTCAATAAACGCTGGATCTATCTAATTTCAGCATACAATTTTTTTTTGGGAAAAAAAAGCCTTGAAATAATGAAAGTGAAGATCACCAAAATGGTGACTTTCAAAATTACAATTATACTTTTTGAACAATTTTTTACAGTTTCATCAATAAGGCAAACACACAACAGCAAAGCTCGTCGCAAAAATCATAAATGTTTATATGTCATTGTCACCCGAACAACTGCGAAGAAACAAGTCGAACAAACAAATAGGCTTGCTTTTTCCACTGAAATTTTCTCTATTACTCTTTTAAAGATGCCTAGAGAAATCAAATGAAAATAAAAGTCAGTGTTCACCTCAACATTTCGTTTTGCTCCTTTTATGCGTTCATTCCACATGTTGCGGATGAGGACCCTTCGTCCCTCAGAAACAGGGTTTGCCACAGGCAGTGTACAGTAATCAATGACCTATTTTGAGAGGGCATCAGGCAACTCCTATTAGGATCATAATGCTTCCACATTACAGCACAAATTAAGCTTAGGTGAACAGTTGTTGAAATGCCTCAACAGAGTATACCTCCTCCAATTCTGATAGCTGCTGAACGCGAACCATATTGCTGTATGCACGTTCATAGCTTTCAAGAACCTAGTAAGTGAAAAAAATACAAATAGACACGATTTTAAAGGCACCATACATTTGACACGTCCGAG